>CM053563.1:45680851-45756630 GCA_028646485.1 Cryptoprocta ferox
ACCACCGGGACCGCCCGTCCCCTAATTTCCCAGATCACAGTCACTCACTCAGGCATCTTTGAGGTTGTCTTCTTTCTGGCGTCTGTTTCTTCTTTCCCCCACTTGCAAATCCAAATTTTATCCCTTCAGTCCTTCTCAGTTCAATCCATACGGGCGTGCGCGGATTACAGAGCTCCCTGCTCTTCCGCCATCTTGTCCTTCTTCCGAAAACCATTCTATGATTGTTTTTTAATGGTTCTTTTGAGAAATGGGGGAAATTTAGATATATTCCAAAGTTTATATAGTATCCATTACACAAGAGGTCAGCTAACTTTTGTCTTTTTTGCTTATTCTGTATCATTGCCAATTTTTTTGCTTTTTTAATCAGATACTAGAATCAATTAAAATGTCACAAATGATGGATTTTCTATTTTGTTCTTTTGGCCCTATCAAATATTTCGCGACTTCTATTTTATTTTATACATTATTTACCTGCAAATTTAGAATTATTTCATCTTTTTTTGTGAACTAAAATGTTTACCAACATGAAATGTTTCTCTTTACCTTAAGTTTTGCAAAACTGAACATATTTCATGAAGTGTTTCTCTTTACCTTCAGTTTTGCAAAACTGAAGACGGTATTTCACGCCCACTGATAATCCACATACATAATATATTACTATCATTTGAACTTTTGAGTATAAATTACTGTTTTTCTTCTACCTGTTCATTTCTTTTTCTCTCCTTTCATGCCTTAAGTTAAAATGTATACTTTCTTATACCTTTTCTTCTCTATTATTTTATAAGTTACACGTTCCTTGAGAATTATTTCAGTAATTTCCCCAGAGTGGCGTAGATTCATGCCACAGGCATAGCTGATATATCAAAGTTAACATTAAAAATTTGCTTACTTCCCAGAGAAAACAACATTCTTAGAATGCATTAACTTGATCTGTTATTGTTCTCAGGCATTGCAATCTTCTGTATTATGTATTTTAAATGTCACTGTGCCTTATTATTGTTTTATACAGTCATCATTCATTTAGCTTCACCACATATTTTTACATTTTCACTCAGAATAGAATACTTTATTGGCACTTATGTTTAAAAATATCATTATGAAGATTTCATTCCATGTCTCCTTGGTTCCATAATTCTTGTTGACAAGTCTGTTGCCAGACTTATTCTTGGTTCTTTGAAGCTACTGTGTTGTTATTCTCTCTGGGTACTTAATTTTTTTTTCTTTTTATTTGGTTTTCTGAAGTTTATTTGGTTTTCAAAAATGTGAAGAAATTTTCAAATGTATGATCTGCCTGTAATTATTTGTTCAGTTTCTTCTTTTTTCCCCTTTAGCTTCTTGAATTTGTAGCTTGATGTCTTTTGCCTGTTTTGGAAAATTCTCAGATAGTCCTTTCTCTGTCCCTTTCTCTTTGTTCTTAACCTTCAATTCTTCAATAATATGAACTCTTTTCTTCGTATAAGTAATTTATATCCTACTTTTTTTCTCTTTTTCTCTCTGTTATTTAGGTTGGCCATTTTGTTCTCTCCCTATTACAAGTAACTGAGTTTCTGTTTAGCTATGTATAATTTGTTGTTGAACACATTCATTGTTTTCAATTTCAATATTCAATAATTTCCCATTAAAAGTCTATTTGTATCTTTTTGTGGTTTACTGTTCTGTGCAAAAGTTCTTGATCTGACTTTTATTTCCTTAAACATATTATGCATAGTTATTTTAAAATTCATGGTAATTCTAGGGGGTGCCTGGGTGATCAGTCGGTTAAGCGACCGACTTTGGCTGAGGCCATGATCATGTGGTTCTTGAGTTCGAGCCCCACGTCGGGCTCCGTGCTGAAAGCTCAGAGCTTGGAGCCTGCTTCGGATTCTGTGTCTCTGGCTTTCTCTGCCACTTCACTGCTCGGCTCTCTCTCTCTCTCTCAAAAATAAATAAACATTAAAAAATAAAATAAAATTCATGATAATTCTATTGCCTGAATCCTGTATGGGTTTATTTGTATTTTCTATTGTTTCCTTGATTTTGTTATTTAGTAGCATCTTCTAGTAATGACCTTTTAAAAAATTCAGCGCTGTATAGTGTGAATAAGAAATTGTCAAAATAATTTGCACCATAGAAGAATGTAGTCTTTTTCCAGAGAGGTTATAAGTTTGCTTTGGATAGAAGGTAGGGTCATTAGCAATCATTGGTCTTGTGAAGACTGATCTATCTCCAGCTTATCCTTCTCTTATGATATGGTCCTTTTGTTTTCCAAGAAACAGCCTTTCTGATTTACCGAGTCTCTCTCTACTTGGAACTTGGAGGTTCTTAATTCTGTTTTTGTACTCCTAAATTTAGAAATCTGTCAAAAGTCTTGCTGATCTTTTCAGTCTCTCAGACACTTCTAAAATCAATATCAATTCCTATGATAAGTATATATTTTAATTCTTGGATCATCTCACTGAGTTTCTTATGCTAGACTTTCACCTTTTAATTTTTTTTATTGCCTCATTAATTCTTTGTTGTCTTTACACAGAAATTTATAATTTTAGTTTCTCTAGTTAATTTCAATTAGAGCAACAGTTATGCTCAGTGCCAACACAGGATTATACCTGCTTAGTTCTCCAGAGTGGACGTACAGGTCAACAACCATACTCACGCAGTACACTGATATTATCTAGCAGGAGGTACGTCTCAAGGACACTTCTGTTCTGAGGTCAGTAGGACCGTATGAGGATTATCACCAGTGTCTGACAAATGTTCCCAGCATATTCTTCCATGATTTATCTGCACACAAATGACAGATTCTTGACATGCAGAGGGATGTTCTTCCTGTTAAAACAAAACCTGCTGCGTTACTGTGGCATGTAATTGGGAGACTAACACTGAGACATGAGGTCAAAGTAATTTTACTATTTGCCTGTGATAAGGACCAGATCAAATGGGGAAGTGAGAAGATATTACTCAATAGTCTAATCTTTTATATTTAATACCCTAACACATCTAATTTAGATCTATGTAAAGAACTGTAAAGTAAGAATCTCTAAAAAATCACATCACTTCAGTCATTGGAATAGAAGATAAATATAGGTAACATTTTTATTACAGATAATACGACATTTAGATATCATATCAAAAGAAAGTATTTTTGAAACAAAATCCTAATTCTAGAATGCAGGTATTTTATTGTCATCTTCCAAAGTAATAGGAATGTAATATATTTTCCTCTTTTCTACATTGTACTATTATATGCCATCTGCCGGTTTTCTAAAAGTTGTGTACTGTATTTTATATCAAGTTTATCAGTTTTTGGTATAAGTGTATATTGCTAGAAATGTTTTTACCAATTTTATGTCATAATAACCTTATTTTGAGATAGGAAACAAAATTGTCTTTATCTTTAACCAAACTAATTTACATTTTAATTCTACCCTGAGTGACATATAATAATTCTAATGCAATGTAATATTTTAGTATCAAGTATTGTATATTTTAATTTATTATGATCTTGATTATTAAACATGTGTTGATTTAAAGGAAAATATTATAATTAAAAATACCAAGAAACATGTGCCCTATGAGAACTTCTACTTTTTAAGAACAGGTTTTCAGATAAACATAGGCAGTTGGCTTATAAGCATTAAATTCATTTCATTACCCTTTCAATTGACAAAAAATGACATTAGTTTCTGAAAATAAGAGAAACATATCTCATGTAAGGTGATTTCAATATTATGTCTAGCTTTTTTCTCTATTACTAATATGTGTTGCTTGCAATTCGCAAGCCATTATATAATGCCATATAAATTTAATATGCTCTGAAGGGAATATGCTCTAGGGACACATTAAGAAGGCTAAATATGATTTTAAAAGCTATAAACTATGCTTTCCAATCTAGTGTTATTCAATTAGACCTAATTTATATTTTCAGCACAAGCTAAAAACAGAATAGTCAGAGTTTGCCTGGTTAATGTCTAAGGCAAAGAGGAACTTTTAGCAAATTCTCTGATGTATGTCTCATTGATACTTTTATTGATAAAAGTCTGACAATGTTCATTAGTATCCCTTAGGGAAAAGAAATGCTTCTGATAGCTATAAGTGCATTTGCAAAAGTTGTGTTGTAGTTTGGATCAGTGACTTTATCTCAGCCAACTTCTTTCATTGGTCTGGTTTCTAAATATAGGCTTTTGCCTATGTTAATAATAAAAATTTCACTGTGAGTGTGGTTCAGTATCTAATTGTTTTCCTGTCTTTGGCTCTTAGCCAGTAATCATTCTTTAAGCATGTATACCATACTCTAAGTACTGCCATTAACACCGTGACCAACAAATGCAGTACACTGTCATCGACATACCCCAGCTGTGTTGTGAACTGGGAAAGGCAACTGAAATACAAAATGCTTCAGCTAAAGGAAAGCCCTTTAGAGAACTCCAAGGTCAAAAATACATCTCATGGACCTTGGTATATTTAGGGAAATGATACAATGTAGCCTTGTCAGTGAAGACAGAGGCCTACATTTACAAGTGATAATTTACTGTACTAGATTACTAGTACTGTAGTAGTTATAGTCTTCTGTATAATCTACCTACTACCTATGTGATTTTTAAACAGCATTATTGAGGTATAATTTACATACCATAAATTTTATTCATTTTAAATGTGTAGTAGTTTTTAATTTGCTTGTCTTTGGAAATGTGTTGAGTAAGAAATTTCTGCGGCTGAGGTCAAATAGGTTGTTGCCTGCTTTCTCCTCTAGGATTTTGATGGCTTTCTGTCTCACTCACATTTACATCTTTCATCCATTTTGAGTTTATTTTTGTGTATGGTGTAAGAAAGTGGTCTAGTTTCATTCTTCTGCGTGTTGCTGTCCAGTTCTCCCAGTACCATTTGCTAAAGAGACTGTCTTTTTTCCATTGGATACTCTTTCCTGCTTTGTCAAAGATTAGTTGACCATACATTTGTGGGTCTAATTTTGGGTTCTCTGTTCCATTGGTCTATGTGTCTGTTTTTGTGCCAATACTATACTGTCTTGATAATTACAGCTTTGTAGTAGAGTCTAAAGTCTGGGATTGTGATGCTTCCCATTTTGGTTTTCTTCTTCAATATTACTTTGGCTATTTGGGGTGTTTTGTGGTTCCATACAAATTTTAGGATTGTTTGTTCTAGCTTTGAGAAGAATGCGGGTGCAATTTTGATTGGGATTGCATTGACTGTGTAGATTGCTTTGGGTAGTATTGATCTTTTTAACAATATTCTTCTAATTCATGAGCATGGAATGTTTTTCTATTTCTTTGTGTCTTCAGTTTCCTTCATAAGCTTTCTATAGTTTTCAGCATACAGATCTTTTACATCTTTGGTTATGTTTATTCCTAGGTCTTTTGTGGTTCAGGGTGCAATTGTAAATGGGATCAGTTTCTTTATTTCTCTTTCTGTTGTTTTATTATTGGTGTATAAAAATGCAACCGATTTCTGTACACTGAATTTGTACCCTGTGACTTTGCTGATTCATGTATCAGTTCTAGGAGTCTTTTAGTGAAGTCTGTCAGGTTTTCCATGTAGAATATCATGTTGTCTGCAAAAAGTGGAAGTTTGACTTCTTCTTTGCTGATTTTGATGCCTTTTATTTCCTTTTGTTGTTTGATTGCTGATGCTCGGACTTCCAATACTATGTTGAATAACAGTGGTGAGAGTGGACATCCCTGTCATGTTCCTGACCTTAGGGGGAAAGCTCTCAGTTTTTTACCCATTGAGGATGATATTAGCTGTGGGCTTTTCATAAATGGCTTTTATGATGTTTAAGTATGTTCCTTCTCTCCCAACTTTCTTGAGGGTTTTTGCTAAGAAATGATGTTTTGTCAAATGCTTTTTTACATCTATTGACAGGATCATATGGTTTTTATCCTTTCTTTTATTAATGTGATGTATCACATTGATTGATTTGAGAATATTGAACCAGCCCTGCAGCCCAGGAATGAATCCCACTTGATTTGCTAGTATCTTGTTGAGAATTCTTGCATCCATGTTCATCAGGGATATTGGCCTGTAGTTCTCCTTTTTTGCTGGTCTCTGTCTGGTTTGGGAATCAAGGTAATGCTGGCTTCGTAGAATGAGTCTGGCAGTTTTCCTTCCATTTCCATATTTTGGAACAGCTTGAGAAGGATAAGTATTAACCCTGCTTTAAATGTCTGGTAGAATTCCCCAGGGAAGCCATCTGGTCCAGGACTCTTATTTGTTGGGATATTTTTGATAACTGATTCAATTTCTTCACTAGTTATGGGTCAAACTGGTGCAGCCGCTCTGGAAAACAGTGTGGAGTTTCCTCAAAAAATTAAAAATAGAACTCTACCCAATGAAATAGCAATCGCACTACTAGGAATTTACCCAGGGGATACAGGAGTTCTGATGCATAGGGGCACATGTACCCCAGTGTTTATAGCCATGCTTTCAACAATAGCCAAATTATGGAAAGAGCCTAAATGTCCGTCATCTGATGGATAAAGAAGATGTGGTTTATATATACAATGGAATACTACTTGGCAATGAGAAAGAATGAAATCATGCCATTTTCAGCAACATGGTTGGAGCTGGAAGGTATTACGCTGAATGAAATAAGTCAGTCAGAGAAGGACAGGTATCCTATGTTTTCACTCATATGTGGATCTTGACAAACTTAACAGAAGACCATGGGGGAAGGGAAGGGGAAAAATAGTTATAAACAGAGAGGGAGGGAGGCAAACCATAAGAAACTCTTAAATACAGAGAACATACTGAGGGTGGGTGAGGGAGTGGAGGAAAGGGGGAAATGGGTGATGAGCATTGAGGAGGGCACTTGTTGGTATGGGCACTGGGTGTTGTCTGTAAGTCAAATTGACAATAAGTTATATTTAAAAAATAAAGGTACAGTAGTTTTTAATAAATTTACAGAGTTTTGCATATAGCAGCGCAGTCCCATATTTCCATCTCCCCGATAAGATTTCTTGTGCTCAGTCTCATTTCCCACTTCCAGTTGCAGGCAACCAAGAATCTACTTTCTGTCTATAAAATTTCATTTTTAAGGCATTTCCTATGTATGGAAACTTCCTATAAATGGAAACATGTAATGTGTAGTCTTTCATGTCTGGCTTTTTTCACTTAGCATAATGCTTTTGAAGTTCATCAGTATTCTTCATGGAGCAGTAGTTTATTTTTTTTATTGTTAGTATTGCATTTTGTGGATATACTATATTTTATTTTTCCATTCATCAGTAGATGGACATTTTTATTGTTTTCACTTTTTAACTAGTATTAATAATGCTACTGGAAACATTCATTTACAAGTCTTTGTCTAGACATAGGTTTTCAGTTATCTTTGTAGTTATCTAGAAGTAGAAGTGATGGGTTATATGGGAATTTTATATTTAAAAACTTAAGAAACAATTTTCCAAAGTGGCAACACTATTTTAAATTGCATTAGAAATATGTGATTATGCCATTTTCTCCATGTTCTTCCTAAACTTGTTATTATCTGTTCTTAATCTTTTTTTTTTTTTTTTACTTTAACCATTCTAGTAGGTGTGAAGTATCACATGTGGTATTTATTTACTTTTCCCTGATTAATGATATCTCTTATGTGCTTGTTAATTGTTTGTATTTTATATGTTTTGGGTAAACATCAATTTTATCCTTTTGTCCTTTTAAAATTAGTTTTTTTATTTCTTCATTTTAAGAATTCCTTATAGTATTTTGATACACATTTTTCAGGAGATATTTGATTTGCCAATAATTTCTAATAGTCTAATGCTTATTTTTTAGTTTTACTAATGGTGTCTTTTAAAACACAAATGTTTTTAACTTTGATAAGGTCTGAGTTATCCATTTTTTTTCATTTATAGATTGTATTTTTGTTGTATCTAAGAAGGTTTTGTATAACCCAGATTACATAGATATTTTCTCCTATGTATTATTTTTAAAATTTTTTAGTTTTAGTTCTTCCATTTAGATGTATTTTTGGTTAATTTATCATGTGGCTGTCTCCATCTTCAAAACCAGCAACAGAGACTCCCTCTGAATTTGAATCTCCTTCTTGTTTTGAATCTCTTTCTCCAGAAAGAGCTTTGTTTATTTTTAGGAATCATCTGATTAGGTCAGACCCAGGGTGAATCATATCTCTTTTTAAAAGTCAACTGTGTTGTGTAAGACAACCTATCATATTCTGGCATATTTTTCAGTACCTTCCACACTCAACAGAAGGGGGCTATAGAGGGTGCGGATCATAGGGAGTAAAATAGAGATATTAGAGATACTTGAGATACTAGAATTCTGCCTGATGCTACTCCTGATATGTATTGAGGCAAAATACATTGAGGGGAAAACGTATACTAATTACAGTTTCATTTGCCACTCTCTCAGAGCTTTTAAAAATTTAAGAGTAACAAAACAAAAACAAAACTATTTACTTCATAACTTTAGTTTTATATTAAAAAATTCTCAAACTATGATTTTATATTAAAATTTTATTAAGTTTATAAAATTTAAAGCCCAGATTCTAATATGCAGTGGCTAAAGCTGAAATAGTTACAATTGTTATCTAATAATAGGCATATTATCTACTAATAGTAGGCAATGTAAAGTAGGCAATCTTATGATTGGATAAAGATACATTTTTTAAAAATAATACTTACCATCTCATTTTCCATTAGTTCACTTCTAAGATAAAGACAAACACAATGTGATGTCAGATAAGTATATTTTCATGATAAATAAGAACCAGTATGGTTGCCTTCAGAGTTAATGTGCAGTTTGGACCAGTCTTTTTCAAATTCAAGTGCATGACAATTTGCAGATTGCATTTTCATCAAGATACCTGTGCTTAAAAATGATGGCCTCATAGGAACTATAAAATGCGTACCCGAATGGCTTTGAAAATAAAAATACAATTATTTGAAAGCTGATATGTTGAGGAGCTTAGAATATATTTGGTTTTAAAGGCCTTCACCTACTCTAATTCTTCATTAAGGAAAATCACTCATAGGATGAGAACATGAATTAGATATCCCTAAATGTCATAACATTTATATATTGGATTTTATTTTTACTTCATTAAGAAACCAAATAGGACTGTAATTAAAGAAAACGATAGCATATGGTAGAGAGACAGTTCATGGTTTTCCCAACTTTAAACACCATTAGAAATTCTACACTGTGAAGGACAAACCAAGTGAACTATATGCATAATTGATTAGAAACTTACCCACTTTTAAATCACAGGGAAATCTACTTTGATTTAATTTGAAATCTGTTACACAACTCTGTTTGAAATTGAATGCCCTAAAATTCCCCATGGTACGTGAAAGGAGATGAGAATAAACAAGATGACGAGGGCTTGAAAACTCTTCTCGCAATATTATTTAATTTTATAGACTTATTTAGATATATTTTGTAATTATGTATTTATAACTTCTGTAATAACAAGTTAATCTCCCTCTGTAAAGCCTCGATTCAGTAAAAATGATTTGAATACCTACTGTGTGCCAGCTGCCAGGAAAACATTCTGAACAAACTGAAACAAAAGATTTGATTTGTGCCATCGCTGAAGTGGGGTGGAAAAATAAGACAAGCAAAGTAGTATTTATAATATGTTGTGATAATGCTCTCTGGTCTGGGAAGAGTGACTGGGGAACAAATCAACATGTGATCTTAAAAGTCACTCTGATCACCCACAAATTATCAGGATTCAACTTTATTTTTCCCTCTCCCATTCCAGTTTTCTGTTATATAACCATGGATTTCCTTGTATGTATTCATGTATTTTAGATGTATGCACAAACATATATCTCCCTGAAGTCCATAATAATTTTTATTTGGGTCAGTTTTCTGTGGCCATGAAAGAGTAGAAGAATGAGGCATCCTTGAATCTCCACATTCCCTGTTCCTACGCAGGATTGAACCAGTACAAGTGTGTAACAATCAAATGATTCACATTTATATGTTTGATGTGAGGTGACTTGGGGTGTGTGTGTGTGTGTATGTGTGTGTGTGTGTGGTTTATTGTGATGGTAAGTGTGGGATGGTGTGTGCTTTGCTGTGGTGTGTGGTTGATGTAATGTGGTCTCATGGGGATGGTAGATGGGGATGTGGGGTGTGTAGTGGAGTATAGTATAGTATGTGTTGTGCTCTGTGGTACGGTGTGGTGTGTGAGGGTGATGGGGTGGTGTGTGTGTGGGGGGTCTGTGTGTGCACACTGGGGGACGTGGTGTTCAGAGTGGTGTGTATACAGTAGGGTTATAGATGTGCAGATGCCAGGTGTATGGGAGATGTAGGTCTGGGAATGTGGGGATTGGTATAATAAGAGGCTGTACTTCATACTACATTTTTGAACTTTCATGTTCCTGAAGTCCTACAAACATAAGGAAAAATGTTCCCACAAATTAACGAGGAACCCAGGATACACTCATTTATATGTACTGTGTGAACTTGCTAAGTTTCAGTATGTGTTTCCTGGCCTTAATTGCAATAGCACACACATAGGGAAGGCTTGTTGGACATAAACGGGGCTGGGTATACCTAAGATGAATACGACTAAGTGAGTAGGCCTCCTCCAGGAGCTTTGGTCCAGGAAGAGTATAAATTTGCCACCAGTATGTAAATTTTTTTATCTTGATGGCAAGTGTGAGGTTTCCATTTAGGGAAGGAAATATATATCTATTTTTATACATATATATTTTTAATGTTTATTTGTTTATTTTGAAAGAGAGTGAGCAGGAGAGGGACAGAGAGAGGGAGAGAGAAAATCCCAAGCAGGCTCCATGCTCAGCGTGGAGCCCGTTTTGCTTGATCCTACCACTGTGAGATTATGGCCTCAGCCAAAATCAAAAGTGCGACACTTAAGCAACTGAGCCACCCGGGCACCCTTAGGGAGGGAAATAGTTTAAGGGAAATATCCTCATAGATAGGTGAGATCACCAGGCCGTAAGTGCACCCAGTTGCCATCAAGAGCTACTCAGTACAAGGAAATAAAATGACTCTGATTCTTTCATCTTTTTCTTTCTTTTTTTTTTTTTTTTAATGTTTTTATTTATTTTTGAGAGAGAGAGAGACAGCATGAGCAGGGGAGGGTCAGAGAGAGAGGGAGACACAGAATCCAAAGACAGGCTCCAGGCTCTGAGCTAGCTGTCAGCACAGAGCCTGACGCGGGGCCCGAACCCACGAACCGTGAGATCATGACCTGAGTCGAAGTCGGACGCTTAACCGACTGAGCCACCCAGGCGCCCCCATCTTTTTCTTTCTGTTTGGGAATGAGGGAAAATATGAAAGAGACACGGAGAGAAGGAATGAATGAGATTGTGCTACCTGGGGGCTGGTGGGGGAGGGGTGAGGTGAAGGGAAGCTAGCAGGCGTTTTAAGAGTTCTTCATGTTTAAAATAAAATTGTGTACATTCCTGTCGTATGAACACACCCTTCATTTCCGTCTTCAAAACACTGACTTTTCCTTTAAAATTACCACTGAGTTTTGTAACCTCAGAATGATGTGTGGAGAGGGTGTCCCAGAGGGTGCTGTGAAAGGAGATAGAATCAGAAAAGCTTAATGTGGACTTTAGGCAGAGAGGACCCAGAGCTGAAATGTTTAATGTCTGTGTAGATATTGGAGAAAATTCTTTACTACTCCAAGAAGGAGTTTCAAGGACTTGCACCACTCTTGAGGGACAAGGGAGACCCAGCTGAACTCGGATTTATAGTTCTGAGGCCCATTCTTCACATTACAGGAGGGGAAAACACAATGATGTCAGAGTGTAGTTTCTCACTACAGTTAAGGCATGAAGGGTGAGTAAGAGGCACCGTGGTGGTGCTATAATTGGCCAGAAGAACTGAGTGCCTTATTGACATGAAGGAAAAATAAAATTGGAGAAGCTTGTGTAATCTCATGTAGTAAGACAGAGTGGATATGGAACAATAGAGGAGAGTCAGGTAGTAAGACAGGGTGGATATGGAACAAGAGAGAGCTGAAGCTCGTCTTCTTTTCCTTCTCATGGAATCATTGCTCCACCATGACTCTTCTCTCACCACTGCATGGATGTTTCTGTCCTTCTCCAATCAGCTCTCCTTCCTCCTGTTTATCTTCCCTATTCTTTCCCCATAGCTCCTGCTGATTGATCACTGTCTCCTCTGTCCCTCAGATTCCACAATGCAGACTGTCAAAAGTTGGTGCCAAAAATCCCATGGATTTTAGAGTTAAAGAAAAACACAAAAACACTCATTTTGATGGGCAGACTCTAGGGCATCCCCTGTGATTTCTGCTCCACCTCATGTTTACACCCTTAACTGTGGGTTGGACTTGTGACTTGCTCCTGGCCAATAGAATATGAAGGAGATGAAGGATTATTGAAGATGTAGTTAAGGTGTCACATCAGTTGATTTCAAGTTAATCAAAAGGGAGATGTGCCTGGGTGGGCATGCCTTAATCAAATCAAGGCCCCTACAGCAGGGACTGAGCTCTCCCTGAGATGAGAAACACACTGTCTCCATTACTATCTTGAAGAAGTAAGCTGTCACATTTTGTGAGGGTCTCTGGAGAGGGCCCTGGAACAAGGAACAATGACTGGCCTTTAGAAGCAGAGAATGACTCTTGGTTGATAGAAATAAAACAAAAACCTCAGTCCCACAACTCTAAGAAGATTAATTATGTCAACATCCTGAGAGTATTTGGAAGCAGATTTTTTTCATTCAAGTTTCTAATGAGACCATAGCCCTGACGGACATCTGCATTTTGCCTTGTGTGATCCTGAAGCAGACAACCCAGGTAGCTTGTCTGGACTTTTGACCTCTGGAAACCACGAGATAATGAGTGTAGTTTTAAACTGCCAAGTTTGCGGTAGTGTGTTACACAGCACAGAGCTAATACAGTCACCATTTTAACTGTACTGAATTATGATCTCAAAAGATCTCAGGGGTCTGAAATGATAAAAATACCATATACTTGTCAAAATGTAAAAGACTAGGTGGCTTAAACAACAAGAATTTATTTTCTCACAGTTCTGGAGGCTAGAAGTACAACATCAGCGTTCTTGGTCTTCAGTGAGGGCTCTCTTCTCAGTTTGCAGACAGCTGCCTTCTCATTATGTTCCTATATGCATATATACAGAGATTGATTAAATTCTCTGCTGTCTCTTCTTATAAGAACAAAAATCCTATTGATTCCAGGTTTCATGCTTTTGCCCTCATCTAACCTTAATTACTTCCTTACTCTAATTGCATCCATGCTGGTGGATAGGGCTTCAGTGTATGAATTTTGAGGGGAGACATACATTCAGTCTATAATAGTACTTTTCCTCATAGGATTTCATGTACCCCACAATCTACATATAATACATAAATCTATAGGATATAAAAAAGCTCTTACAAAATAAGCACAACGATGACCAGAACAATAGAAAATTTGGCAGAGGAATCCCTAATGTTACCTGAAAAGATCATTTGATGTCCTAATGATGAATATAGATGAAAATTATAACAGTGATTTTGGTGGGGAAAAATAGTCTACGTTTTGCTGATTTGCCAATTTTTCAAAATTTAAAATGCACATACAGTGTAAGCATATAGAAAGATGTCGATTATAACATTGTTAGTGGTAGCAATATATTGGACTCATCTAAATGTCCCATTAAGAGGACAGTAGTTAAATAAATTATGGATATCACTCTAGGAATTAGAAAAACAGGTCGTCCTATTTGTATTGAATTTAAAATAAGGCAATTACATAGTATTAAGCGAAAAAAAAGTTAGTGGCAAGTTACTTGTAGTGCATTATTCTAGGATACATTTATTTATTTATTTATTTAATCAATCATTAATCAATCAATTTCTTCTATTCCTCTACCCCCTCTCCCCTGGCAACCACCAGTCTGTGCTCTGTATTTAAGAATCTGTTTTTTTAATTTGACTCTTTTTGTTGTTCATTTGTTTTGTTTCTTAAGTTCTACATAGGAGTGAAATCATATGGTATTTGTCTTTCTCTGACTGAGTTCACTTAACATTATATCCTCTAGATCCACCTATTTGTTGCAAATGGCGAGATCTCATTCTTTTTTATGGCCTTTTTGGTATTTACCCAAAGAAAACAAAAACACTAATTTCAAAAGATATACGTACCTCTGTTTTATTGCAGCATTATTTACAATAGCCAAGATAAGGAAGCAGCCCAAATATCTATCAATAAATGAATGGATAAAGATGGGTGATACATAAACAATGGAATATTACTACGGAATCTTTTTTACAAATGTACTTCACATTGTGTATACGTATCACTGACAATAGTAATAATAATATCTGGATATTGAGATTTTGGAATGATTTTTATTTTTATTTTTTGAAAATTTCTCTATTGTTTGATTTTTTTAAATTAATAAAATCTTTTCAACCATGAAGTGTTTTAAAAAGTAGACAATCATATTTTAGGAACTTTTATACAATTAAAAATAAAATACCTCTTTTTATATACAACTCTAGATTTGTGTTTTGTTTTTAACCAAGGAAAAGGAAATTCCTTACCCTTATAACTGTGCTAAAGCTTGCCACTATAACTGTACTAGATGATTCAGCTTTTCTATTATTCACTTAGATGCAATACTTTTTTATTTTTAACAATATCTGTGCAGTTTGTGATTCATTCCAATTGGTTTGATGAGTTATGTTCCATTGCTGTAGCACCTTACAAAAGAGGAATGCAAACTTTAAGAGTGGTTACTTTGCTGAAATTAAACACATCAGTAATTTTTTCCAAGTGGTCTGCTCGGACCATGTCAGAATATTGCTTTGGTAATTTTGTACTTGATTCTGTTACAGAGCTGTGATTGTCTCATTCTGTTGGTTTGATTATACACGTAGGATCTAGATAACACCCCTCTCTCATCTTAACCATTATTCTTTTATCAGTGTATTCCTCCATTACTTCATTAAGAAACAAAGTATACCATGATTGTATTGAGTGGACATGTTCAAATCATGATGTAGGCAGCCACTGTGAATTTTAGTCAGTCCTTTCTCTTTCCTCTTTTTCTAAGATTTGTCTCCTCTTGTAGGATATAATCACAATCTAATGTTCTTCCCTACAAAATAACATATTTATCTGTCTCAAAAGGAAAATCCTAAAAGGGCCATATGTTACTGGCCCTAGGTAAACATGATTTATGTCAAGACAGCACTCTTTAAATGATTAGGAAAATATGATAAGACAGCATCTTTTCAATGACTGAGTTGAGAAAAATAGCTCAATCCAGCAATTACAAGCATGACATGCTAAGTGTGACCCGCACTCTTCTCTGAGTCATGCACTGCATCCTATCTTCTTCCTTCTTGACAGTGAAATGTTTTCAGTTCTGTCTGGCTCTTTATCCTTGTCCGGGTTCTGCAGCGGACGGGTTACAAGTGACCTGCACCTTCAGCTGGCGACACACACGCTTTGTGCAGATGTCTCAATGAATAGAAATAGGTATGATATTTGAAGCAATTGCCTAGATAACTAAGGCACCAACACATTTTTCCTTTAAAAATATCAACACTCGGATGCCTGCATTGACCAAATTGGTCTTTTTCTTTGCTGTCTGAGAAATCACTTATATAGACATAGTTAAGGAAACAAAGAAGATATTTGAAAGTGGAATTTAATCTTATGATTATAATCAAAATTTATTTTCTCCAATCTCTTTCATGGTAGTTATATTTTCGAGTGGCAAAATATTTGAGGATCCTTGGAAGTGAGCCCCAATAGAATTTTTAGTAAGTTACCAACACTCTTTTAGCAATGAGCCTCAATAATAAGGAAGATTGTGCATATCTCATCTTTTTTTGTTTACCTCTCCAATGTAATCCACATTGCTACGTATCTTTATAAACTAGGCTAAGACACAAGACCATTTACAAAAACTGTTGAGATTTTAAACGGGATTACTATGCCTGAATTTTCATACCAGATTAAAAACATAAAACATTGCATTTTTTTTCAGTCATAAAACTAAACTTTGAAAATCATTCTTCTTTTTCTAATGGCACCTATGTTGACACAACAGTACATGTTGGGATCTGCTATCTAGCTGAGTAGAAATTGATGTTGCCCTTAATTTGGATCCATCATTCCACTGCCGATGATATTTTATAATATTATCCCTGCTCTGAGAGTCCTAAGATACACCAAACCCTCTCAGAGAAGGGATGTGTGACCTTGCTCATTGTATCGTTCTCTGAAACTGTGTAAACAAAATGACATGACGTGTGCAGTAAACCCCACCATAAAAATATCAATGTGTAAAGTTGATTAATTAGTAATAATAGTAAAAATATAGAATATACATTAATAAAATTATGGGGGACAATGTTAAGATCAAAAAATATCTATTTTGTGTTTACCAAACTCAATCTCATTAAGTTTTAGGATAGTATTATCAGGCTTGTTAAACTCAATATTTGTTCATTTATCTATTTATGAATTCAGATATTTTACCAAAAATTTATTATATGTCAGACATTCTTCTCAGCTCAGTGGACACAAAGATAAATAGGAGACCACGACTGCCCTCAGGCACTCACAGCATGGGGGGAAGCCAATATGGAATCTCGGAGGGCTTTAATGAAGTCTGGCAGGTACAACCATCAACATGCATATGGGATATTCGCGTAGCTTTGAGAAAACCCAACCTGGGGCTGGCCTAGGAATTTTCCCAGAAGAAGCCATAGATAATCTGAGATTTGAAGGGCCAGCAACAGCGTCAGCAGAGGGTCCAGCAACAGTGTCGGCAGAAGGTTAGGGAGTCTTCCTGGCCCCGGCCCCAGAGCCCACAGGGGAAAAATAGGCTGGGGCTCAGATGAGCAGCAAGGGAACCAGGTAGGCACTCAAGTCTCCAGTTTGGAGGTGGGAGACAGGAAAGAAAATGGCAGTGTCTTGAGCATAGTCGTTATTTTTAATGTTTATTTAGTATAAAAATAAACTTTGTCCTAATAGAATGTATTACTTTTGAGAATTCCCCTTGGCTAAGGAAAAAAAACTATTTTTGTTTACAACCAAGAATAATTTATATATGCACTTATTTTATCTTCAAATATGGAATGAAATATTGTGCCCAGCTTTTTTTAATTTTTAAAAATTATATAATTTTTATACTATAATATAGCACAGTAATATAATGTTACATTAGTTTCAGGTATACAACAGAGTGATTGTCTTTATGTTATGCTGTGTTCACCACAAGTGTAGCTACCGTCTGTCACTGTACATCACTATTACAATACCATTGAGTATATTCCCCATGTTGTACCTTTTATTCTCCTGACTTCAAAATTCAGTCTCTCACTAGAAGCCTGTATCTCCACTCCTCTTCACCCATTTACTCATCCTGCCTCCCCCCACCTCCCGACATCCTCCCCTGTGGCAACCATCAGTTTGTTGTCTGTGTTTATAGGTCTGATTCTGCTAGGGAAAACAATATTCTTGACATTACAAGTTACTTCCATTTGAAACCTGTCTTTTTTTCTGGAAAATATTCATCCTGTTCAAGATACAAGCTCAGTTGTCCAAACTTTACATTCTCAATGAGTGCTGGTCCACTGCACTCCCTCTGGGTTATCTGGTACCAGGGCAGGACTAACAGTGACTTAGCAAATGACTTACAAAGAATTGTAAAGAATTCTCTCTGTGTGTAAGGGCAGTTGCCAGAAGGGCAGTTGCCAGAAGGGCAGTGAGGCAGAAGAGGGTCGGGAAGACCAGAAGTAGGGGATGTTCAAGTGAGGAACAGTTATCTACAATGTTTTCCTGCTGCAAAGACAGATAGAATAAGGAGGGAGAAAAGGAAAAAGACATTGATGGGAGGGGATTGTTTCTCTGCAAGAAGTTATGGTAGAATGATGAGAATACTATACAGATAAAAATTCAGTTTGCGGTTGTGTAAGGAATGAATGGTAATGTAGTGCTTAGACTGTGCATCAAGTTTAAGGAATTTGATGGTGAAATGAGACACGGAAACAGCTTTTGAGAGAGGGTGGTGGGTGCATATATAGTTGTCTCTTGAACAATATGGGTTTGAACTCTGGGTCCACTTATGTATGGCTTTTTTTCTGATAAGTACGGTACTGTGAATGTATTTTCCCTTCCTTATGATTTCCTTAATATTTTTATTTTATTATAAGAATACAGTATATAATACAACATACAAAATATGCGTCAGTTGACTATGTTATCAGTAAAGCTTCCAGTCAACATTAGGCTATTAATGGTGATGTTTTGGGAAGTCCAGAGTTATATGTGGATTTTCACCTGTCCAGGTGTTGGTGCCCCAAAACCCCATGTTATGCTCAAGGGTCCACTGTATATATATGTATTTTTCGTAAGGCAGCACATGTGAGTCCCATTTTAGTTTAAAGGACTCTTTTTGGGTTTCATTTTGTTCTGTTTAGGATCAGAGATGAATTCAAGCTTCTAAGATACTGTTATTACTTTGTGCCTGTGTAACATATTCATTGTTCTTCAGATACTTAAAGTCCTTCACATACCTTTGGTAAAGTTGTTCCGTGTTTTAAAGACGAGCTATTTCATGTCAGCTGAGTGCTCAGGGAGGCTCTTCCTAGAGAGGCAAAGCGTCTTTCTCAAGGAGCTCATAGCTTAAGCTAAAAATAAACCTCAGGAAAATGTTCGTAGAAAGACGTTTATAAAAGAATTCTGAAAATGTTCCACTGAAGATGTATTTAGGTAAGAACATGTCAAACTCTCTGATAATATTCATTGTAAATATACTCTTTTCTCCTCTCCTATATGAAGGATGACAAGTGGTCGGAATGGAAATAAAACATCTTACTCTGCTTCACTTTTTCCTTTTACTATATTAACTTCAATTTCCAGTCTTTTCTAGGAAAATCATGGTTTTTTAAATCAACTTCCCAATACCAAAATCACTTTGTAAATAAGATCTGAACATTCAAGTCACAGAGGAAACCACGAGAGAAATAAAACAATTGTATCTTCTTATTCTTCATGGCCTTGAAGATTCCACTGATTTAATAACCCTCAAAGTACATTTAGGATTATTGCATATCAAGGAAAATAATTGTCTGCCAATTATTACATTAAAAAAGAAACTTGTATTAACTTTGAAATAAAGTAATTTCTTTCTTTGAATGAATAGAATTAAGTTGAAGGTGATTTTGATGTTATTGAGGAGGCCTTAATCACACTGTCTATTTAAGCTGTTTATCCAGATCTTTTCATGAGAATGCCTAAGGGATGTCCCCCACCCTCATTACTAGACAATTGGGGAAATATTAGATCTTAATAGCAAGCCATACTGGTACATTTTCTACTAAGATCTTTTTTTAATCTGGAATTTAATTTAAGGATTTAATCTAATTTTCTCTTGAATTGCTCTTTTTTTTTCCACACTGCTGAAGTGTGGATTATCATTTAAGAAAACCTCCCACTTATTCAGTACTGTGTGAATACACCAAATTTCAAATAAAAATTAAAAAAGGGTTTCAGGTATCTGAAGATTTCTCTTCCCGCATCACTTTTACTAAAGATAAATTTAAGGCTGAATATAGAAGAAAATATATCCCATATGCAAAGCTATTTCAAAAAGATAAGAAAAGATAATAATAATCCTTGGGACATACTGATCACATATCTAATCTGCCAGGCATTGCTCAAATGATATGCAGTCATTATGTTACTCATTTCTCCCAGGAACCATATAGGGTAGATACTAGTATTATCACCCAAGGCACAGAGAGGTTAAGTAACTTAGATAAAGTCACACAGCTGGTGAGAATAGAGTCCAGAGTCCATACTCAGGCAGTTTATTCAGAGCTATAGCTGATTCTCAAATTATACCCTTTGTGTACCATTTCATTGCTCAACAGCTGTTAGCAACAAGAACTGGTCTTTAAATGTAGTATTAAATTTTGGAAACCAACAAAAATTGAGATATAGCTGATTGACTACTAGCTGTAATATTTTACATAAATCTGCCTCAAAAATTTAGTAGATTCAGTTCATAATGTAAACTTAAAACCTTTTTCTTGTGTTTTCTTGAATATTGTATGTATTTTTTGTGTATCCTAGTTCAAAAGATCAATAAAAATGTTGAACAGGACAGCCCTGGCCAGAGTCCCCTGTCATAAAATGTAAATGTCACTCATAGTAGAAATCAATGCAGCAGCTTTGGCAAATGATAGATAAATTAAAATGCAAAATCATTGAAGGGTACTGAGTCCACATTTCACTATTTTGTCACTTCAAATGGAAAATTTCATCAAATGTCTTGTGAAATTAAAATACTCATGTGTTTTAGAAATGAACTTTTAATATATGTGCTGCCAGAGTGAGCACAGGAGTGAACTTTTAAAAGAGCCAAGGCAGCATTTCCTCCATGCTACTATCATCTCTGACATTCCACTTAGCCATGAGAGGATGTTTACAAGTGTACAAGAATGAATGCGCCATAGAAGCAAGGGATTATTCAAGTGGGAGAGGAGGGACTACCCTACTCCAACTTTCTGCTGTATACTAAGATCTTGAAAGAAATGGTCTCCTCATCATGCAGAAAGGCTGTTGGTTAGGGACAAAGTGCAGATAACTGGGCTTTCAAGAAGTATTCTCTTCCGTTTGGATGCTAAAAAAAAAAAGAGAAAAAAAAATGGTGAATTTTGTGTTGGAGAAACCTCAGCAAAGAAAACCAGTTGTACATACAGTAAATAGATTATCCACAGTAGGTTTCTGGGGCTGAGCAAAAAACCAAGAAAAACAAAGTCCACAGGGAAGGATGCAGAAGACATAGGGAATGGGAAGCACAGAAAAGAGACAGTTCAAATAAATGAAAGGTGAAGTACTAGAACACGCGCTCGTGTAAATAGCATATGGTGTCAGCCAAGATGCCCACGGAGTGAAGAATGCTGACCCTGCTAGCCTGGATAAAAGATTCTTCCAGCTCCTAAATGAAATTCCTGTCAGCGTCATATGCCTATATATTGTTGTGCTTTTCATTTAATCACTCAGTGCATTTGTTTAGACGTTTACCTAGAGGGTCACTAAGTAATTCTTTTTTAAAAAATGATCCTTGCTTAGTGTTCTGTCTGGTTAAATTATTTAGTGAAAACAAAAATAATGTGGAAAGCTTTAAGTGCAGTGTTTCTTATCCCCAAACTGAAGTCCAACTCCAGATGATGTCAAGAACTGAATCTGTCTGGTCTTATACTTATGGTGGGATGAAATAACTACAGAGCATAAAAATCTGGCTCATATAAGGAATTATTAGTGAGGTATATGAGATTACTTAACTTTAGAAAATTTTCTCATACACATATTTTTCCTATTTTTAATCATCTTGGTCGTCTCAAAAACACCACCAGTAGTACAAGATTTTACACACACACACACACACACACACACAATTTGTTTTTAGATTTTAAAATTAAATGTAATTCAAAAGACAAGATTGGAACTCTTTCACTGATGAAAAATGTTACAATATGAAAAATAATCTTAAATGCTATTTAAAATATTAATTTTCAAATGACATGCTCTGTTTCTTTTCACTATGAGCATAAAGCTCTACTCTATGGTGGATGGCTGGGGGGCAAGGACCTTAATAATCTCATTCATTACTTCAGAAGTAAGCATTTGAATTTGAGTTGTCCATTTGGAGATATTTTAATGATTGCAAATATCAAAACAGATTGAAGTCTCATAAATCTCAGAATCTGTCATGATAATAATTGTCGTGTACTATCAACCAATTTTTCTTTAAGAGCAATAATAATTGGATTTAGAAACTCTGTACTGGCACATTTCAGTAGCAAAACCCCTGAACATGTGGACAATCTGCGTTTCCCGTACTGACAAGAGCTGCATTTTGCCACACTAATTACTGTCTCTAGAGTTGGTCTGATTTGACAGTTTGAATCTTGCAGATCAGGTAGGTGGACAGTGAAACACTGAGCAAATCTTGAACAGATGGATTTCTGGAATTTGTTGGGTTTTATCTTTGGGAATTTTAGGTTCAAAGCCATCTTGAAATTTATGTTTTCAAGTCCTAGATTTATAATGATCGGTAAGACAGAGAAAGAAAATTGCTGTTTTATGTCTCTCTTCCACAATTTTTGTATATTTTGTGCCTGAAATGAACTGTTAGATCACACAAAGGATTGGTTTTACCCATTTATTACTATACTACCTCCATACTTCAACCTAGTTTCATGGCATACAGTATTCACCAGAGTCTGGTTTTTCCATCACACCTTTGGAGGAAGTGCTGTTTCGATAGCAGATACTTTTATGGAATCTAGGTTGGCTCTGTGAACCCCCACAGGAAGATTTTCTCCTGAAGAGAATTGGGTCTCAACCAGGGCAGTTAGATTGTCCAGCTCTGGGGGCACCTGGGTGGCTCAGTCGGTAAAGCATCCAACTTCAGCTCAGGTCATGATCTCACGGTTTGTGGATTTGAGCCCCTCATTGGGCTCTGTGCTGACAGCTCAGAGCCTGGAGCCTGCTTCTGATTCTGTGTCTCTCTCTCTCTCTTTTTGCTCTTTCCTTGGTCACACTCTGTCTCTCTCTCTCTTTCTCTCACACACAAATGAATAAACATCAAAAAATATTTTTAAAAGAAAAAAGAAGACTGCACAACTCTGCAGGGACTTAACTACACCATTGAAATGGTGTGGCATGGGAGAACATCTAACCTGAGAAATATGACCAAAGTGACATGAACTAAAATCAATAAAATCAATCAGGAAATCACAAAGCATATATTCTGGGCTATGAAGCAGAACATTTTCCCTCAGTGGTAGAGAAATTGTCAGTAAATGGCCTTGATTAAGAATAAAGTAACAGGAGCCAGCACTTCACACATCTGTTGGGAAAGGATGGCCCAGGAATTCCTTCTCCGTATTCAACCACTTTACAACAGTATATCCTGGAGATAGTGTGCTGAAGAGGAAAGAAGGAAATCCACATTTATTGAACGCTTACGAAGAGTACATTTTGTGCAAGACATCGCATGGGATCCTCATGACCACTCTCCCAAGATAATTATTCACATTTACAGTTAAAGTCAGTGAGGCACAGAGACACAGAATCATTGTGACACATCAGAGTCATTGGCAGACTCCACAGCCAGGGCTCTTTAATTTATGATCCTGTGCTCATCCCAAAACCATATAATTTGTGAATTTAATTGTAGTTGGATAGAAGATGTATTTTATTTAACAAGTAATTCCTGGTAAGTCTTAGTATTTCAGACCTTGTCTCCTCTCTCAGCTCCTCTTCCTGATACATCTCTTATTTGCTGGTGTTCCTTGTGATTGTGTGCTAGACCCTTTTGATCATACTCTGCACACTCTTCACAGGCACCCTCATCCCCTTTCATGGTTGTAATTCTCTCTCTAACTGGTTTGAGGACCAGTTCTATTCCTCAATGAAACATGTTCATTGATTCCCATAGGATGTTGAACTGTTGTGCCTGGAATATAGCATTTTCTACTTTTCCTCCTGCTGGTAGAGTTGTATGCTTATCTTTGTCAATGGGTTTTATTCCCAAACCTGTTAAGGCAAGTTGGACATGTTATATTGTTTTCTGTATTTTATTTTTATAAGTTTATTTATTTATTTTGAGAGAGAGAGAGAGAGAGAGAGGCAGGCAGGCAGGCAGAGAGAGAGAATCCCAAGCAGGCTGTGTGTATCCTGCCTGACGCGGGAATCCTGAGATCATGACCTGAGCTGAGATCAAGAGTTGGACGCTTATCTGACTGAGCCACCCAGGCCCCCCAATTTGCTGTATTTTAGGTACAGATTGTGCCAATTGAAAATAGATTCAGAGAAAAACAGAATTGTGTCTATAAAAATCACTCGAGGGCTTTGGAAAGACTTGTTATAGGAAGTCATGAATTTTTTTTCCTGTTGATTTAAAGGCAGAAAAGAGTAAGAGAATAATAAAAATCTAGATTTCTTTACTCTGATATTTTTCACAATGTTTTGATGTTCTTATTCC
Source organism: Cryptoprocta ferox (assembly GCA_028646485.1). NCBI lineage: Eukaryota > Metazoa > Chordata > Mammalia > Carnivora > Eupleridae > Cryptoprocta > Cryptoprocta ferox. Next base: position 45,704,824 of record CM053563.1, read on the forward strand.
ACTTTAAAAACTTGAAACCAGAAACAATTATATAATGCTTTGTGAGTAAAGTTTTGCTTGAAGGGTAATGGAAAACAAAAAGTAGTAAACCTATTCTAAACAACCAGAAAATCTTTTGTGTTTTCTAAGTTAAAATGTTTAAAGTATATAACTATTTTATGCTTTTTCCTTTAACTTTTTCAGTTAAGTAGGGAAATTGAGGAAAATTAAAGGGATGGCAGGGTTTAGGGAAATTAGAGAAGAATAATGCAGTAATGTAATGCTACAGACCTAGCAAAGTAAGAGACCCTTTATTTCTCCTGTACTTGAGGAGACCTGGGGACAGTAGGTTGGCCTTTGATAGAGGGGCAATTAAAGTTGATCCAGGAGGAAGGAAGCCGTAGAAAAAGCTGCTAACCTCCTCTTCTGCCTCTGATATCCAGCTGATGCCCACTGTTGGAGAGATTAATAAAAGACACATAGCATAATCCATCACTTTTGTCTTTTACATCTGCTTTTGATTTTTATATGGGTGGAAGATTTGTGCACTCAACAGTGAACTCACAAATCTCATTACGTAATGTAACATCTTGAGGAAATACCAAATAGGACATATTCCCAACTGTAAATCTAAAATGTGAGCTGTGCCTCTGCTGTTCATGTAAGGTAGCAGGGGAAGTGGGGGGTGCAGTTGACAACAGTTGACAACAAACGTTACTGGAACAGCCCCCATTTGTGTAGTTCATCACAAAGCCGCAGTCAGAAATCAGAACGTTATTCTTCTACAATCTGTGTTTCTGTGTTTCGCTTGCTGTCCATTACCACATTGAAATTAATGGCATTCTTTTTCTGGAGGGGTGAGTCAACCCTTCATTTCAAAAAATATCCTCCAATATTTAGTGTCCCTATTCTTCATGAAGTTGTCTTAGTTTTTCATTGTCCAGGAGTATTGGACAATGGTGTACTTAGGGGCATCCTCTTGGGTCCCCTAGATTTCACATTTAATTTTATTTGTACATACTCCTCTGCACCATTGTGTAGCAGCAACCTGTTGCCTCTCAGTAATAAAATCAGCTTCTTGGCCCCCTTCTTACTTTGTGTATACAGTACAGTGGAAACTTTGCTCCTTTGGACACTAGGACTTCCAGACTCCTTCAATCATAGTGTTGCCAGACAAAGAAATTAAAAAATTATCAAGTGGTAACAATGATGAGGGCACTCCTACCTCTACCTCGTGGTGCTTGGACTCATAGATTCCTGAGTTGTACACTGACTGCTGGCTTAAGGCATATCCATATTTTGTTGTACTGTCCTTGACCTTGCAAAGCAATGTCTCTTAACTGGCTTCAGAGACTGGAGCATGTGATAAGTTCAGTGATTCATATGGGAGTGAACCTATTGTTAACTTCCGTTGCTGTAAAAGGTGTTCCCCTGGTTTGAGGCAATGTTATATGGGATGAAATGGTAATGCAGAAGTTGTTCTATAAGTCAGGGATGGCAGGAGATGGATACCACTCTTGAGTACTTGAAATTATATCCTGAGCTGGGCTTGGTATTTAGTCATATCCAACCTGAGACTATAGGGGATGAGGTGTTCCTTCAAAGCTGCCATAAAAACTTTATGATTTTCCACTTGTTTTATAAATTGGACAGTCTTGGTTTTCAATTTCTCTTTTTATCCAGGTACATCCTCTACAGCTCTCAGGAGCATCCAGCTGACTCTGTTTTCATTAATATTACTAGTTCTACCGTAGCAGCTAATAAGTGTTATGGCCACATGACCTCTTACATCTTGCCTTCCACTTGCGTCTCATACCATGGCATCACCAGGGAATATCTGAAGAATCATAATGCCACTTCATCCTGTGGCTTAACATGGTACCACTTTCCCACAGCAAAGTGACTTTCTGTGTAGCTCTCAAAAGTATGAGCAACCCATATTCAGAATCCTATTTGAAAGTTCCTTTCTGGGGCATTTCTCATACCAGTTAGTATATTTGCCAAGGTTCTCTCAAGAGGCACAAGACATACAATAGGATAATTGAGAATTTGTTAAAGGGACTATGTATAGTGTGGACAGGATTTAATGACCCCCAGAAAGGATAGCATACGCTATAAGGACAAGAGACAGTAGGAAGATTTTGCTCTTTCCAGCGTCTCCAACCTTTACTCTTGAGAAGTAAAAAAGGTGAGGGGAGTAGGTTCCAACAGAGGGTAGCTGTAGGGAAAGAGCTACTTCCTTTCTAGCTTCCAGTCTTCCATGTGACAGAAGTCTATCTTTTTTAAATGAAGGGAAGTGGGAAGACCATCCTTCGCCTTTTGCCCTTACCCATAGAAATAAATGTGTGTGTGTGTGTGTGTGTGTGTGTGTGTATGTGTGTACTCATAGGTATACTAACATTTTCAGCAGTTTTTAGATCTTTGTAACAATACTCAAAAATAACGTGTATTTTTTTAAGTTACATTGGGATGTGGAGAAGAGGCTAAAGTCAATGAAGCTTTCATTTATATATAGGAAATAATATGGGTTGATTATTGCTAAATGCTAAGAAATATATGAGAAAATATTTCATAGAATACCTGGAATACTTACTATGAAGAATGGTATAATTTTCAAATGGTTAATTTTAATGGATTCATAATTCCCTATATATTTATATACAGAGACCTGTGTTTGGATCGTGTTCTACATAGACACATAGAAATAATACTCTACATGTATTTCATGGTTTATACTTGCTCACCAGAATATTTCTAAGTAGAATAGTATGAATCATCTGCCATTAGTAATAGCTTGTATTTTAATAACTATGAAGACTCTTCCACAATGCAAGTCATAATATGAGATGGTTTGAATGAGAATCACTCCTATAAAGCTCTTGGGTAGAAACACACACACACACACACACACACACACACATTTTTAAACTGTATGGATTATTCAAGTTGACTTGAAAATTTAAATTGTGAATTTGCTAATGAAATACAGTCCTTGAAACCAACAAACACATTAGTCATTGTCTGCAATTTGACCAAACCAGGCTGTTTCAAAGCTGTGAGATAAATCAGTTCCTTGAAAATCATTGCTAAATCTGATGTATAGAATTGCATTTTTAATTTTACAGAATTTAATTTCTTGGTTTAATTACTCTGCATTGCTTAGGTTGTAAGAGGACCTGATGAGTTATTCTTATTTATAGTGCTCCCATTCAAGGTGCTCATAATTATATATTTCAGTGCAATGGCAATATGCAATCATCTATTTCAGTGTCTTTAGATTTTTTGAAATCAAGCTTTTGCCGAAGGTTAAAGAACTGTTTTTAAAGATAAAATATTATTTGCTGAACTGATAAATGAGGAAATTTTTACATAGATGCATTACAAAATCATCACACATGGATGAAGTTATAATTTTTATTTGACAAAGTCATCCAGTTTCAGAATCATTAAATATTTATTGAGTACCTTCTGTGTACCATGCTTGGAAATGTAGAAATTTGTTGTTTTTAATAACACAAAAGAAAGTCTACTCTTATTTAGGAGGTGGGTTTGTGAGTATTGTGACAATCAGGCTACATAAAGATACATTTTAGAGTCTTTCACTTGGCTTAGAAGACCTTTCATGGCCTCCCTGTCCAGCCCCATACTGATCTCTCCCTTGGGCCCATCCCCTGTGACAGCTCTCCTGACCTTATTTCCGTTTCTCAAAACCCCTTGCTCTCTCACTTGTGATCTTCTCCCTTGCTCATCCCTCTGCCTGTCTTGATCTCCATTTCTGCTCCCACATTGTCACCTTCCTGCTGAACCACGTCCACATCATCTTTAAGACACCAGATTAAATGTGATCTTACTCATTTAATGATACCCAACAAATATTTATTAAATACACTATCTGGTCCCACTATATTAGGTGATTTTGCTACTTTTTCTTATATCCTCTTCAAGTTCTATTACAGTACTTATCAACTACTACTAAAATTTCTTATTTAATGTACCTGTCTCCCTTGCAGGATATTTATCTCCTAGAAGGCCAGACAATGACTATGTTATTTCTCCTTTAAATTCTGCCACCTGTCATCAAGACCTCTCTGTAATAAATGCTCTTAAACATTTGGGTAAATCAGTCATTGAACAAATCAGACTCACTCATGGAACACAAAATACTTCAACAAGTAGTACAGAAGAAGCAAGGAGTGCAAGTGGGGCAGAGTCCTCAGCTTGTTAAAAATAACATAGCATGTCCTGTCTTTCAGCCTGAAGGACCAGCACAGCCTGGGCAAACTGTCAGAGCTTGTGAAGAAGCTGTGTCCTTATGTAAAGTGAGCCTGATGTGACCAGAGGGAAAGACCTTAGCATTTCACTCTTTTAAAGTGTGCATATGACACATCACTTCAAAGTTGATGCATCAAATGGTTTTCATGTTGAAAGAACTCCCAACAAAGCATTAACAATCTGCACAGCCAGTTCATAGCACAGCAGCTCAAGGGTTGCTGAAGATACTTTGCTTGGTTAACACAGTTGATATGCCTAGAAGTTTACGCAGTTAGCACTCAGAGGACATGTATTTTACACTAATGAAATCGAGAGTTGTAAAGAGCCCTCAGGTCAGAAGTGATGCATGCAATGATGGAAATGTAGCAGTGAAAGTTATATTTATATATACAAAAGAAGTAATTGTCAATTTGGGAACTATAATTTCCCACTTGGTTTAAGGGAGATTTTTCTTACTCCCGCCATCAGTCTGTGAACCAGAGCCCCTGAAGTGGTCACTGTGAGCTGCTCTGCGATGTGTGGCCGCACACGGTTTTCTGCATTCTTAAACATCCTTTCCTTTCCTGCCTTCCTCCCAGTCCTCATGCCAAATGTTTTCGTCTTACAGTCCAGTTGTTTTTTGTCAGTGTTATCAGAGTGACAAGTCATATCCTGAAGATTGTCAAATTTATTTACAACAGATTTTTGCAAGGTCTCTGAAGCCTGAGGGTGAAGGAGAAGACTGCTAATGATTTGTTAGATAGTTAATAAAATTAAATAGAGTTTTGTAAGTTTTAATGTAGGATCCCCATCAAGTGATGCTGAGCAAGGCATGGCTTTCCAGCAGAGGTGGTGGGCACTGAGCACATCATAAGCCTAGTCTACTTGGGAGGAGCTCAAGCAGAGAACCCCACCTACCATTTTCATTTCCTTATGAAAACCAACTGTTGATGCTTTGAGTAATAGAATACCAATTAGAACATTTGGGCCATGAAGGTAATTTAGTGGGTGAAGAAACAAAACTATCATCATCAGTTCTGTTGCTTACAGAAAATTAGCTGGTGGCCTAGAGAATGAGAGCTGATGAATATCATCATGAACCCAGTTCCCCAAGGTGCAACAAGAAAACATGTTCATCTCTGAAAACAGCCATAGCTTCTAGACTTTTCAGCACTTATTTTGAAAATTGTGGAAATAATTCTTGCTTTGATATGAATCAGAGCTGAAGCTGGGTAATAATTTCCTTCCATGGTTTGGGTTGCCTTGAATTCTCAATTCAAAACTGTATTATATTGAGTAGAAACATTGAGTAGAAACATAAAGAAATTAAACAATTGTTCACATACATTTTCTGATAGATATAAAGCCACTTTATACTTTACTTTTATGAATGACAATTCAGAGAGGTTTCGAGGTGATTTGATCACCTAAGCCAATTTACATAAATGCAATATGAGGAGGGATTTTTTATTGCCACATTGGACAAGGTTCATTTTGAGTTTGCATAAAATGTTCTGCAAATTGTTCTGTTTTGTAACTCTACACCACAGGATTCTCAACAAAGGATCTTTATTGGATTTACTTTCTCTAAGTGGGAAACGATTGATGGCCCTGAATGAAGAATTCAGTGTGAAAGATCAGCATCAATGAGCAGAAACTGACTTCATGGTGACTTGCCTTATCAGAAGCCAAAAATTACAAATCTATGATAATTAAAATGGTGTGATATTGACATAAATAGGTCAATGAAACAAGTTACATAGTCGTTGAAGAGACTTCGATGTAATACATACAATAAAATGAAAAGGCATAGATTATTTTAAAAATCATTGGGATAATTAGCTCTATAAAAAGCATGCACATGTACACACCCATCTTAGAATTATTTATTTGTTTGTTTTTATTTAAGTAGGATTCATGCCCAGCACAGAGCCTGGTGCTGTGCTTGAACTCACGACCCTGATCAAGACCTGAGCTGAGATCAAGAGTCAGATGCTTAACCAACTGAGCCATCTAGGCACCTCCCATTTTAGAATATTTATCAAACCTCCCAGGACGAAAAATATTCTGAGTTTTAAGATCTATACTTACATTTATACTTAAATCTCTGATATTACAAAAATATCCCTACAAATATATTAGGCTAATAAATAGATAAGGTTTCTAATTTTAAAAAATCTCTGGAAGAAATAATATAACAAGTTCTAGTATACTTAGCCTCACAAAATCTATCTTCAGTACATCAAAGGCACTGTGAAAAGTTAAAGATCAAATGACAGACTAAGAAAAAAGCATTAACAACTCTTAAGACAGAATAGTGGATAATGGAGAGATTTAAAATACCGTAAAACCTTGGATTTCGGGTAACTTGTTCTGTGGGTGTTCCGCAAGACTGAGCAAACATTTCTAATAAATTTTAACTTGATGAAAGAGTGATGTCTTGCTATATGAGTAGTAAGTGATGCTGGATGTCACATGATCACAACTGGGCCAATGGTTCTTGAAATTCGCTTTGATATATGAGTGCATTGGATTATAAACATGTTTCCAGGACAAATTATGCTCACAAATGAAGGTTTTACTGTATACATATATCATATAAATCTTGAGAAAAAAGGGTAAAAACAAAAATAAGAAAACGGCATGGATGGATATTTTAAGGGAAAATGAGATACTTAATAAAAGTTAGAAGGCAAATTAACCAGCAATAAGCCATATATCAGTTAAACACCAGGCTATAATGCACACTCAAAATCTTTCTGAAGATGGAGTGACTCATGAGGCAGTGAGAGGAGAAACATACTTATTACCCTGGCTCCACCCTTGCCAACTAACTTGGCTTGAGTGTGCTCTTTCTTTAGTGGATGGCCGCAGCACCTGCTGACTCTCACTCTTTAGTGATTTCCTTGGTTTCAGACAACCACTTGTCCTTTTGCCCTCATAGAAGAGGTAGCATAAATTTCTTAGGTGGCTAGCCTTAGAGTACTATGCTTTGTTGGTTGTCCTTAACATTTTCCCACATCTTTGTCAAGAGTGCCTCAATTACCCTACTAAGTTTGGCATCAGTTTCCTGTTAGAATATAGCAGCATAAATATTCCAATGGAGTTCCTTCACAGGCTCTATGCCCTTAACTATAAAATTTTAAATGGATGTTAATTTAAACATTAAATGAACAAAGAGATTTATTTTCCATCACATCAATTTATTTTTAATACAAACAGTAGAAAAGGAGCTTTTACTACTCATTACTAACAGTTTGTATTAAGTTATGGTTATGAAAATTTTAATCTAATAGCATTGCTAATCGGAAAAAAATTTTCTCTTTAGACTAAGTTAATTTAAATGAAGCAAAAATAACCATTATTCATATGTATTTGGGAAATAAACTTTTTGTTTTCACTAACACCACCAAAGCAAAGATAAACATTCACTGAGTAAGTGGACAATGCAACATTGACAGAGAAGAGCATCATTAAACTAGGAATTTTGTAAAAATGCTTCAATACAGCAAAAAATGAGCAAAACAATATGAAGTCAGCATATTTCGATTGAGGAAAATTCCTTTTGAAAAAAATCATAACATAGAAATAAACTATACTGATAATAAAATAAAAATAAAAAGCACTTGATTCATAAATTCAGAAGCAAAGAATAGAAATGGGCAACAACAGATGAAACCCAGGAAGAAAGAGAGTTTACTGAACAAAGGAGAGAAGTGGAAGAAAAAGACAGAATAATATAACAAACAGATAATAAATTACAAAATGTTCAAGGAAGAATAAGCTGAAGTTAAACTTTCATTATAAGCATTGCAGAAAGGCAGGACAGCAAGCAAAAGAATAAAAATGAAATTTTAAAAAAGGAGTAAAAAGGATAAGGAGGAAAGTGCTGGGAATGGAAGGCAGGAAGAGAAGGAATAATATATATATTATTTTAGTTTCTGAAGAATAAAACAAAATGATGCAACATAAATATTTAAAACTCTAAGGGAACTTTCCACACTTTTATTCACACGAACCCATGCACACTAATGTTTTATGTGTGTGTGGGTGTCTATATACACATTGTGTATCATACATATATCTACACATACACATATACACATGTGCATGCACACACATCTAAAGTCATTCTCTTATTTCATGAGAGACAGTAGTGATATTTCCACTAAGAACAAGGCAAATGTACCTACTATCTCTGCTACTAATCAGTACTTTAAGGAAAATATTAATCAATATTTGATCAAGAGAAATGACTCAGAGGCATAAGAATAGGTAAAATAGATAAGGAAGGAGTAAAAATTTCTTCCCTTTTCTTTTTTCTTCCTTTCTTTCTTTTTTTGCAGCGGACACGAATGTACATCTGGGAAACTAAGGAATCAATGATGAAACTAAAAAAATTCAAGAAGTTACAGGATATATAATTAACATGCAAAAATAATAGAAACACAGTACCAGTTGAAGAAAGATTTGAAATATTTCTGAAGGATAGAAAAGTAGACTTGAACAAATGGGAAAACATCTCCTGTTCTTAGGATAACTTAATGTTATGATGATGTTAGCACTGGCCAGCTTATTTTCTAAATTTTAACTCCAAACCTGCCAAAAAGAAAACTTAACAGCAATCATTGTTCTTAGAGTCAGACTAATGGGCACTAAACTTTGTATAGAAATAAGAAACTGCAGGAACAGCAATGAAAATAATGAAAAACTATGAGGGGAACAAGCCCTACCAGGTATTACTATGGATTCTCTGTAACTCAAATAGTTTGGCACTGGTGCATGGATAGACAAATAGGATTGTGCACTAGAACAGAAAGTCAAGAAATAGACCCAAATACATATGGAAATTTACTATGTGATAAAGGCGGCAGATGAACTTTGTAATAAGCAGTGCTTGAAAACTGCTTATTACAGTTAACTCAATTACAGTCTGAGTACATGTTTACAGAAAGAGAAAATTAATTCATGATAAAGTAGAATGCATTATTCCCCCAAAATATGAACCAAAAGAGCGTAAGGAATAAATTGTAATGTCACATAAAACATAATTTAGAATAAAATGTCAGAAAGGAGAGGCAATGATGTTGCTTATTGATAAATGTTACAGGAGATCAAGAAGTAAATATTGGTATGTAACATTGTAGAGACTATAACATGTGCACTCAAATGTATTTCTAAATTCAAGCATATATAAATGAGAGAAGAAAGGATTCTCTCTTACTGTAGAATGCTATATAATAATTGTAGAAGGATTGATGGTGCTAAAAAAATCACCAGGTTCAGCCATCATAGTTATAATTTATTCAGGCAATAAATAATGATGGATTGAGGTTGAAAACTAGTGGGTGAAATTTAGATGGCAAACAGGATATTTTCGTGGTTTCAAATATCTCCACGAAAAAGTGCTCATTAAATTACAACAGGTAGACGTCATTCTACTCAAGTGGTCAAGGTTAACATCACCAATGTAGAGAAAAACCATCATTTGATTCATGATGTGTTGCACCTCTGGCATTCCTGCTACAAATGCATAAGCTTGATCTAATCAGAAAGAAACATCAAATAAACTCAAATTGAGGGACATATACAAAATAACTGGCCTGAATTCCCCCCCCCCCCAAATGACAATGTCATGAAAAGTTAAAAAAAAGTTAAGGAATGTTTAAAATTACAGGTGAATAAAGAATTATGACAAATAAAGTCAATAAATGTGCAATCCTAAGTTGGACCTTGAGCTAGAAAGATGATCTAAAGAGCAGTTAATTGTGAAATCGGAACATGGACTGCATATTAATCACCACTATTTAGTGTTAATTTCATGATTTTTACAATGTTTGTGAATATTTAAGAAAATATTCTTGTAAGGGGCACCTGGGTGGTTCAGTCAGTTGAGCGTCCAACTTCAGCTCAGGTCATGATCTCACAGTTTGTGGGTTCGAGCCCCGCGTCAGGCTCTGTGCTGTCAGCTCAGAGCCTGGAGCCTGCTTCCGATTCTGTGTGTCCCTCTTTGCCCCTCCCCTGCTCATGATCTGTCTCTCTTTGTCTCTCAAAAATAAATAAATGTTTAAAAAAAAAGAAAATATTCTTGTTAGAGAAAAAACATTGAAGTGTTTATAGGTAAAGGAACATAATGTGTGCAAACTTTCAGATGGTTCAAAAAAATCATGAATATGTGTGTGTGTATGCTGTGCACATTTGCACATAAGTAAGAGATAGAAAAGAGGAAGAGAGAGATGGGGAGAATAAAGAAATGTGACAAATATTAACAGTTAGTGAATCTGGCTGAAGGGAATGTAGGGGTGGCTAGATAAAATTCAGGAAACCCAGTTAAATTGGAATTTCAAATATAAAAAAATTTTTAGGAAGTATGATCCAAGTATTGCTGTGACCTCCTTATACTAAATAAATTATTTGTTGTTTATTGGAAACTCATGTTTAGTGGAATGCCCTCTCCCTCATACAAACTCTCTCTCTCTCTCTCTCTCTCTCATTCTCCAATTCTGACAGCTCCTCCTACTGCCATTATTTTGTAAATATGAAATATTAGCTGATATGATAAATAATCTGTGTAAGATTAGTTAGAATAACTAGAGTAATATGTAAGAATAATTAGCAAGAAACTTAGATAATATGGGTTCTTGAAATTCTAATTTCTGTTAACTAATTTACATATGTTTTAGAAGGTGAGGAGCAGAAATGGAGTTGGCAAAATTTTCAGTTTTTGTTTTTAAAATTTACATTTAAAATTAAAATTTATATTTATATTGAAAGGTTATTTATTTATTTTGGGAGAGAGAGAGAGAGAGTGCGCGTGTGAGTGCACAGGAAAGGGGCAGAAAGAGAGGGAGAGAGAGAATCCCAAGCAGACTCTACACTGTCAGTGCAAAGCCCAGTGCAGGGCTTGAACTCACAAACAATGATGAGATCATGAGATCATGACCCGAGGTGAAATCAAGAGTCACATGCCTAACTGACTGAGCCACCCAGACACCCCTGTATTTTTAAAAATTTTAATTGAATAATTGCTGCATAATATTATATTAGTTTCAAGTGTGCATAGTTGATTTAACAATTCTACATTACTTAGTGCTCACCACAGTGATTGTAGTTAGCCTCTGTCACCAAACAAAATTACTACAATATAATTGACTGTATTCTTTATGTTGTACTTTTCATCTCTGTGACTTACTTATTTTATAAATGGAAGTTTGTACCTCTTAATCCCCTTCACCTGTTTTTCCCATCCCCCATTCCCTCCCCTGGCAACCACCGATTTGTTCTTTATATTTGAGTTTCTTTCTTTCGTTTGCTTGCTTTTTTGTTTTCTTTTTAGATTTCATATATAAGTGGAATTATATGGCATTTGCCTTTCTTTGTCTGACTTATTTCTTTCAGCATAATACTCTCTAGGTTTAGCCATGTTGCTGCAAATGGCGCAAGATCTCATTTTTTTTTATGGCTGGATAATAGTCCATTGTGTGTGTGTGTGTGTGTGTGTGTGTACACATCTTCTTTATCACTTCATCTGTTGATGGACACAGTTTGCTTCCATATCTTGGCTATTGTAAATAATGCTGCAGCAAGCATAGGGGTACTTATTATCTTTTCAAATTAGTGTTTTCATTTTTCATTTTCTTTGGATAAATATCCAGAAGTGGAATTATTGCATCATGTAGTATTTTTAAGTTTTTGAAGAACTTCCATACTGTTTTCCATAGTGGCTCTACCAGTTTGTATTCCCATCAACAGAGGATGAGGATTCTTTTTGCTTTACATCCTCAACAACACTTGTTGTTTCTTGTGTTGTTGATGTTAGCCTTTCTCAATGGTGTGAGGTGATATATTATTGTAGCTTTGATTTGCATTTCCCTGATGATGAGTGATATTGAGTATCTTTTCACGTGTTTGTTGGCCATCTCTGTGTCTTCTTTGGAAAGATGTCTGTCTATTCAGGTCCTCTACCCATTTTTAAATTAGATTATTTATAGGTGTTTTGGTGTTGGGTTCTCTATGTATTTTGGATATTAACCCCTTATCAGATTTATCATTTGTAAATATCTTCTCCCATTCAGTAGGTTGCTGAAGTAGGTACATTTTTTAGGTATCCCCATAAAAAGATATATTTGCATATTTAAAAATGTTTTTTATTTTTGAGAGAGGGAGGGGGGAGAGAGAGAGACAGACATACAGACAGACACACAGTGTGAGCGGGGGAGGGGCAGAGAGAGATGGAGACACAGAATCCAAAGCAGGCTCCAGGCTCTGAGCTGTCAGCACAGAGCCCGACGTGGTACTCGAACTCACAAGCTGTCGGATCATTATCTAAGCCGAAGTCAGGTGCTTAAGCAACTAACCCACCCAGGCACCCCAACATAATTTTTTTTTAATGTTTATTTTTGAGAGAGAGACAGAACATGAATGAGGGAGGGGCAGAGAAAGAGGGAGACAGAGAAACTGAAACAGTCTCCAGGTTCTGAGCTGTCAGCACGAGATCATGACCTGAGGCGAAGTTGGATGCCTAACCTAGCCACCTAGGCACCCCTGCATATTTGTTTATAAAGCAAGTAACCATATTAGGTAATTACTACTATATCTATTATACTGAGAGTCAATAAAGCTAATTATTTTTTTAAGGTATTGCAATTTAGCAAGATCCTCAGAGCATATTGTCAAAGATAACCTTTAAAATAGTAAGTGAAATATCAAATATATTTCCATGAGTTGATTTTTTTTACTCACTCTTCCATCAGCCAATATAATCCATAGATAGTTATTAAAACATTTTTGTATGAGGAACTATGTCAATTAATATGTTAAATATTAAAGCTGTCTCTCAGGTAAACTGAGTTTCAGTTTATAGTTAAACTGAATCTGTAAGTATAATAATTAACAGACCTTTCCATATAAATTCATTGAAGTATAATTAAAAACTCTCATATCAACAGAATAGAAATTAAGCATGATGAATCACTGACTTCTACTCCTGAAACCAATATTATGCTGTATATTAGCTAATTAGAATTTAAATAAAAATTTAGGGAAAAAAAGAATAGAAATTAAACAAAATTATCAAAAAATTTTAAGAAGCACTTTTCAAAGGCTAGTTAATATTAACTGAAATTAAAAAAATGTAATATGAATTTATTTACACAACCTATGTTTCAGTAGGAATTAATATGACTGTATCATCCTTTATAAGATTATGTTAAATAATCATTTTGTTCTCTGAGAATATTCTACCTACTGCTTCAACTCTTAAATGCTCATTTGTAACTCTAAAGTCAGACATTTGCCTGTGGTGAGAAACCCAGTCTGCTAATTACTACTATTAATTTGGATGGTGACTTTGCCTTTGTATATATGAAATATTAGCAGATGTGATAAACAATGCATTTTGAATCTAAAAAACTCAACAAACACATAAATGCCTTTTACAGTTTTATTTAAGTGTGCTTCTGTATCAAAATGTCCATGTAAAATTTTAAGACAGTAACATTTCTCAGTGTCTTGTCTTTTTACATATATATATATATATATGTATTTTTTTCTCCATAGGAAAATGTGATAACTACCTTTCAAAACATCTTCAAAGGTTTGAAAACAGATATATTTAATGTCCTTTTAAAAATGAAGTTATATTTCAAGTTTAACATTAAGAATCAACTGATTTTTAAGTGAGGGAAATAAGACTCCACTAAAAAGAAATTTGGTTTTAGAGAGACCTTGACAGACATCCTCTGATGTGGCTCCCTCTAATCCCTTCTTCTCAGTGTTCATGTCTTTGTGTGTTTCCCTCCCTTGATTGTGAGTAGTCCTGTGACTTGCTTCTAAACAAGAATATGCCAAAGGTAATGGATATGATGGCACACATGGGATGGTCCTCCTGTGATTACATTCTTTAGAAGTTCATCTTGTGAATATACTTGCTCTGGAGACTTCTTGGTGGCCAATGAAGATAAGCCACCAAACTGACAAAGTCCACAAGGCAGTAAACTGTGGGCAGCCTCTGAGAACTGGGGGTGGCCTTGAGGAATTGTAGGCAACTCTTAGAAGATGAGGGAGCTTCCAGCTGGCAACCAGTAAGTCTGTGTCTTTAGTTCACAGACGCAAGGGAGTTAATTATGCTTATAATTTGAGTAAGATGATGGAAGTAGTTACTTCCCCAGTCTAGCTTCCAGATGAGAAGGCAGCCTGGGCTACACCTTGATTTCAGCCTTGTGAAACTCTTAAGTGGCTGATTACCCAGCTAAGCTGACCCACAGAAACTGAGGTTGTGTGTGGTGTGTGTGTGTGTGTGTGTGTGTGTGTAACTGCTAAGTTGGTGGTAATTTGTTACCTAGTAGTAACACAGAGAACTCTCTTTCATTTCCTATAATGCTCCCCCAAAGAGTTTAAAATTAGAAAATGTCAATATTTCTAAAAGTAAAATAAAGCACATTTTAGCTCTAAATCATCAATCTAAAAACTTCTGGAATTTTAAAATATTAAGTACAACTAAAGAGGTTTTTGTTAATTATATTTTTGCTAAAATATTAGGCCAAATAAACAGAACCCACTCTCAAATAATTCCCAACAAGTTTTAATCTCTTTTTTAAAACAATTTTTTAATTTTTTTTAATTTATTTTTGAGAGAGAGAGACAGAGTGTGAACAGGTGAGGGGCAGAGAGAGAGGGAGACACAGAATTCGAAGCAGGCTCCAGGCTCTGAGCTGTCAGCACAGAGCCTAACACGGAGCTCAGACTCACAGACCTTGAGATCATGACCTGAGCCGAAGTCGGACGCGTAAGTGACTGAGCCGCCCAGGTGCTTCAGTTTTAACCTCGTAATTAGAATTCTGGGGAAATTATTAATGTTCAAATAGTTGATAGAGTATTAGGCAGCATCTATTATGGTTTTTATGAAAGAACTTGAAAGAATAAAGCTTAGTACCTTTGAGCTGCAGATAGATTGGTAATTGTTAAAAAATGTAATGGTTTTGTGTTAACAAGGTATGTATTTATATTTCACAGTTTCCCACGGCAATAATGAGAAAACTCATACAGAGTATGACCGTAATTTTTAAAATATTTTTTCTTGAATGATTCTATACAAAAGTATATGATAGCTTAATCCAGCTATTTGATTAGTTTCATTAATAGTTTAATCCAACTATTCTTGAAAACTTAGGAAGGGAAAGAAAAGTTAAAATTTACAGAAGACTTACCTGATAAATTGGCGATGTCTCTGTATAGATAATTTCAAGTTCTACTTTGGGAAACAGGAATTTTAACTGGGTCTGTTTACGAGATGAGGCTCATCTGAAGCAGTACTGTTCTTAAATATCTGCCTTAGTATCCCTAAAGGCAGCAACTGTTCTTAAAAGTTCAAATTCTTTGGAAACTAGTAGCGTAGAAAATAATGTCTACCAGTATCATAACAAATTGTCCAAATGACTTGAGATACAAATTGTATATTTACTCAATCATCAGTTTATTTGTTAAAAAACCCCACAGCCACGTTCCCATGTATATATCAGTCTGATGTGCATTTAGATATTGTATTATACTTTCTTATTCAATACTGAGGTTAGGCCATTAAAGCACCTTTTAAAACACCCCCTATCTGTACCAGTAGAAACCTGGTTTGCAGGTTTACTACATTCATAAAAGCCCAACTGCATTAAAACCCACTTATTGGGTTGCCTTCCCATTCTTCCCACAAGATTCTAGATTTTTTTAATTCCCCTTTTCATCCTCCACTCAACCCCTGCCCCTCCCCCCACCCCAACTGCTGTACAGTCTTGGTCATTTTCAAATTTCTAGAAGTATTTTGATCTTTTTAAAATAAAATATTTTTATATTTTTAAATGAATGATATAATTAAATAAACATTAACAAACCAAAAATTAATATACTCTACAGAAAGCAAATCCTTTCAGGTTGTGGTTGGTTCTTTGAAACCATGTAATCACTGGCCATTTAGGTCAGATCAACAGGCAATTTTCAAGGCTCAGAATTTCTTTCTAGTATTTTCCCCAGGCACTCTTCTTGAGTACAAAGTCCCTGAAAGTTGTCCATTCAGTTTACATACTGAGGTAAATTGTAAACTTGTCAAACACAAAACAAATGCACCATATTCCTTGTGACCAGCAGGTGGGCTGAGAGGGGAGCTTGTTGCTTATACAGACACTGAGGTGTACTGCTCAGCTCAGCAGGAGGGCAAAGGATGAAGGCAGCCACCAATCTCCCAGTGTCATGCTTTATTTTTACAAAATCTTTGTTTTTCCAGCCTTGAGAAAGTCAAATGTAGCACTTAACCCCATTTCTAGA
Organism: Cryptoprocta ferox; assembly: GCA_028646485.1. Taxonomy (NCBI): domain Eukaryota; kingdom Metazoa; phylum Chordata; class Mammalia; order Carnivora; family Eupleridae; genus Cryptoprocta; species Cryptoprocta ferox. Next base: position 45,721,366 of record CM053563.1, read on the forward strand.
CATTAAGTGCCCAAGTGTGCATGTATATGCCCTCTCCCTGCTGGTTCAGGTAAGGAACAACCATTTAAGAAATGTTCATTGCCTCTCTATGTAGGCAAAATGCAGCACAGTGTCAGTGATACTTGTACTAAATTTGCTTTCTGGTTCCTGCTGCTGGGAAGTGTATCTATTCATTTCAAAGAATCAAATTTTCTTTTGTATTTATCTTGCCAAAGTGAGTAAAGGATGAGTAACCAGTCACTGTCATCATCATCGTCATTATTGTCATCTCTCTGTACATTTCCATTCTTGTATCCTGAGTGATATTAAAGATGTACTTTGCTGTAAGAATGGGTTTTCCATTTTCACTGCTCTGCAAAGCAGACAAGGATTCCCAGTTAGAACGAGGATGATGGAGATCACCCTTTATTTCAGAAAACTGTCCCTGGAATAAAGCTGGTTTTGAATCCACAGAAAACCTTATATTTGGTCTATTTAGATAACACACTAACATTCAGCCTGCATGACATCATGTGTGTATGATAGGCTAGCCCTTAATGAGAAGTCATAGTTGTCAACTTTATGTACAAACAAAAGTCAAAACTTTTCTCATTTGGAAAAGTTTCTCTAAATCCATGGCTCTGTTCTGTTCTCACATCATGTGAGAACTAAATATACACATTTATTAGTAATTTTGCCTCATAAAGATTTTATAAAAACTATTCATTGCCAAAGGGAAAGCATTTTGAAACCAGAAACACTTTGTGAAACATGTTCCTCCTTCTGCCCTATTTTGTAGTCTTTCCCCCCTCTATGTTTTCCATTAATATTCTATATTATGGTATACAAACATTAGTGTGCTTCAGAATTTCTAAGTTAACATACATTTTAAAGCCATTAGAAAAAGCACAGACTGTGGTTGCTCTTTTTATGAGAATGGGGATTGAAGGCAGCTGTTTCAAAAGCACTAATGTACTTCAAACAGTGATGTAATATCTAATGTACATAACCTTTTTAAGCCTGGTGATATAGAAGACATTTAAATTTACTATGAAAATGTGTCTCAATTTTATTTCCGGCAAAAAAAAAAAATACAGAGAGACATGTGGAGCTTTGTTTTTCTATTTGTTATCTAAATGTCACGACCATAAATAAAACTACGTATTACCCAGAACAGGGATACATTGGGCAATGATTATCCCAGTCTGACAAAAAATATAAGAAACTATTCAGGATCATTTAGGATCATAAATGGTTTCCCTGTAGACTAACCAAAGACCCTTTAGACTTAAGTGGGGACTAATTAAACTGTTTGCTTGGCTGTCAAAGAGTCATCCCTTCTATAAATATTAATTGAGCATCTAATTATTTCCAAAGACGTCTGTGGGAAACAAGTAGAGAAAACCATAGTCTGTCATCCTGGAGCTTCCCATATGGAAGGAAAGATTTTAATCAGGTCAGTACAAGATGTATTAGTTTCCTATTTGTGCTGTAACAAATCACCACTAACATAAATTTATTATCTAGAAGTTCTGGAATTTACAAGTATAAAATTCTTTTGAATTTTATAATGAGTTGACATTTTCAATGGGTTGACAGGCTGTGTTCCTTCCAGAGGCTCTAGGGGAAAATCTGTTTCCTTGCTGTTTTTGACTCTAAAATCCCCCCACATTTCCTGGCTCATAGCCTTCCATCTTCAAAGTCAGCTGCATAGATAACATCTTGACACCTCTCTGTTTCTGCTTTTGTCTTCACATCTTATTCTCTGATTCTGATTGTTCTGTATCCCTCCTATAATGGCCCTTGTGGTTACATTGGGCCCACCCAGATAATGCAGGACAGTCTCCCCATCTCAATATCCTTAACTTTATCACAGCTGGAAAGTTCCTTTTGCCATATAAGGTGATATATTTACAGTGGGCGTCTTTAGGGCGGGTGGGAGGCATATTCTGCCTAGGACACAAGGTAAGGTGTCTAAAATGGTAGAGCAGGGATAGGAAACAATATGGAGTATCTAAAGGTGGGAGATGGATTGGAACGGGTGAGAGAAGCTAGTGCTGAAAGGGGCATAAGAGGAGGTGGGTAAAACAGGAGGCATTACTAACAGAGCAAACTATACTACCCAAAGCAAGAAGACAAAAGATTCAGATTATGTCTCTGATGTATGTGTTTATGAAGATGTTGAGCAGGAGAGAGTCCATTAGATGCCTCTTTTAGGAATATAATGTTAGCAGTAACATAAAATTATGTGATGCGTGCTCATCTTGGTGGGATATGGGGGATGCCAGATAGTCAACTGTGGTTAAGGGAATACATTTTTGAATTTTAATTCTTATTTATTTGTATATTCATTTTAATTTCAAATTGATTTCTAAGATGCAAAAAGTTAAGTGTAGCAGCACATGAATAACATTATAAATATTTAATATAAATATGTTTACAGTGCATGTATATTTTTTTTACTTCAACTCACTTCTAATGGCTTAAACCCAACAATATCAACAATAGCAATAGTGATACCCTGCCCTTATGATGTTAGAGATTACTGGTTCAGGGCACACCTCAGATGGGGGAGAAATGGGAATCAGCCTCGACCAGAAACTTCAATAGCAGAAGAGTGAGAAGTTAAATATTGTGTTGTATCTACTACTACTTTGTGAGTCACTGTATGTGATTTCTTTTTACTGTAAGTCTGGGGAATGTGGATACTGAGACAATTTCAAAATCTTAGACCTTAGTGACTAGGGGTATAACCTGAATTAAGGCATAGAATATAGAATACAAAGAAATCAAGGGAGAAAATAATCCTAAATAAAGGATCTCAAAGAATAAATGTGCCATACATTCTCCTTAATCTGCTAAGCATGGAGTTTTGGTGGATAAGTGGATAATTCAGCTCTGTGTTATTATGTCCTAAGTTCCTTTAATCAAGAGCCGGAGATGGTTAAAGAATGGTAATCCTAGGGCAAAGTGTACTTCCCATTGTTTTGCCATTTACTGAATCAATGACTGCTGATTGTAAAACAGTTTCTTTGCTGTAAGATGTGGATTATACTATTTCCCATCTCTTTTTGTTGTTTTTAGAAACCAATGAATTAATTACATTTAATGTATTGTATTACATTTAATTAGGACTCAGATATTAGCCATTGTAAAAGAATATCCTTCAAAAATGTTTAAAAATAACTGTCACATAAATATATAGTAAGGGCATGTAAATGTTTATTCCATTAATGAGGAAAACAGAAAAATGTTTGGCTGGTTCAAACAAATTCAAAAGATAGTGTATATACAAACACAGAAACAAAGAATGTTGGCATAAGATCACTAAGTAATAGTGCAAAACTGGTTAATGTTCTGCCAGACGATATAGCCTTAAGTTTTGGGGCTATCTTTTCTACTAGACAGAAAACATTGTCAGCTTTAACAGACATAAAACTTCCTAGAGTCTGGATTCTAATAAGTAATAAATGCAAGTAAAATAAAGTTACATTCCCCTTTAGAGTTAATAGTCATTATTTTGTGGAGACGCATTTGACAGTGTTCCGGTATTGTCATTTTATTGTTCATGACAAAGAGCCATTCTTTTGTTTCATTTCCAAGTTTTAAATAATAATACTGTTAAGTTCATTATGCAGTGAGAAAATTAAACTTTAGGCAAGATGTGACTTATCTATGTAAAAAAAAATTATAAATGAAATGGAGGAACCGGGATTTCAACATAGTAGTTTGGCTCTAAATAATTATTAATAACAGTGGCTACTATGTACTGAGTCTTTTGTTTTGTTTTGTTTTGTTTTGAGAAAGAGAGAGAACGAATGCTTTGGGGAGTGGCAGAGAGAGAAGGGGACAGAGGATCCAAAGCATGCTCTGTTCTGACAGCAGAGAGCTCAATGTGGGGCTAAAATTCACGAGCCGTGAGATCATGACCTGAGCCAAAGCCAGATGCCCAACTGACTGAACCACCCAGGCATCCATTCTTGTAGCTTTGTCTTAACAGCATATTGCAGACCCACCTAAATGTTTTACACATATTAATTCATTTAATTCTCACTGTAAACATGAAGCAGATTCTGGTTCTATCCCCATGGACTAATAGAATACTGCTGGTTGCCAGTTCTGTGTGTTAATTGCAATGAGAAAAAACTAAGCCATGGAAGTACATACTGCACTGAGAATTGTCAGTCTTCATCCAGCTGTATTACTTGAGCAGAAGGTGGAAGAGTAGATGTGATGTTCACAGTGCTGATTGAATCTGCCATGTCCTGCAAATTACCATGATGAAGAGATTAAAGAGAATATATGGATTATTTGTTTTTTGAGTCTTAATTTAGTGATCCATATATTCTCCCTTAATTTCCTTCTTTTTTTTGAACTTTATTGATTCATAGCATATTAATTTGATTCATGTCTAAGCTTTGAAATCATCTCAGGGTCTCCCATCTTTTCTACCTGTTTAATTATACATATATATATTGACCATATCTTACAGTTCTACTTCTTCAAAGTAATAAGAGCATGAGATTAATAGCAGCATTTCTCTAACTCAACCTGATTCCATTTATCCCTTTCCAGGCCATACTGTACATCAGTTTCTCTGATCTCAACCAAGATGGAGATAGGACTATTGTTGGTACTGGTGGTGTTAGTATTTTTAGTATCAGATTTGAGGTATACATAAAAATTTATAACTTAGGTACATATTCTGTCCTGAAATATTGTGCACATTATAAAATAATAACACATTTGGAATGATAGATATGAAGTAAGAATTAATCAACCGAGTTGATTTTCTTTGTTCCTATTCATCTCTGTCCAGGTATACACATTTCACTTAGGAGATCATAACTGTAAAGTGCTGCCAAGTTATCTTTCCCAAAGGAGTATCTGATGGTTCAGCCCTCCTGCTCAACGTCTTTAAACATTTCCCAAGACTCAAAGTCTCTTGCACCTAATGTTTCTTTATTTTTTATGATACGGTCCTCTCTGTTCAGAAAGGCCTTTTTCTTGCCCATCTTTCTCCATAGCCATCCCTCCACATTAATTAAACACTGCCAAGTTAACATATGTTTCTTGATGGTCCTTTCCCATTCTCTGTTATAATGATCTTTTCCCTATATTTTTTTCAATTTTTTAAAATGTTTATTCATTTTTGAGAGAGCAAAAGTGGGGGAGGGGAAGAGAGAGAGGGAGACACAGAATTCAAAGCAGGCTTCAGGCTCTGAGCTGTCAGCACAGAGCCTGACGTGGGGCTCAAACCCACGAACCGCCAGATCATGACCTGAGCTGAAGTTGGATGATTAACCAACTGAGCCACCCAGGCACCCCTTCCCCACTTCTATATTAAGCACTTCTGATGTTATAACAGCATGGCAGTGGACACTTCGGTGCCACTGTCAAAGTCTTTATCTCCCCAAGAGAAACTCACGAAGGTAGACTGTGGCCACATTTTGTTTTCTTAGCAATACTTGCACATAGTAGATACTCAATAATGGGATGTCAAATAAATGCCTTGTTTTAAGACCAAAAGAGTCAGACTTGAATTAGTTCCCACTTGAACAAGTATTTTAATATTCATTTGTGATTAAATCCCAGAAATCACCTTCTGTGTTTATTTTATGATCCTGATTCGTTTGTCATATTTTTGCTCGATTCAGATGGTGACTTGCAGAGAGATTCATACTATTGCTAGTGGGTGGGTTTCTATAAATGGGTCAAGATATTATTGGAGGAAAAGTTCACATAATTCTCAATTATTCCCTTCAAGAAATAGAATTGAAACAAGGCCTCATACTGAATCTAAACTCTCTACATTGCTGTATTTGAAAATGTTGTTTGAAGGAGTTTAGTAATTTTTAAAGAGCTTTCTTCTATCTCCGCTTACATAAAAAGAGCAACCACAACCTCTTTGCTTTTTCTAATGGTTTTAAACTTAACTTAGACATTCTAATACACTGTCATGTTTTCATATCATGATAAATATTTAATGTTAATGGAAAAGAGGCATATATTTTGAACATAAGTGTGGGAGAAATCTTTAAAAAATAGAGAAAGGAGAAATTTAAGTTTCTAAAGGTATTTTATTTCTCAAAATGCTTTCCTACTGCCAATGAATCTGCTTTTAAAAACCATTATGATACAAAATTACTAATGAATGTGTGTTTAGTACAGGAAGAAAGAATAGAGCAAGCAGCTACTTTTGAGAAATAACTTTTCAGGTCCTGAGGACAGTTTCAGTTCATTTGTGTCTGGAGTTGATCTTCTACCTTAAAAATTCACATGTGGGGCGCCCTAGTGTACAGAGTGTTGGTGAGCATAGGGGTCATGGCATTTGAGGGTTGCCTAAAATATTCAAATGTAAGGGCTTTTATGATGTTAAGATAGACTTTCCTTTGGCAACATTTTCTCAGAAGAATGGGCACACATCTAGTCTTTCAAGAATATGATCTCCCGGTTCTTATGTAACTGAGAAATGATAAGGAAGTCCAGCCTTTAACTGGTTTGCACAATCGGGGTCATCATTAGATATCACTTAAGAAAGGCAAAGATCAAAGCAAACTGGAAATTTTTTGCTTTACTATACAATTTTACCCATTTGGGAAGAAAAAAATACCAAAGAAAATTAGTCCATTTGAAATGAAAGTTTGAAGTAGGCAGGAGTAAGACTTAGTGTCATAACCCAAGAGAAAATGAGCACTGAGATGCTCCATCCTATATTACTTGTGCCTGCATCAAAAAGGTAATGAGCATTTCTCCAGTGCCTATGCTTTACCTCAGTTACCAAGGTGAGGATATAAACATGTGAACTTCATGACTACAAATGGGGCCACATCTGCTGTGGGTACTGATTCTGAAATAAATTGGAGTAATTACCTGCATATTAGAGAGCTCCGAGGGCCTTTCTTGGTCCTTCATCTTCATGCAGACCTGAGCATCATTATGTCCGTGTCAGTGTAAGCACCAAGGACTGATCTGTCACCTCTTCTCTGTCTCTACTCTCTGGTGCCAGGAGCTGATTTCATGAGCTTCACAGTGTGCTTGTTTTGGTCCTGACAAATTTATAGTATGTCTTGGGATATAAATTTAATTGACTATCATTTCAGGCTTTGTCATCAGAAAGGTCACTGGAGAAAAATACATAGGGAAATTCCGAAGTTTAAAATTGTCAGTTAATTTGAGCTTTTCATTTTACTAGGTTTTATTTTTAGGTTCAATTGTAGTGTGCTGTGCCAAAGGCCATTATAAAACTTGATAGAGAAATAATTTCCTTTCTAAAATGATATAACATTTAATTGTAGTTCTAATTATATTTAATTTAGTGGTAATATTAAGGTATATGTTGAATGGAGGCTAAGAGTCCTTTTTGTTTTACTCCTTGACAACAGTGGAATTGTGAAGCTACCAGAGTTGAATGGCATTTGGAATTATGTACTGACCACAGACAATGTTTTGGATGCTAAATTCTCTGCCGTGGCTGGTGTGAAAAAATGTTTAAATATATGCACTTCAGGGACTACTTGAATTTCAGATTATAGGAAATAAAGATGTATAATTGGAAATGTGGTTTTCTTGGACCCCTATTTATTTTTAGTTATATATTAAGGTATTTCTGTTTAGTCTGTGGGTGGCATTTTCCTTTCTAACCATTTCCTAAAATTTATGCAGAACTATGAACTATTGTCTATATTCTTCCTCATTTCTGCTATAATTGTTTTACTTATAGTGTTTAATAATTCTTCTTTTCATGGGTAACTAAATAGAAGTAGAAGTAAATATTAATTTACTGTCTCCAAAGAAAAGTCAGCATAACAGCCTCAACTTATATTCCCTCATTCACATGTTCATTGTTTTTGCTTTTTAACAAATACTGAGTACTTCTTGCATACGTAATTTACTGGGTGCAAGGAAGAATTAAAATAAGGTATGTGGCTCATACCAGCTTTTAAAGAATGCCTGAGGAATGTAGACACTCTAGGATGTGGCGACACATCAAATAATAAGAGCAGCAACAACAAAGAGGCTAATAAGTTTTTTTTTTTAAAGGACATGATGAGCTATTGGAAAAGACTTTTCTGAAGACTATTGGAATATGTTCATAAAAAACAGGAAACTGTTGTAAGAATTGAAGAATGAGAAGAATTTGGATAAGTCACAAGTCACAGAAGGAATTATAGGAAATGAAATCAGCAAAAGCCAAGGCAGAATTAGGAATAGGGTGGGCAACAGAGAAGTAGGAGTGAAGAAGAGGGTTTGTGTGGAAAGAGAAGTTATTGAAATGGAAAAGACGTGATATTTTTAAGGCTTTGATTTCCTCTATGGAAGACCATAGTCCTAAAGAGTGTTGGTGCAGGACACTTCAATTACCTATTGTAATAAAACCAACAAAACCCTTGTGGTATTTTTGCAGCACATTTATGATCACATGTAAGTTTTGAGAAAGCACATTGTTTTCTTAGATTATTCCACCCTGAAACTAATGGGGAGTGGGGAGCCTAGCATGCTCAGACACACTTTCCTATCAATGCTTTAATCATTTTTTAAAGATTACTAATTGTTGCCTCAATCACAGATATAATAAAGCAGGAATGGGTTATACTACACCTAATTTTCTTCCCTCTCTTTTATGTTATTCTTATTTATGATGATGATTTTTAAGACTTAATTTTTAATTATAAAAATGACTCATTTTATATTTCTCATTCAAAAATGAAACTCAAGCATGTTATTCTGGCATTCTCTCTTTTCCTTTTTCCTATATTAAAAAAGCTAAACGTAATGCTTGCTTTAAAAAATGCAGCAAAGTTGGGGCGCCTGGGTGGCTCAGTCAGTTAAGCGTCCGACTTCAGCTCAGGTCATGATCTCATAGTTTGTGGGGTTGAGCCCCACATCAGAGTCTGTGCTGACAGCTCGGAGCCTGGAGCCTGCTTTGGAATCTGTGTCTTCCTTTCTCTCTGCACCTCCCCTGCTCTCACTCTCTTTCTCTCTCTCTCAAAAATAAATAAATATAAAAAAAATTTTTTTTTAATGTAGCAAAGTTGATATTGATGGGCCCTGGATTTCTTCTGGCTTTTTTCCCCTCTTGCTGGCTGTCCTAAATGATTGTATCATCAGGCAGATATTAGAGCTATATAAACACATGCATTTTGCTTACAGTCTTCTAGGTCAGGTCTCATCTGCTAATGGGTAACCCAGTTCTCTGATGTATTTAAATCCATCTGGTGCTTTCCATGTTTCTCTGATATATTTACTCACCGCTGTAATTTAGGTGTCAGCAACATGTTTCTCTGTCTTGAATTATCCATTTTTGTCATTCACATTATTAGTCTGTTAATTAAATGAGCTTTCATTTACATACAACAATGCCTTTGTTACTACTTTTAAATCTCTTTAGGAATTTTGAGATATATTTCTAGACTGTGGATTATAACCCAAATTACTGTTCATCTGTTCCCACTAAAGAGATGTACCATTGCTTCATATTTCTGATAGCAAGTACTTGCACATCAAGATTACTTGTAAATCACCCAGAGGAACAAATGCAAAGCCAGTGGTGAGAGATTAATTAAGTAGGATGTTATTAATGTCCTTCAAGAGAATAATTTATGTAGAAGTATAGAGATATAAACCAAACTTTAAGAAAATCAGAAAGAATCATCCATTAAGGGAGTGAAAATGACAAACGAAGCCTACTCATTCTAATGATTGGCATTTATCTGGAGCACAAAATAGGGGAAAACATGGAATACAAAGTAGGATCCAGTGAACAGTTAGTTGACTTTTCAAGAAAGAGGGATCTGTGCATCTACAAAAATGAGGGAAAGGACTGATAAAGGATATTCCAAGCATGTAGAAAGAAATATAATTATAGGTAGAGTCCATGGAATGATGGAAGGTGATATGGGTCAATGGTGTAAGTAGAAAGGATTTAAATGTTATTGAGATGGTGGAGGTTGATTGAGAGGGAGATAAGATCTTAGTGTATGGCTCTGCCTTTTAAAGTAAATATGCTTTCCTCTTAGCATTTTTCAGTATAGACTGAAACTCTATACCATTGAACAGCAACTTCTCATTTCCCCTTCCCTTCAGCCCTTGGCAACCACCATTCTACTTTCTGTTTCTATCAATTTGACTTATATGACCTATGTCATATAAGTGGAATCGTGAAGTGTCTGTCCTCCTGTGATTGGCTTATTTCACTTAGCATAATGTCCTTTAGGTTAATGCATACTGTACCGTATGACAGGATTTTCTTCTTTTCTATGACTATATAATACTCTGTTGTGTGTATATACCACATTTTCTTTATCCACTGATCTGTTGACGTTTTGGTTGTTTCTACTGCTTAGCTATGGTAATAATACTGTAATGAACATGGGAGTGCAAATATATCTTAGAGATCCTGATTTCAATTGTTTTAGATAATGTTAAGCAAGTGGCATCTGTTGCTGTTATCGGGAGGAGAAGTCTGAGCACTTCTGACTTCTGCATCTGGGCATTAGAGTCACCAACAAAAATGCAATGGCAGTTGAGCACTGGGTGGAATAACACTTTACTCATTTAGAGAAGAGACAAAACAAGATCAGTTTCAATAGTGGATGTCAGTTCCCAGTGGCTGTTATGTCCCTTCTGGCAGCTGATGCAGATTAATTAGCCTGTGCTGCAGCGGCTCTGTGTCCCTTTCCAGGGTACAGATATAGTCATGGGGTTGACCAGGTGCCAGATGATGCTTAAACAGAACAAAGGAGCACACACAGAACCTGAAACAGGGAAAGGTTTTCCCACATAAAGTACAAGTCCAGCATAGATTGTCAGCACTCTTTGTCCGGTAAGGAAGTGTTTTAGGCCTAAACCTATTCTTCTTCTTTTTTTTTTTTAAGTTTATTTATTTTGAGAGAGAGAGAGAGGGAGAGCGAGAATCCCAAGCAGGCTCCACACTGTCAGTGCAGAGCCTCATGCGGGATTTGAACTCATGAACAATGAGATCATGACCTGAGCCAAAACCAAGAGTCTGATGCTTAACCAACTAAGCCCCCAGGCCCCCCAGGCCTAAACCCATTCTTATGTGGTAGAGTGGGAGTCGAAAAACTCCATGCATGAGACTAACTTTGCTGACAGATGGTTACCCAGAATTGGGATTTCTAGGTCATATTGTAGTTCTATTTTTAATTTTTTTGAAGAACCTCCATGCTGTTTTTTTATAGTACTTGCACCCTTTTACGTTCCCACCAACTGTGCACAAGGATTCCAGTTTCTTCACATCTTCACCAACACTTGTTATTTCTGTTTTTCTGGTAATAGTCATTCTAACAAGTATGAGGTGATACCTCATTGTGCTTTTGATTTGCATTTTCCTGATTAGTGATGTTAAAACATATTTTTCATATACCCTTTGGCCATTTGTATGTCTTCTTTGAAGAAATATCTTTTCACATCCTTTACTCCTTTTAAGATTATTTGTTTTATTTGTATTGTGTTATTGAGTGGTAGGAGTTCCTTATATATTTAAAGTTTTTTTTTTGTTTATTTTTTAGAGAGAGAGAGAGGAGAGAGAGAGAGAACGAGAATGAACATGAGTGGGGAAGGGGCAGAGAGAGAGAGGGAGACACAGTCTCTGAAGCAGGCTCCAGGCTCTGAGCTGTCAGCACAGAGCCCAACGCAGGGCTCATAATTACAAGCCAAGAGTTAATAACCTGACCTGAAGTCAGACGTTTAAGTGACTGAGCCACCTAGGTGCTCCAGTTCTTTATATATTTTAGAAATGAATCCTTATATATGATTTATAAATATTTTTTCTATTCTATAGGTTACCGTTTCATTTCATTGATTGTTTCCTTTGCTGTACAGTTTTTTAGTTTGATGTACTCCAGCTTATCTAGTTTCAGATCTTACATTTAACTGTTCAGTCCATTTTGAGTTGATTTTTGTGTATGGCATAAGAGTAGGGTCTTATCCAATTGTGTGTTCCTGGGACCTTTGTCAAAGATCAAGACTGTATACATGTGGGTTTATTCCTGGGCTATTATGTTCCATTGGTCTATATGTTTGTCTTTGTGCTGGTACCATACTGTTTTGATTACTGTAGCTTTGAAATATGTTTTGAAATCAGAAGTGTGAGGTCTTCAGTTTTGTTCTTTCTCAAGATTGTTGTGACTATTTAGGGCCTTTTGTGGTTCCGTACGAATTTTAGGATTGTTTTTCGTATTTCTGTAAAAGATGCCATTGGAATTTCAAGAGGGATTGCATCAGATCTATAGATTGCTTTGGTAGTATGGACATGTTAGCTACATTAAGTCTCCAAGTCCATGAACACGGGATGTCTCCCCATTTGTGTGTGCCTTTTTAAATTTCTTTCAGCAGTGTTACGTTGTTTTTAGTGTGTAAGTCTTTCTCCTCCTTGGTTAATTTTATTTCTAAGTATTTTATTCTTTCTGATTCCAGGGTAGTTTTTTAAATTTTCTTTTCAGATTGGTCATTGTTGGTTAAAAAACACAATTGGGGGTGCCTGGCTTGCTCAGTGGGTAGAGCATGCAACTCTTGATCTCAGGGTCATGAGTTCACACCCCATGTTGGATGTGGAACCTACTTTAAAAAAAAGAAGCACAATTGATTTTTGTATGTCTTCATACTTTTTGACTTTAAAAATGTTTTAGCATAGAATCAAGAGAAGAAAATAAGGAATTTGCAAAGACCAGGTAGGGAAGGTGGGGGGAGATGAGTGATGGCAGAAAATCAGTGGAGATCTGGGCATTTAACAGGGTAATATAAGCTCCAGTGTCATGGATAATCAGATTCAGGCCTTCAACAATGAGTTCATCCATCTTCCCTGGGTACCTGCCATCTACTACGTGACAGGTAGTGTGATGTGCATTGGAAACACAATGGGGAAAGTCCAAGGACAGACGGTAAGCCTGAATATCTGAATTTTTCAGGGATGGGAGAGATTTCTAGTATAGGTGAAACATAGAGTGTTAGGTCAAGGTAATAGAAGATTTTAAGAAGAGAGGGGTCAACACTGCCACAGTCTGAAGAGATATTAGTTAAATTAAGGGAGCCTGGACTCTGTGTTAGTGATAAAGCAGGCATTAGTGATATTGACAAAAGCAGTTCCAGTGGATTTATTTTGGGTTGGAAGCTGAATTATAGAGATGTGGTGGGTAAATGAAAAGAGTGGAAATAAGTGGTGAACTGAGCCAAAATCAGATTAAGACTTAGTGCCTGTAAGCATAAAAACAATAGAGCCTACTCTCTTAAAGGTTATTCTCAATACAGTTGTTTTTTTCAAAATGACACAAAATTTACATGACTTCTGGAGTTGGACAGCCTTCTTGAATGTTATCTAATTGCACAGTTTTGCAGTGAATACACTGTAATGGACTCCTTGGTATTTTTGTGCTTTTACTTTCTTGATGCCATGCTTACTGCTCACCACGTGTGTGGTTGTCTAGCACTGACAGGGACTCATTTCAGGGAACTGGACTTTGAAGGAAAGGAATTAGATGGACTGAAAATGAGTTAAGAAAGCAGGACTGAGAGTTTTGTGGCAAAGCAGGGTATTACTTTGTTTTTCATTTGGGGAAGGCTTAAGAATATTTAAATGTTGAAGGAGTGCAATCCATAAGAGGAAAACATTTAGATATGCCTAAGAGATGGCAGGATTGATGAAGCAAAGTTTCCTGAAAATTTGGGAAGGGCAAAATTGGGAGAATAAGTGAAAGTCACCAAAGCAACGTACACTCCATTGGATGCACCCGAGGTGTCTGCCTAGATTAAGGTGTGTTTAAGACAAATCAGCAGAACACAACAACATAGAGTATCCAGTGGTTTAACATCTGTGTGTTCCTGCTTAGTTCACATACATGTGGTTTGTGTAAACTGAAACATATGCACTTGAATTCATTTATTTTTAGTGAAGTGCATTATGTTTTGAGGAATTTGATTAGAGAAATCAGTTGAACTAGACCTTATGTAGTGTTAACTTAGAAAACAAAATGATAGCTACCAATTTTTAAATGATCCCATGTACTAGGCACTCTGCTAAAGACTTTACAAGCATGATCTCACTTAATTTTCACCACAAACATATGGGTTAGTGACTATTAATATTGGCAAGGGTCACATAGCCAGAATGTAAACAAGGATTTGATTGTAAAGACCCTGCTTTTATCCATAGTGATGAAATGTTGTCAATCATTTAGCATGTTTAAAGTAAGTTTGAACATGCAGAGAGAGTTCCTGTAACCAGTTTTGTAGTCACTGTGTATCTCAGACTGAAGTGCAGCTAGGTGGGACCACAGAAGTAGAGGACCAATTGGAATTCAAGAAAAGTTTGATTACACATTATCAAAACTCTGTAACTAAGCATTAGTTGAAGGGATGCTTTATAAGCAACTGATAGAGATCATTTTAAAAAGTGAATTTTTCATGGTAGTTGACAGATACATAAAATAATAAAGTGATAGCTACCACAAAAACATCTACCGAAACTCATAAAGAAGATTGTTTGAAAGGGGCTAGGCAGAAACTCAAAGGCATATAGGTGGTGTCATGTACTCACCACCCTGTCATCCCTGAAGCTATCTCTACAGAGTGGTTCTCTAGCTTTCTGTCTGCCTCCCTCTGGTCTACTTCTCTCACGCTCCCTGCTTCCTTCTCTGTCCACTCAAAGGCCATGTGTTCTTGAGTTGTATTCCATTGTCCCTTCCTCTATGTCCATCATAGGCTCTGAAATTTAAGCTCCCCTTGCATGGACACGCCTCCGTCTTAGCAATGATTTCAGTTCAACCTCCAGCTAAGAGGCCTACTTCATATGATTTTATTTAGGCACATTAACACTTCTGGGAAGGGTGGCCTACTGTTTTCATTTCCCAGTTGATAAAACTGAACCTGGGAGTGATTTTTCCAAGGTCCAACCCATAATAGCTCGTGTGGATAGAGCTTAAATTCTTGCTTCCTAATACCAAGTATCATAGACTCCAGTAGGAAAATATCACCTGGATGTAGAATTCTCCCAAGACACTTTGGTAGCACAGGGTAATTTGCTTTGCGAATCTCGCTCATTTAGATCATAATTCTTGGGTTTGACAGGTAAAGATGCTGAACTGTGAGGAGTGATGGAAACAATGTGTGACTATAGATAAGGGCACAGATGGTTGCTGAAAATGATAAAATCAAGGTGCCAGGGGTTATGAAGAATCATACCCTGAGTCTCCATATTTTGGCTGGTCTCAAAATGACAGAAACTTATGATAAATAGATGAATGTATGACAGCCTTGATGTTACATTTTTACTATCATATTATTATCAAATGTTCTTAGTGTCTAATTTATCACCATAGAATCTCAATAGACTACAGTATTATAGAATACATATAAAAATATTACTAGTGCAAACCCACTGTGACACAACGAAAAATAACTAATATAATAGCACATGTCTTTAGGGATGCAAAGGAGACCATTAGAAGCATTTGACTCTGCTTTTCTGTTGCTGTGCTTTCTATTTTTACTTTACTTTATAATTACAAAGAGAAGAAACTACTATTACCACCTACTTAAGAGGCTAGAAAGGAAAATGAGTGACAGATTTTTTTCCACATGGCAACAAACCAATTTTAGATGACTTCTGTTGTTTATTTAATTGTTAAAAGTTCTTCCGATAAAGTATTTCAAAATTATCACACAGTGCATAAAACGTTAATTCAAAAGAAACTAATGCATTAATACTACCCAATCCATAAATTTCTTAGTTGATTTCTATTTCTTTAAACAAAATCAAATGCTTTTTTCTCTTTATTATTAAGTATTCTGTTAATTAATCAATCACATAGCCCCATAGAATAGTACCTTTTCCTCTTGCGCATGATGTGCTAATTGTATGCACTACTTACCTTCTCTCCGATGCAGCAATGTAGATAACCAATTGAAATTCTAAGCTTCATTTTAAATATTCAATATTCAATAAATATTTATTAAAGCAAATTTAAAGTAGGAGAGTCTCTATTAATGCTTTGCTAAAAATGGAAGTGCAAAATGTACCACCTCAGTTACTAATTTGTAAAGCCGAAGGAAGTTAGTTAACTCTCTGAATTCAATTTTCTCCATAAGAATAGCCTAATAATTTTTTTCATAATGCCAGGGATTTTAATTTTTATGGCCTTGGGTTAGGCAAAAGTTTCTCAGATATGACACCAAACGCACAATCCATAGAGGAATAAATGGCTAAACCTGACTTTAAAATTAAATTTTTTTGCTCCAAAAGACATCTATAGGGAATAAGAAGACAAGAAACAGACCAGAATAAGATATGTGCAAATGATAATATCTGATAAATGATTTGTATCAAGAATATCTAAAGAACTCTTACAACTTAACAATTAAAAAAACAAAACTCAATTTAAATTTTGGAGGAGAAATGGAATGGAGAGTCATTGTTAGTGGGTACAAACTTTCTTTTTGGGATGATGAAATATTCTAAAATTAGGTTATGTCGATGGTTGCACAACTCTATAAATGTACTAAAAACCATTGAGTTATACTCTTTTAACTGATGGTACTCTTAAAACTGATGGGTAAACTACGTCTTATGTAAATAACATTTCAATAAACTGCTAAAATGGGCAAAATATATGAAAAGACATTTCACCAAAGAAGACATATGAATGACTAATAAACATGAAAAGATGTTCAACGTCATTAGTCATTAGGAAATCACAAATTAAAACCACAATGGAACAATACTTCACATTCACTAGAATGACTATAATAAAAAGGATAATACAAGCGTTGGCAAGCATGGGGAGAAAATGCAATCCTCAAACATTACTGGCGGAAATGTAAAATGATATAGCTACTTTAGAAAAGAGTGTGACAGTTTTTTTTTTTAAAGTTAAATGTGAATGTATCATACAACCCAGCAATTCCATCCTAGGTCTCTACCCAAGAAAATGAAAACATATGTTCACTAAAGACTTGTATGTGAATGTTTATAGCAGCATTATTCATAATAGACAAAAAGTGGGAACACTCAAAATTTCTATGGCCTGGTGAATGAATAAGCAGAATATGTTATACCCATATAATGGGATACTAGTCAGTCATAAAATGAACTAACCACTGGTACATACTAAAACATGAGTAAGCCTCAAAATATTATGATAACTGATCAGGCAAAATACTCAGAAGACTATTTGTTGTGTGATTCCATTTATATGAAATGTCTAGAAAAGATAAATCCATATGGACAGAAAGAAGATTAGTGGATGCCTGGGGCTGGGGTGGAAACTGAGATTGAATGCAAATGGGCAGGAGGAATCTTTTTGGGGTGATAGAAAAGCAAAGTAAAAATAAACTGGAAGTTTAAAAAATTTAGAGTATTAAGAAGTACCGGGGTGCCTGGATGGCTCAGTCGGTTAAGTGTCTGACTGTGGCTTGGGTCATGATCTTACAACTCATGGGTTTGAGCCTCATGTCGGTGGCCTGCTTGGGATTCTCTCTCTCTCTGCCCCTCCCATGCTCACTCTCTCAAAATAAATAAGTAAAATTTTTTTTAAAGAATTACCAGGAAGTTTATTGCTTTTCTCTTCATACATCCACATCAGACTGTTAATCACATAGGTATAAATACATATACATATATAGTTAAATTACATGACTAATAGTCTGATGTTGATAGGCTATTACTCTTACATTTCTATAGGAGTACTGCTGGTTAAAGTAATGGAAAAGCTTCTTAGGAATAGTTATAAACAAGAGTAGGTTCTTTTAAAGATAATGAAATCAGGAGATTTTGTAACATAGTATAGAACACTTACCATCTTTGCCATATGACTTACTGAAAGATCACTGTTGGTAGAATGATCAATTAAACAACCTCCTGGGGTTTGCTTCAGGGTTACAAGTTAAGTAATTATAATGATTAAGAAAAGATGTCTGTTTACTGACATGGTGAGGATCGCTCATTTTTCTTTTATTCTTTATTACTGTTAGTAGGAGGAATAGAAAATTTGAAAGATATTGCATTCAAAACTCAGATTATTGTTCCTTGAATTGTATTTTACTTGCGGAATTAATTCCTGGGAAATGTTAAGAAAAACAGCTGAGTTGGCCTATATAACAGAAATATAATCTTTTGGATTTTCTGAGACCTAAGAGAGAGGTAAGCAATTTGGGAAACTTTAGGATCATTCATACATTGGGGAGAAGGGATCCAATGGTGAGAAACTCCATCATGAGTCATTGAAAAAATTCCAAGCCGTGATGCCTGTGCTCGGCAGGTTGGAAGCCTCCAGAGGAGGCATATGGCTCAGCATCTCTCATAAACCGTGTCTTCCCTTTCTAACCGTCCCTTGACCTCTGCCTGTGCAATGTTTCAAAAAGTGAAAATTACACTTCCTAACAGAAATGTCATTATTCCTCTTGGGAGAAGATTCCCATTGTTCTCTGGTGTAAGAAAATGACAATCCAGGATATAATGCCCTAGAATTTATGGTCCGTTGGCATTCTTCTGGGGTTGAGTATTCCAGATTGTACAGTCCATGTCTCTGCAAGTTGGGTTTTCCCTGACGTAACTTTTTTGTGCTAATGAACTTGAATATCAAGTGCATGTGCATTGGCGACCTCCTAACATCAAAAATTCAAGGGCACCTGGGTGGCTCGGTCAGTTAGGTGACAGACTCAGGTCATTATCTCATGGTTGGTGAGATTAAGTCCTGCATCGCCTGCTTGAGATTCTCTCTCTCTTTCTCTGCCCCTCTGCCCTTCTCAAAATAACTAAACTTTTATAAAAATATATATTCCCCCAAAAAGTGATGTATAAATGTACCTTAGCTCTATGGTAAAAGAGTACTTCATCAAAAATGGATTAGAATGTCTATTTTATGATGTTTGTAGAATTCTGTGAGAATAGAAGAACATGTCCTGAGCTGAGACTACTTGGTTTGCAATTTCCAGGCATGTATAGACATGCTGTATAGTATGAGTAGGAATTGCAGATTCAGCCAAATTGCTAGGATAACTTAACAGGGTCCATCAGTCACTATGCCGTAATTGCTGAAGGTAACAGCCACCTAACGCAGGAATAAATTATGCCCAATTATTAAGGACAATTATGTGCCTTATCAGTTGGTCAGCAACAAGTGATTGGAATATATGGACCATTAATCTATATGTGAGCAGCTGTTCTAATGTTCCTTCCAGAGAGCAAGTGAGATACCTCTTGGCCTCCTTTGTCAATCATCAGCAAATTAAAAACAACCTAACTAGCATCTTCTGTATCACAGGTTATTTTTTAAAAGAGAATATTAGCCTAGATAATAGACCTACATTACTGTTTTATTTTTAAATTTTACTTATTTGCTTATTTTTTTGAGAGAGAGAGAGACTGCATGTGCGTGGGGGAGAGGGGCACAGGGAGAGAGCGGGAGGGAGAGAGAGACAGAGAGAGATTCCCAAGCAGACTCACATTTAGCTCAGAGCCCAATTCTGGGGCTCGATCCCATGACCATGGGATCATGACCTGAGGCGAAGTCAAGAGGCGGATGCCCAACCCCCTGAACCACCCAGGCGCTCCAGACCTACATTACTTTTAAAGCCAATCAATGTTCCACAGCCTTTGCCTTCCATGCTGCCTCATATTCGGTAACTAAAACATTTCAGAGAGAAAGAGGCTCAAAACCAGGAGATTCTGCAAGTCATCATGACCTTAATTCTTTCTTTTGCAGCCCAGCCTTGATCCTAAGAGGATATAAAACTGATCAAATTATAGCTAAACAAATACGTATTTTAAAAATGAGGAACAATGGGAAGATATAGGTAGAAAAAAGGGAAGAAACTTGGGAGGTTAATTGCTAAATTCATTCTCTGAAGTTCGGTATGTTTTCTAAGTCCAAGTTTTAAATTACAGTTTAGAAAGTTTACCACAAACTCACCTGGTTTTATAGTAGCAGAGGCAAGGATAGAAATGATTCATACTGTCTTTATGACAAGAGCAACCAGATGATAAAGAAAACACAATTCTTAATACTGCCACTGGAAAGAAATTCATCACGAAGAGACTGTTCTGTTCTGTAGTGACTCATCAGCATCAGCAACCTTATCCATGAATTCTGAGAGCATCCTGATTTCTTTTCTTTTTATTTCTTTTAACATTTCTCAGGGGATGGCATAGTACCAAAAAATTGTTAGGTAAAATAATTGGTTCTAGAGAACACTTGGAAGGCAGACCATGTTTCTAATGAGCTCTAGGGGAAGGGATTGGCAAAAAGAACCTTAGTAATGCATGTTGGCCTGCATTATGGACTCAGAAAAGGATTGGCTGTTCTACAGCAGGAGAAGATCACGTATCACCTGGATAGGAACTGAATCCAGGGACTGGCTTCTATGTTGACCCCCTTGGAAGAACATGAGTGTTTTCACTGTTTGTGAGGAAGAGTCAAGTGAGTATTTGGGTATGACACATACAGATGCAGGATGTGGCAGAAACTGGCAAGAGAGTCACCAATCTCATTGCCATGTCTAGACATTTGAGAAGAACATTTCCCAGTCTCCCTTGCAGATAAATTGGGGCCACGGGACAAGTTTTGAACAGTGGAATGTAGTAAGGAGGTGATAGATGCTTTCTCTAGGTCTTGGCCCTGAGAGAATTTGTGTATTCCATGCAAGCTTTTCCTTTCTCCCCTCTCCGTTGTCCATGTACTTTAAGGTGAGCATGACATGAAAGGAGACTGGTTTTCTGAGAAACCATATGGAAAGGGAGGGGATAGCCAGCCTTTGTACATCAGATTATGATGTGACCTAGTGGGTATTACCCTGACTAATCTAGTTAATGAAAAGAATAGTCATATTTTTTAATGAAGAAATACGTAAGAGGCAGAATTTACCTGTCATCTTTAAGTTTTGTTATCATTATTTAGTCTAATATTATTGATCACATTTAAGTTTAGTATAATTTCAGACTTATTTAAAGTTTTTCTTACCTCTATTGTTATCAAAATTTGTTTTGCTTTCAATATTTGGAAGGTGCAGATATGTTAAGTGACCTTTCAGGTCACAGAGTTCATGGAATTATCTATTGAGTTTTTGGCCTTTTAATTTATTATTATTATATATTAAAACATTTTTAATGTTTGTTTATTTTTGAGTGCGAGAGAGAGACAGAGCATGAGCAGGGGAGGGGCAGAGAGAGAGGGAAACACAGAATCCGAAGCAGGCTCCTGGCTCTGGGCTCTGAGCTGTCAGCACAGAGCCTGATGTGGGGCTTGAACTCACAAACCACGAAATCATGACCTGAGCCGAAGTCTGATGCTTAACTGGCTGAGCTAGCCACCCAGGCATCCATTATTATTATTATTATTATTATTATTATTTTAGTAGGGAATGATTTGATAGCTTTTTCCATTTATTGGTAATTTGTTTAGATTATATATTTTTGATAGGGTCGATTGTGGTTTTATTATATTCTTAAACATTATAATTATATTTTCCTGGATAATTCATTTTATTAAGGTTTTCAAGTTTATTTGGGTAGAAGTTAAGCAGTGTACTGGCAGGTGGTATATCAATGAACATCTTGATCTGAATGGGGTTGTCTTTACCATTTAATGTCTGTATGAAATTGACACTCGTTTTGAAATGACTGAAAAAGTCTTTGTTCTTAATTTTCTTTTTTTTTTTGTAAAAAGGGTAATATTAGTACCTATTATACATTTGTTATGAGAATTAAATACATACATAAAGTCGTTAGAACCCGGTAGGAGGTCAATGTATATTAGGTAGTATTACTCAATATTTCTAGTGATTTTTCTACTTGCATAATTAGTTGTGTTCATTTGGTCTTTCTCTATTTAAACATTTAAATTAATTAATTAAAATTAGACTCATTTACCTACCCCACATCCCATCAGTTCTCTAGCCAAATGGGAGGCACATCTCTCTCTCATTGCCTGTGGCAAATGGTGGAAGGGCAGGGAAAGGATGCAGAGCATGTGTCGTGCATCGCACTTCCTCTTTTGGATTCCTTATTGATTACCACTGATCTTTGAATCCTTGAATGGGGAAAGGGCATTCTTTTTGTCGGCAGGCCAAAAAAGAAATGGGAGAAGTTGACAAAGATGAACTAAATTTAACATAAATTCCTAAGGTATATTGTAGAGAATGAGAAATTAGAAGGAAGATGGTATATATTAATGTTTAGGACAAAAGGTTTAGATTATTTACATTAAAAAATAACATATTTAATGTACCAACAGTTGGTCATACAATCTAAAAACAAAGATCACTAACTTGTCTTTTGGTAAAGATACACAAAACAGTATTTTAGGAAACAAAAGTTTTTATAAAGATAGGGAAAACTAGCTCTCTGTTTTGGTAAAACAGTATTAAACATTGATTGAACATTTCTATCCATACTATTTGTTAACTATATAACCTTAAGCAAGTCCTCTTACAACCCTGACTCTCAGTCTCATCATTAGTATAACAGTAAAAATAATAATTTTTAATGAGATTTTGAATCACTGTGTAAAAAAAATACTATATATAGCACCTGTAGGGAAATAGGAGCTTAATAAGCGTCAGTACTCTTTCCCTTTCTTTATTATTCCTATCTTTTATAGATAGATTCAAGGTGAGGGCAATAAAGAAAACTTAGCTGTGCTATATATTGCAGCAATGTGTAAGAGAATATAAATAGTAAGTTATTAATGGAATTTTGATTCCAACTAAAATAGAGGTCACAGCATAAACACTGAAAGGGAGAAACAATACGAAACAATTACTAAATGGTTCCAGGCAGGATTTTAGTTTATATTTTTCTGACTCAGAATGTATGATTATACATAAGGCCATCAGTGTTTGAAAATAAAAAACAAAACAAAAGGTATCAGCTGAACTACCTTTCCCATAAGGAAAGCAAATATTCTAATAGAAAATATAGAATCTTTTTCTTTAGGGAGCATCCTAAACAGAAAAATAAATTCTGTTATTTGTAAACATTGTATGTACATTAAATTTTCCAAGATAACAGCTCTTTTTTTGACTGAGGGATAATTGACGTGTTAGTTTTAGGTATACAACAGAATCATTTGATATTTATGTACACTGTGAAATGACTACCATGGTAAGTCTAGCTACTATCACCATACAAAATTAAAAAAAAATTTTTTTTTCTTGTGATGAGAACTTTTAAGATTTACTTTCTTTTTTTGAAGGTTTATTTATTTTGAAAGAGATAAAGGGAGGGGCAGAGAGAGGGGAGAGAACCTGCACTCAGTGCACAGCCCAGTGCGGGGCTTGATCTCATGAACCACGAGATCATGACTTGAGCCGAAACCAAGTGTCGAATGCTCAACCAACTAAGCCAGCCAGGTGCCCCTTACGATTTACTTTCTTAGCAACGTTCAATTTTGCAATATGATATTATTGAATATAGTCACCATGCTGTACATTTCATCCCCAAATAAATGACATTTATTTTATACGAGAAGTTTGTCTCTTGACCCTATTCATTCATTTTGCTCACCTTCCAACCCTCCTGCCTTCTGGCAACCACCATTGTTTTCTCTGCATCTAAGGGTTTTGGGGCTTTTTGTTTTGTTTTGTTTTGTTTTTAAATTTTTTTAAATGTTTGCTTATTTTTAAGAGAGAGAGAGCAAGCGGGGAAGGGGCAGAGAGAGAGGGAGACAGAATCCAAAGCAGGCTCCAGCCTCTGAACTGTCAGCCCAGGGCCTGATGTGAGGCTCAAACTCATGGACCACGAGATCATGACCTGAGCCGAAGTCCGATACTTAACTGACTGAACCACCCAGACACCCCCGTTTTTTAGGTTTTACATATGAGTAAAATCATACAGTATTTGTCTTGCTCTGTCTGACTTATTTCACTTAGCACAATATCCTCAAGGTCCATCCATGTTGTTGCAAATGACAAGATTTCATTCCTTTTTATGGCTGAGTAGTATTCCTGTGTGTGTGTGTGTGTGTGTGTGTGTGTGTTTGTGTGTATACCACATCTTTATTTATTCATCCATTGATAGACACTTAGGTTCTTTCTGTATCTTCTTGGCTATTGTAAATAATGCTGAAGTGGACATAGGGGTACATATATCTTTTCGAATCAGTGTTTTTGTTTTCTTCAGATAAATACCCAGAAGTGGAATTGCCAGATCATACGGTAATTCTGTTTTTAATTTTTTTCATATACTAAGTGTTTGAAATCCAGTAGTTTTATACTTGTAGTACACATTAATTTGGACTAGCCACATTTCAAGTCCTCAATAGCCACATGTGGCAACCATATTGGATGTTCACATATATCTTATAGCATTCTCAGTTCACTTGTCTGTCTCAAGTAACCAAGGTTGAAATACATATTTTTTCCAAAATTAAACACCTGATGAGACCAATTAACTTATGATTTTGAAGTATTTATTTTTGTATCTACCTCAAAGATCCATCAGATTTTGTAAACTGTTGTTTTTTAAATGAGATTTGCAGATTAATCTGTCAAATGATAAAGTTGTATCTTACTGGTGGTGTTCCATCTGGATTGATCAGTAGGCAAAACAATAATCAACTAAAAGGAAATTTACAATAATATAGAACCCCCAAGAACAACAGTGGAGACAGTAATGCTGTAGTTTGGAGTAGTAATTCCAGGAGAAGATAAATATTAAACACAGATAAAACAGAAAATAAATGGACAGAAAAAGTAGGCAATGTTTCACCACCATGTTGAGAATATTATCTAGAATGATTCAGTATTGGTGAGCAAATGATGCATGTCTTCTCTTTTCACATCCCCAAGTAACATGTGTATGGAAAAAAATTAGTTTTAATTAAGAGTTAAACAGAAAATAGAATTATCTAGAATCCCCCCCAAACAGAAAATAGAATTATCTAGAATCCCCCCCCCTTTTTTTTTAAAGTAGGCTCCATGCCCAGCACAGAGCCCAGAGCAGGGTTTAAACTTATGACCCTGAGATCAAGACCTGAGCTGAGATCAAGAGTCAGATGCTTAATTGACCGAGTTCCCCAGTTGCTCCATGTAGAGTCTTTTAAAAATGTTGATCACTTAAGTTGCCTATTGATATTAGAACTTTGAATCTTATTCCTAAAAGTTTAATAGGTCTATTTTCCTGTTTAGAATGTTGTCTGGATTATCTCTTGTTTGTCTCTTATAATTTGAAGTTAAATCATTTTGAGTGCTGTTGGCAGAGTTTCTGTACCTACACACTAATCAAGGTACATAAATCATGATAAGTGACACCAACTTATTTCTTTTCCTCTTTCTAGTTAGCGATACAGTAGTCATCACAAGTAGATAAAGAAATAGAAAGCACTCACTGAATGATTATTTCAAATGTTATGGACTCAGTGCATAATCATGGGTTGGCTATGAAGGATAAAAGTCTACTTTTACTTGAGTTTCAGAAACAAGATTTCGGGTGCATAAATCAGAATAAGTTTTTTTAAACTCAACTTACCTTCTGTAATTAAAACAACCTGGTATATTAATTAATCTCACAATGTTCAAGGTAGATACATGAGATAAATCATGGGCTTAGAATGACTTCCTTTCCCACTTTAACATTTTTTGAAACTAAAAGAAAGGAGCATGTTTGTAGGTAGTGTCATGAGGGAGTAGAAGTAATTCTGCCTTAAGAATTTGAATGAAAGATTCAGTTTAATAGAGTAATAGATCTTTCTATATGCCATTGTAACTCCAAAAAGGATAATAGATGAAAATAAAAGCTATCATGACTCTCATGGTAAAATTATGAAAGTGATTTTATGTGGCTGATTTCAAATACAATAAATACATAAAATAGTTTGAAAATCAGAGTTAGAAACTGTTCAGTGAAAGGATTTTTTAAAAAGGTACACCACTTTGTCTTTGAAGATTTATACATAATTGTGTATGTGTAAAATATTTTGTGCAACACAGAAAGTGCTTTCTCTATAAGACTGGTTATACTCTTTTCCCTTTATTTTTGCAAACCTTTTACTACGTTTACAGAATTGATCATGAATCAGCCTGGTAGGAAAAAAATACATTTTATTTTTTCCTCCTTTTAAAATCAGACTCTTTACTTTGAGATAATTATAGGTTCATGTGCAGTTGTAAAAAAATAACATTAAGCAATTTTGTGTACTCTTCACCTAGTTTTGCCAATAGTACCATCTTGCAAAACTACAGTGCAGTATCACGACCAGGAAAGTCACATTGACACAATCCAGTGATTTTATTTAGATTTCCTCAGTTTTACATGAGTGTGTGTGTGTGTGTGTGTGTGTGTTTGTGGTTTTATGCAATTCTATCACATGTGTAGGTTGGTGTATCTACTACTACAATCAAGATAGAGAACAGTTCCATCACTACAAGGAACCCTATTATAACCATATCAACCTTTCTCTTATCACTCATTCCCATCTCTAACTCCTGATATTCCCTAATATTCTGTCTCTATGATTTTGTGATTTTAAGATTATATAAATGGAATCATACAGTATGTAACCTTTGGGATTGTTTTTTTTTTTTTTTTTTTGACTCAGTACATTCCTCTTGGGATTCATTCACATTGTTCTGTGAATCAGTAATCTATTCATTTTTATTGCTGAATAGTATTCCATGGTGTGGATGTACCACATTTACTTAACCTTTCATCTATCAAAAACCATGTGGTTGGGGCGCCTGGGTGGCTCAGTTGGTTAAGCAGCCGACTTGGGCTCAGGTCATGATCTCACGGTTTGTGGGTTCAAGCCCCGCATCAGGCTCTGTGCTGACAGCTCAGAGCCTGGAGCCTGCTTCGGATTCTGTGTCTCCCTCTCTCTCTGCCCCTTCCCCACTCGTGCTCTGTTTCTCTCTGTCTCAATAATAAATAAAAACATAAACTAAAAAAAAAAAAAACAAAAAACGTGGTTATTTTTAGTCTTTGGCTATTAAAAAAAACTGCTATGGATATTTGTAGGTTTTTATGTGTTCTTTCTCCTTTTTTAGGCATACAAATGTAAATCCTATGGAATTTTGCATGGTGGACTTTAAATTTTCTGTTTTTTAAAAATTGTAAATAAAACAAGATCATCAAATTCAATAGTTTCCTTGAAGATGTTTAACAAAAACATGTTATGGAATAGTCATTTAAAAGTAGTTGTTAGATTTGTGCATAAAACAAAATTGGGCATATTTGAGATCAAAATTTCCTTGAAAGAGAAGAGAGATGAATCTAGAGAGAACCTTCTAGATGAAGAAAATTAGATTTTGGAGGTTCTTCTTGAATCAGCCTAAAATACCTATGAGCTCCTCTGGAGCAGGATGGGCAAAATGTCCCCGAGTGGTCTGCTCTGGGAGGAGAAGGACAGCAGGGTTGGGCCTCTGGCACCCTTACTAGGTAGGTGAGGTAGGTAGTTTAATTATTCCTTTTGCTCTGGAAGAAAGTGAATGACAAGTTGGCATAGGGCTGATGGTTAAACTAATGATGATGTCTCTCTGCTCTCCCCATGGAACAAAACAGCAAGCGTTAGAAACCATTGTTCCTACCTCTCAGTGAGCTTGTAAAACCAAATATTACCATGTGAATGAATGCCCTTTTGGAATCCTTTAGACTTACTTCACTGTGGTTTGCAGTACTAGAAATCTCATGAAGTCATATTTCTCTTTGTTCAGCTCAGGGGCAAGACCTTGCTGAGGTAAAAGCTTTAATACTGTTTACCAGAGACTCACAATAAGAGCGACATCTTCAGAATTTGGAGTAAAGCAAGTTAGATTTTTTTTTTAAATTTTTATATAGTTTATTTTTGAGACAGAGACAGAGCACGAATGGGGGAGGGGCAAAGAGAGAGGGAGACGCAGAATCTGAAACAGGCTTCAGGCTCTGAGCTGTCAGCACAGAACCCGATGCGGGGCTCGAACCCACGAACCGTGAGATGACCTGAGCTGAAGTCGGATGCTTAATGGACTGAGCCACCCAGACGCCTTAAGTTAGATGTTTTTAGATCATTCTTTGTGTCATTAATAAGGTAGGGGAGTCTGCAAACTACTTGAATAAGATAAAAGCTTATTGCTTTCTTCAAGCAAAACTAAACAATACAAAAACCAGAGATGTGACATATTTTAAAAAGAAAGTAAAAACCCACAAATTCTATACAAAACCCACTTGCTTTCTAATACAGCTCTCTTTCTACAAATAAGTTGAAGGTTTGAGGTACTGCACTAACTGTAAAGCTGAACTCATGGTGGTAAATCAGGTAGATGACAGTAAGATTACGTGTCATCTTTTCCTCATTCAGTTTTGAAGAGGAAGCGATTCCTAAACCTCCAGTCTGTCTGTGTGTTCAGGGTAGAGGCTATATGTTGCCCTTCAGAAGTGGGGACTCTTGGTTTTTGTGTTAAGGTCATTTAAGTCACAAAAAAAACAGAAAATTCTCTCTTTCTGCAAATTAAACACACTCCCCCGTTGTGTGGTAATGGATTTCAGTCCTTTGTAATTAAAGATCCAACTGTTCACCTCCTGAAACCAAGAGCTTTTTACCACATTGTTGCTTCATTTATCTCTGGGGAAAGACACTGATCCACCCATTTGCTATTGGAGTGACACAGCGCTCTCAGTATTGCTGGCAGTAACACAGTAATAAAAGCAAACAGTAGACGTTTTGGAGGAGAACCATTACCTCAACTCTCTAATGAGTTTTGTTTTTCAAGAGCTTTTCAGTAGAAAAGATTTACAACAGAGGAAACCTCAAAGTAAGATGACTGGCTCTTCAGAGTATTATCTGCTCAGAGTGATTAAAATATTTTCTCTCAAGCTCTTCAGCTGGACTTTGTTTCTTTTTTTTTAGTATTTCCTTTCATCTTTCATTATAAATTTTGTTTCTTGTTTATTTTCTTCTCTTTCATTTCTAACTCATTTCATGTTTCCACATGACCCATGACAAATTCCTCTTTTTACCATGTCCTGTTCTGGGTTCCCCAGAAAGCAGATCGTGGGGCAGAGGATATATATTCTATTACCAAAGGAAACATGAGTGAGCAAGAGGGGAGGGAAGCAAAGGAAGAAGATCAAAAGTGAGGATGTGTTTTCCTGCTGATGCTACTAAGTTTGTTGAGTGTTGACAGATCCGTGGTAGCAAGCCCCTGAGAAGCTGAATAAACTGCCTTGCAACCAACTTTAGAGTTGAAGGGAGAAACACACATTGACTGGATCCCATCTCTGGTTGTTCAGAATTTCACCCAGTGTGGTCTTGCATTTCTGGTGATGCACGTATGAACATATGCACGCTGTTCATTCTCTTAGATGTTAACAAGGAGGGCTCACAACGAAGTAGACATGCTTTGAGGGGGATGTTTTTGAGAAGCCAGTCAGAGCTCATGCAGAGCTGGTCATCACAGGAGCAGTTGGACAGAGCAGAAGACAGTTGAAACCTAGAGCATGTGAGGTGTTGCCTACTATGTGTCCAATGCACATGGCAATTGCTTGCTATATATTGTTAGTCCAGGCAGAAACGTAGATAAAACTAGCCCCTGAAGTTGAGGAGGATTTAAAATAGACTTAGAAAAAAGTCTTGAATTCTGTTCTTAAGTTTCAAGAGATCATGAGTTCTATCCTCTCTGAGCAACTAGCAAACAGGGATCATATGTGATTCATTCTGCATTTCCAAAATGAACAAAATATTTGACACAAAATGATTTTCAATACAATTTTTAGTAATAACAAGTATTTATGTATAGTTTGTATTTTAGGAATACTATAACTTTAATTATTAAAATAATAACTTCAGTGTACTTTTATGACACTACTTGATATGACATGACCAATCAATATTGGAAGTTCAGTCTCTGACATGCTAGGGCCATCTATGAGGTCTACTCTTAATAATAGTCATTTCAACTCAGGAAACTCTGGAGACCATAATGTGCCCATTTTCATCTGACTAGTCTGGTTTGTTTAAGCCCTAAAGTCCTAGACATGGAGAGATGTAATCCAGTATATGAGCTTGAAGGCATATCCAATAGCTCAGATAATAGCTACTCATGCTTATTTGTATTGATACAGCCTTAGGAAATTTTTGCTAAATTGATTCATTAAGGACACTAAGGTACTATGGGCAAACAGAGGTTAGAAAATAATCAAATAAGTACATAAATTAAATAGGTATGTTAAAGCAATATTATATTGGGCCATGTTTATTTGGCTTTTTTTTTTTTTTTTTTTTTTTTTGCTTGTGCTGCTGAATTTTTTTTTAAAGGATAACTGAATTATGTGCGGCTTGAATGTTAGGACATATTCAGCTGTTAGATTAAAAAAATCTGATCCTTATTGCTATAGAAATATTAATTTGTATCAACCAAATGATTTATGTCTCCTCCCAATAAGATTCAAGCAACAGATTTTTTCATCTCTGATAATAGACCCTTAGATCCTTTGAATTCTTTTAAAATTTTCTTTTTCAGAATATACCTCACATTCATTTAAAGAGATAGAAGAATTTGAAATCATATTCTTTGAATAATCTCTAAGATGGATGACTTTTGTCCAGTAGCAGAAATGAAAAAAAAAAAAACCCACCAAAATTTATATTCCTAAATCTTCATTTAAAGACTTATTGTCCATAAAATCTTCTGAACTCAACCATCCAATCAATAGGGGAGGATTAGTTTCTTTTTTGTTCATTTGCTGTTTTAGGAATAAAATAGTGGAAATGAGCATGCCTTTTGATGGAGCATTAGCACACAGAATGAGAAATGTAGGTATTAATAGGTCTACTTTCTCACTCATCTCAATATCTACACATCCTCAGACAAGAGACTTTGGAATTTCTCCTGAATACTCTTATCTATTGATATAGATATGATTTTTTTCATACTTCATGACTCTGGGTTCCACCATGTAACCAATAGGGTCATCTGGAGGTGACTATGCCTGTCCAAACCTGGGAAGACACATGAAAGAGTCCTTGAATATTTCTGCTTGCGCTCTTGTGCTTCTGATACTGCCATTAGAAGTATATGCCCAGGCTAAGCTACTGGCCCTAGGAAGAATGAGAGACACAATGAGCAGAGCTGTCCAGCCTACAGCACATTCTTCCACCTGATCCACAAGCACATGGGCAAGCCAGCCAAGATCTTCACAGCCTTCCAGGCAAGGCCACTCTAGATAAGATGACCCCCAGTTAACCCACAGACATATAAGACATATAACAATATTTATTTAAAACTGGTATGTTAAGAGATAGATAGACAGGAAACTGATACAATAAATATGCATCTGCTACCCACAGTCATCATGAACTCCCTCTAAAATATGTCATTATGTTGAATAACATTTTTGCCAAAAATATAGCTATTATTTTACCTATAGCTGTGACATGACTAAGCATTGGAGATACACTACTCTCCATCCTTTACTGGAGGAGTCTCTCAAATGCACATATAGAAGGATATCTTCTGATAGCACTAAAGTAAATTTAATTCCATTCCATTCAATGGGGGAATTTGGAAGTGGTATCATCCATAATGACCTATCCAGCCTTAGAATGTTTTTGAGTTGATGTAGAGCATTTGTGGTATAGCATTATTCATGGAGATGGTTTCCATTAACCAGTCTAATTTATTAAATCTTTATAGAATGCCTGCATAAAAATACAAATATGAAAGGTATAGCCAATGCCTTTAAGAAGAATTTATTATCACTGCAGAGATCAAATGTAATAAGTTAAATTCTATGATAGAATTTGAGAAATATGAAGACTCAATATCATTTTGGAGTTGGCTTAAATAGGAATGCTTAGATACTGGTAAAGTGTGGTATTTTCCAGAAGATATTTGACATGGTAAAAGTAGTTTTATGTAGACTGAAATGATTTTCCTTTAATAAAATATGAGAGAATGTGCACCTTAGTTTTCAGTGTTAATATTGGAAGTTTTCAACAAGTACTTTTTAAACTGCTGTCAAAAATGCCACAAATGAAAAAGAATTAAAGTGATTTTCCTCTTTTCATTTACTTTTTTCTGTATTTACTTCACAAACATCTGTCTTCTCTTGAAGTCAGCCTATTTCAATACCTAAACAAATGTCCCATTCATTGTAGAGTCTCAAAAATCATTTCTCACGTAAATAAATAATTTAATATCACATTATTTGTGGGATACCCACATCGGATCACTTGAAGTGAAGTCACTGTTTTGAAAGAAATATTTTAGGGCTCCAAATGTGAAAAAAACATGTTATAATAAATTGTGCCCAGATCCCAGGGGTGAAATCAATGGCGCCTATTTAATATTTACCACTGTTGCTTGCTAATCAGAAGTGGCATCAAATAATTTCTTAGGAGTACTTCTGGTCCTTGTGTGATTTGCTGATAAGTCATGGCACATTTATGAGACACAGACATAGGAAAACCTTTCTTCCTAGCTGCTACCTAAATTGTTTATAGATAAAAAGAAGCTCCCTATTTCCTAAGCCATAATAACAGGGCCTGATGCCATCTCTCATTTTGCAGTAGCAGAAAGAGGAAAGCATAGAGGTTAAATTTTGGGGCTCCAAGACACAGTTTGCCTCCAGGCAGACCTGACCTGCACCATTCACTAGCTGTGACACTCTGTTCCTTGGTTTCCTCACCTGTAGAATGGGGATCTAAAAAAACCCCACAGGCTGTTACAAGGCTCCGACGAATTAACACATGTGAGGTGCCAAGGTGCATAGGACAGTGTGGTGTAGGGAGCCAGTATTCCACAGGGGTGAGCTGTGAGTTTTCTTGGGAGTCCACGACATCTACTTCCATTTTGGGGCTTTCTTCTTCATAAATCACCCTCTCCATGGCTTTGAATGTGTTGGATTTTTTTTTTTTTTTCTGCCCCTATCAACTCTTCCTTTGGTATGTTAATAGCACACAGAGCTTATCTTCCTTTTGTAAAGGGTGATAGGAATGTAAATAGTTGTGCTTTCTGAGTAGGGAGGGAGGTCACTTTTGGGAAGAGACACCAGACTGCCTTCTGTGCTCTTGCCTTGCAGATAACCTCAGAGAGTGCAGGAAGAGAAAGTGTGGCCTGGGGAAGTGGCCAGAGCATTTTCTACTATAATTCAGAAGACTCTCAGAAACAATGCACTATTTCTATCTAGTAAGCATCGCCTTCTTCATTTGTAGGGGGCAGGCTCTGGAGAGTCCTGTGAAAACAAAACGTAACATGCCTGAATGCAAAACGCTTCAGTCTATTCTTTTCTCTAAATATTTCTCATTTTCAGGACCCTCTCTATTTTATTTCATCAGGGAAGAAAACTCAACTGTGCACCGTTGTGACTAGTGGGGTTGCATTCCGGTGTTGTGCTCTATCTTCTTAGGCTAAGGAGGTTCTGTGTCACCTGACGAAAGCAGTGGGGGACTCTTGAGAGTCCTTCATGGGGCAAAATCTCATCTAGCAATAGTTTTGAACTAAGCAAATCTGCCTTTTTCTCTGAATATCGTGTCAACAGTGGTGACAGGAAGAGGTCCTGAAGATGAGTGATGTGTCCTACAGGGCTGACACAGGCAGTTCTTTTGTTCAAAATGTGTTTTCTGGGTAACTGTTGAGGCCAGGAGGGTCCGTGGCAGCATCTGAAAAACCAAAATAGTGTTTTTATTTATCTTTTAAACACAAGACACATGAGAATCACATTTTCATAACGTTTCTGGATTTAATGACATGATTTATGCTAGCCCCCAAAGTGAAGGAACAATTAATAGACTGTTATGTTCAGTTGGGACACAAATGATTAATGGTTTGAAATTCAGAAACCCGTCCTTGTTGATGCTCGTCGGAAGCCTTTTACCTGGTTGGTGGTCAGAACCTCTATTACATTTTGTCACAGATCATAAAACAGGCCTGAATGCCCTATCTCCACAAAATACAGTGGACAGAATGCATCGGTGAAATAAAAACATCATCTGACAAATCCAGACTTTGGTAATATTCTCATTGCAATATACTCTTTGTTCTTAAACACTTTGGTCAAATGTGTGAACATTTCAAGAACACATACAGCAGCCAGCAGAACTAAAACACGTGTTTCCTGATTGCCTGGTACGTGCATGCACACAATGCAAGAAGACACTCGTTCTCTTTCTGTCATTTTATCGCAATTGCTCCTTTGTTTTAATTTTACTCTTTTATTTAAAACTATGATGGATAAGTATGTTCAAAGATTAAAAAAGCATTATGATAAATTAGAAAAGTAAGTATTGATATCATTGGCACCGATTCTTAATGACTGCAAAATAATTTGATCTTTATTCCTTCAAAGGATCTGACCTTGATCTCTCTTTATAATGCAAGAAAAGAGAGATGAAAATCTAAGATAGGACAACCAGCTGTGCAGTAACTCTAAAATAAAGCCACCAGTTTTTTTAATGTTTGTTTTTGAGAGAGAAAGAGAGCACAAGTGAAAGAGGGGCAGAGAGAGAGAGAGAGAGACAGACAGACAGACAGACAGACAGAATCTGAAGCAGGCTCTAGGCTCCTTAGATGTAAGCAAAGAGCTGGATGTGGGGTTCGAACTCATGAACTCTGAGATCATGACCTGAACTGCAGTCCGACGCTTAACCGACTGAGCCCCCCAGGTGCCCCTAAGCCTACCAGTTTTCACAGAGTTTCGAGTTTTAAAAAGTTAGCCTAACACATTCACGATAAACAGCACAGCTTTCAAATATTATAAAATTTGCAGTCATGAAAGTTTATGAGAGTCACTTGCAAGTAATTTTAACACATACATGCACACACATGCACACACACACAAATTAAGATAGATATTTATATATGTTGATATATGAAGAAAAATTCCCAAATGTTTTAGGTATGTTATAGCTTATCTTCATACAAAGTTACTGTCATTTGCCAGAGCATGTTTCTTATTCTTTCTAAATATTTGCTAATGGGTTAGTTCGCTAGTATTGCTTGAAAGAGACCAAAAGAGTCCCCTATGTGAATTTAAGTTGCTTCCTCTAAATAAGGTACCTTTTGTTACACTCTGTTGTGTCATTCTTGCAAATCTCTTAACCTGCTCCTCTTTAAAGTCATTTGGTAAAAATAGGCACAAAGTAGGTTGGTATGGTGTTGGCTGCAAAGAAGACATTAGTGTGTGTGATTGTAAACATCCCCATCCATCTTTAATTGCATTGCTTTATGAGGAAAACTATACTGCAGCAAAGCAATGTCCAGTACAATCTGATACTCTCAGCCTAAGAACTGAGTAACAAGTTAAAGACCTTATTATTATGATTATTGCTCTTATTAGTATATAAATGAATAAGATGAAGGTAATAC
>CM053563.1:45763672-45789996 GCA_028646485.1 Cryptoprocta ferox
GGAGGGAGACAGAACACGAGAGACTCTTGAATACTGAAAACAAACTGAGGGGGGAAGGGGAAGGGGGAAGGTAATGGGGGGTGATGGTCTTGGTAGAGGTCACTTGTGGGGAAGAGCACTGGGTGTCATATGGAAACCAACCTGACAATAAACTATAAAGTTAAAAATAAATAAATAAATAAATAAAAAATAAACCCTCATATATATGAATGAAGATGTTTGAATAATGTTTATTATTGTACCCAGTCAGGATTAATGATATGTATAGTTCCAATAAACATGGTTATTTATCCTTTTATTAAAATTAGAGTTAATGTAATTTATCTAAATATTAACGCAACATTGATTATTTAAGATGTGCTGTCTCAGTCTTTCTCTCTCTTTTTTCGAAGCATAAAACTCTATGTAAGCAAATGCTTCCTTTTTATGACATTAGTTGATGGTAGGTGAAAGAATTCTTATAAAATAAGAGCTACTTTAAACTGTCAAACTAAAATCAAATGGAAACAGTTTTGAAGTTTAAAATAGTTCTTTAAATTTTCATGCCTTTCTGAAGTGTGTTATTTCCATCAATATCAGCCAGGAAAGCATTGAATTACCACCAGAAGCAGTTCTTGAAATACTTCCAGGTTTTGTAGAGAAAAATCCCCCCAAACTTGAAAGGGCTAGAAATCTCATGGGAAACAGGTAGGAAGAGAGAGTTAAAAAGCTATGACAATTAGAGAGTCTGAGATCCCAAATTTCCTTACAACTTTTAATAATATCACATTTTTTCAACAAGGCTAACTGAAAGTGTAATGAGAATTTCCCATTCTTGCTCATAGATAATTAGGAAAAATCACTAATGTATTTCCATGACGTCTCATTCCAGAATTGAAGGCTTTCCCCTCCTTGCCTTTCAGGTTCTTATTGTATCCTTTTCTCTCACATTCTTTCTTACCCTTTTTTTTTAACCTCAAAAATAATTTGTGATATTCTTACATATGAATAGTCTCCACATAGATCCATTTTTTAAATGTCCTCCGCTTTGAAAGCATTTAACTAAAACTACCCATCAAGGAAGTGCTCTCCACAGATGTTACCTTTAGTCTTTCTAAACAATGTTTATTGTATTTTAAATCACCATTTTCATCAGCACTAAAATTTTATAAACAAATTATTCTCTAAAACTCTTTCTTCTTTGGTACAAAAGAATTAGAATCCGACTCTTAATACCGCCTATTGGTTATCACTTAATTGCAGTTACATAGAAATTTCTGACCTTAAATTTGTACACAGTTGGAGTAACAGTTAAGTCATAATGACTTACAGTAATCATCTACATGTCTGTAGGTGCCTCTGTGGCTGCCCACAGATATCAAGTTTGAATCCCCAGAAGCTATAAATATTACATTACAGGGAAGAAATGTCTTTTCAGATGTGATGAAGGAAAGGCTCTTGAGGTGAGAAGATGATTTTGTATTATCAGTATGGGCCCTAAGTGCAAACATAAGTGTTCTGGTAGGAAGGGGACAGGGGACGATTTGATACAGAGGAGGAGGCAATATGAACATGTGGGCAGAGATCCGAGTAATGTGATCACAAGCCAAGGAATGGTGGCCGCCCCCCAAAGCTGGAAGAATGGATTCTCCCCTAGAATCTCTTGGGGGAGTGCGGCCTTGCCGACAGTTTGATTTTGATCCAGTGACACTGACTTCAGACTTCGGCTTCCAGAAATATGAGAGAATTAATTTCTGTTGCTTTAAACCCTTAAGTTTGTGGCAATTTGTGACTGCAGCCACAGGAAGTAAATACATGATACATAGCATCAAAATATATCTTAAGAAATGGAAAAAAAGGACCAAAAATGAAAACTCCACTCATGGGTCCATGTATGAATGTTTATGAGGCCAATTCCCCAGTATATGTGAAACTCTAGAATCAGTTTTGAGGGAGAGTTGGGAAATCATTTGGTCCACATCAATTCCCAATATAGGAACTCTCTGTAATAACTTCTCACTTGGTTGATCAAGCATTCACATGAGTCCTTTCAGAGCCAGCGAGCTCACCACTTTTAAGACAGTACCTTTAGTGGTCAGCCAGCTGTGATTCCTTGAAAGATCTGTGCATCATCATAAAAATGAAGACAAGGCAAAGTTATTAATTTGACAGATATTAATTGAGCATCTGGAATACATCAGACAACTCTTCAAGACACTGGGATACAGCACAATAAATAAGAAAAAGAGAAAATCATTTTGTAACTTGTTACTGCAACCATGAGAAACTATTACATGCCTGATATAAATTAAGTGGAAATAAAGTAGTGCATAGTGACCAAAGTAAGAAATCAATAATGAGAATAAGGGAACGCTAAAAAGAAAAGGGGAAAAAAATGGGATTGTTGATAATAAAATGATGGGTTTCATACATATAACAAGATGTTGAGGGAGGATAAATTTTTTAAGTGGAAAATCAGGCCTAATATTAAAGCAATTGCTTTGTCATTCATAGTAAAAAGTTATTAATAACCTCTGGCCAGTGGAAAGTAAATGGGTTCTCACACAAGTATAGGTTGTTTTAAAAGAGGGAATACAAATACTTATATTAGTTAATTATATCATGCTCTTCTAAAAAAGGAAAAAAATCCTGAACATTATTTAATAAATATTAATATAGTTTGCTCTTCTGTTTAATTTTCATATCCTGTTGCCTTCTTAATTCAGCATAGTGCTGAATAAAGTTGCTTAGAATATCATGTCATGGCCTCTTTTAATACAGTGGAATCATATTAAGGGAGCGAGCATGTATGGTATTTTTGGGGAGAAGCATGAACAGCAGATGTAAGACTTTTAATGTCTATGCCTTAAAGACCAGATGAGCCAGATTATGGAGCACTTGCATGGCCAGGATGAGACTTTAATAACTGGGCAACAGGAAGGATTTTACTTTAAAGGTTAAGCAAGTGGAAGAAGGACATGGCAACAGGATCATTAACGGAAAGAGCTTAAGGCAGATGAGACATAGACCAGAGATGTGAGGAATTGATGAAGGAATCAGTCAGTGAGCACTTGGTCTGTTTTGTACAGTAAGAAACATGGGGGAGAGAGAGACAGGCGGACAATTCAAATGAAGACTCTACAGAACTTAATCATCCTTTGTAAAAAAAAATTTTTTTTATGTTTTTATTTTGAGAGAGACAGAGAGCGAGTGGGGGAGGGGCAGAGAGAAAGGGAGACACAGAATCTGAAGCAGGCTCCAGGCTCCTAGCTGTCAGCCCCGAGCCCGATGAGGGGCTCGAATCCACGGATTGTGAGATCATGACCTGAGCCAAAGTCGGACGCTTAACCGACCAAGCCACCCAGGCGCCCCAGAACTTAATGACCTTTTGGACAAAGGGGAATGGGTGAAGAAAAGAAGAGTCCAACATTTCTTCAGGTTTTTCATAGCAGATGATTAGGGAAAACATGAAAGGGAAAGAAAAAGTATAGAGGCAAGATGTGGTCGGATGTTCAAATAATGAACATGAACTTCCAAATAGAAATATTCAGTGAGTAATTAGTCATGTGGGAATAGAATAAAATAAGAAGCCAGAATTTTTATTTTCCCAATAGAAACACACCCAGGGGCTTTAATCAATGATATATTTGGACTTATTTTAGCTGATGGGTTTAAATTCCTCTCTGGCTCACTTTCTCTGACCCTAATAGAGAGGAAGGTGAACATACGAGATTGAGCACAAAAAGACAGTGTGTGGCTTGGGTGGAGTGTTCTTTTGGCCTGTAGGTAAGAAAGAATTTATTCAGGCTGAACCTGAGAATTAAAGAAAAAGTCTGACTAACATGAGGAATAGTATTTGTAATGATAAAACTCATTAGCAGCAGTCTTGAAAAACGAACTACTAGAACTGGATTATTTGATCATGAGAAAACAATTCCACTGTGCGCGCCAACCTGGGGTGGTAGAGAGACCATGGGATCACACTGGAGTTGGAATTCCAGGGCTCTGTGTACAAGGTGTGGGTATTGGGCAAGATACTTCATCTGTCTGTATCTCAGTTTCCTTATCTGTAAAAATAAGTATTTTCTTCACAGGGATACTATGAGGATACACTATTTGTACTGTGAAAGAACAACACGACAATGTCTGTCACAGTGCCTGGCTCTTTACAGGTACTCAATAAAAATTAATTCTATTCTTTATACCCTTCTCACCTCCCACACACATAAAGAGAAAAAAAATCTATGTTTAATAGGTAATGCCTGGTTAAGAAAAATGATCATATTTATATTGCTTTGTGAACAGAGGTTCAGATCAATATATAGGTAATAAAACTCTACCCTCAAGCTTATATTGTTGTACTTTTGAATCTATGGTATTGACTAAACATTTCTTAGGTTTTAGATTACACCGAGATAAAAAGAACTAGAAAAAAATGTGATATAAAAGAGAAGATTTTTATTTGTAAATGTTGAGCTTTCATGTTCAAATTTTGGCCTTTGAGAATTTATTGGACTGTAAATTGATTACATGAGCACTCTTCTGCATATATAGTTCCATAAAAACTTAATATTTTAAACTTTCTTAATTTAAAAATTCAGCAAAAGTAACAATAACTGCCATGTATTAAATGTTTAATATGTGCCAATTGTGAATACATTATCACACTTAATCCTGTGAAAACAAACTTTTTACCTCCTAGTTGAAATAGTGTCTGATTTAAGCAAATGGAGGCAATATATACATGTTGTAACACTTGAATAAAATAACTTCACTGTGCCCACACTTAAGTCTAGGAAGCTTAGATGTATTTAAAAGTGTGTTATATAACAGGCACTCAAGAAGGCAGGCATATTAGCCCATTCAGAGCCTAGAAGAGAAGTGAAGACCAACATATTGTAAGATGAAGAAGAATTGCTTAAAACTGACTTTGAATTGATAGTTTGGTTGGAATCCAAATGAGCTGTCATTAGAATTGATTTAATCCAGTGTATCATCCAGCATTTTATTTGAGGTAGATTTTAGGAGTTTAACTTTGAAGGCACACAGGATTAGAATTCTTTAAAAGGGTGCAGTCAGGACTAACATGGAGAAGAGTGATGAAGGCTTTTCAAACACTGGGTCCAGTTAGAGTTCTGGTCACTGAGAGACTTAATGCAAAGTCTGAATCGCCGGCGCAGCTTCAACAACTACAACATTGGCTGCATTTTAAATTTCTTAGTTGGAAATGAAATGTGTCTCTGACATTTTTATGAAACAAATTCTATGATTGTGTGTTTGGCCTGAGGAAGAGTAAGTAAAGCACAGCTCACTGTGTGTGGCCACCTCTGTTTTGTTATTTAAGCATACTTCAGTCAAAACATTTTAGACCAGTTCAAGCAGGACCAGTTCAAGACAGAACTCTAGGAGATGGCAATCAATAGGGATTCAAATTACTCCAAGACTTCAAAGTTTGGAACATTTAAGGGAGAAAACAATGTGAAATTAGGTAAACAAGCAACATGCTTAACAGAGGGTGGTTACACAGTTCATTAAGACAGACCATTAAGTCAATAATGCAATGGCTCTGAGCATTTATTTGGGCCCTTTTGTAGCTTTTCATAAGCCGATCTCGGCTTTGCAATAATTTAACTATTTTTTCTACAAACGAATACAGTAAGTCAGCAAATGTGCAGATAATGAAAAATCAATGCATTCTGTCATATGTTCCCACCTCTCTTCAGATAATTCTCACTTTGGAAAGAAACTTAAGCCATCAGATATTAAACTTTGGAAGAAATAAAAGGACAAATCGAAGGAAAAAATCATGTAAGAAGTGAGGTCAGTACAGGAAGTGTATTTGTGTATTTGTCTCAAAGCACCAGTAATGCCTTCTCTCATATTCAAGTTACCTTTTTTTTTTTTTGAGAGAGAGAGAGTGCAAGTGAGAGAGCACAAGCACGTGAATGGGGGAGAGGAACAGAGGGAGAGAGAGAATCTTAAGCAGGCTCCACG
Organism: Cryptoprocta ferox; assembly: GCA_028646485.1. Taxonomy (NCBI): domain Eukaryota; kingdom Metazoa; phylum Chordata; class Mammalia; order Carnivora; family Eupleridae; genus Cryptoprocta; species Cryptoprocta ferox. The sequence goes on from CM053563.1 coordinate 45,769,646, forward strand.
CTGATGTGGGCTTAATTCCCCGACCCTGGGATCATGACCTGAGCCGAAGTCAAGAGTCTGACACTCAACTGACTAAGCCACCCTGGAGCCCCTCAAGTTATTTTTTAAAATCATTCTAATGTGCATTTCCCTTCATAATCAGTTTTTTTCCCACATAGATTCATTCTCTACATTTAAAATGATGTGACTTGAACCTCAAAGGAGCTTATTCCTTAAACTGTCTTCCATTTGTAAATACTGGCAAGTAGTTGTCTTTCTATCCATTCTTTTTATTAGTTTGCATATTTTATGGGTTATTTATTTATTTGTTAAATCACCAATAAAGATTTATGTGAGTCAAGAATTCAAGAGTGGCTTAGCTGGGTGGTTTCAGCATGGGGTCTCCGGAGGTTGTGATGAAGTCAGCCAGTGCTGTAGGAATCTGAAGGCATGCCTAGGTCTGAAGGATTCTGTCTGAGAAAGTTTATTCATATGGCTGCCAAGTTCATGCTGGCCACTGGCAGGAAACCTCTGTTCCCTGTCATCTGGACCTCTCCATAGGGTTGCTTGAGTGTCCTTGCAACATGGCAGTTGGCTCTCCAGAGCAAATAATCCAAAAGAGAACAAGGTGGAGGCCTTAGTGTCTTTTATCACCTAGGTTTGTCAGCCCTGTTCAGTGTGGAAAGAAACTACATGAAAGAATGAATACTAGGGAATAAGAATCACTGGGGACTGCCTTGGAGGCTGGCTCCACAGGCTACCTTCTGGCCCCCTTGATTCAAATCCTTTCCATTGAAAACCAGCTATCCCCCTCCCAAGAGCCCCTGAAGTCCGATCCCATTAGAGCATCAGCTTGGAATACAGCATCTTGGCATCTCAGTTAGTCCAGGTATGGATGAGGCACCTTGGGTGTGGTTCCTTAACTACAGCTCCTGCAGTACATTTCCTGTTGATGTGAAGACCTGTAAGCGGCAGTGCTAGTGGGCAGTTCTTGGTCAGGCCAGGCCCAGTACCAGGTACCATTGTGGTCGCCCTGGTAGTTTCCTCAGTTCTTTGGAACTCTCCAGCAGTGACACGGACCTGCCCTGCAGGTAGCTGAGGATAGTACCAAAGGGGCGGCCGCCCTGGTCCATCAGCACCCAACCTCTCGCATCAGTGGGCACCTCCACAGTGGCCAGTGAGGGTGCACAGCGTGGTGTAGGCAGCGAGCTGCCCATGTTCAGCTTCACGTACTTGTTGTTTGGGTTCAGTGGCTTGAGATCTTCGGTGGCAGAGCCAGGCTTGAGACCCTAAGGGCTTAAGGGCTTCCAGGGACTCGACCTTGGCCAACAGGCCAGGGAGTGGTGGTGGACGGAGATCCTAGGCATTCTCCATGCACTCCTAAGCTCCCAAAGACCCCCGAGACCCTGACCCTTGGGCCAGACCACCAGACCCGCACCATCACACTTCGCCGCCCTCAGCCGCTGCCTCTTTTGATGATTATTTTGGAAATATGTTATTAAGAACATAATAGTTCACTTAGTGGATACTTTCATCTGTGTTACAACTTTGCATTTAAATCTGATAGTTTAATTGAAAAAGGACCTATGTGAGAAAGGAAAAATGACCAGAAGCACATGGAAAATATTTCATTGAGAGTAGTAAAATAATAGACTTTAAATTTATTTCAACAATATATGGTGTTTATTTAAAATTCCTGTGCACTGTCAGAGTTGATATGTACTACAGAAAAAAAACAGCCAATGTTCTTTTTTTTATGTTTCTTTTGTTTTCTAAACAAAAAATGAAATGATAAGTTCCCAGAGAAGATGCATTTATTTTTCCCAAAGTGAGAGAAAGCACCTCCCGTTTCACAGAATGCCAGCCTGTATCCATTATTCTGGTGACTCACAGAATTCTAGGACATATTTGCCAAAACTGAAAAGTTCTGAGCTCGCTTGATGAAAGAAGCATGAAAGCACTATACAATGATTTTTAAAAATCCCATCCATATTTCTAGAATATATTACCTGCTGATTTGGAGATTCTTGACTCTACAGACTTTAGTGTCTATTTTAACATTAGAGCATGTAAGAGGTAATAAGCCAATTTTTCAGAAAGGAAAACAGACACCCAATTACACAGCTTTCCTGATGCTGATTTTGGTAACACACATCTGGTGATTGTTGGTTCATATAAATAATTATGCATGTCTATGCTAGAGACATGGAAAAGAGGATTAGTTTCTAATGATGTCTGTTTATACTGTTACTAATTCCAATGACTTTATTGTTTGGCTAGGCTAAATATCTTAATTTACATATCTTATATTTCACCTAACAGTGTTTTAAGATCCGTTGTTACATAAAACTCTGCTTGCTTTGCTGAATTCATAACTGTGAGGAGCAACATATTTATGATTAATGATGGAAAATATGCTTCCAAGATGTTTTTATTTGCATTTATGGATATAATTTGCTAAAGGATTTATGTGAGCACTACTCATAAATGTTCTGATCAGATGTTTGACTATAAAACATTTCTAAATGCCACACTCCATGGGCTAATGATCTATTCATCTGACTCACATCAGAATATCCTGCTGTTTTAGCACATCCTAGAACAAGAACATGTTCCCTGGACAGTTGGGAAAATTCAGAGGATAAAGCTGATGATGGACTCTGACCTATGAGTCAGGCAGGACTTACTGAAAGGCCCATGAGAACTAGAGATTAACCTTCAAAATCCAGGTCAGAGTTCACGCATAGCCAGGAAAGCCAAGAGCACATGGAACATTCAGAGTGAAAAGGGACGAAATGAGGAAGTCACTTACAAGGTGACTGAGTATTGCATATGATTAGAGACATCCATGAGAAATTGAAAGATATCTTACCTAGACAGATAAAATGAGTGATATGCCTGGACCATCTCAATTTATAGATAAGGTTGTACATTTCAAGGCAATATTTATAAATTGGTTTTTCCCCACATAAGCACTGTTACCCCAGGTTGGCTTGTAATATCCTATCCTATGTTTCCCCAGTGGCTACTAGATAGCTTTTTTCTCATGGCCACCTTTTCTAGACTTTTCAAGGCAGTTTGGCTGGCCCCATTTTTACCACCTATGTTCATTTTTCTCTTCTTTTCCTTCTGTGTCTGATGTTATTTAGCTCTACTTTATTTCCTACATTATTTTTGGAACTAGGAAAATTATACTTTAACAAATTGTGTCAAAACAAAAATTGCACCAGACAAAGTTAAACAGGAGAGGAAGACTTTATTGAGGCTGCTGCAAAAGGGGAGGGAGACTGAACTCATCTCCCCTGAAACAAAAGGTGGGAGGGATTTTTGAGCATTGGAGGAGCTAGTGGAAAAATACTGGAAGACATTAAGGGGGAGGTTGATCAATGGGATGTGTTGAGCACATTAAATTATTCCTGAGCTTACAAATGTTTTTCACTGTGGTTAGGCCATTTGCTTACTAATTGGTGTCCATCAAAGTTAGACTCCTACTCTCCCACAGAGACTGGGAGATAGGGCTGCTGTCTCCTTAGATGTTTACTTTCAAAGAGATGATTCCCACACACTTGAGAAATAGTTCCTGGGTTGTAAAGCCCATTAGAGCTGGAAGAGGATTTGCATACATTTCAAAGGGGCAGAGAAGGAATTTATAATTGCAAGTTTTTAAAGTCAGCTTTCTATGAATAAGGAAGTCAGGGCCTGTGGTCAGGAAGAAACCTGTCTAAAGTTTAATGAAACTGAAGAGAATACTTATCCTGTCTTTGTCAAGTATTTATTAATATTCAAATATTAACATTTATATGTATGGTGTATCAGTTGCATATTTTATATTTGAATATAAATTTTGTAACATGCAAGCAAATTTCATTTCAGTCTTTAATCTTCTGTCTGTATTCTTAATTCCATTTCCTGCTTGTGGGGCTCCATCATTGTTTGTTGAGCCAAAATTGACGAGGGTGTCCCCAGTGCCAAACACTGAACAGCTTAGACACAGTTCCTCCTCTCTAGGACCTTTGTCTACTGGCTGCAAAGATGCTTAAGTCTTTATCACTGAAAGGTTATAGCAGAGAACGTGGAACAGTGTATTACCCAGCAACCCATAAGCTGAACCAGAGTCCAGAAGAATATACAAAGCAGTTATGAGTCCCTTTGCCCATTTTCTCTATTCCAGTAGAAATGCACTGTGGCATATCACAGTGGAGAAATGCATTGTTCAGCTTGTTCCTGACTCCCCATAGCCTGGGTAATCTGTTCAAAACTCTCGAGCTGCGCTGTCTAATCTGGTAGTCACTAGACATGTGTGACTGTTGAGCACTTGAACTATGACTAGTTCAGTTGAGAAGTGCTGTAATTGTAAAATATACCTCAAATTTCAGAAACATTATAAAAATAATGTAAAATATCTCTGATATTTTTATTTATTGCCTTTTAAAATGATACTGTTTTGGTTATATTGGATTAAATATTGAAGTGAATTTTACTATTTTATATAATATGGCTAGTAAGAAATTCAAAACTATAAATGTGACATGCATCATATTACTATTTGTCAGTGAGGCTCTAGAAAGTCAGATTTGTACCTTTCCAGTACCTGGAGTATTCCTCTCCTTCATTTTGGTCTCTGCTTCTCTAATTCAAATATCAGCTGAAATGGTACCTCTTCCCTACAGCACAGAATTACTTAACACTAGTTTATCATGTATAATGGCTATATCGTCTTTTTCCTTTTGCTAAAATATACTCCCTTTTGGGGGCACCTGGGTGGCTCAGCGGTTAAGTGTTTGACTTTGGCTCAGGTCATGATCTTGCCCTTCCCACGTTCAAGCCCCATGTCAGGCTCTGTGCTGACAGCTCAGCGCCTGGAGCCTGTTTCAGATCCTCTGTCTCCTTCTCTCTCTACCCCTCCCCCACCAGTGCTCTGTCTTTCTCTCAAAAATAAACATTAAAAATTTTTTAAAAATATACTCCCTTTTGTATCTAACTCCCCTACACTTTATAATTAAACACATGTAAAGCTCAATAAATATCCATTTAATGTCTTAAATTCTGATTAAACAGCTAGCTGAAAACCCACTGTCTTCAATTTATCACCACGTTCTTATCATTTCACTTGGGGGAAAAGGAAGATGTAAATAAGATCTTTAAGTATGTTGCTGCTCAGAGTTCAGAGAATCTGAGAAAACCCAGAATTCCCTCCCTCCCCACCCTAACCTGGTCATTAGGCCTCAGTGGAGGAGTTGGAGCAAGTTACCAGATGGGGTCGGAATTCTTACTCCTCTAAAGGGGCTTATGCTGAATAATTCAAAGATAAGTTGAGTAGAAAGTTTTCTACTGGGTGAAATCAAGGAAATGATGAGAAATACATTTATTATTGATGTGGAAGGTTTTTTTTTCTTCACAAGGAATCTTACTCAATGTTGTGATTGTTCCTTTCTTGTAAAAATGATGTCCAAAGGCAGGATTCTATTCATGTAAACTGTCAGTAAGCATCCTTGATAAATGAATGAAAGAAATCAGAGTATTCATTGGAAAGAATTTCAACTCCATGCTGACTTCAAGCAAGTACAATTTAATGGAAACATCAATGACAAAATATTTCTATGGTCAGTGTGCAGACCTATAAATTATTAAATTCTCCAAGGCTGTGAAGGAATGGTAAAACTCAGTTTTCAAAATGCTTTAGGTAAATGTGTTTTAAAAGAGTTGCTGCTTGGGGCACATATAGAACAGCTTGCTTTGTTGCCTTGTAAAAGCCTAATCGAGTAGCCTAGAGCGTCATAAGGATGATCATCCCCACCCTAGGGAATGGAAAGCACCACTTTATCTTTCATATTGTCCATTCTGGGCACACAAGGGAATTATACTTACTGCTAATGCAGACGATGAATAAACCCTCACATAAAACCACCAAGAGCCAGGATTTATAGAGGCAGATTTTATAGAGGACTTTAAGATTACGCATTAGTTCACATCCACTGTCCTCTAACAGCTGACCCTGCATCTCGGCACAGAGTCCTCCATGTCCTCCACACCATGTAGACCCACTTCAGACAGCAAGATCCCAGTGCGAGAAGCCTAGCCTAGAAAGACATACTAGAAATAGAAGCTTCCTTCCCTTTCCTCTAGTTTCGAGGATGACATTCAGTCTATATGGATTGCGATAGTTTGATGAAGCTAAATATTTTCAGTTCCAACAAAACGAACCAATACTTTACTTGTTCTGAATAATAACATATATCAAACATGTTAAGTCAGGGGAAAAAAGCGCTTTACACTTTTTCTGTATTTAAAATTTAAAGGTCATGGTTTCAGTCAAGATTTCTTAGTCTTGGCACTATTAATATTTTGTGCTGAATAAGTCTTTGGGTGGTGTTGGTGCATTGTAGGATATTTAGCAGTGCTCCTGACCTTTATTTGCTAGAAGCCAGTAGCCTCTGTCCCTGGGTTGTGAAAACCAGAAATGTCTCCAGACACTGCCAAATGTCCCTTGGAGAGAAGGGCAAAATTGTCCCCTGAGAACCACTGATTTAAATGAATATTTTACAGTTCACTTACACATGTGTATATGTATATAATGCAAATACTCATCTACACTGGATATTTATCAGGGCATACAGGTACATATGATCACATAAAAAATATAACATATCTAAATACTTGACAAAATACACGAAATAAAACTTCAGTGCAATCAGTATAAAGGAAAATCAAGAGGGACAATAATCTCAAATTATGTATTCATGTGCCAAATTTTTTTGTTGAAAATTTGCTTTGAATATCACTATGTTAATTATGAAAGCACCCATAATTATAATTAAACAACATGCAGTATTCTAAAAGTATTGATCAAATCAAATGAGCCTGATGCTTTTGCAAGGTTTGGGCTGAAGTATAGCAGTGACACAAATGGCACCCTGCTTTCATGAAGCTTACAGTCTAGAGGTGTCATCTAAAAATCAAATAATCATGCAAGCAAATATGAAATCAAGTTAACAATTTTGACATGTGCTCTCAAGATAAGGTTCATGGTAGGGATACTCATCCAAAGAAGTGAATTATAATGCATATGCTATGCATAGCCGTACATATGTCACAAGTCAACAATGGTCATTACATCATTTAACTTAATGGTAATGCTCATGGAATTCCAACAGAGTACTGGAATAGTTGTTTGGAATTAAAGGACAGATAATCCCGGTTATCCATGGAGGCAGACAATCTCTTGGCTTCAGGTAAGAAGAAGAAAGACTAGGGGTCAGGTTAAAGTATCAGTCCATAGGCTGAAAGAGAGACTGGAGAGCAGAACAAGCAAGAAAAATGATATTATACAGTAAAATTAAAAAAAATCTAATGTGTTATAATAAGAACTACAGTTAAAATAAACACATATACTTGTATACCCACCCACATACATACATATGTACAAGATTTTAAATAACAATTCTATTTGGTAAAAATCTTATAAAGAAAGGGGCTTGGGGATTTTTTATTTTTTAAATTTCTGAGCATCAACTTTCCTGGTCGCATGATAAGGAGAGATAATTTCTATGGTGGCTCATAAACATGAGATACAAGGGTACAATTATATTTACAGGCTGTCTACTTAGTACCCCAAACCCCATGGACCAAAGGTCATGACAAAGGTGAAAATGTTTCTTGATAGTAAATTATTTTTCACTCTTGCTGGAAGTCTAGTGCAGGTTAGGATTGAGGGATTGGGAGGGGGGGAAGATTCAGGTTCACATAGCCAGTCAGATGGAAGCTCCTCTATCTTGTCGTGGAAACTTCTGGAACACTCAGATTCCTGGTTACCATGGCAGGGCAGGGAAAACCAGGAGGATCAAATCGTGGACTTTGCCTGGCCATTTCATTGGATACAGTAGTCACATGGTATTGCCTAACCATGCAGCAAAGAAAATGTAATGTATGGAGAGTATTAGTATGTCTGCTACATATGCTGAAATGTATATTTACAGAAGTATCGGTATGCTTTGCAACAGTGTTTTATCTAGTATTATGGCATTTATGACAGGAACAAAAGAGAAGGAACTAAATGATCATCAATATAGACAGGTTAAATGCAGTCATAACGTGTAATACGACAGGGTGGGTTCTCCAGTGCTGATTTGGAAAGAGCTGTGAGATGTATTGTTAAGGACAAAACAAATAAATAAATAAAACATAGAGAAAACTCTGCTGGCAAGTTTGGGGATTGGTGATTAAGAGAGACTTTTATTTTTAATTCGATAGGCTTCTGTACTATATGGATTTCTTACTTTGTGAGTTTTTCATTTTTTACATATGCATTTAACCAAGCATTACTGAATGAATAGGTTAAGAAAATATAAAGGTTGCATTTTGACTACTCAGGGGAGAGACATATTATGAATGTAACAATATCACTAGAGCCCATTCAGAAATCATAGTGCATAGAGGAAGGGATCTTTAGAAGCAATACAGGCTTAGAGCAATTTTAACTTGTTCTTTTTCTTGAGCTTAAAATTGTTCAATGTGCTCAGATCCCGACTGGCATTTTGACCATCAATTATCACTGTGTATTTATAGATATGCTCTTTCCCAGCAATTTCAGAAGGTTAAAGCAAATGTATATAATCAGTCTATTATTTGCCAGAAGATAAAGTGCCATTGAGATTTGTGTAATCAAAGGAAAATGGTTCCAAAGATAACTTTAGCACTAGCTGGTGTTAAAATGTTGAAAGAAAGAGCTTTTCAATTATAAGATAAATGTATATATTTACTTTTAAATCTAGTCAGATTGGGACTTAAAAAATACAGTTCTTCATGTATGAATATGGTTTTATTGATGCACCATCACAGGAGTATATTATTGGAATTGTGCTTTGCAGGAGTGATGTATGTGTCTTGAGTCCATCTTATTCAGCCTTAGAATTGGAGCAATTCTAAGCCTGAAGAGATGCTTCCTTTGGTCACAAGGTTTCCTTTTTCACCTAATTGATACTTATGGTTCAGATAAAAATTCAGAGTCACTCCCTCAGGGACACATTCTTTGACCCCAAGACTAAGTCAGGTCCACCTGTGTGGACAATTTGAGTGTGCCTTACAATTTTCTTTTGCTCTGCTTATTACACCATCCAGTTTAAGATTTGTGTTTGACATGACTTGTCTGCCTCACAGGACCAGCTCCAAATCTGCTTTGCTCACCACTCTAAACATATCCCTGATCACAGTGGGTGAAGCATAAGAAGTTTCTAAAGATATCTATTGAATGAATGCATTTAGGCAAACGTATATATTTGTGTGTATGTCCTATTCAGAGTAACCTGCAAGAGGTTGGTGGTACTGCAGGAAGGATAAAGAGTCATGTCTTTCCCTTTTATGTGGAGAGAACTCAAAAAGAATGAGTGTCAGAGCCAGCTCTGAACCATTCTGCAGGATGTGAGAGCCAAGGCACATTGTGTACTGTCCTGCCCAAGTCCAATTATGGTATGATTTTTGAAATCATGTCTCAGATTTGGGAAACATGTTGTGTTTCCCATAGACTGATTATAGACTATTGTGTCTACCAGGCTTTCCCAGTTGGGAGTGGGCATGGGGAAACACATTAACTGATGTTAGTAGGCATTGGATTTTCCTACAGAGAGAAAGGTATAGACTGTGGTGCTATTAAAACATGGTTTTAATCTAAGGAGTAAGAAACCATTAAATAACATGGAGAGAGATGATTAGAATTAGCAGTGGGGGACTCCATGAGAAGGTCTTGGTCTTCTTTCCTCTTCCTGTAAATAGTCACGTTTCATTTGCTATATCGTAACTTCCTCTATCCCTAAACCATCAGCAAAGTCTGTTCCTCATACTCCAGCCTTTCTCCCAGTGGCAGACTGAGGAATTAAGACAAGATTATGAAGTGATGGCGCTGTACTCATCTAGGAAGTTCTGGGATCCTGGCACTCCAAGCTGGCATGTGTCAACTAGATGAGCTCAGAGCTGATGATGATGGAGATAGATTCCTGGGGAGGGCAAAGAAAGTGCAGAAAATGGATGGCACAGGAATTACAGGGGTGTTGAAGGATGATAAAAGGCTATGTGGAATTATATGTAGAGAGAAAAGGCTGCACTGAAAAGGTGCATTAGGCTATATGTTTGGTAAGGAGTTTGAATCTCATTCTGCAACCAAAAGGGTTTGTAGGTTTCAGAATGATAATTCAAGAATCAGTGTAGATTGTGTAGAGGGAGGACAAGACCAATGTTGAAGTCATGAAAAGGTCACGTAATAGCAAGAGTCGTTTCTAGAAAATGGAGATTCTGGTTTCTTATATTCTAATTTTTTTAAGTATTATAAATTGATTTGTTTTACTATTGAAATAAAAAATTATTTTGGGGAAAATTATCAACTTAGAAGCCTTACCTGGGTTAGGAAGGGGTATTTCACAGGTATGAAGATTTTACTAAAGGATACCTGTTTTGTGACATTAGAAAACAGAAAAAAACAAAATCTGCACAAGCTTAGGATTGATGAAAAAGAAATAGCCATGCATTTCATCCATCGATTAGCCGTCGACTGCAGTTTGATCAACTGAATCATGAAAAGAGATGTATTTGTATGGTTAAAGAATGAGGCTTTGTTCTAGCACAGGAAGGGGTGTGTGTGTGCGTGTGCACAATACAGTACATACACACACATTTCATCTCCATGAAACCCATCTTCAGAGATTGTAAAAATCTAAATACTGTAGCAATATTAATTTTATTATCTGACAGAACTTCTCTTCCCAATAATTGCTCTGCAAGAATTAAATGCTAAATCAGCAAACTTCTAGAGTATTCAGTCGATCTGCTATTATACAAGATTATGTAATTTCTGCTAAGTGGTTCCCAGAGGCTTACAAAACAAGTTAACTTTGTCCTAAATGTGGATTAATTTCTTTACTATTTTCCAGCCTCATTTAACCTCTTTAGTGTGAAACATGATTAGTTCATCTAATATTTTATGTGATTTAAATAAGAAGAAAATTAAATTGCAGAAAATTTTAATTCCTTCCATATATTTTAGGAAGTATAGCAATAGAGGTTTTGATGTTGACTTTTGTCAGGTTTTTCTTTTTTGGTTCTTTTACCTCCAAATATATAAATATATATTATATATATATATTATATATATCATACTGTATAATTTCTAATGACATTCAGGAAAGATTATTTCATGTTGTCATAGAAGTGTTTCTCCTGTGAATAAAGAATATTTGCTCAAGGAAATAAAGGGAATGGCTGCAAATCTGGCATGACCTTTTGTTCAGTGTTCCCTGTTAAGTTATATATGTACTTTATTTGGCCTGTGCTTCCTTGGTATATAACTCCTTAAAAATATGAGAATATAGCAACATCAGCTAGCCAGAAGCAGTGCTATTAACCTGTGTGGTCAGGGCAGTTGGGGACACGAGGGAGCAGTTAATCAGCTAATGGGCATTTCTGCAGGGAGAAGGTGTCCAGTAATAACGTATGAGTCCTGCAGCCCAAGTGGACAGCATCATGCTTCCTCCACTCCAGAACTAAATCCCATTCTCTGGGTTGTTTTGCGGCCTGTCTCTGTGGACCTTTTCTCCTCCTGGGCCACTTTACCATCCACCCCCATTAATTTATTAAATACGTTGTTCACAGAGTTACCAAATTTAACTGTAAAATAAAGGACATTTTGACTTTACAAAAGACACAAGTGAAATTTTAAAACTGTTACTTACATCCATAACTTGTACTGAAGTAAGAGTAGTTTTTAAAACATTACAGTGTATTTTTGTTACCCAGGCAATGCATTTTATAGTTTTATTTTAATACAAGAAACTACAATAAGCTATAAATAATGGATGGCAATCTCACCCCCTAGATAAATGCTGGAATCAGCCTTTCTAGATGTCCTCACTTTCAACTTCCACCAATAGGGCATAGGATGTAATAACATATTTTAGTTTTTGCTTTTCTGTAATGGGAAGAATGGAATTTCATTGTTGTTTTCATTTGTATCCACACATGGGATGTTCTCTATTTTTACTTATTGTCCATGGACAAAAATGTTTATTGCATCTAACTTAGGGTTTAAGCACTTTAAAATCTACTTTTTGGATAGAGCTCTATATTAACATGGAACTCTCAGGATATGGGCCAATGTTCATCTTGAATATATGTGTAATGAATAGACTTTAATAACCCACTCTTCACAATAATTGGTAAACTCTGGGAAAACCTGAATAGTATCAGTTATATATATTTCATCCAAACATATTTTAGATTTCTTATCGAGCAGGAGAACAAAGCAATAGACCACCAATCTGTTATAAAAATCTGTTGAGAACAGTGGTTCTCATGGTGGGGTCCCCAGACCAGCAGCATTGGTATCACCTCGGAACTTGTTAGAAGCACAAAATTTGGGGTTCCACTAAAACCTATGAATCAGAATCCTGGGGTGGGGTTCCACAACCTGTTTTTTAACAAGCCCTTCAGGTGATTATGAAGAACTAAACTGAAGTTTGAGAACAACTGGACTAGATCAACATTGAGGAACCTCATATGAATGCTGATTCAGTTACTTTTTCTCACTCCATGCAACATGTCACTATGCACATTTTCTGATAAGACATTCCCCTCCCCTCTCCCTTCTTTCTCTCTTTCTCTCTTTCACACACACTTTCCATCTATTTGTGTCTTTATTCTTTAATCTTTCCCTGATAATAGCTTCACTAATGTATTGCTACATGTGGAGAGTCTATTAACTTTTAAGATAAAAAGTTCATTTGCTAAATTTTCCCCATATGTTCAAACTCATAAAGTGCTTGCTCTGATTGCTATGTATAAACAAGAAGCATATCACTCAATTTGGCATAACTTTAAGAACACTTTTGTGGTCTTGCATTAGCATGGAGTTTTGAACACGAGCTATTAAAATCTAAAATTGCCCATACCAGAGGTCATTATAAAAGCCCCAGTATATGTCTAGATTTTTTAAATTAAAAATATCAAAGTAAAGCATATTTATTACTATAGGCAATAGGTGGAATGTAAGTACTATTATTACTTATGGTATTATCTTTCCATGCATTACTTCCTTCAATCCTTACAGTAGCCCTCATATTCTCATTCTGCATGTAAGCCCGCTGAAATATGCATCATCAAAAAGAATTGGATAGACGCTCAAAATTTAAAATTTGTAGAACTGGGACTATTTAATTAAATTCTATTCATTACAACAGATTCTAAATAGAGTTCAAGTTGGTTTAAGGCTTTTAGTGAAATAAAATCGTATTAAAATTTTTCATTTTGGGGTACCTGGGTGGCTTAGCCGGTTAAGTGTCTGACTTTGGTTCAGGGAGCCCCAAATCAGGCTCTCTGCTATTAGCCCACTTCAGATCATCTGTCTCCTTCTCTCTCTTCTCCTCCCCCGCTCATCATCTCTCCCTCCTCCCCTCTTTTTCTCTCAAATAAAAATTTTTAAAAATTTTAAAAAGTGTTCATGTTTAACATATATAAAATTCTCAAATCTACTATTGTACCATTTAAAGTTGGGTTTCTCTAATAGGATTTTTAATTTTTATTATTTTTAAAAAATTTTTTAAATGTTTTTATTTATTTTTGAGAGACAGAGAGAGACAGAGCATGAGCAGGGAAGGGGCAGAGAGAGAGGGAGACACAGAATCCAAAGCAGGCTCCAGGCTCTGAGCTGTCAGCACAGAGCCTGATGTGGGGCTTGAACCCACAGACCGCGAGATCATGACCTGAGCCAAAGTCGATGCTTAACCGACTGAGCCACCCAGGCGCCCTAGGATTTTTAATTTTTAAAAGGTTTTAAAATTTTGAGTTTTCTATGTACATAATTGGAAAGATTATTTACATCCTAAGGAGCTATATAACTATGGTGTTGTGAATTTCTGCATCTTCTAGACTGGGAAGTTTCTGAAGAGTTCATAAAAGTTCTCCTTTTTATAGTGCATTCCAGTCCAACTCATCATTTGCTAAATGTTGAGGGTCTACTCATTCATGGACTTAAAGCATGGTACAGGATTGAAAGTGCAACAAAGTATAAGAAAATGGGGCTCATTCTTTCCTAAATAAATTCACCATGGTCCCATTAAAGCTAATCAGAATTAAAGAATAATGTAAGAGCACAGTGCCTAAATATTAAGCGTTACATTATAAGCTACTCTTTCAGAACTAAACTGATAAAGAACTAGGTTTACTTTTGCTATGGAGTCTCACTTCAGAAGAAAATGCAAAGACAATTGGAAGTACTCATTTTCTCTTTTGCAAAAAAAAAGTAACAAAATGGGGTGTTTAGACAAAACTGGAAGACAAAAGCAATTTGAAAGAGGATGGTACTTCTCATATGAAATCCTGGATTTTTTGGAATTACTGTTTGAGATGTTTTAAACACAGATAAACTAAGAGACCTAGGTTTCTATAAACAGTTGTCAAATAGAGAGGAAGCCTAAGATATATGAATCATCCTTTAGGAGAACTTAATTAGCTTGGGTACTTTAGGATCGTTCTAATGAAAGAAAAATGGAGATCAGACATAATGATTTTACAGGAGAAATGGACATGATCTAGTGAGCCTGGGCTAATGAGACCTTGCCTTCTTTGGAGGACAAATGTGCATAATTTTGTTTGTAAAAATCTATTCCATTACTTTCAGAGGAACATTCTTGATTGGAAATGTAATGTAGGATAAAGCATGTGTGAAGTTACTAGGCAATCAAGTTACAATTTTTTGCCTGCTCAAGATTTACCCCCCTCCTGGTTTTGGGGATTCCCCAGTGGGTTGAGTGGTGAGAAAGAGAGGGCTTCCCTGCCCAGAGGGAATGGTCCCAGAGGACCACATCTCCCTTCTTGATTCCCTCACAACTATCGTGTGGGCATGCACCTGAGATTTGGCTGGTTATTTGCTCTGCACTCCAGCCAGGTGCTGGTAAGTCAAAGACAGGGGGGACAGCTGGGTCCTAACTCCTGGCTCCTGGGGGCTGCCTTGCCTTCTGTGTAATTTCTAACCCAAGTCCTTGAGAATCTCGTAAATCACATTATTGTTCCACTGTATTTCCTTCTTGCATACATATGGTGGCCAGTATCAGTTTCTTTTGCTTGCAACCAGGATCTCTCATTTTGAAAAAATATTTTTGCATATAATTCTTAAGGGTTTACTACAGTTTTAGTAATGTGCAGATGCTGCAGTTTTATTTCCTAAGGAAAATCATGGTCTATGCCTCCAAAAATTTACTACCTCAAGCAGGAGGTGAATCAGTATGGAAAGTTCTATGTACAGAGCAATAAAATAATCTGAATGTTAATATGCATATTAAGAAACCAAATATTATACAGGGGTTTGAGGCAACTCAATAAAGTACCAAGAACTTCTTCACACATGGTAGCCCTACTTTCATTGGGAAATTCTGCAAAATAACTTGGTGTGTGTGTGTGTGTGAGGGGGGGGGGAGAGAGAGAGAGAGAGAGAGAGAGAGAGAGGGAGAGCGAGAGAGAGGGAGAGGGAGAGAGGGAAAGAGAGAATATTTTGTGTTGGTTAAAAATTCTATGCATGGCTTCCTCAAAGCTACCCAATCCAAAAACTTACTTTTTAACATGAACTGCCAGCTCCAGAAAACAAATATAATTTGAAAGGAAGCCGTAAGATTAAGATCCAATGACTGACTTCTCCAATAAAAATAAAATCCATCCAATTTTTTTCCTGCCTTCTCATGCCTGAAAACTTCTCATTTTAAATACTAACAATGCAAGTGTTTCAAAGCTGATAAAATCCTGGGAAGTTTGTTTGCCAAATGTGCTGATGACTGAGTGCATATGTGAGTGTATATAACCTCCCTGCTAGCACAACCTCTTACTCGAAATGAAGAAACAGATATGTGTATGGCATATTTCTTCATTTATGTACTCTGAACTTAACACAGGTCCTGTGTAAAGATAAAAGGGAAACTACTGTTTGTTTCTGAACACTTTCATGTAAAATAGATAAAGTTATAACTACCAACTTTGATTCCAGGCTCAACAGTGAGACCTGGTTACATGTGTACAAATGTGAAGACTCCTGGCATCCAAACTTTCAAAGAAAATGACTCTTTTATAAGTCTTGCAGGGAACTGAGTAGGGGAAATGAGTAGGGACTTTTTGAATCTGATAATATTTAATCTGTAACTAAATCTGTATGCATATTATTTTCTTCCCTAGCATATCTTCTTCCTTAATAGAAATAACAAGATATCGTTGTCTTCAAAAATGTTATCCAGGAATAGAAAGTAGACAATAGGATACAAAAGTATGAAGTTTTTTTTTGAAAGAACATTTTTTATAATGTAAAACATTTGCTGAATTGGAGGTTGATAAAACCTACATCCAAATCTGTTGCTCACGACCAATTGCCTGGAATTAATAATACCTAGTTAAAAAAAATTAAGTTTATTTATTTATTTGGAGAGAGGGAGAGAGTGAGAGAGAGAGAGAGAGCGAGCACAAGCAGGTGAGGGACAGAGAGAAGAGACAATCCCAAGCAGGCTTCACACCATCCATGCAGAGCCGGATGTGGGGCTTGAACTCACAGACTGTAAGATCATGAACTGAGATCACGAGTCAAATGCTTAACCACCTGTGCCACCCAGACGCCCCAGTAATACCTAGTTTATAGCTTATTTTCATTCTAATACCCATATACATATGAAGTCACTGTGAAAGAATAGATGGGTCTTTGAAATAGGAGGTGACTTGTTTTAGACAAGATCCTGCATTAACTAGGGCATTGTTGGCATAGAGAGGGGTGGTGATAAGGTGAATATTAGAACATCCTGAAATATTAGATATCTGGTCAGCGATTAGAGTTTTGTGATGACCAAAATACATGGTCTCTCACAGTCTTGGGTATCAATGATGGACAATCGTGTATTCTCTAATAAAAGCACATCCTTCATATAGGGTAACACCTGGAATTCTGTACTTTTATCATTCCTCCTGCCATTTAAGTAATTTTCATAATCTACTCTGGACTTCTCGTTGAAAATGTTGCATCAACACTGTTTTTTCCCCCTTCTCAAACTCCACTGCGATGATAGGAGATGTAATTTTTAAAACAATCAATGCATATGGAAAATAAAGAGTTCTCAGAGTCCATCCACCATTGATTAAAGATATCAGCTTTGTGGAGAATCAGAAGGCAACTGAGTAATGATGACTAAAAAAGAGTAATTCTGAACCTGGAACCTTGTGTGGTTGAACAGTCAAGCCATTAGCTCCAGAGGAACCCTGAGACGCTCAGTGCACAGGGCTTTCCCAGACCCCTTGTCAGGGGTCAAGCACTGAGCTGAAAAGAAAAATTTGACTAACGTTCTGTTGACAGAGCACTTGTTGCAAAGGAAATCGTCCTCCACTCTGCACTTCTCTACCAGGGGACAGGAGTTCAGTTCTTGAGCTTATTCAAGGCAATTCCTGGTTTCACCCTTAGATCTGACTACCTTCTTCTCCAGGATGTCATATCTTTGTGAGGCAGGATTTGGGGTGATTTTTGTGATATGTAGAAAGTACTGCATGGAAATTAATATGGAATACAAAAGAAGGGGTTAGTGTCTAATATAATTTTAAAATTCAAGAAGTCTACAGTGCCCAACAGGCTTACAATTCATTTTATTAAAAATTGTTACTGTTATTTTACAACTGGTGTATAGTGTTTACTCAAATGGCTACTAACTTGTAAAGGGTATGAATATATATCATGTTGTTTGGTCCCAACTACTGAAAAAAGAGGAGTTATTGGCATTTCTTTTGCCTAGGGGCACTGTGAACATAATCACAGAAATGCCAGTGGAACTTTGAACTGAGAACGTTTGGGACCCTTTCAACTAGGCCAGTTAACACAATGCCATTCTTTTGTGTAAGATCCTGACTGCCCCAGCCTGCCTTAGAGTTAGGGGCTGCCATAGGAATCAGTATTGGTCAATGAGGTGCAGGAGAAATTGTACTGGGTAACTTTTTAGGAAGTTATTTCTTTTCCTAGTAAGAGCAGTCCACAGGAGATGAAAGGGTTTTGCTGTCCTGGCTCACCTCTGCGTTCTGCTTTTGAAGGTGGTCCTGTTGCCTGGAGCAGAGTCAGCCATCATGCATTGTGATTTGACAACTGTAAAAATACAAAGCAAAATACCGAGGACAGCAGGGGACAACAGTAACAATCTACCTCCAAAATTACTGTTAGATGGAAGTAGAACCTCTGCTTGTTTAAATCACTGTTACCGGTTTTACTATTACTTGTGTCTGAAGTTTCTAACTGATGCAATGAGATAGTAAACATGGATGAATCGCGCATTAACCAAAACTATAAAATAGCAACTTTGTATGGGTAGTTTGAGAGGCACTGGGGGATGGTGAGGATGCACTATGGTGTCATCTGTCGGAGTCCAAAGCAAATAAATAATGCACAAAAGTACATCACTTTTTAAAATATGGAGGTAAGTGCCAGGGGAAAGATTAGGTGGCTGCCATGAAAATTAGGACAGGGAAGATGGGGTCATGATAATAATGACTAACATTTATTTTGTGCTTACTGTGTTCCAGACATTGTGCATAGTGTTTTACACATCTGTGCACAACAATTCTATGAGGTAGGGCCTTTATAATATCTCCATTTATCCGATGAAGCAAGTGGAGCAGAAATATATCAAATGACTTGACGTTAGGTCACAGTTAACGAATATGGTTGAAGTAGGAGACGACTGTCATTCATTGTAAACTTTTTAGTGAAATCTCACTTTTTCACTAAGTACCTTTATTCATGTAATGAATCCAGAAAGTATTTAAAAGATTCCAACTACTAAAGATTTATTTACTTCTTGTTTTTTTAAAGAAATTAAGTATCTGTGAATTAATATCCCTGAAACATTACTTTGTAGTATTATACTCTTAAAATATAATAGTGAAAATGCTGGATCTGAAAAGCCTATATAATGCTTTAAGTTGATGTTTGTGATGTCAGGCAACACTTTTGGAAGTGGGCTTTGTCAGCCGGAAATCCTCCTAGTGAACACGATTCTAAAATGTCATGCATCTTGCAAGAGAATCATGAGTTTGGCAAATCTTGCATTTACACATGACTTAGGTAATTGTTTCTGTTTCATTGAGCACCACATATCCAAATAGATTGAGTTAATTTTAAATTAAAGTCAGATCAGATAAAACTAGGAACAATGTAAAATAAATTAACTTCATTTAAACTTTTACCCCAGAGAAACCAGTTATTTCTTTAAGATAATTTCTCATAAATTCTTCAAAAGTAATTTCTTCAAAAGTAATCAAGAACGTAGATACTTGTAAGGATAAACTTCTATTCATAACACGAGAGCCTAGAACCTTGGATCTGAATAAGGCTTTAAGCATTGCTTAGTCCAACTTAGATCAGGTCTGTACATATTTTTGCAAACAGCCAGAAAAATGAGTAACCAGTACCTGTTAAATGAATTCCATAATAAGGAAATCAAACCTTTTGAGGTCATCTACAGGCAGTCCAATTGTGTATTAAAGACTCTGACTTAAATTGGAATTACCTTTAAGAATTAATAATCTTGATTAAGAAAGCTTGAAGTGACACATATTTATTAAACTATTATATAAAGATAATTATATGAAAGGCATTGGGGGCTTTCTCAGGCTCGCTTTTTTCCCATTAGAGTTTATCCAAATCAAAGTGGCTACAAGGTACTACAGTTAGTCACAAAAATCTTTTCTTTGGAGGGGAGATGGGAAAAGAACACTGAACACTCTAGTTTTGTTGTTGCTGTTTATGTAGGGAATAAAGTAAGTAATTTAATCCTGCCTTTATGAGAATTTAAATCTTGATAATTTGTTTTAGCTATGGCAACAAACTTTGTTTTCTTCCATTTGAAAAAATTATGATCATTAAGTCATTCTCAGTATCCAACAGTATCTTCTAAGTCAGCAGTAGTTTTTACTCACATCTCCTGCGTGGAGTGCTACAGAGTTTATGGCAGTTTTGTAAAATATAAAACCTCTTTAAAGTGAGAAAACCATCATTTCATGATTTTCATTCTTGAATACGTTCTTTGATTTCACTGATTATATCCAGTATGGTTTTTTTTACATTTTACTAATCTAAGAGAAGGCAAAGAAAATGAGACAAGATGAATTTTATTTATTTATTTATTTATTTTTAATTTTTTAAACTTTATAGTTTATTGTCAGGTTAGTTTCCATATAACACCCAGTGCTCTTCCCCACAAGTGACCTCCACCAAGACCATCACCCCGCTTTACCTTTTCCCCTTCCCCTTCCCCCCTCAGTTTGTTTTCAGGATTCAAGAGTCTCTCGTGTTTTTTCTCCCTCCCTCTCCCTAACTCTTTTTCCTC
>CM053563.1:45790096-45859037 GCA_028646485.1 Cryptoprocta ferox
GACAAGATGAATTTTAAAGTTGTATATGGTACAAAACCTGCATCTTAGCCTTTTAAAAATAGATGTTTATACATAGGAAAGAGTTGTCCTTAACTGATTTTACATGGATATGGATTTAAAAAAATCATTAACACTGATGATTGGAATCAAAATTTAGGAGTAGAAGGAAAGACAACATTTGAACATAAAGGTGGTTTTCCGTTTTCACATTTATTTTTTAAACAGTAGAATTATTCTTGTTAAATGCGGGCTTGTGACATTTCACTACTATAAGCAAGAAATAGCTCTTATTTGAGGACAAGGATTGAAAATGGATGATGATAGAAAAGAGTCACTGTGAGATATAGATTTAGTGAGTTGAATTTTTCACTGGTTCACCTTTAAGTTACCTCCTTTGACTATTTATAACTCTATAAAAGATGAAGTAAGCTTGTTTGATGTGAAGACTTTCCTTTCATGCATATGTAGGAACAATTTCAGATATAAGAGTCATTCTAAGTCTATTGAAGCAAAGTCCTCCTAATGAGAGGTCATTTATGTACTTTAATGTAGGTGTTCTTACATAGCTTAGGGGGCATTAAGCATGGTCTTCCTGCACACTGTGAGGAAAGCTTCCTAAATGTATGACTTACACACAGTGGGTCATAAGCAGCATTTCATGACTTTGGATTTTAATAATAAAAATAGTTAAAATTTTCAGAATCTCTTTAATATTAGGGTATAAACTATGTTGTAAACTAGTATTAAAAGTTTGAATATATTACATTTATACATATGAGATAGTTTAAGTGAACACACTTATCCAAGGTGACATCACCGTCAATTGCTGTTTTAACACCCAGAGACAAGGTGAAAGACTAGTTAATGTTCCAAGTAAGTGTCTAAAGCTATCTACACATTAGCTCTTAAGCTTAATTCAGGATTCAAAGAGTCCTACATTCCTCATGGATAAGAGGAAGAAAAGAAGGGAGGAAGAGAAGGTAGGGAGGGAAGAAGGGAGAAAGGAAGAAAGAAAGGAAGGAAAAATGGAAGGAAGGAAGGAAATCTTATAGGTCTAATAAGATGCATCCAAAAATTTAGTTTTCACTATGTCTAATGTAGGCATAGGTAAAAATATAAAATAACACAAAATTTTTTCCTGTAAAAACAATGAACTCAAACAATCTTCTTATATGTGTTATTTCTATTTATAACATATTTAATAATAACAAAGCCATTATGTCATGACTTTGGGTCTTCAAAGTGTCCTTTGTTTTCCCTGGCCTTAAAATAAATGTTATGCAATTATCTACTTTGCATTTCACTAACCCAGTAGAGCACAATCATTATGCAACTAAATACGCAAAATATAACGAAAAAATCAAAGCACCGGTAAACCAAAATAACACCGAGTTCATTCTGACCATCATCTTCCTCTGAGGAAGGAATGTGAAGTAATATTTAGACATGCTTGTGAAAGTGTATCTTGTCCATAATTTTCCCTCATTTCATTTCTATAAAGCCACGTACAGTAGGTATTTTATAGATGGAGAAATACTGGTTCATACAAGGAGCCTAGCAATGAAGTTGGATATAGGATCAATACATAGAGTGAATAATTTTTAAAATCTACCATCAACAAACAATTAGGAAACACACGCATATGTATATTTAAAATATATAGTTACAACTAAAATTATAGTGGGTCTAAAATAAATCTAACAAAAATTTTGCAAGCTTTATGCAAGGATGTTTTTGAAACTTTGCTGTTGTACATTAAAGAAAATGTTAACAAATGCACACGTATTCCACATTCATAATGGAAACACTTATCTCCTGAGAATGTCTATTCTCTCTAAATTGATTTATGTACTCGAGACTTATCCAGTAAAAACCTACAGGACTTTTCCATGAAACTTGACAAGCTGATTCTAAAGTTTATATGGAAGTACAATGTTTCTAAAAGATAAGTCGTGCCTGAGCACAAAGATGGATAATGCATAATTTAGAAAGCAAGATTTTAAAAAACAGGGTAATTAACATAGTGTGCCACTGGTGCATGGGGTATATAAATTGACCAACACAATAACATAAAAAGCCCATAGATGGTGCCAATAAAATTATGGAGAAAAATATGAACTTGCACTTCCTCAAAAGGAAGGATGTATGTCCAATAAGTAAACACTTGAAGGAAAGTTTAAATTATGTACAGTCAGAAACATGCAGAATGACCCACTATGTTGTGCTCATTCAACTGGCAGAAAATTAGAAGAGGGGGAAATTCCCAGTGTTTGAGAGGATGTGGATCAATGGAATTTATTACCCATTACTGACAGCAATTTAAATTGGCACAACCCTGTTGAAAACTGGATAAAAAAAACTAGTTTTATATTAGCTTATGAATTTGAACATTTATACATTTATCCATCCCTAGACACATCTCATGTAAAAATTTTACACCTTGCACCAGGCGACATAAAGAAGATAATTCATAGCAGCAGTGTTTGTAATTTTAAAAATCCAGAGATGACCTAATTAATTATAACCAACGAGTGTATATTCACACAACAGATAGCAATGAAAATGAATGAACTACACTACCAGAAGGCAACAGGACAATGTCGATTATTCTTAGTAACATCCTGTTGCATGGAAAATAAAAAGCCAAATGGCATGCAGTATGACTTCTTGTATATCTTCAAAAGTAAAGTAAGTAAGTAAAACTAGGGCTAGTTCAGGTGTATTCCTTATATTAATGATCTTACATTATTTTTTTTCAAAATTAAGAAATAGACTCAAGGGTTCCTGGGTGGCTCAGTTGGTTAAGGGTCTGGCACGTGGTTTCAGCTCAGGTCATGAGCTCACAGTTCATGAGTTTGAGCCCCACATTGGGTTCTGCGCTGATAGTACGGAACCTGCTTGGGGTTCTCTCTCTCCCTCTCTTTCTGCCCCTCCCCAGCTTTCTCTCTCTTTCTGTCAAAAAAATAAATATATAAACATAATAAAAAATTTTAAAAAAGAAATAGACTCAAAATGTAAATGAAATTAAAGAGAGAGACGTGTGTGAACTCCTGGTGCCATGGAATTATGAACCAAAGATTATTATTAATCCCATTCTGTGTAGCTGATAGAAAAAAGAAATTAGAGATCAGAGAAGTTATTTGTCTAATGTCATACAACTACAATGGTATAGAGACGGAATTCAGTCAGTGGGATTTAAATCCAATATCTTTCCACCATCCCAACTTACCACAAAGAATGGTGATATAGAAAAGAGAAGTTCTTTAAGACGGCTTTGCAGGTTCTAAAATTACAGGAAGTGGACATTCTGGCAGCTATTCAGCACAGTTCTGTAAGACACCTGTGTCTAAATTTTACAAAAGTTGTGCCCCCTGATATTTTTCTAGCCTCATTTGAAAAGAAGAAAATAGTTATACAAAAATGCCGAGACCAGCACTGACATTTTAAATATTTACAATAAACTGAAGGCACATTTGTAGTGCATTCTTCCACGCACTCCAACTCAGACACCTTTTAAAGCATTTTCATAACATTTTACCTTATCAGAGCTGAAAGGAGCATTTGAGATCATCTCTTCAGATCCTCTTATTCTACAGATAAAGTTCCTCAAGGTTACAGTGTTCATAGCTGAATCTGGACTCAAGGTCACTGCTGGTATCTAAATCCCATGGCGGTTTCTAGCCCTGATCCAGTGACCTGAGGGATTTCCGTCATTCTGGACAGAATAATGCTTTTAGAAGCAATTTGAGAAAGAGAAAGTGAATGCCAAATATTCTAGTGTATTCCTCACCCGGGAGATAGCTCTACCACAAATGTATTATGCTTCTACCAAGTGCAGTCTCAGTAGAATTTAACTGGTGCTCCCACTGAGCTGGCCCCTCTGCTGAAGTTTCTTAAAAGTAGTGAGGATAGAGAATTCAATCAGTGATCTCTTATAGTACACAGGAATAAAATTGGTGTAACAAGGGGGAAAATGTTCTTAGTCTTGGAAGTGTTTTAAAATGCTTTATTGATATATATGCAGTGGGATGCACTTTGAGAAAACTCAAATTAAATTTAACTTCAATATCTTGTCAAAAAGTTTTCTATTCCTATTAATAAAGAATAAGCCCTTTGGATGTTATCCAGTCTAAGAAACAACTGTCTTTCAAATATTTCAGGTTTGCCTAAAAAGAAAACAAATAAACACCTTAAAATGTCATTTCCTCTATCTGGAAATTCCTTCTCCTGCCCAGATGGTGACTTAGAGTCCTGTCTATCACTTGAATTGCAGTTTATATTTTACCTCCTCTGACCTCTCAGTTTGTTAGACATCTTTCCTAGAATTAGTCTGTGTCCACCTCATTTTCACTCTACTGCAGTCCTCATTAGAACAGAACTTGCTTTCAGGGAGCCTGGGTGGCTCATTTGGTTAAGTGTCTGACTTTGGCTCAGATCAGGATCTCATGGTTCGTGAGTTCCATCCCTGTGTCAGGCTCTGCGTTGATAGTGTGGAGCCTGTTTGGGATTCTCTCCCTCTCCTCCTCAATCTCTCTCTCTGCCCTTCCCCGACTTGCTTTCTCTCTCTCTCTCTCTCTCAAAATTAGTAAACTTAAAGAAAACCCAAAAAACAAAAAACAAAAACAGAACTTGCTTTACATACCTGTCCAGTTACGTTGTGCCAGGTGGAGGTAGGTACTATGTCTTACTCAGTGTGCTGGTCATTTGCCATCTTATCTGAGCCCCCATTCTTGCCTCTCCATGTTCTGCCTTGTGTTGTAGGAGGCTGGAAAACTGTAGGCCACATTTCCCAGGCTCCTGTAATTTGTAGTTTCGGTTAGGTTCAGCTAATGAGAGAAAGAGGGAGAAGATATTCCTTTCTTGACCTTTATCTTAAGAGCAGCAAGGGTGGCACCAGCAGTGAGGGAGGCGGCAGCAGCAGTGGAAGCACATTTCCTTCTGATCCACCAGCCCTCCCAGTACCCACATAAGCAAGTTCTGTAAAACTCCCTGTGTTTGAAACTCATAGAATGGATCTGTTTATTCATATTTGGAAGTAGTGGAATGTTTAATACAAAATAAGTTGTAAAAAAAATAATAATTTGGTTGAGAGAGAATCCTTACTAATGAAATATGGTTTTAGGTTTGCAGTTGCAAGACTTTGTAGGGATACCAAACTCTTAATGGAAAAGCAGTCATTTAAAAAAAGGAGTATTTATTAAATCGGGCACCTCTCAATTATCGTTTTTCTGTAACACTAGTATAGACACCCTCTCACTCACTGTGTTAAGTCATTTGTAGATTAGTTAGTTCACTGTTGAATATAAGATGTCAACATTATATATACACGCAACAAAAATGAATATAAATTCATTTGAAGTATTTTGGACTTCAAAAGATAATGATTTGACTATCAAAAGACTAAGAAAGGCCCTTGGAAAAATTGATGAAGACCACAAATATTTTTGCAAAATTTACCTTTCGTGTTTATTTTGTTAAAGTCAGACAAATGCATATGATGTCTTATTATGTTGTCACACAGTTTTGTCACAAAAATAACACACAGATAATGAAGTCTCAGCATGAGTTAGATTATTTAATGGCTATACATTCTTTCCATCCTCTCTTTGCAAGGCGACATTGCTAGTCCCCCAACACTGAAGTGGAATCTCTTTTTCCAGCCTCTTAAATCTGAGGTAGACTTGTGACTTGCTTTGACGAATAGAATATGTTGGCAGTGACATAGTGTGACCTTCAGAGATTAAGCTTCAAGAGACCTTGAAGTTTATATCCTCTTCCTCTTTGATCTCTGTTGTGAATCATCCACATGAGGGAGCCAATTTAGCCATGTGGAAGAGAACTGAAATGCTCCATCTGGCACCAAGTCACCAAACATGTGAAAGAGGCCATTTTGGATTTTCTAGTTGGTCTAAACACCAGAGATAGGAGAAATAAGTCATTATTGTCTTCAACCACAGAATTTTGGGGTGGTTTTTACACAGCAAAATTTGATTGAAACATACTACTTGCTTCAGTTTTAGATTATTTTCATAACTAGCAAAGAGTTGGAATATTTTCAAAATTCTTCCTTTTTTAAAAGACAATGCCCTTTTTCATATAAAACAAGAAATGATTAGCCATTTTACCAATCCAAAGATACTCTCATAGCTAATTTTATCTTTGGACAGTATTCCATGGATGAACAAATTTTTATCATTGTCATAAACCTCCATTTCTGAAAGAAAGTGAATGGACAAGAGGAATGGGAAGGTTTATGAATGGTCAAAATATTCGTCCCAATATAGGTCCACATCTTCAAGGAAAAAAAATGACTGTTTAGTATGCAGGCCAGTGATTTTGAGCATATAATATACAATGCGATATTTTCAATAGAATATATGAGTTTCTTAAAATTTTCCTTTATGCATTTAACAAAAATTAGGAGAGTCATTGGTTAAGGGTACAGTTTGTTCAAGAATGTGCAGCTTTATAAATTACTGTCTCCCTCCTTTTGAAGGAGATCCTGTGACACTGAAATTTTCTTGAAAATGAATCAAGTGAAGAGATAATAAATACCTATAAAACTACACACCCAAAAGGTTGAAAGTTTGTTAGATTGGTAACTATACATTTGTAAACATGTGTAGATGTATATATGTTACATATGACATATATAACACATGAACTGTGCATAATGCATGTATCACGACTTGTGTTTCATGACTTGTGAGAAACACAAAGTTAAGAAAAAGTACAAACACATAAGAGAAAATTAATAATACTAACCTGATACTCTATCTGTGGGATGTTAAGTGGAGGTCCTTAAGCAAGAAAATGTTGACTTTCTTGACCAGGGCATTCAGTGAAGTACAGATCTTCCTCAACATATGATGGCGTATGTTCCGATAAACACAGAGTAAGTTGAAAATATTGTTATGTTGAAAATGCATTTCATAAACCTAACGTGACAAACATCTTGGCTTTGTTTAGCTTACCTTAAATGTGCTCAGAACACGTCTGTCAACCTGTAGTTGAGCAATACCTCCAGAGTCAAAGCCTGTTTTATAATCAAGTGTTGAATATCCCCTGTAATTTATTGAATATTGTAGAAAAAGTGAAAAAAAGAAAGTCTGTATGGGTATAGACAGTGGTCAGTCTGGGGGACAGTTGACCCCCATGATCACATGGCTAATTAACTGGGAGCCGTGGCTTGCCACTGTCCAGCATCATGAGAGTCTGATTGCATATCACAAACCTGGGAACAGATCCAAATTCCAAATCTGAAGTACTGTTTCTACTGAATGAGTATTGCTTTTCCACTATCTAGAGTTGAGAAATCCTGAGGTGAAACATTGTAAGTTAGGAACTGTCTGTAAAAGAATTTCACAGGGACTTTGTAACTTAAAAAGGCTCACATCATTTTGTGGATATTTTTTGCAATAAAGAGAACATGAATATAATGGACTTAAATAATGTAATTTTTTTAGTGCAAAAACAGACTTAGGGTAACATCATATGAATATACAACTATGGGAACTTGGAGGGGTCAAAACTGACCTTCTATTCTACCTCACTGCCCTTTGACAAATATCGTATCTATGATATGTATTTTATAAACTAAGGGTGAATATATTAAACCTTTGGTTTGGGCTAAACAGTGACATCAAATACATTTATAATAGATTTTTGGGAGAGTTTTTAAAAGCAATTTCCTGGATTTTTTTATTTTACTTTTTTATTTTTGAGACCGAGAGAATGAGAATCCCAAGCAGGCTCCACACCCAGCACAAAGCCTAATGTGGGCCTTGATCTCATTTTTACAAGATCATGATCTGAGCCAAAATCAAGAGTTAGACACTTAACCGACTGAGCCACCCAGGCACCCCAAGATTTATTTTTTTTAAACTTTATTGAGGTATAATTGACACATATAAAGCTGTATATATTTAATATATACAACTTAAGTGTTCATGGGTTTATTTTTATATTAATAATGACAGGAAATATTTATTAACCCCTCATTGTGTTAAACTAGGAACTTTGCATTAATTATTCATTTTTATCGAGGTATAATTGACACACAGTATCAATTATCCTTATATAATGCTCACAACTCACCTGGAAGGCAAGTATAAATATCAAGGGTGAGAGAGATTTGGTGACTTGCTCATGTAGATGAAAGCAATAGAAATTGAGAACTCTTGAGAACTCTTAATCTTGGGTTTCTTCTTCCCATTTCATTCAGTTGGGTCACAGTGCTCTCTATTTTTAGGTATCATCAATTTTATTCTATTTCCTAGTGTTCCAGTTTGTTTCTTTTATTTCCTCACGTCCAAGCTACTCTATTTTAAAATGTGAACCAGAGTGTGCACACTAATCCGTATAAGAAGACTATTGTATACTTTAGTTATGCCGCATGCAGTCTGTCATTTTTATTTATCATTTTTGTAGGAGTATTCAACACACACCACCAAAATATTGTTTATGAATACTCTAGGTGGTTATTTCAGGCAGTTGAATTCACTTTTTATCCATAAAGAGCATAGCGACTTCTTTCCTCTTTTGAGAACTTACAGTCTGACATTTCAATGCACATAGTTTCAAGAAGTTTGGAAGGAGAACTGCTTTTAAATGCTTTTAATGGAAAAATTAGCTACTGAAATATCGGCATATTATAAAAATGTTACCCAGCCTTTGCAAACATCGAGAGCAGCACTGTCCAGTATGACTTACTGCTCAGATGGAAATGTTCTCTATCTGCATTGTCCAACATGTGGCTAATGTGACTGAGCAACTGATCCTAATGTTAATATGGCTAGTGGCCATGTTGATTAGCAGGTCAAATTGAAATGACTTTACGGATCCATCCACCTCCTAGGGCTCTTGAGGCAACACAAAGAAAGGGAGCTAGTCGTTTTAAGATTGCCTGTGAATCTTGCAACAGTGCTCTTCCTTTTTCTTGCTACTGTAAAGATGGCACCATTACCGTGTTTGCAAAAGTAAGGACCAGTTTTACTTGTAGGAGATTAACCCCAGGTACCCTCTGTCTTCCATTACAGTAGTCTTCTACCTGCAAGCTGGAGAATTGCTCCCTTAAGGCACTTTAAGGCACATCAGCTGCCAGGCATGAAGCTTGCTGTATGTTGTGGATCTGAAGATCTAGGTGGTGGGTGGATTTGATTTTCCTGGACCTGCCTGAGGCCAAAATTGTTTCCGCTTCATTATTCTGAGAAATGGAAACGTTCCATGAGGCAGTCTAGAGTTCTGAAACATAAATGCTAGTAGATACAAGAAAATTTTCAGTCCTTATCTACCAAATTCTTTGTTTTCTGCAGTAACTGTGTTCCCTTATGCTTAAATCAGTTCACTATAAAGATATCACAAATCTAAGCGTGACATTTTCTAGCGTTATGCATCCCTACTGGGATAAGCTTTTTTTTCTGTCAGAGAAGTAAAACTGAATGTTGTAGTCATAAGGTTTCACCAAGACAAAACTGTACGGGAGGCAGATCTTGGACACCTACCCATCCCTTTCTTCATCCTCCCTATTCCCACCACTCTCTATTCTTTATTCCATTTTTCTTTTTTGTCCAACCATCTGGAGTCTGGTGATCTTTGACTCTTCCTAAATCATCATCATCAGTTCTTAGGAAAAGTGCTGAAGTTCAGATGAGAGTGATCAAAACCAATATTTTTTTAGAGTACTTGAATTTTAAGCATAATGTTCTGTTTTTAAGAAATTGAGCATTTTGTTTTATGCTAACTATATTTAAAACAGTTTGATGGAATCGAGGATTTATTTTCTAGCTCCTGAAGTCTCCCTAGTTTTGTGTACCTGTTGTTATTATGTGTAAAGTTAACCCTGATTAAGGGTCAGCCTAAGCTCTCTATATCAAAGAAGACATCTAAATTATGAATGATCAAATAGGAAACCTACGTGTCAGTGAATATTGGTGTAATGACTTATGATATTCAATTACACATGAGATCGTCTACACAGTACCTAAAGACACATTCAAGCAAATTGTTTAGAAAAGAGCTTTTTTAAAAAAACACTATTTCTCCTTCTCTAATCTCTCAATTCCTCATGGATAGTGAACTGACTTTTGGTCAGGGACACCATTTAGAAAGAATGCTTCTCTTATGTATAACAGAATTATGTAATACCATCATTTAACCTGCCACCTAACGTGGAGGCATAGGCATCAGATTTATCTTCTTAATTGGAACAACCAAAATAAACAGACAAAATACATCAAATAATTGGTCTTACAACACTAGATACCAGGAGACAGAGGACAGTGATCTCTGAAAGCTGAGAAACAAAGTGAACTCTATAGTGGCCTCAGCTTGTTGCCTGTAGAATATTTCCAGGCAATGGTTACAGAGAGGAGAGGCCCAGACAGAGTCTGGTGGAGTCTCTGAGTCGAGCCGGTGGAGCTTGGGGTTTGAAACCAAGGTGGTTGCAATGCATAGGGGAGAGCACCAAAGAGGGAAATGTTGCACAGAGGGGACCTCGAGCATCTGTGGAGGGTTCTTCTAGAGTATTCAGCAGAATGCCAGTTAGCACATGGTTATGAAGAAATTATCAGAGACCAAGAATAAACATTCAAAAATATTGGAGGGAAGAAGTTTTGGCAATTTCATGGAGTGTGGAAACATGTCTATTGCCTACCAGCCAGACAAAGAAAACATATCATTCACAGGGCACTGGATAGAATACTCAGGAAGGTCTTGCCTCAGTAGTGGAGAATAATTAGTCCCAGGCTAAGGACTACTCCAGATTCACCTAAAAATCATGAAAGCAAGACCTGAATGGATCAACTTACTTCTAACTAACTTAATTGCATCTCAGAATAAAGCTAAGAAGTTTTATACAAAAATATCCAGTAACCAAAAAAGTAAAATTAATTTCACACAATATCTGGCATCCAATCAATGATTAACAGGCATGTGAAGAAGCAAAGAACACAACCCATAATGAGGAAAGTAATCAGTAATAATCTAATATTATTATATTCAAACATGTTAGAATGAGCAGATAAGGACATTAAAATACTTAATATAATTGTATTCCACATTTTCAAAAGGTCAAGTAGTGTCATGGAAGAAATACAAAGGATGCAAATTGAAGTTCTTGAACAAAAAGTTTTAGTGCTCAAGATAAAAAATACTCGAAATATAACAGCATGTTAAATATGGCTGAACAAGAGACTAGTGAACCTAGAGACAGAAATATAAGCTATTCAAAATAAAATACACAGAGAAAAATTGAAAATGAAAAGAGCATCTGTGAGTTGCAAGACTCTTTCTACTGGCCCAATATACTTGTAATTGGAGTCCCTGAAGAAAGGGGGTGCAAACAAATGTGAAGAAATAATGACCACAGTTGTCCAAGTTTGATGAAGTCTATAAAATGTAGACTATGGTGCTCATATTCATGGACTGGAAGACTCAATGTAATTCAGGTGTCATATCTATCCAAGTTGATTTACAGATGCAACACAATCCCAAATAAATTCCAGAGAAGCTCTGTTGCAGATATTGGCAAACTCTAAAGTTTATACAGAAAGACAAAAGACCTAGAATAGCCAACACAATACTTAATAAGAACAAAGTCAGAAACTGACACTCTCCAACTTTAAGACTTAAGATAAAGCCATGGTAATCAAGACAGTATGCTATTGGTGGAAGAATACACAGATTAATGGAACAGAAGAGAGAGCACAGAAATAGGCCCACACCAATATATTCAACTAACTTTGCAAAGGAGCAAAGGCATTCAATGCAAAAAAGGTGGTCCTCAAACATTGCAACTTCCACAGAAATGGGCTTAGTGGGGATTATAAATCTACATGTCAGAAGCAAAAATATAAAGCTAGCAGAAAATTTTGGAGAAAATCTAGATCTCGAGTTTGGTGAAAAATCTATAGATACCATATCAAAAACAAGATCCGTGAAAGATCCACAGATGAGGAGAAGATATTTGTAAAAATATATTTGATTAATGAATTATCTTTAAAATTTACAAAGCTCTTAAACTCAACAATAAGAAAAAAATACCCAATTAGAAAATGGCAAAAGACCTGACCATATGTCTCCCCACAGAAGATATACAGATGGCAAGTAAGCATATGTAAAGATGCCCAAGATCTTTTGTCATTAGAGAATTGGAAATTAGCACAACAATGCAGTACAATTGCACTCTTATTAGAATGCCTAAAATCGAGAAAACAGACAATAAAATTGCTGGCAAGGATATGGAGCAACAGGAACTCATTCCTCACTAGTAGGAATACACAATGGCACAGTCACTTCGAAAGACGGACAATTTCCTCGAAAATTAAGCCTCACCTTACAGTATGATCCAGCAAGCACACTCCTAGAAATTTATCTGAATGAGCTGAAAACTTGTGTCCACACAAAACACTGAATGTGAATATTGATAGTAGCTTTATTAATAATTGCCCCAAAACTGGAAGCAACCAAGAAGTGCTTCAACACTAAAAGGATTAACCAGAGTCGCACAAAGGAGTATTATTCAGCAATAGAAAGAAAGAGGCTAATAAGCCATGAAAATCATGGGTTGACTCTTAAATGTGTATTGCTAAGTGAAAGAAGCCAGACCGAAAAGGCTACATAATGTATGATTCCAATTATATGACATTCTTGGAAAGGCAAAACTATTGATAGTTACCATGGAGGTGGAGGAAGAGTAGGAGAGGGTTAAGTAGATGAAGCATAGGAGACCTTTGTTAAGGGCAAGAAACCATTTTTTATTGTCTTATTTATAATTATGGACACATGACCCTATGCATTTGTCAGAAGAGTTAACCTTACTGTGTGCAAATTTAGAAAAAAATACATAGGAGTGTAGGATTACCTGGATGGAATGCAAAATGCGACAAAACAATTATCTGTATTAGAAATGTATGAAAAACCTCATTTAAGGGAAGGAGTAAGAAAGATTCTGAGCTAAGTAACTTTGGAAGTGAGAAGAGTCTGCAAGACTAAAGGAATAGTTAGTACCTAATCGCTGTAGTTTAGTTGATAAAAGTTTCTTTACATGGGAGTACAGGTTAAATATTGTGCTACTACTCCAAAGCATATTGAAATAACAGTTAAGTAAATGAGGGTGGATGGGAGTCAAATTTCTCATTGTTGGAATGGTAGTTTACAAATAGGAAAGAGAAGGATGCTAGAATCCACATGGTAATAGACTGAAGTTGGAGACATCACTGTGAAATCATATTTAGCTTAATATAGATACAAATAAAAAATGACACAGAGATATTTATAGATATCTGGATATACACAGGTTAGTATATACATCTACATTTTCTTGCTCTTTCAGCAGAGAGGACCTAGAAGTAAGGATACCAGTAGCAACAAGCACACTTAGGATTCAGATCTTGGTTTCATTTCTAATACAGATAATTGTTTTGTCACATTTTGCATTCCATCCAGGTAATCCTGCACCCCTACATATTTTTTTTATTATTTATTACAGAAGTTTTTTCATTCAAAGATGGAACAATTTGAGCAACAAAGTAGAGTAGTATTGGGTTATAGACCAATATATAACATAAATATCCATCAGTCCATATGATTGATTAAATAAATAGATTGGAAGAATAGACGAATCTGTCATGCAGAACAATTCCACCTGGTTTATACAGATATTCTGCTCTCAAGTAGGTGGAGTTTAATTCCCCACTCCTGAGTGTGTGCTGCACATAGTCCCTTCCTTCCAAAGAGGAAAGAAGAAAAGGATGAAAAAGAAGAGTAATCTGACAATGGGGAAATCTGATACTTTCTCCTCTGAGTGATCAAGGTCAACATCATCAATGATAAGTCATGTTAATGGCACATACTCAATATGATCTGATCAAAATGGCACTTTACCTCTGCAGTCTTCCCCTCAAAAATTCCACTTCTAGTTTAATCACGAAAAAAAACCAACAACAGACAAACTCATTAGAGGGCCATTGTACAAAATAGCTAACCAATATCTTCAGAACTGTTAAAATAATAAAAAATAAGGTAGGTCTGAGTACGTGTCACAGCCAAAGGGATCCTAAGGAGGCATGGATATTAAATGTAATGTGGTATCCTGGAAGGGATCCAAGAACAAAGAAAGAACATTAGGTAAAAATGAAAAATATCTTAATAAGATGTGGATTTTAGTTAATGATATTGTGCCAATATTGGTTCATTAATTATAACAAATGAACCAAACTAATGTAAGATGCTAATAATAGGGGAAACTGGGTATAGAGGGTAAATAGGTACTTTCTGTATGATCTTTGTAATTTTTCTAGAAGTCTAAAACTATTTTTGTATTAAAATTTATTTTATTAAAATATTTCATAACTATTAAGTATTTAAATATCTTAAAAGATTTATTTTAAAAAGGGAAAATTTCACGTCATTAAAGAACCAGCACTCACTGTATAATACATAATATTTTAATCAGACTATCTAAAAATCTTAAATACTTTCTATTAAAAACAAATTATATGTAATCTTAAATATTGTTGAATGATCTAAACTATATATATGCAT
Source organism: Cryptoprocta ferox (assembly GCA_028646485.1). Lineage (NCBI taxonomy): Eukaryota > Metazoa > Chordata > Mammalia > Carnivora > Eupleridae > Cryptoprocta > Cryptoprocta ferox. The sequence continues at coordinate 45,804,641 of CM053563.1, forward strand.
GTAATAGATGCCTATGATAATAAATATATGCATATTATATTTATATACACATACATTATATGTAATACATAATATAAATAATATACATCATTATATAATTCAGGTAGGCAAGTGTTACAAATTTGCTATAGTATTAAGGAAAAAAAAGAAGTGAAGTTGCAGTACCTCATTAAAAAAGTACATATTTTTCATTATTATTAGTTTTTTCTGAAGAGAACATCCAGTGTTGCCTATAATTTTTATCTGTATTTGCCAATTAAACCTTTATTATGAAAGGGTTGTGTCAGGTGAGATGTTAATAGAAAGAGTGCACTGCTAGAGCTTTCCATGCTTGCAAAGTTGCAAAACTCACTATGTGTCTTATTATCAAAGTCATCACTTACACGATTTGTAACATACTGATTAAAAGAGAAAATAAAATAGTAGCACTTAGGGCAATAAAAAGTCACTTATGAAAAGTTTATGTTACAGAATGTTAAATCCCTTTACTGAAAATGCAATACAAAATAAAAGTAAATACCATTAATAAAATATTCACTCAATAAAGGTTCAATCCCAACAATGACAACGATTAATATTTTTGTATGTTTACTGGTTATAGCATAGAAAACATTGTTTATATTCAATATAAATATTTTTGGGAAGGGGCTTTTGGCAAAAATTTTATTGTCTCATAAATAGCTGTTCTGAGATGAATTTCAGCGGGTGGTGGGGGGGGGTGATTCCTCAGTTCCCCACACCAGCCGACAATCTCAGGACACCAGCAGGGTGTCCAAAAATTCAACTCAATTCTGACACCGTCAACCAGAGATCATATCAGATTCACACAGGTTAAGGGCTCAGTTACAAGACTGCCCTCCCTCCCCTACTTTTCCTGTACTTCTGACCAACTGGCTATATATAAATCAGAGGTTCACACAACCCTCTCCCCTCTCCTTGGGTTTGATTATTTTGCTAGTGTGGTTCACACAACTCAGAGAAGTATTTTACTTATTAGATTATGGGCTTATTATAAAAGAATATAACTCCAGAACACCAGACTAAAGAGGTCGTAGAGTAAGGTAGAGGGGAAAGGATGGGAAACTTCCTCACCCTCTCTAGGCATACCATTGTCCTTGAATCTCTACATGTTCACCAACCTGGAAGCTCTCTGAACCCAATTACATGGGCATGATTAATTAGATCATTGGCCCCTGGCAATAAAACTATCTCTAGCCTCCCTGTCCTCCTCAGAAGTGGGGAGGCCAGGAGGGACTGAAAGTTCCAAGGCTGGGGCAACTAGTCCCAGTCCTTAAATTACCTAAGGGTTTTCTACAGGTCACCTTGTTAACATAACAAAGACACCTTTATCACCCGTTATCAGAGGAAATTCCAAGGGTTTGGGAAGCTGTGAGCCAGGAACAGCAGAAGAAGACCAAATATAATGTGAGAAATATATTTTGGTCATTTGGATGACCAAATATATATTTGTTATAAACCACAGTATTGTACCTCAAGTATATTTTAGTTTAAGAAAAAACTATTTTTAGTGACATCAGCAAAATTACAGAATAAGAAGCCCACCTGGAAATCCAGAAACCAGTTAGGAGATTCAGGCACCAGATAAAACAGTACTTGAATAAAGTAAACAAAGGAGGGGCATCTTGATCTTTTTCTAGTCTTTTGATGTGACTTGGTTCCACTCTGGCCTGAAGGTCTTTTTCCAAAATAAAGTACAATCTGGGAGCCTCCTTGTACACTGTGGTGGGACACACAGTTCTCTGGCAAGTTGTACCAACAGGAAATTGAAAGCCTTATTTTACAAATTCTAACACTTTGATTTGATTTATAATGCTTTCTCAGGCAGGGCCCCAGCCCATAATATGCATATGCCAAACCCTCAGCACCAGCGTTGTGTTTATCTTAATCGGTGAAAAATATAACCACAAATGCATGCACAGGGAGAAACGATTCGTGGCGTCTGAATCAGCAGTACAGTAATGTGCAAAATTAGGGCTCTATGCTTTTCTAATTTTCCCCATTCAGACTCTTCTTTTCCCCCTGACATTAAGCACCACCTGGTGGGGATGTAGAAAAGAAACACAGATCAGTAGGTCTTGACCAACCCTTTCCTGCCACTAATGGGTCGTGTCCCTCTGGAATTGTTGTGCTCATCTGATTTCTCATCTGTGCCAGGTGAGGTGTAGTGCCAAGTACAGTGATGACAAGAACAATGATGGTTGTGTAACTCCTAGGGGCTTTCACTCTAAGGCATTGTCTAGGCCATGAGGTTGATACTTTACTTATCCATGGTGCACAGATGAGGAAACAGAAGCAGAGGTGATACATAGCTTGCCCAAGAGCGTGTGCTGGTCGGTGGTATAGCTGGGGCTGACATTGAACCTGGGCTGCCAGACTCCAGCATTGCCTGCTCAAACCACTACTCGATATGGTCAGAATGCAGAGATCTATGGCCAGTATGTAAATGAGGACTCAGTCAGGGCTAGGTACTTAGTAGGAGGTTGTTACAAACGGTATCACAATAGCTCTTTAGTCATTATTCCCTTGTTTTGTTAAAAAAAAAAAAGAAATCAAAGACCAAAGTAATGGAGTTACTTAATTAGAACCGTAGTGAAAGCTGAATTCATATCTAGGCTCTTCTGTTTGCAAAGTCCACGTTGTCTCTCTTGCTTCACATTATCCAGGCCATCTCTCCCCTGTATGGTCATCGGACGGGGACTGGTGTTGCGGAGGCTTGACATGCTCCAGTCTTCTCTCCAGTGCCAGTCTCCACCTCATTCTATAGCCATAGCTCACTGATACGGAAAAATCCATCATTAGTGGCTGCTATGGTAATTTATACTTTGTCCTAAAGAAGTTATTATTGGCATTTATGTGTACTGATCCTTTTAAAATGTATTCTCTAATTTGTTTTATGGGAACAACTAAGTATAAAGTTTTCATAGGAAGATAACTTTTTCTTCTGGAGAGCCCAAAAACCTGTGTGGAGTCATAGAAAGTAATGATTTTAGAGCTTTGCAGACCAGAATGCCACACCCAGCCTTCTCTCCTACTCACTGTGACACTCGACATACTGCTCACAACTTCCCTGAGGTTCAGTCTCTTTGCTGTATAGACACAATGATATTTCCCTCAAAGATTGCTATAATAATTTAATTAGATAACAAATGACATATAGTATGTATTCAATAAAATTTAATCCCCTTCAGTAATTACCTATCAGAAATTGTCAATTTATATCTAGTTTTACTTAATATATTATTTTGGAAAATAACAAAATCAGGGATGTAGGCCTAGGAATACAAGTAAACACTCAAGCAATGACCTTTCTTTTCCCTGCTGTTTTTCTCCTAAGACCTTTGGTGTTAGCCACCACTGACAGGTCAGGGAGGAGGTGTACTGTGATGTGAGCAGCAATAAGTCCCAGGCTGAGTGCATTAAAATTGGAGTCAGAAAAACAAAGTGCAGTGTTCAGTACTTTACTTAACTAGCTCTATGACCTGTTCAAAGTATTTAAATTCTCTGTTCTTGTTTTCTCATCTGTAAAATAGGAAAAGTAAAAATATCTGTTCTGCTTTGTTTGTAGGCAAGAGCTAAACTTATTTGTTTAGCTCTTATGACTAGACAGGAGGATGGTTCTGTCATTTTTCTCCTTATTTTATTCATTCCATAGCAAGGGTACTGCTGCTACAGGCTTATGTTTCTTTTAATTTGTAATCACCAAGAAATGCTTGGCAACTCTCGGATTCCTATTCTTATAAAATCGAGCGCATTATCAGTTAAATATCTTCACACAGCTTTTAAAGAGATTAGTTACCCTCTCTGACACCATGTGATATACTTATCATTGTGTGATATAACTCCACTATTTAAATATTTTAATATTCTGTTCAAGAAGTAGCAGTATTCATGGATCAGCCATTAGGAGAGTAATTTTCCTGTGGTTGATGATTTTCTGAATTCAACTTTATTCCTTCCTCCTTTCAAGCATTTGAATTACATCTTTAAATTGTTTAGGTTTGGTGTGTGTGTGTGTGTGTGTGTGTGTGTGTGTACGTGGGTGTGTGTAGGGGGGTTCCCCTTCTTTAGTATCCTAGCATTTTTCATTTCAGGCCTTTGGGGAATTGTTATTAAAGAATTTGTAGGATGCAGCTGCCTATTCACAGCACGATGCGTTCATCAAAATAAATCCATCCAAAGTGTTCAATTTGTGGATTTGTCCTCCTGATGCACTAAAATAAGAAATGTTAATTTCTCACAGACTATTACCAGATGATTCTAAATATCTGCCAAACAGGAATGTCTGTTTCCTTGTGAGGAATTTCCATAATAAAATCCTGGCACCATAGCTGAAGAGGATAGTTTTCTATAAACAGAGAAAAACAGCAGTAAGTATTTTCCCTGAGGACAGTTTTAGCTACAATTTACCAGTACTGCTTAGTTATTGCTGTCTTCTTTTATGCTTTTGTTTTGAAACATAATGCAGTTTTACCTGGATGCCCTCCCGGATATTCAGGAATTAGCTCAGTGTGTTGCCTGGCTCCGCTAAAGGCAAGACCTCCAGAAAATCGGGAGGCTCCACCGCCTCGCCCCTTCCCCCACCCCCACCTCCAGAGGGGAGAAAGGGTTAAGGACTGTTGGAGAATAGCGGGGCGGGGAGGGAGCCCCGAGGAGGCCTCGGAGCAGCAGGCCGCGCCTGCAGGTGCAGCTTCAATCAGCGGCGCAGCGCGGTGGGCTCCCAGCGCCGCTGTGAATTTGGAGGAGGGACCTCGGCCACGGTCGGCACCGCCGCTGCGAGGAGTGGGCGTGGCCTGGTCGGTGTGGATGCTTGTTAGGAAAGATGCTGGGTGCTTTTCAGTGAGGAGCAGGGCTGTGTGTGGGGAGCGTGTGTGTCTGTGTATATGTGTGTGTGTGTGAGACACAGAGAGAGAGAGTGAGAGAGAGGAGGGAAGGAGGGAGAGCCACTGAGAGACCCAGAGGTGCTGAAGACCCAGACAGCGCGGAGAGCCACTCGAGATCTTTTGAGGGAGCCCAGTAAATGTGAACATGGGGTCTATCACCGGAGCAGTCCTCAAGATGCTACTTCTGTTATCTACTCAAAATTGGAACAGGGTTATAGCCGGGAATTCCTGTAAGTATACAGCAAATGATTTAAAACTTGCAGTGGTGGTAGTGGTTGGGGGGGGGGGGGCTCTCTGTGAAACTTTAATTCTGTTGTTTTTATGATTATTATTTGCAACTGGAATTGCTGCAAAGCATATTGCTACGAATGAAGCCTCACTTAAAAATCGTGCGAATATGACTGTCTTTACACATGTCTTTCCTCCTGGTCTGGTCAAAATATGCAAAGTGTCATTTCTTTTTTGTCCATGAGCAGACTCTTATCCTCTTGTCTTTGAATATTCATTGAGAAAGCTCAAGTTCTAGTAAAACATTAAATTAGCATCTTAACCAGGGAATAGCCTGTGAATGTCTTCATTTCTTCCTTTTTAAGGGATTACTGAATTTTATTGGAATTATGTCTAACAGGAAAACAACTGGCAGACTTCACATTATGCTGCATTAGCTTAGGCTTCTGAAGTTTGCATTGGCAGACTGGTAGCTGGCTGTATCTTTAAAATGATGCCAGGCTAATAACTGAAATGCACTGCAGAATTCAGGGGCAAAATTGGTGGAGGTGAACCTCAATATTAAGAATTGTGCCCTTACTCCCTATAGACTGAGATTTGAGCACTCTTGAAAGAGGGGGCTTGATTCCTACATTTTGCTTAAAGGAAAAACATTCGGGTGATTTGTTCAAAGTATTAATTCTTAAAAGTATTATTTTTAACTTTATACATTTGTGATTGAATATTCTAAGTTATTTGATTCAGGGAAGATTTTTAAGACCTTATTTCTCATTTAAGTATCATCCAAAATAATTTGGCAGAACTCCCTTCATCCAGTTTTTATTGGAGATAGAAAAAGTTTTAAAAGTTGTATTTGGCCTCAAATCTCTAAATGGGAGAATTTCTACCTCCTCCATGAATGATAACTAAGCTCTGAACATTCAACTTGTAATTTCTTTCTCTGATTTAAAAAGAAAAGCTCATTTGCTTTTCCAGGAAGGGCTATGAGGCCTGTTGAGGAATTTATGCTGCTGCTGTATAACCAGGGTTAGGTTTAGGGGATACAAACAAACCAGTAATCAGACATTTGCTGTGGCACATCCCTTGGGCACAGTAAAGCACTTTGATATAGGAGAAACATGAAAAATGACCCTCGTAGCACATGTCAAATGTCCATTTACACTGCACGGTTACTGTGATTTCAGGTTTCCATGCAGTATTAGCTCATTTAATGGCATGGTGTATCTATCACTCTGCAAGAAGAGAACATCCCTCAGATGCTGACTGTGTTTCAGATTCAGTTTTAATTTGGTTGTATAAGAATTCCATGAGACCAGAAAATTTGCATGTTTTCACCTAGTCACAATTTTGGACTGCTGTAATGGTGGCATTTGACAAGCGTTGTAATAGACAAACAGTAACAAGACAGATATGCAGACCCCTGCACACAAAGTTTTACAGAGAAGGCGTAAGTAATTCGTCGTCCAGCTACAGAAGTTCAACAAAAAAGGAAGGCACTAGAGGTCACTCTTACAATGTAAAGCACATCACTTGAAGCATCCTTCCCTTCAGAAAAGCAGAGCTCAAGTCTGGCCTAGACTGTCATGTCTTCCCAAGATGCTGCCTGCATTTGGGTTTATAATATATGAGTACAATTGATATTTGATTGATGGTTGTTCATGTTTGTTTTCTTGAAGTCCAATAAAAGGCAGATTGACATTAAATAGCTTTCTTTTTGTAACACATCTTTTTAGTGAAGGGCAGAGGAGCTGCTGAGACCTGAGGAGAGCAGGAAATTCAGGGGTGCTTATTAGCTCTGGCTGGGCCTCTGGCTGACACTTAAAATTCCAGCTCTGGTTTTGTATTCTCTCAGCTTTTGTTTGTTCACCAAGTGGTTTAATGCTCGTCTAAGTATTTGAAAAACTTAAAGAACTAATAGAATTTTAAATTATTAGGAATTATTTAAATATTAAAGTTGGAGTTCTTGGTTACCATATATATTGAGCTGGCAGTCCTTAAAGTGTCAAAAATGCAATAAGTGCCCTCATATAATTAAAATTGTATCTAGTAATTTCTTGTTAATATCACTTAAGTGGTATGGTTTGCAGCAATATATATAAGAAAAAAATTCATTGCCTACTTTTTATTTTATTCTTTAATACTTAGTAATTTTTTTTTTTTTGGTAAGAAAGTAAGGTCTACTTACTACTTAGGTGCTTCATAGGTGCTTCATATGTTTTGTTTTGTTTGGAAGAACAAGTGTATACGTTTACCAGCAAGGTTGGAATTCAGCGTATGGACAAGTGACCATCAACCAGCATAAACATTTTTAAAGTGTTACAATAATCCCAATAATTCTTCTGGACAAGACTTTCTATTAAAACATGAATCAATCTCGAATACCAATATTAAAGTCAGGGAGAACTGAATATAAATAAAAAAATTAAAGGTCAGTCTCCCAGATGAATACAAAGACCTTCTCCGTTTATTTACAGCTTATTCCCCAGGAGCAAATCTGTTATCCACTGAGTCAACCCAAGACTACCCAAGGCTGCCAGTGTGTAAGCTTTCATGGGTCAGCCCTCTGTAAACCAGGGACAGCTCAGGGATTAGGTGCTCTTTAATGTGAATGTTAGATGATCTTGTTAATCAACATGGTGGCTTTACATCAGAAGGGTTCTGTACAAACACACACAAATATACCTGTATATATGTGTAGGTGCATGTCTATATATGTATATAAATCTGTATAAACCACCAGACCCATGTGTTCACACATACTTGGTGGTTCTGATTACTCCTCACCTGTCTAAAGATGAAATGTGTTGAATGGGCCACATTCCTTGCCTACTCACGCCCTACTTGACACTTCAAAAGCCGTGAACCAGCCCCAGGTCTTTCCTGTATGTTCTGGTCAAGACAAATTTGTTACTATATTGAGGTGTTTCTTTCTTGGAGTATAGAGACAGATCGTGGTGGAAGGGCTTGTTCTCTGACACATTGCACAGGCTGTTGGTTTCTTCACTTGCTACTAAGAGACATGAACGGAGAAGGAAGACAGCTACTTGTATATTTGTTCTTCTGGACTCATAGTTTCTTGCTGAACACTAAGATGTTTTGGGGGGAGAGGCTGACTCACCACAAAAGAAGGAACAGGTGTATGTACTACGGCAAGTAAGAGTCTTGCTGTGATTTTATTCTTGCAGATCATGTGATGAAGGCTTTTTGGCCTCCTACTGAGGCTTACTTTGAAAATATTTAATGCTCACTAAGTAGCTTATGAATGACTTAATTAGAAGTTAAGTTCTTTCTTTTATCTAATTGAAAAAAAAAGGCTTATATGGTATCTGCCCTAAAAGAAGCATGGAAAACATGAAGGTAATTGCTTGAGTAGATGATCGTCACTCTTGTGGGCTCTGGGATGGATGCTATGTGAATGCAACTGGACAGATTCCCAAATTGTTCAAACTCCACCATGTGATTCTTTCCTGAAGCTTCCTTCTTTTTCCTCCTTCTCCCAAGAATTTCTTTCCATGGCAAAAAATAACTAGACTGGAACAGTAAAGCATTAATAAAATATAATTCTATGATACAGTGCATAAATAGCTGAGCTTTGGACATACAGGTGAGCATGCACTTTGACTCACTTCTCTAGCAACAATACGAATTTGTTTCCATCGGTTTGGTACATTCTCCCTACTTCTGATTGTATGCATCCCCAGTAATTTCTAATAAGGGCAGCCTCCAGTTCTGGGGATAACACAGCTCATAGCCAACACGAGATCAAAAGTATGACTTCCACATGATACACAGTGCTTACTCTAATTAATGAGCATTATTGTCTTCTAAAATTAATTTCAGAATTTGTATCAGATACACAGTTTCTTTATGGGACCCAATCTCTGTATCAAGATTGGATTAGTTTACCCCTTCAGTAAAAACAAATCAATAGAAATGCATAATATCAGTTGTAAGATAATGTATTAATAGTTAGCTCAGAGGTTGGCAAAATATGGCCCACTGGCCAAATATGGCCTGCTGTCTTGTTTTGTAGAGCCTGTGAGCTAAGAATGGTTTTTATATTTTTAAATGTTTGGAAAAAATTAAAAGCAGAATTCTTTGTGGTACAAAAAAGTTATATGAAATTTAAATTTTAGTTATCCATTCTTCTCATTACTAGACCCATATGGCAAAAATTTGTACTCAATTGTTGTTGTTATATTTTGCATTTTATCAATAAAATGTTCTTAAAATTGATGTCTCTCTCTTTATGTAAAGACTTACATGATAGTCTTTACTATCTGGCCTTTAAAGTTCATTGACCCTTGATTTAAATAATATACAATATAATGGTGAGACATGGGCAGTATATACATTATACCTCTATGATAAAATTCAGTCTTAATTATTTAGCACAGAAATACGTACTTGTGGGGTCATGGTACTGAAAGTAATGCTACTATTACCAGGAACTATTAAAGAAGAGACCTTCAAATTAGTATCTTCCTCGTGTGTTTCTTCTTAAAGACTTTCTCGTTCAGAACTCTTGTTATTTCTGAATAACATATGGATCTGAATTATTTGTAACTATTTGTAAAGCTTCAGCAGTTTTGGTTGCTAAAGGGGGCACCTTCAATCTCAAATAATCCCATTAATATAAGAAGTTAAAGTAAAGTAAGTAATTGCATCTTAGACATTTTAAATGAAAATTATGTTGTTTTTTTATATTCTCATGAGTATAAATGATCCCATTCCATTCTAATCAGAAACTTGCACTTGGAGTCACTGATTGTATGAGGGAGATGATCTTACTGGAAGAGTATTCTTGTCCCTATGACTTTTACGGTAGCAGCTTCCTACAAATTCTGAAACTGGCAAACTTTCTAGAATAAATTAAAAAATAGATTTTCATTTAAGCACTGCCTACTGAGAATTCATAATAATTAAGCAGGTGCCTTTCACCTACTCATGCCAACATAATTAATTTTTATGTAAATGTCCATTTGGAGTTGTATTTACTTTTCATTTCCAAGAACTGCTCATTGGCCTCATTTTATTTACATTACACTGTTTAATGTAGTTTTTTTAAGTTAGAAATTTGATGGAGCATCACATTTTACAAATTCTTTTCACTGAAATTCCATCGTGACATTTTTTTCCAAAGTAAATAGCCATATGTTAAAATACTTTATTTTTCAGAATTTTGTTTTTAACGGCTCAGCTTTAGTGAAGATTTCTGTCTTATCACCCAAAGACCAGTTTCCAAATCAAAGACAACCAAGGACAGTCTCACAGAGCTCACTGCAATGTGACTTCCTCTGGGTGTCAGCAAGAACTGTGGCAGAGCTCATGACTACTGTGAACTGATGATGAGGGTCAGTGACACCGCCATTCCATGGGTCTGAATTTGTTCATAGTAGAGTATCAGTCTTGCTATATAATTATCTATTTTTCTCAATTTGATACCGTATTTAGAATTTGAATCACTTTTACCTCCGATAAATCAATATTAGGGCCTTAAGATTATCAACTAATGAATTCCATGACCTTTGGGTTGCCAGCTAGTCAGTTTATCTAAGTCCTCCACTCTCCTTTTAAAATCTCCTCCTTTCTTCCTTAGTGACTGAAAGTTCACAGACTGGCCCAGCCCCTGAAAACAGTAGGAAGAGTTATTAAAGCTTATCCAGCAATGTTACATACATCTCAGATATGCATATCCAGGTTGGTAGTGAATATCTCCAGTGAAATATTAAATAATACAGGCTTTGATCTCATTTTTTCATTGGGCTGGTATTTCAATTCTTCTTTAGCTTATTTTTTTAAAATTTTTATTGATTCAGAAATTGTGGCCTCCATTACTTATTTAGCATTTATCTAGAATCACTGCTCTTTTTCAAGACAACGGGTATGATTGGGAAGAGGAGACATGTGACAGAATATTTGCTTAGAACAGGAGATGTTTCAAGAATTAAATACATTCGAGAGGTGAAGTGAGCTGTGTTGGTGGTGGTGGTGGTGGAGTGAATTCTCAGAGAATATATGGATAATTGTTTGAAGGGCTCTTTCAATTAGGAACTTTTAGAAATACTCTTTAACAAACAAATCTTTAAAAACAAGTCTTGAATTGTAGGATCAATTGCTAAGGTCACTTAAAAAGAAAGATCTAAGAAAGAGAAATAAATACCCCAAACTAAGTGAAGACAAAAATTATGGAGCTTTAGGAGACCCCTTGATTATCACTTTAAGTCCTTCTTAAAGAACGAACTCATTGAAAAGCCTCAATTAACTAAATATACTTAAATGAAATGACTTACTCTGGAGATATGCGTTGTAATTTGAAGGCTTTGAGGGTTTTTCCTGAACAACAGATTTAAAATTTCTTGAGAAATAATAGTTTAACCATCACTCTAAATGACAATAAAATTGCATTTCTAAATAACAGAGGTATCATTGACCATTGGGTTATCTTCTTGACCACTTTTTTGGGGGAAAACTGATGTCTCAGGTTGCAACATTCAAATTTCTTGTATGGGTTCTAAGGCTGTAGCTGTCTGTGTGCCTCAATTAGGTATACATGTATGCATGTATGCATATGTATTTTATTTGACTTCTAGAACCATCTTTCCTTGTTTTTTTTTTTAATCTATGAATTTAGACCTTCCACAAAGCTGGTTGCTCCAGGGTCCATTTGGTGCAGATCAAATCTGATATGCTCCTGCACAAGTAAAGATATTCTTATTTCCTAATTAATTTCTGGAGGATAGCGTTTTTGTCAAAATGTCTTTTGCTAAAGTATTCACCTACATGGTGCCCGAAATTATGGTATTATGGAATCGTAAAGAATGTATATGTAAAATCCATTACAAATTATCATTATTCCTTTAGTTCTCTAGAGGAAAATTGGTATTTGAAGAGGAAGAGTATGTGTTTTGTTTCGGTTTTCTTTTTCCCCTCCCAATGAATTTTTGTCATGGTTCATGGAAAAGTGGTACTTGGGTAATAAAATCAAAGACATAGCATAACAGGAGGTAAAAGTGGGTCTGTTTATGTTATAGTTAATGAGTCATTCCAATGTAATAATTGGGAAAGTGAGTGAAGCTTGAAAACATTTGACATTTTAAGTAGTTTAAAATTAGCAACTATAAAAGTTTTTAATGCCATAAGTATTTAATAGAGCAGTGATGAAATTTACCTCTAAGGTTTTTAAATCACAAAGGAAAAAAATGGTATGATACGTATCAGTTGGCTATAGCTCTAATTACTTTTTTTATTAAGTACCTCTCATAGGGCAGTGCTCTAGAATAAGATATTATGTGCTTCTAAATCATAAAAGACATATTTGTTTCTGTGACCATTTTTCCCCCACTGGCAATTATGGTACTTACAACTGAGGTCATAGGTTGCTATTAGTTTAGAAGCAGCATGTGAATATATAAATTCACCTGCCTTTCTAAATTGCATTCATCATATAGTTTCAAAGCAAACAATAACTTATAATTTTATTACTTGATTTACTCTACAGTTATAACCTATGTATGGAGTTTTTTTTTAAATGCCCTTTGAATAAAGGCATTGATAAACACTTTTCGGAATTGGTCACAAGCCCTAGATTGGTAGATGCCTGGATAACATTGAATGGACATCTAAACTGAATGACCCACACCTGAGTACACCACAGTTTCCTGTTAACATGACCTTTGCTCTATCAGACTCAAGAGATTTTTGGGAAATTTTGAGAAAGTTAAATTTCTCTCTGGGCTAATAGTTGTGCTCTAACACACATATACATGCCCGTGTGTGTGTGTGTGTGTGTGTGTGTGTGTGTGTGTGTGTATGTGTATGCATATATTTAGATCTTCAGGACATCTTTCGTTTTCAAAGATACTGATATGTGTTTGCCTTTTAAAATATGTTGATCAGCAGATAGCCGAACAGAAAGAAGGAGCTAAATTGAAAATGCTCTGTAAAAGGGGCACCTGAGTGGCTCAGTCGGTTAAGCGTCCGATTTCAGCTCAGGTCATGATCTCACAGCTTGTGAGTTCGAGCCCCGCATTGGGCTCTGTGCTGACAGCTCAGAGCCTGGAGCCTCCTTCTGATTCTGTCTGTCTGTCTCTCTCTCTCTGTCTCTCTCTCTGTTCTTCTCCCACTCGTGATCTCTCTCTCAAAAATAAATAAAACATAAAAAAAAAAAAGAAAATGGTCTGTAAGGGAAATGAGTTGCTGAGATGAAATTGTCACTGTGTGTGTGTGTGTGCATGCGCGGGCGCACGCATGCATGCTCACGTGCTTATGTTGGAAGATACTGTGGGTGGGAATTGGGGAATGGTTCATTTTGGTAGAGAAATGGAAAACATTGCCCCTGAGTGGCACATTTTTAATTAAGTAATCTTGGAATATAGAGTAGGATTATTTCGTAGTCGCTACCATACCAGAATTATCTCTAGTATGGTTTTAAAACAGTATGTGAGATTAAAAATTAGCAAGAGGTCTCCCTGGATTTAATTTAAACTCATCCCAAACAGGGGCAATCTTGCTCTTTTGTGATCCCACAGTGCTTTATTTTCTAGGATATGACATGGAGAACTCAGGGACCTCAACACTTAACTTCTTTTTTAAAAAATTTTAACGTTTTTGTTTATTATTGAGAGACAGCATGAGCATGGGAGGGGCAGAGAGAGGAGGAGACACAGAATCTGAAGGAGGCTTCAGGCTCTGAGCTGTCAGCATGGAGCCCAACGCAGGGCTCGAACTCACAAACCATGAGATCATGATCTGAGTTGAAGTCTGACGCTTAACCGACTGAGCCACCCAGGCACCCCAACTCAACTTCTAACCAGTCCCACATTGCTAGTCTTTCTGAACATGATAATGAAGGCAGAAAATGGCTGGAGAGATTTTGGCTTAAATGCCACTAGATAAATTGAAGCAGAATGTAACTCTCGAAGACGGCAGTAAAGCGACACTGGTGCCAAGAGAAGGGCATTATAAACAAAGTTTAACATTGTTCACATCATTCACTTTTATCTCTCGATTTTAGCTGATTTTAAACAAAAAGAGTCTAAGGCGGGAAGCTCCGTGAAAGCTTAGTGATCCTCGTAATTAAGGATTTGTAATACATATTTACATTTGCCATGTTTTAGATGTTTAGGACTTAATTAAAAGAACATTGCTGAAATAAAAACAATTCTATCTTAAGTAGTGGTGAGGGAATTCTGTGCGAGGTTATAAAGCGCCTTAGATAGGCTCTTTTGTTCCACTGTGTATATGATTTCTGTGCTTATTTGAAGAGTTGTGCTTTAACATGGAGCCTATATTATAATCCTGTTAAGAAAACGTCAGGCCTCTGTAAAATGTCAAAACACAATCTTTTAAGTATCATAAGATGTGTAGCCTTTCCTCAAACAAACAAAAGAGAGGGTGATTTGGGAAAGGAAGTAGGATACATTTAAGAAAGCAAAGAGCAAACACTGAAGATAACATTTGGTTTCTTAACCTCGTAGCATCCTATAGGACCTAATTACAAAACAGAACATGGTGAAATAAAATATCTCATAGTCAAATATCTATTAGAGAAGTGGGAAAAGTGGGCTAATAAAATATAATGTAGAATTTTAGGTACTAAGAATAAAATGATGATCATAATAATTTGCTATGCTTGACGTAGAAAACTGAGCGATTTACTGGTGTGGCCTTGTAAATGACCACATTCGTTTCTTGAAAGCCTTGCTGTGTGCTTGCCTATACAATGATTTCTCTCTCTCTCTCTCCTTCACTCTCTCTCTCTCTCTGTGTCTGTGTGTGTTTGTGTGTGTATGTATAGTTGCAGCATGAAATAGATTAGCATGAAAAGAATGTATGTAGTATTAGTAATCAGTGAGACATTCTCCAGAGAAGATGCTGGCAGTTCTCTGATTTTGTGAATTAGCAAAATTGAGCCTTGTTCATTTTCCTTTTTCCTTCTCCTGGATGTGAGGATGATCTGGCTGTGGCATCTGTCATCTTACAGATTGCCAGGGTTGATTTGGCTGGTAGGACCGGCGCAGCAGCTGTCTGCTTCTTCCCCCATGACTTCCTGTGACTTCCATTCCTTCCGTTCCACATCATGCATGATTTTTAAATACTACACATATTATTGTATTTTTAAGGAAGCCTGCCACAATGCTTTGATATCTTTAACCAATTTTAAGGTTTTATCAGAGAAGAAAGTAACTCCTGCCTTGTAGCTCTATCTCATTGTTAGGTGTTTCCAATGGTAAGTTCAGCCTTAGTAGCACAGCAAATATCTTCGTCCTCTGTATTCGTTGATTGCTCCACGTTTGTCTGTCTCAGCTGCTGTGTCTCTGTCACAGTGCTGCCCCTCCCCATGTCCTCTGGCCTTTATCACCTGGCCTTTACATCTGCTGTTCTGTTTGCCCAATGGCCATCAATCACTTCTCTGTAAATTCTCCTGGAAACCGTCTACCTAACGCAAGCCCGACTTCCTTCCTCTGTGGAGTCTTACCTGATCAAACCATCTCACTGTCACCATCTTGGCAGGTACCTCGTAGCACCTTGAGTGTTCGCCGATTCCTGCCCTGATCACAGACTCTCAAACTGTATTTTTAGAGAAGATGTCTCCTTTACAAAACGGTGAAATCTTTGAAAGATGAAGGTATTATTTTAATCATTTCTGTGTCTGCAACATCTGGCACAGTGCCTGGAGAAAAGAGGATATTCAGTAAATGTGGAAAGAATACACCAAAAGGTGGCTTATCTATGTTTTTTTTTTCAGTTGAAACACCAAAAAGAGAGGAGATGAACAGAATCAGGCTAGGTAAACTGGAGCAGTGTGTGTTATTTTAAAGATAAAAAGCATTTTGGGACTCCTGGGTGGCTCAGTTGGTGAGGCGCCTGACTTCATTTCAGGTTGTGGTCTCACAGCTTGTGAGTTCGAGCCCTGGCTTGGGCTCTGTGCGGACAGCTCAGAGCCTGGAGCCTGCTTTGGATTCAGTGTCTCCCTCTCTCTCTGCGCCTCCCTTGCTCATGCTCTGTCTGTCTCTCAAAAATAAATAAACATTAAAAAACACTTTTTAAAGATAAATTTTTATTTAGGAGACCACTTATTTTTGCTTTTTGAAAAAATCTTTTTTTGGACTTTGTATTTATCTCTGTTATATATTTCATTTAGATAGGCTGAGTTCTTGATTCTGGTGTGTCATAATCCATTAGGATGAATATCATCATGGCCAACTGATTCTTACTGGCTCTTGCTGTCTCTCTCTTCATGTTATAATTTGATAGGCCACTATCTCACATCATGTTTGGACTGAAGACCCTCGTGGACAGGCAAACACAAAACACATCCCGAGTATAAAGTTGGAAGTGCACCTGCCCCTGTCCAGGTCATCCTTGTGCTGCCCCATCTCTGCAGCACATGCCAGGTGATCTCCTATGATTTGGAAGTTGTACTGCAAAGTTGTCTTTGCATTCCAGAAAGAAATCTTCAACTTCTTCGTGTATCTTGGACTTCAGTTTCTTTATGTTGGCTTTTATTTTACATTTTCCCATTTGAAGACTTCTTTCCTTTAGGGAGCGTAGAAGAAAAGTAAAATTAGTTCTTTATTTTTTAAATGTTATATCATTAACTTTATAAAGAGTGTAACTGCAGCTTCCTTGGTCTTCTCTTGCCTACAAACAAGCACAACTTTTCTCCATTGTCTTTACCTATTTCTGCAAGCACTCATGAGTTCTGAGCTTTTATTTTCCTCTTTGAATTGTACACATATTCTTTTTGTTAATTTCCTGTAAATCTTCATCACTCGTTTTAGATTCCCATCATGTTTGTTACTCCTCAGTGTGTACCTTTATGATTGTCATTGCCGGAATTGTAGAGTTCATAGCTTCTCACATATGTTGACCTATGTTATCATTAATACTGACAAATATTCCTTTTGTGCGGCATTCGGTGGACTCATAGGTGGTGGAAGCAGACATTATTATCATTATTTTGCAAACTAGGAAATGGAAATTTAGGAGGTCCTTCCAAAGCCATGAGTAAGGAAGAAGAGAGCTAAGACTTGGACTTGATTTCAATGATGCCAAATCCATTGCTCTCTGAAATGGAATACACTCGTGTTCTCCATGAGCCTTTGGAATCACCTCCCCTGAGTAAGAGGACCCACATGTGCTTGTTCTCAAGGTTCTGTCTCTGACATGATAAATTATAAGGTGTCATGCTTACTTTCTTCCAAGGATTCTGTTACTTGCATTTTATCAACAAGCTCTTTTTTACTCTTCAGAGTGACGTGTCAAGCATCACTTGGTATGTATACCTGTAAAATATCCTCCTCTGAATGTCTGTTGACTCCCTTGCTCCTTGGTAGCAAAGACCTACCCACTAAGTCTAAATTCCTTCTTTCAGTCAACAATTCCAAGAACAGGTTATAAGGGACTGAAAATGCTCAAATCGCCAAGGAAAAACAATTTCTTTCTGCAAGATGGTAACACAGTGTAACCCAGGCATTCTGCCAGTATTGTTTCTTTCTCCATTAAATGCCTATTCTTCCCCATTCCCTTCTCTATTCCCTTTGGGTGTTATATCAGTCTGTGAAGGCCTCCATAACAAATAGCACAGACCGGGAGGCTTAGACAGTGGAAAGTTATTTTCTCACAGTTCTAGAGGTTGGGACTCAACATGCCGGCAGGGTTGGTTTCTGGTGAGGACTTTCTTCCTGGCTTGCAGATGGCCATCTTCATACTATGTCCTCACCTGGCCTTTCCTCTGGGTGTGTGATCAGTCAGAGAGAGACCTCTGGTGTCTCTTCCTCTTCTTGTAAGGACATCAGTCCCATCCCACTAGAATGGCCTGTCCCACTTTTATGTGGCCCTACTTTTATGATTTCAGTTAACCTTAATCATCTCCTTAAAGGCTCTGTCTCCAAATAGAGTCACATTGAGGGTTAAGGCTCCAATATATGAATTTTGAGACATGGGGGGCACAATTCAGTCCATAATGAATGCTCTCTCTGTGTCAACTGCCCGATTAAAATGAATCTTGTCTCCATATTTGGGAGAATTTTTCAAAGTTCAACAGCAGATAGATTGCTTTTACTGATTGAAACTTAGCAGGTGAGTGAAGTCGTCTTCCAGTTGAATCCCTCCTCAGTGGCATTGCTAGGATGACACACAGGGTGCTCATCCATTAGCTTCTGCCTGGTTGCCATGGGCGCTAGCTCCCACTGCCCTGTCTCTTCAGCGTTTTTTTCCTTTTATCTACACCTGGTGCTCTCTACCTGTCTGCCTGAGAGTTTCTGATATCCTTTAGAGGAACACATCTTAATGACACAAAAGAATCCCTTCCTATCATTTCACAATGGTTTTATAGCTTTGAAGCAAGTCATTTTCTTTGCATGCATTGCAAGTGTTAGAGATTTACAGGATGATAATTTACATCCCTTTATCACAATCACCTCTTTATTTGTCACCCACACTCCCATGTCTTATACCACAAATATTATTTTTTTAAGTTTTGTTTTTTTTAATGTTTATTTATTTTGAGAGAGAGAGAGTGAGAGTAAGTGAGCACAAGCTGGGGAGAGGCAGAAAGAGAAGAAGAGAGAAAATCCCAAGCAGGCTCTACAGAGCCTGACATGGGGCCTGAACCCATGAACCCATGAGATCATGACCTGGGCTGAAACCAAGAGTTGGTTGCTTAGCAGACTGAACCACCTAGCTGCCCCGATCACAAATATTATTTTATCCCTCTCCAAATTACTTTCTCCTCTGTGTTACGCAGCTCCAGTTGTGTTGTGATTTGCTCTGTGTGTTTCTCATGTCCCCTTCTCAGAAGTTGATTTTGCAGGTTGTTTTCTCTGGCACTTGGCTGCTTTCTGTCTGCAAATCTCAGAGCACGCAGATTCTCCTTTTTCTTCCTGTGATCCTTCTATGTCTAGCCACAAACAAACAAGACATAAATAAAATGAACAAACAACCACAATTCTAATAACTTCCTTAAATTCAATTTAAAATTTGTCTAATTTTAAATTTGTAGAATGCCCTCTAGTATTGGGAACTGGAACAGATGTTTGCCATACATTATTTCACTCAATCTTAACACAGCATCTGTTCACACCCAGTCTTTCCTCTTATGGGTGTTTTTCCATCCTCTCCAGTGCATTTCTCTTGTGGCTAAATAGTCTTTGTATTTATCTTTTTTAATGGTTCATAATAATCTATCAAGTGGATGTGCTCTTATTTAAACATTCCTCTATTTTGAACCAATTGGTTGTTCATTGATTTATTTGTAAATTCTCCTAGTCTACCAGTATCTACTTGTCCTGGCATATGGTGATCTTCAGATTCATCGAAGTATCTTAAGCCATTTACAAGTGTCAAGGTCACGAAGCATTCCATGTCTTTGTCCCACTTCGTCTGGCAAAAAATCTGAATTTCTTCTGGAAGGAGAAATTTAAAGCAATAGCTGTCTTACACCCTTCCCTCTCCTGCTCAAGGATTTATAATACTTGAAGATGGTTCTGTGTCTCTTCTAGCAGTATCATTTGTTCAAGCGTGGATCAGAGGAGGTGGGTAGAAATTGCCGCGTCTGACACGTCTCAGTTGCGCATCTGTCAAGCTGCAGGAAACCCGCTCACTCATCAATTGGTCCTGTCAGCTCTACACACCGCCGTCTCTTCTCTGCAGCCCTCAGCGGGATTACCGATCCCCCCTACGTGTGTCCCTCTCAGGAGCTCCATGCCCCAGCCTCTGATGGGCTGCTGCAAATATTGCTTTTCTATTGTCCCCATGAGCCTTGTGTTTTCTCCAGAAGGCATGAGTCACTGTTTATGGAAAGAACCTCTTAACTGCCATACCGCTCCTCCCTTGGTACTGGTTTTGGTAAATCCTTCTGGTGTCTTAAGAGTTTTGTCTTCCTTTTTACAAGACTTATGATTTCTTCCATCTTTTTGAGAAAATTTTCAACATGTCATGAAAGCGGACTAGTATTCCTGAATGTTTTTAATCTGTCCAAAATCAGGGAAAGCAACCCAAATTTAATGAAGATCAAAATGAAAAGGAAAACATTTCAGATTTACAATTTTGAATGAGAGCTGTTTCCGTTGCTAAACCAGTATCTGTATTACTTGAGACTGTCTCCCGGAGAGTAGACAGGATTCTGTGAAATATCAGATATGTCTTTGAATGGGGCTCCTCATTAATCCAACCCATTTATAAAAAAGAAAAGTATCAAGCATTAAGCGCACTTTGTGCCTCCCTCTTTCTCTGACTGTTGACCCCTATTCATCTAGCCCAGTTCTTTTTATAGTTATGCCTGAGGCTCTTAAAATTTCCTTCTTACTTTGTACAAGCAGTACACTACACCTTTAAATATCTGCCCTCTCAAGCAAAGCAATGAGACTCCCATTTTAATACTATTTTCTTTGATATGACAATATTGATGAGATGCTTTCTAGTTCCCTTATCTTCTTGATTACACAAGTGAAAAATATTAAGGGAAAATGATTTCAGCGGGCATTAGTTAATCGGTCTAAAATGAATTTCTTAATTTGTATAATAAATTTGTTGGGTGGACTTCTGTGACTCTGCACTTAAGGAAGTCTCTCACAAAGTACACCTTCATCGTTTTATAGCTTGCAACTAATTAGATATTCTTGAAAATAAATGTATTTAATATCACATATTTCATATGCTTGGCAAGATACCCGATGAAATACTACAAGCAAATGTTTAAACTTAGAGTTGAAATTTATTTCTTTTCCTGGAATGAACTATTTTTTTTAGTTAAAAGACAAATTTGATGCCCACAACCAAATGTAGCATTTTTGGTGGAGTGTTTGAAACTGAGAGTTGTGCTCAGTTTTGTACTTCACTTTCAATGGATGTTTCTTAAGCTATACATTCTTCTAAATGCAAGAGGTATAAACAGAGTAAGTCCCTGCCCTTCTGCCCAGTTGCCATTTCAAGGGTTCTGCTTATTTCTAAACCAGCTTCCGATGAGATGTACAGAAAAACAAATAGCAGAGTTACCCTAGAGTTTCTGGAATTCGGAGGTTGGGTAGGCAAATTATCTATCCGTTCACTCAACCTCTCAAACAGCTACTTGTGAGTTTCTTGTTCTAGTCAGAGTAGGGGAATAAAATCATAAATCCCTGCATTCAGGGAACCAAAACCAAATGGGGAAGACAGAAAGACATGCCTTACAGTAACTAATAAAAGGCAGACTGTGACACACACTCCACTTCAATCTAGATTCCTGGCGTAATGCCATTCTGATTGATTTGGTAAACTCTTGTTTACCTCTCATATGCTTTCTCTCATGTCCTTTAAAAATCAATAAATGACCAGTAATACTACTAGAGTTGATATAAGATGAGTTTTTGTATTTTTCACTGACTTTGAGTTGATAGTTTTGGAATTTATCCCCACGAATTGCACCGGGTGAATATGTTGCATGTTAAATGAACCCTGAAATTGCATGCTCTGGGACCCTGGTTATTTTTCAGTTGGCACTGATGATTCAGATGATTATGCTTAAGAAAGAAATACTAGTTAAATATATTATAAAAATTCTTGGTGAAATAATGTTTACAATCCCTGGATGTATTTGGTTTCATACAATTACTCTTCACTGGGTTACATGATTGTTCCTTCCATCTATTAAAGCATTCCTCACCGTTGTAATTTCTGAGGCCTCTTGGGGTTTCAGCATACTCTACTCTTTTTATTCATTTATTCACTCAACAAATATTTAGTGTGTTACCTATCATTACACATGTCTTCAGCATCAGTGGTTTTGAAATGTTAAAATGGTCACAATCAGTAACTTCTTGCTAACAATTTGAGGATGAAAGTTTTGACTCCCAGGTATGTCAGCCTTTGAAATCATATTTTACGGCTAAGGTTTTGCTTTCCTTTACAAAAAAATGTACAGTATTGTTCAGGGTGCTGATAGGGTGACCGGTGACATTACAGGCCATGTGCTCATTGCTGTTTTGGCTTCAGGCTCAGCCTTGCCACTTTCTGGTCCTATCAAAAAGCACAGCACAGTGTGAGAGGCAAGGCATTTGGGTGGTTCTAGGCAAAGGGCCAGAGTAAAGCTATTTCTTGAAAGATGAATAGGAGAACCAGGAGGAGAAAGAAGGGAGAGGTCAATTCCAGCTCGTTGTTTTTACTTTTGTTTTATTAATAATGTGTTTACATTCCAAGAAGTTAATATGCTATTCCTGTGTAGCTGCTTTCTTCCTGATTAGGGAATGTTAAGTGCCTTCATATTTGTTTCTTTTTTTTTTTTTTCCATTCTCTTCTCCAACCTGCCCACAAAGGATCATATTTAAGTTTTCTTGAGATTGTGTGTGATATATATAATGTAATATTTTACCAAGATTCATACCATGGTGACATATTGAGTAAAATCTTTCTGAGATAAGGCTCATACAGAATATATTCTGGTGGCACACATGGTTGCATTTTAATGAAGTCTTTTACTTTTGGCAGGAACAAGAATATATCCTGAATTGAAGGTTTCATGGAATATTCTTCTTCCCTGTGACTGATGACTATGATGTTTTCTTGTCTCCCTCTCAAATACCTACCCCTACCCCAGCCACTTGGCTTACACAGTAGAGATTCAATACTTGCCTTTAATGACAAAAGGCTGAATTCCTATAGTTGGGTTGTTTAAATATTTTGGGACAAATATATTCTGGGTTGAAATATCTATCACTTAATGTGTAAAAAGAGGATGCAGATAAAATGGAATAAAGTTGATTAAAATTTTACCATGTTCTCTTCAGGTTATGTTCAGTTTTTAATTAAACATTTACCCAGCACTTGCCCTGTTGGAGTGTGTGTTAGAGAACAGGCATACAAAGATGCATAGGCTCTGCTCTCAAAATAGAGGAGAGGGGAGAGAGAGAAGAAAAAAAGAAATGGTACAGTTCATTACATGTTACTAATTATACCAATTTTAGATCTGCCACATCATTTTGAACACATTTCTTTTGCTGTATCTAAGGATTCAGAAGGCATAGGTGAATTCTGTTGAATTGTTGACCATATTTGATATCCCAAGCACTGAGAAGAGCCGAAATAACTGCCCCTCTAGAGAGCTTCCATTCTCCGGTATATTATGTAGTGTTACACAATCTTGTGAGATTTAAAAATCTGGAAGGAAGCATCTGAGGCTTCAAGTTGCCCTCCAGTGGTAACTATTACATTTTTAAAATATGGCCCTGGACATGTCCAGCTATGAAGAAAAACCCAGAAGGTTTTTACTCAACAGCATTGTAAAGAAATAACCCATACTAATGTATAAGTGAACACACAGGATTTACTAAAAATAAGAAGGAAACTTCTCTTTTAAAAAGTGTTTTAATATTTGAAAATCCACATTTCAAGTCCAACAAAAGCAGCAGCTGGTCTTTAGAAAGCTATTTCAACTGATGATCCTGTTTAGCTTAACTCTTCTCGGTCATTTACATTTCAGCAGTGGCAATACACTATTATTTAAATTTTGCTTGAAACCAGAAAACATATATACAAAATTCTAATAGGTAAGAATGTGCCCTACCAATAAACATTATCTACATTGCAAACAACTTGAGTTACTGAACGGACTATAATAAAAGATTATTATTTATATTTATTTTTATTCAACCACAATACAATATATATATGATTTATGCTCTTGTAGTTCTAAAAAATAAAAAGGATCTGTTCTACATTTGCATATGATGAGTTAATTTACGATGGAAATTAAATTCTTTGTACTAAAGAATGAGCTAGGAAGTTTATAGGAAGATCTTGATTCCAGTCCATCACTTAAACTTCCCTCAACTTAATTGAAATGTATATTTTCAGGCTATAAAATGGTTGGTTGTTGTCTCTTAAATTTGTCAACATTTGCTAAACAAAAGGAAGCCCCTAAATTTATGATCAATCCATTGATTGATCAGTCAATAGATAAGCTTTCACTCTGTTAATGGTTGGTTATATGTAAATCCTCCAGCATGCTGTTTTCAGGTCACTTTACCCAAGAACTCCAAACAACTTGTCCTTTATGATTTTGTTTGGCATTTGCAAGACATAATAACATCTGTTTTAAATATTTCTTTAAAAGTATTATGTATACTACAAGACCTGATAAATCAGATACTAACCTAGAAGCCAGAAATCATGTCTGCTATTCCGTCCCCTCATCTTTATATCAGATGCATCATCTTTTTCTTTTTTTTTTATTTTTAAAAAAAAATTTTAATGTTTATTTTTGAGAGAGAGAGAGAGAGAGAGAGAGAGAGACAGCGTGAACAGGGGAGGATCAGAGAG
This sequence comes from Cryptoprocta ferox, assembly GCA_028646485.1. Taxonomy (NCBI): domain Eukaryota; kingdom Metazoa; phylum Chordata; class Mammalia; order Carnivora; family Eupleridae; genus Cryptoprocta; species Cryptoprocta ferox. Next base: position 45,829,069 of record CM053563.1, read on the forward strand.
AGAGGGAGACACAGAATCCGAAGACAGACTCCAGGCTCTGAGCTAGCTGTCAGCACAGAGCCTGACGCAGGGCTCGAACTCACGAATCGTGAGATCATGACCTGAGCCGAAGTCGGCTGCTTAACCGACTGAGCCACCCAGGCACCCCAATGCCTTATCTTTTTCTGATAATCCACAATCAGAAACCCTATGAGACACTTTTCTCTGCTACCTTCACCCATCTATTTGAGTAGTTACAAATTTCTGGTTCTTCATCTTTCAGTGTCCCTATACCCACCTTTTTCATTTTATTGCCACAGACAGAAGTGTGGGGCCTTTCCAACTGCACCTTGGGGTTGAACATTTAGACAGGGACAAGAAACACGTGAACATAGAATTTCAATGTATTAATTACTGTGCAAGAGTCTTACACAGGATGCCAGGAGGACAAGGAGGACATTTGAGGCTGAGGAGGTCAACCAATGGCTCCTGGCAGAGATTACAAGCTGATGGTCTTGCAGCAGCACAGAGCAATGAACCCAAAAGGAACTGATTGTTTAATCAAAATGTAGTCATCTCCAAGCATTCATATGAAGTGTTGATGGGACAGGGGGAGTAGAATTGAAGATAAGTTTAGAATGAAAGTTCTGGGTTTTGTGGAGGGCAATTAGATTATTTAGGTTACCCCATTCATGTGTGTAGGGGTAGGGTGGGAGGAGGGGCAGTGCTAAAAGCAGCGAGAGCCTCAATTGCAGCCTCAACTTTCAATCTCTGTGAGAAATAAGCCCACTGACCCAATCAAAGGAGGAACATGGAGACTTGGAGCACAGTGAACAGAGGCTTTAATCAACGTTCTTGCAAAAGCAGGTGTCTGATGGACAGGCACACTCGGGGCAGTTAGAGCAGACAATTTATCCCCTAGCATGTATGTCCCTCCCCTGATTCTTCATTGGCTGAGTACTACAGAGGTTACAGCCTTACCCAGACATTGCCTATGCCCACTTAAGGCAAAAAGTAGTCTGATTGGACAAATGTACGTTTCCTGAGGTGACACAGAGACTTCAGTCCCTTCTTTGTACTTTGTACTTTGGCACTTGCTCATTGCAAAGCCTGTGAAAATAAGTCCATGAAATAGAGAGGGGAAGAAGAACCAGGAAGTTAAGTGTCCAAGAGTTTGGGACTCCATTATGGGGGTGGTGGGGATTCATGTATATTATTTCCAATAGGTTGTAAACGTACTGTTAACTAGACAGCACAGCATTTATTTGGTATTTCTGAAAATGAATCATCTCCCTTACTTCTCACAATCTCCAAGTGGAGAAATTCGTTAGAATGTGAAATTCAGGCAGAAAGCCAGTGAGTGGAGTGACCACATCCTGGAAGTAATGGTGGCTGCAGCCATATAGAGCTCTCCAAGGACTCAACTGCCCGCAGGGATACTGGCCAACTAGGATGCAAACCATCTCCAGCAGAACCACACTTTGATAAGTTTTTTGATATGCGGACCCTCGGGGTCTCTTTAACCAAGCAAAGGAGTGGACCAAAAACCTGGTAGAGATTTTTAATTTCATTTATTACAGTGTTTTATCTTCAAGAAGTTAAATAAGCCAACTTTTTGCAAGTGATATCTGGACTATCACTGATGTACATTTAAAGAAATGTCACGGCAGAGGCTATGTTCCATTGTCTGTTATTTAAGAACCTCACCTATCCCAGGTCGTGTCTGGCCTTCAAGTCCACATCTAGAAAATGGAGATAATGTTTTCCTCACAGGGCTCTTGTAAGGATTTGCTGTGGCTGGGACATAGCATGCAATACATGTAACTATTACTGTTCTTAGCATTTTTCTCTAGAGTGCTCCAGTTAAAATGTCATTGGTACGCTGGTGTGGATCAGTTCATCCTACTAATGCCTTAGCTGCTAAACATGAAGATGTACTAGATTAGAAGCAGTAGATTAGATGCTATGACGTATATCAGGGAAGTATCTGAGGGGTGGGTCAGGAGAAGATGTCTTTTATATTGGAGAGGTGAGGGTGTGAACAAGTGAACAAATACTGGGTCAACTCAGCAGCATTTTGTAGGAACTAACATGAAAGCGAGAACTTTATACATGAAAGCAAAGTAAGAACTGTATATTATTCTAATTCCAGAGAAGTGTGGGTAGGAGTATATAAGCAATTAGCATTAAAAAAGAAAAATTTTGAATGACACTGTTGAGTTTTGTCTTGTGCTCCAAGAATTATCCATTTTAAGGCATGGTGGTCTTCAAAAAACAAATGACATATCATGGCAACGTGATACCATCAGCATATTCAAGGTTCTGAGGATTATTTTAAGCTAATTATTCTAAGTTCTAAAGTCAAATGGCAACTGTTCAAAGATTTTTTTTTAAATTATGTTTTGAAGCCAAAAGCAGATGATGGTGGGATATGTAAAAGAATGCAAACATGTGTTTCCTATTTTTAAATAATTTCTGATCTAATTTGAGACATAGTACGTACATCTAACATAACGATAACAGCTAATATAATGGTATTTGTGAATAATATGTGAACTTGGATATATTGAAAGACCTGGAAGTAAATGAGTTCCCAGTATTTGGTATAAGGAATGTTATCAGGATGTTGGAAGGGTTACAATAGTTTTAGAAAGAGATGAAAGACCTAGAAATACTAAGGGTGCATCCTACAGTCTCATCTAAACCTTGGAGTCCTCTAGAGCTCACATATTTCTTAGCAGAGTTTAATTCCTTGCAATTGAGGCCCTTGATTTTCTTGCTTGCTGTCAGTCTGGGTCTGTTCTTAGCTCTTAGAGGCCCCGCACCATTGCTTACCGTATGGCCCTCTCTGCAATATGGCAGTTTGTTCCTCCAGGGCCAGTGGGAGCAATTTCACTCATGCTTCATGTCTTTCTGACTTCTTTGTGTCTTTGACCTTCAGGACTTTTTGAAGGGCTCCCCTGATCAGGTCATGTCCACTCAGGATAATCTCCCTTTTGAGTCACTAAATGTCAGCTAAATTAGGGATCTTAATTAACGACATCTGCAAAATACCCTTTGCCGTTTAATGTAACGTGATCATGGGAATGATAGCCCATTGGATCCACAGGTTTTGCCTGCACTCTAGGGGAGAAGCTTATACTGGCTGTGCATAACAAGGGGCTGCCTTAGAATTTTGCTTACTGAGGGGTTCACACACTTGGCTGTCTTTCCAACAGGGAGGCCTGTGCCTTGGCACTACTAATATTTAAGGAGATAAAAGACTCGAAATATCCAGGTGTCTTTGCACAAGTGGTCGTTCCGTGGTGTGGGTGTGGCCTTGTTGGAAACGGAGAGGTTCCAGAGCTCAGAGCAGGTATCATCAGCCTGTTCTCTTGTTGAGCTAACTCACATCTACTCAGCCAGCTTTTAATTAAGCTGCCAAAACTAGGGACGTGTACCCCAAGGCCAGTGGAGCTTGTCCGTTACTTGATTATGAAATCAAACACAGTAATCTCAACCAATGAAACAGAAATATCCTCCATCTAATTTCATGTTATCACTCAGGGAAGCTTATTGTTTCTAGTTGGCTTGGTACCCTCTCTCCCACCCTTAGTCAGAAATAGCTGTTTATCAAAATTGCTTTATGGGCTTGCCTATTAAAAAGCATTTATCTGCAGAAAAATTCCTCATCACTGTGAAGCATTTCAGCCTTCATATTTAAGTGTGATATTTTGAGAGACAAATAACAATTCTCAAAATAATTTAGTAATAAAATGGAATGTTTGCTCAGAAATGTCGAAATACCATCTAACATGACTAGAATAGGAACTGAATTGAGGCTTACTGAATTTTCCCGCTAGGAATCAAAATCTAAAACATGGCAATTTCAGGTTGAAAATATCAGTTAATGGAAATAGCACATACTTAGGAGGTCATCATTGCTATGACTTCATGCACATGTGATACATCTGGGCGCAGCCTGAATGCTCTGAACATTCTAACTACATCATCAAAGGTGTCCCATGAAAAGATGCCTGTGTTCTCTGAATTCTTCTCCATTTTCCTTGGGAATTGTGGCCACTCTCTTTCTGCGGCATAGGCTGCCTTAAATTCTACTTTTCTGGAATAAATGAAACAAATCTAAGGCTCGAGAGACATAAAGAAAAATATGGCCTTTTGGAACATTAAAAATTATTTCTTAATAGGAAAACAGTTCATCACAAGGACATTTTACTTGCTTTTTTGGGTTAATAATTCTGTGCCAAATATTTTTAGATGGAAGGATGACATTGTGGTTGGGCGTATTAAATGCCACGCTTTTTCTCCCCCTCGAGGGAAAATTCTGATAATAAGATTTTGTAAGAGATATCCAGCTAAATTTTATTCATTTCCAACTCCTTAAGTTTTTGAATTCATAATAATAAACACTTAAGGCAGCAATCACAAACACTTACATAGTCCTTACTATACACCAGGTGCCAGTACTCTATCTGCTGACTCATTTAATCCTCAGAAAACCCTGTTTACCTCAGTATAATCATGATCCCCATTTAGAGATGGGGAAGGCAGTTTAAATAAAGTGTTTAAGATCAGTTAGTAATTGGCAGAGGCAGGACTTGAGCCTATGGAGGATGGCTCTGAAGCTGTACTTGAAGTCACTGTGCTACACCGTAGACTGGCTTATGCATGAGGTGACAGGTACCACGTGACACTGACTCTCCAGACACTTTCATCCCAGGAAGTGGAGACTCAGACCACCTTAAAGGTGCCATGATAGATGCCTGTTCAGGTTAAGGAGGTACCTTCCAGAAGGGTGTGAGAGGTGGTAGCTCTCAGGAGGAGTTAGTTATCAGTGGAGAAAGGGGAGAATGGCTGTGACTTGGAGAGGAAGCAGGTGCTCAAAATGTCCCACTCTTGTGCCCGGAGGAGATGCTTGGGGTAGTCTCCTAAATGGCTTTGGGAATGAACCAGTCTTGTCTCTCTCAAATTATAATCCTATGTGTGGATTCCATGAGCTCTAATGGCTTACTAAGAACAGGAGGTCTCATCATTAAAGCAATATATGTGTATCCCCACATCAGACTCAGCAGTGCTCTTTAACAATCAGTGGGCAATAATTTGAGCCACAGAATCTGAAAAAAAAAATTTCCTTTCTTGGCTTTACACCTACAAGTTGGTTAACTATGGTAGGCAGAGTAATGGCCTTCCAAGAAGTCCACATCTTAATCCCTGGAGTCTTTGACTTTACCCTCTAAGGCAAAAGGACTTTGCAGATGTTATTAGATTAAGGCTCTTGAGATGGGGAGACTATCCTGGATTATCTAGGCAGGCTCAATGTCTGAATTCTTACACGTGCAAAAGGGCAGCAGGGGAGTCAGGGGAGACCTATGATGATCAGAGGCCCTGAGTAAGGCAGTGGTCCTGCAGAGGGTGGAAAGGGAAGCAAACAGATTTCTCCAACAGAGCCTCCAAAAGGAACGTTGCCGCACTGAAACCTTATTTTCACCCATGAAACTAATTTTGGACTTCTGACATCAGAATTGTAAGATAATTAATATGCATTGCTTTAAGACACCAAGTCTGCGGTCATTTGTTACATACATACATACAGTAGTTGCAATAAATAGCAAACTGCTACAGCAGCCATTTACTTCCTCTGCCTCTATTCCTGGGCTGTGAAAAACAAACAATTGTCTATAATAATTCACTCAAGAGTTTTTACACAAGCCTATTAAAAAAGAAGAAAAAAGAGATGAAAAATTCTTTATAATATACATTTAAACCTATTTTCTTTTAAAGACGTATCTTGATTACCATTTGACTTTAGCTGTTCTATCATAGGTTTAAAGTCATTTTAATCTATGTTGTTTGCCATACATGGAGGGATCACATAAACTCCTACGAAGGAGCTTAAACTGTAAATATTTCAGAATCTGTGTCTGAGCACCTGTGGACAGAACCTCATTAGATTCATGTATACGCGATATTTTCTATGCCTTTCCTCCATTTTCTTGCTCAACTGTTTTGTGTTTAAATTGTCAATGGCATAGACCCCATGTTCGCCGAACATCATTTTCATTTGCATTTATTATCATTTTTTCAAACTACCAGTTTTTAACCTACACGCGAGTTTGGTTTAGACTGGGCATCAGCTTTATTAATTTGAAGTACACTTTATCTTATCTTATCCTATTAATGTTCTGAACCCCTCCCCACCCCAACTCCACACAAATCCCAATTTTGTGAAAGGACTCTATCACAGTTTTAAACATCTTACATTCTGCAACCTATTGGAATTATTTTGGGTTTTATACTCATGTAAAGTTTCTCTCTTTAAGTCCTTTTGTAATCAAAAGTCAGTTCTGAAATTTATATTCGGTCATAAAAGGACCTGGTTAGAGATACATGAACAAGCCTTCAGTCTATTCACGTGGGTGTCACATGTGGCCATTTTCTCAGGAAGAGTCTGTGACGTGTGCAGATTCTTGGAGCCCTCATACTCTCTTTGCTTTTTAATTATTTCTTCTACCCTTTCACCTTTGGTTGGTTTTATTTGTTGGATTTGTAGGTCTCCTTGTCCTAAAATCTGGACTTTAAATAGTTGCTATTAAGCCTCTAAAATCAATCAGCCTCTGGCTGTGCTGTCATTAAAAGTTAACTGCCTTCCCATTAATCCATTAATTGTGGAGATTAATTGGGAAAGCGATTCAAACCAAGGATCTAACTTGGGGCACGTAAGCCAGTGTTTGCTTCCAAGTAAAAGCTTATCTCATTAACATCACAGAGTATTAACAATTATGTATATAATTCACCCATGACTTACATAGGAGAAAATGCCTAGGAACAGAGAGGCTGCTGTAATAGTGAATTCTTGACAACTAGAAAATCCCCCATGAGTCTGACTCCATTCTAGAAAAAATGCCGATATGTGCTTGCTTGTTTTAAATTGCGGCAATATGTTATCTTTAGATTTAAGCCACTGACTGACAAAGTTAGAAGCTCATGTTTGTCTTATTTAATATATCTAAAGCTAGTATCAAGTGAATGTTAGTTTTTATGCTGAGGTCAAATTTAATACTCAAAGAGGCTAAAAGAATTTAACAACAGTCTGTATACTCAGTGGTATTTAATTGAGTTGAAATGTTATTTTGGATGATGATGAGAGATCAAATCAGGATTGGCCTGTATTTTGTTACCTGCTCTTTTGAAAAATTTTATTTTAGCCTGGTTGTATCACTATTCCTTAAAACTTACTCTTTTTCTTTTTTTTTTTTCCCTCGCCAGAATGTGACTGCGGAGTATTTGCCTCCACACGCTGTCAGTTGACTTAGCTATGTCGGGAAAATGGGGTGGTGTGTAACATCATAACCATTTTTCAATCTTTAAACAGCCTCATAAAGCAGTAGGAAAAGCATAAAGGGTCTGTGAAAGGAACAAAACTCTCCATTAGATAGGAATTAATTTGCAAGTCTATTTTACCAGTCTCCAAACTAACAGGGTGTCCCGGCTAAACTACACCCCAGACAAAGTAAGGCCAAATGACCTGGAATGGGGCATAGCCACAGGCAAGTTTTAAATCTCCCCCATGTGATTCTGCTGTGCAGCTAGGTTTAATTACTGAAGGTGCCTCTTCCACAGAAGAGACAGCCTGGAGCTGATCCATATATTTTTTATCAGGATGTTGATGGTGTTTTTCAGATATTCCCGGGTCTTCTGTAAATTCTTAGGAAGGACTTCTGTGGCCTTTCTTTGATGTGCTGAGTGAATGCCTGGGATGGTTACAAAAGGGGATGAGCCTGCTGAGTTGGGAAGAACTCATTATCATGGAAATAAAGGAGACCTTGAGAACAAGCAAAGGCTAGTTATTCAGAGTTCACTATAGCAAGGGAGCCAGCTACCATCACTGTGTTTGGCGGAGACTCAAAGGCAGGGGTTGGGGGCGGAGCTTTATAGTGGAAAAAAAAAAGGAGGAGGCATCAGGTATGCCTGGATTGGAGGCTCCTGGCAAGAGACTGCCTGAAAGCAGGTTAAGTAGAAGGAGGGCATCCTATGTGATTGATTAGATGTGTGTATTTGGTTTCTTCGGTATTTGGTAGAGATTTCGAAATCTCTACTAAGTACATTTATTCAGTGCTAAGTTGGAAGCAGAGGCAAAAGTTGGGGAGATTGTAAGTTATTAGCCAAGTCCCATCTGTTGGGGCCAGTTGCTACAGGGGTTATTGTTTGGCTTTTTGGGCTTGTTACTGTAGATGGTAGGTTGGCTTCTTGGGCTGTATTTTATGGGTCAGAGTTCTATTTTTGTATGTAGTTCTGGTCATTGCCCATTTGTATATCCAATTTCTCACTGGGCAAGAGTCAGAGGTGCACAAGGGACTGAATCCTTTGTCATGTCAGGGCAGGGAGATGGAATCTTGGAACTACTCCTGGAATCTTGAAACTAGGCCTAGACCATTTGTAGAACTCACTCAGACTGGGCTTATGGTTAACTTAGACAATATTATTGTCTAACTTTTCAGATAAGATCTTGGCTTGTATACAATATTTTTGATATATGTTAGCATAATTCCATACTTTCTTAAATTAGTTGATGATTTCTCATTTCAACTGAATGACAATTTCAATAATACAGATTGGAGTAAAACATTTTGTTCCAGGAAATGGATTTCTTGAAGGGAAGGTCATTCCTTAATCCTGATTCTGTCACTGGAATATTTGGACTAGGTCTTTCTGAAGACTGAGATTCAACTGTTTCCAAAGCTCCCTGTCAAAGGTCCCACCCCTGCTTCCAGTTGTATGGGAATATTTAAATATTTTAAGTATGTTTGCTATCTGTTCTATCCTGCCCTATGCTATCCCATCCTATCCTATCCTATCCTATCCTATCCTATCCTATCCTTTCCTTCTCCAGTGAATATTCCTCTGGGAAACATGATCGATTAGCAGGCATGCAAGCAATTTTGGCAGGTTTTCCAAATAATAGAGAAGGCAGCTAAGCTGGATGCTACTGAAAATTAGCTCTATTTTTTTGTCAAGTATATTTTAGATTACCAGTGTTTGCTTCAACAGTGTACTCGATCAGAATAGGAGTTCTGTGTCATTGGATAGATTATTTAACCATGGTGTACCTTTCTCTTCAAGTGCCCAATGGAGTTAATACTATCAAATAATATAGGGTATTTGTCAGGATCAAATGAGTTAATACATGTGAAGCACTGAGAACATAAGCAGCTAATAATATATACCTATTATCTTAGTACAGGTGGTATTACACAGAGATTAAGAAAATTGAATTACTTTTATTAAAAACTGAACAGCTTTTACTTACTTATGAGAATTATGCATTAAAGCCCTTTGTAAAATAAAATTAAATTACTTTCGATCGAGCTATATTAAAATACTTTCACTATAGCTTGCATCTTTATTTGTAAGAGGCTATTGAGTTTTTTATACACACAGTTTCCCAGAGATCTAATTTATCATTGTCTTTTTAATGACAATTGTAAGTTTTTCTCTCATGTGAAGAATAAATGGTGATTTTTCTGAGATATTGACCTGAAAGCTGTAGGTGTGTGTGTGTGTGTGTGTGTGTGTGTTAAAAAGTCTCAATATAAATTAGGTTACTAAGGATATTCTAACAGAATTCATTAAAATTGTCTTCTACAAAAATCAGTGTACAGATATTTTTTTTTACAAAAACATAAAAAACTGGTTTCACATTTCTAACTGTATCAAGGCTAATGTGGAAATTCTAATATGACTATGAAAAAGGTTGAATAAAAAAGTAATATAATTTTGGAAAAACAGAAATAAGATGTCCATTTCTTTCTCTAATAGAAAAAGACACTAATTAACCAAACATGCCCTGCTACGGTTCTGAATAGTACAAGCCTTCCCCCTTAATGACTGTATTTTTAAATGTCATTAGTGACTGGAGTCTTAATGAGCTCCTGTGCCCTTTGACTTAGTGTGCTCCCCTCCCCCATGGGTCATGAAGGGCTCAGGCTGTGCTCTGGGTCCACACCTGGTTCCGGGGAGTCAGGGCAGCACCCCTTGGCTGCCTCGCCATCGCCAAGCTCAGTGAGGAGTTGGGGGAGCTGAGACCCTGCGTGCACTGCAGCAGCCCACAGCCTGGGTGGAAACTGAATTGACCCCTGCCCTGCCCCCTAGCTCTTAGGGCGATGGATAGCTGGATGCAGGTCAGAGCTGTCTTGCTGGGAGTTAGACAGCTGAGTCTGTCCCATGTGCACATGGTGGAGCGTACAAAAAGCCACACTCGTGGCTGGGAAGGCCTCAGTCTCCCAGGGCCTGTCCAAAAAGTTGGGGAGGGCAGGGAAGAAGTTCCAGCCTGCTCCTGCAATTTAGAAACCTTCCTTCTCAGCGTCAGAAGACAGCAGGAGAGGAGTTGGGAGTTAGGCCTCCACACCAACGCAGAGCAAGAGTTGGACAGAAGGGGAGTGAGGGACACACACGTGCCAGTGATGTGCCGGAAGCAGAGGAGACTGGCTGCAGTATTGGGAGAGAAGTGGGATGAGGTCAGGGCCCCAGGCCTAGCGGCTCAACCACTCACAGCGCAGGGCAGGGGCGTGTCCTATCCCTGCTTGGCAGCTTCTGTGGCGGGCAGTCCCCAGGAGACTTGCAGGGGTGGGTGTGCAAAGGCACTGCGCTTGAACACTATATCTTTACATATGTACATGTGTACATTGTATATGAAATACATGTGTTGTATGTGTAATATATGATATGTATATACGTTTGTAATATATAATGCATATTATGTACATATTATATAGCATATTTAGACATATTACTACATGTGTGCTAATGTATATATAGCATGTAAATCTACAAAATATTTACACATATAAATGCATATATGCATACACTTATACATACATATGTATAAACTATGTAATGTAGATGTATATTTCAAGTATGTATGAAGTATGTGTGAATTCATATTTATTTATATATACATAATACATAATATATATTCTTTTTATTAATAACACATTTGTGTATATAATATATACATACAGAAACATAATGATACATATTTATATAAGGATACCATACAGTGAATATATGCTATCACTTAGGACTTCATGGCTAACTTAGCATTTATAAAGCTTTTATACACATTATATACATGTATACATTTTAATAAATGTATATGTACATACATATATGTATTATAATTATGCATTATTAATATATATTACATACATTCATATATAAATACACATTTGTACATATACAAATATACAAATTTATACATATATGTGTATACTATAATGTATACTATTATGTCTATAATATATGTACATATATGTGGGAAATAGTTTCAAGAATTACTTATACTTACATAAATGGGTTAAGAAAGCTTAGGGCGGAACGCCACCAGCATAGGGAGAAAGGGCTCAAGGTTAGTTAGCAAGACATTATAATGGGATCATGAGTTAGCTTGTTATTATCACTTGTTATATCCATCTGACACCAATATTCTTTGATCACAAACTTCACTTGCCCCCCAGACCCTTTGCTTCTTACACACACGAGTTAATGATTACCGTCTGATAGTTTTCTCCATGTTCACCTTGTGTGTAAGATCTTGAGAGGTCACTAAATACAGAGAGGAAACCCCTGCTTGGGGCTCTTGTCTCCTCCCAGACATTAGCCCCTCTTGTATTCAATTCTGCATCTGCTCTCTTGCTGGACAAGAGAGAATTCCAGACTCATAGTATGTGACACATATATATGTCCCTAGTAAAGGAGCCAGAATGGTAATGATGTGATACAGTATTTTATTTAAAAATAATACAGTTATATTTTGAACTGAAATAGTATATTATTTCAGATTTGAAAGCTCATTTCTTATTTATTTATGCACTCTGAACAATGATCGTATGCACTCCAAGAAACTGTAAATCAGAGCTAATAATCATGAGAATTTGAGGAAGCCAGGAGTTCTAGATGAGAGATTAGTCTAGAGAAGATGAAATCACCCAGTTTCTTTTACCAGAGTCTAGGCTAGGGTTTCTCAACCACTGCACTATTGACATTTGGGACTGGATAATTCTTTGTCATGAGGGCTGCCTGTGCACCATAGGATGTTTAAGCAGCATCCCTGGCCTCAACCCACTAGATTCTAGAATATGCCCAAGTTGTGATGGTCAAAGTGTCTCCATATATTGCTAAATGTCCCCCGGAGGTCTAAATCACCTCCTGTTGTGGTTCTCAGCTCTGTCCAGAGCCTGCATTTTACTGCATTTACTGGTACAGTCAGAGAAAACTTGTTTTCTGGAATTAAATTCACAGGAGACTGCTACTTAATCTAGAATTCTATTTTATTAATGTCTCGAAGGAAATACTCCTTTTACTCCAGACTCCTTATTTGCTGTCTGAGACCTTCAAGACTATTGAAGATCAATAGTTTTGTAGTTTGTTTATTTATTATTTTATAGTTTTTGGTAATAAGTTGCTTGGCACATCTGGAATTGAAGTATATAACTTCTTGAGAGATATTTTATTTATGTCATTATGGTATCTGGTGAAATTCCTATACTCCAAACCTAAAGAAATAATAATTGTAGTTATAGTGTTCTTACACACCACCACGGTGAGACAAGCAAATTAACTAAAGTGTGTATTTCAATTATCTCATCTTTAAAATAATAGTAATATTGATATTTTAAAGAGGGGTAGTAAAGATTAATAACTGTAAAATGGTTGTTAAGTTCTTAGTACAGAGTACTCACTGAACATGTGTTAGTTATTAGTTTTTTTAAAAAATGTTTATTTGAGAGAAAGAAAGCACACAATCAGGGGAGGGCAGGGGGAGAGAGAGAGAGAAGGAGAGAGAGAGAGAGAGAGAGAGAGAGAGAGAGAGAGAGAGACAGAATGAGATTCCCAAGCCGGCTTTGTTCTGTCAGTGCAGAGCCTGATGCAGGGCTCTGTCTGACAAACTGTGAGATTCATGACCTGAGCTGAAATCAAGAGTCGGATGCTTAACTGACTGAGCCACCCAGGCTCCCCTTATTATTAGTTTTATATAAGAATAGCTTTAGAGTATTTTATTGCCAAATAAAGATACTATAGATCATGGGAAAATGTGTATGCTCATGGCAAAACATAGTAACACCATGTAATCACCATTCAGGCCAACAACTGGAACTTTACCAGACACCAGAAGCCTCCCTGATCTGTTTCCCATACCCCATGTCCTTTTCCTCATAAATGAAATAAACACCCTTTCTCTTATTTTAATCCCATTTTAGGCTAAAAATAGAACAGTATTGATTCTCAGTTTCTAATGGCAAAAACAAATGAGCAGTAAATATATGCCCTCAAGAGTGATTGCACTGGAGAGGCATTTTACATCTGAAACATCGATTTGAATCTGCATAATTGATTGAGAATTGCAGTTAAACATGCTTTTTTGGGTCACCAAAAACGTACACCTGAATACCGATAATGATTCAAAAATGACTGTACTTCTGGTAAACACACACCCACACATGCACCCCCCTGTAGAGATAACGCACGCATTTGTACTGGCAGATGCACACATTGCCCTTCGCACAGTGTACGAAAGCCATTTGGTAGTTGCTCCTGGTTGGGCACAATCGGAACTTCTTCTTCCCTCCATGGATTGTGCGTCTCTTGATGTCTACACTCCTTAATACTTGAATTACCACCAGATCGACGGTGTCAGTACTTAAGCCAATCAGTAGACATACAGGAACCGTGGGCCAGTTATCAAGTCTGTCTTAAGAGTTAGCTAAAGAATTTAAGGTGTGCAGGAAGAAAAAGTGTGCTTTAAATGAAAATGAGACAGTCTTAAAAAGTAAAATGCCATCTCAGGCAAATTCTTCTGAAAGGCATGCCAATGTTAAGTTGGCAAATTTTTGCCTATCTCTTATACTTGAGACATTTAGCGTTAAAGAAAAACACATTTCAAATAGAAGGACTGCAGGAAAATATTGTAGTTTGAATACTTTAGCGATGAAACTACCAATGACTTTTTTAAAAACTGTTAAGGCAGAATAAGCTTCATAAAATTTCAGACGAATTTAGATAATTCCTAGATTAACTTAATTTAAATTGTTTATTGGTAATTAAATAATTGGGACAAAACCCTGCCTGATTTTTAATTACCAATTGTGTTAAATCCTAAATATGAGAGAAGTATTTTTTCTGATTAGAGTAAAAAATGACAACTAATAATTATATAAAATAAAAGACAAATATATAAAAGTTGCATGGAATGAAGAATTACCTGAATAAAATAAAGCATATATGACATCATGGTCTCCATGAGATTATTCTTATACTTTCCCTCTCCCTTTATGCCTTATTTTTAATTTTATATGTGATACACATAACAAGATAGATGATAGACAGGTGTATACTTTGTATATATCCTTATGTGCATATTGATATATACATATATGTATGTACACACACACATACACTCACCTTCTTCTAGAAGTGACCACTGGCCTGCATTGTATGCTTTTCATTTCTTTATTTTTTTAAATTACATATATTCTAAAACAACATATTACTTAGCTTTGCTTATTTTTAAGATTCTCAAAACTATCAAATCTGTTTTGTTTCTAAGATCCAACCATTATCTTTGGTGTGCATTGATGTGGTTCCTTTGTACTGCTATATATTTTTCCATTTTGAAGAGTACTATGGTTTATCGATCTGTTCTATGGTCATTGGATGTTTCGGTTGTCAACGATTCTTTCCATTATGAGCAATGTTGCTGGAAATTGCCTATCTCCTGATGCACAAATGCAAGAGTTTCTCTAGATCAGTGATTTGCAACTTTTCTCTTTTCAACGGACAGAGAAAATACTAGTATTTATACCACATCCTTGGGTAAGAAGGCAAACTCCCTGAGACCAGTGTTTCATTATAGGGACATTCTGCCCAGGAGGACATACATGTCAATGGAATTGGAGGAACGTTGGGGTACAGAAAAGTTCAAATGCACAAGCTAGTGACAAATTGTTTTTTATGGTAGGTGCTCAAATTTACACTCCCACTAGCAGCCTGTTGGAACTTCTCTTGGCCCACTTTCTCTGGATGATCTGGTGTTGTCAGAATTCTAAAATCTTATGAATATACTATCTGTAAAATAGTATCTCATTGTAGTCTTGATTTACACTTCTTTTTACTGATGAGTTTGAATATCAGTTTATATAGGTTCTCTTCTATGAACTCTCTGGTCTTGCCTTGTGCCATTTTTACAAGTGTGTTTTCTAACCGATTTAAAAGTAGTTTTTGTCTTTATTTTATTTTGTTTTCCTTAATTTTGAATACTAATCACACGCTGTTTTGCATGTACTTTCCACACGTGATGTTTCTCTTTATGCATCTCTTGGCAACCATAATTTCTTAATTTTAATATGGTTTTATTTATAAATCTTTCCTTATATACATTTATATGTAAATTTGTATACTGATTAGGTATTTTTGTTTCTTGCTTAGGTAAACCTTTCCTACCTCAAGATATTATATTATTTCATAATTTCTCTGAATATTCTCTTACCTTTATGTATTTTTTTTCTTTTCTTATTGAACTTATTAGACCTCCAGTAGAAGATTACATATAAGCAGTGGGCATATTGTTAGAGATCCTAGTATTTTTTATTTTATTTTCTTTGTTTGACCTATGGAATCCAAAAGGGCCATCAGCACTGTACTAAGCTGAATGTGGATTTTCCCTTTTGGCAGATGATTGTGATGAGCCTCTGGTGTCTACCTTGTCTCCGGCATCATTCAGCAGTTCATCTGAACTTTCTAGCAGTCACGGTCCTGGATTTGCAAGGCTAAATCGAAGAGATGGTAAGTCTGTTTTTTACCTTAATCTCCTTAATTTTCCATTCTCTTTTAATGAAATAATTATAAGTGATGTATTGTAAA
Source organism: Cryptoprocta ferox (assembly GCA_028646485.1). Lineage (NCBI taxonomy): Eukaryota > Metazoa > Chordata > Mammalia > Carnivora > Eupleridae > Cryptoprocta > Cryptoprocta ferox. Next base: position 45,844,963 of record CM053563.1, read on the forward strand.
AGGAAGTACATGTCTTGATAAGCAAATGGCTGAAACTCATGAGAAGTATATGACTTGTGGGACTGGTTCTGACATGGCAAAGGGTTACATCCTGTTTTAAATCCCATGTCCTCATTTTAACACCCAAAGAATGGAATTCCTTCAGTACGGTGAGCTTTTATATTTATCTTATTAAGTAAATCTTTCTAAAACAATATCTAATCATTATGTATAGAGTAGCCATGAAAACTTACTTGACCCTCTATTTCAAGTTAAATAGGAAGCTTGTGAGGAGAAGTAATTTTCAAAGATGCTAGTTATTTAAAAATAAGGAGCCCTCAGTTTGTGTAATTCTCAACGTGGATGGCATGATTCTCTCTCCTGTGGAGGAATGGGAACTTAATAAGTTTCGTGCTCCTCTAGGAATATGCACTTCATATTGTTGACAGTCTCATAGGTAGGTTGTGTTTGATCGCTTGAATATGTTTAAAGGAAAGTGCAGATAATTAAAAGGCAACTTGCCGTTGAAGTTAAGAGAGAATTTCAAAACTCTCTGCACTTAGAGACAGCATCGTCATGGCCCCTTTCCATAGTACGTGAAGGCAAAAGCCATCTGCACTCACGTTCTATGGAAAGAGGCTTTGGCAATCCTAACACAGAAAACATTTTTAGCAACCGTGGAAAAAATAGACCCGACATCATATATTATTGAAACCGTGATTTGCTCATTTATTATCCCTTTCTCGCATGCCATATGTCAGCCACTGCTTTTCATTTTTCTCCTTGATGTTATCCTCGGTGCTGTTGTAGTGTTAGAGCACAACGAACATTGGATGGAACAAATAGATCAAATATGTGTGTGTCTGTCTGTGTTTTGCCATCTGGTACACATGATAAATATCTAACACCTTAGCATGACTTTAAGTTTATTTTAAAATGTCATCTCTTATTATTGGAGACAGTCTCCTCCGTGTGTCTCTGAGTGTGAAAGCATCAGTGGAGAGTAAGAACGGAGATCCTTGTGTCAAATAGGGTATTTGTGAGGCCTGGAATACAGTTTTGTAGATAATGCTTGTCTGTTCCTTTTATTTGCCTCGTAGTTGTGAGTTATCGATCATGCTGGATTCTCTCCCCCTATTTGCAATTCTGAATTCTTTCCTGACCACAGGCAAGGGAGCTCTCCTAGCCCCTCTGAAGACCAGTCCAGCTCTTGCAGCCCCTTGCAGCTGTGGTTCTCCAAGCAGGAACGCTGACATCACAGTGCTGATCTTGCAGTGAAGGCTCTATCTATACCCCTTTCCAAAGTAAGGCAGGGTGTAACAGATACCACTACTCTGTTTGAGTAACAAGAGTGTTCCTAGGATTTGGCCCATGGACAGATACAAAATTTAATTTACCTGTTTATCTTTATTTCATTTGCTGAGATTCAATAAATCACACAAAATGTATATAAGTTATTAATCGGATCAAATCGTATTTTCATTAATTTATAGACTCGTCAGAAGTCTCCACCAGTGAGACTCATTTTCATTCTTAATTCGTTTCTATGGCTCTTGGTGAACCACAGTATCAAACTTCATGAATCTCATTTGCATGTTAATGAAATGGAGAAACAAAACAGGATCATTTTAATTATCTTTTGCTGGTTGTCAACCTACTTGATTACATTTTTTTCTTTTTTATTTAGTTTTTCTTTTTTCTTCCCTCTTAATTACATCAAGTGTTCACAAAGGAATGTCAGCTTTTGAGTGATTTATTAAAGGCTAGATATTCCTTCTACTATCAGCATTCCTTATAGTATATGTAGATCAGGCTATGAAAGGGTGTTTAGCCAAGTCACCGGGTCACCTGTAAATAAACCAAATCAACAAATAAAGGTCTAAGTATCCCAGAAACACAGATAGAGTGACCTCTTTCCTGTGGAATCTAGAAGACTTAGAGCCAAAGAAGAAACAAGCAAGAAACAAAGAATCAAGCTTATCTAGCTGCTGTTCTCCATCCATGAGATAAATGCCATGGGTAACTGTGAAAATCACTAGGCCCTGAGGTGAGAGAAAAAGACCAGCAAAAGATACCGTTGAACAGGAGTCTCTCAGGAGGGAGGAAGAAAAATGAACATTTTTTGAGGTATATTAATTTAATTTTGCCACTCGAGTGCTGTTGTAGGTTGAGTTGTGTCCTCCAAAAGGATACATTCAAATTCTAACTCTGATACCTATGAATGTGACTTTATTTGGATCTAGAGTCTCTGCAGTGTGATCAAGTTAAGGTCATATTGACTTAGGTCATCGTGGATTAGGGTTAGCTCCAGATCAGGCCTTATAAAGAGAATGAGATTTGGAGACCCAAAGAGACAGAAGAGATGGAGAAAAGAAGGCCATGCAGAAATGGAACATGTAGAAATGGAAGCAAAAATTAGAATGATGGGGCTTCAAACTAAGAAATGTCTGTATTGCCAGCAACCTCTAGAAGCTAAGAGGAGGCAGGGAAGGAGTATTCTCTAAAGCCTACAGAGGGAGGAGCATAGCCCTGCCAACACCTTGATTTTGGATTTCCAGGCTCCCAAACTGTGAAAGAATAAGTTCTCTTGGTTTCAGCTGCCCAGTTAGTGATATTTAGTTATAGAAGTCCTGGGAAGCTGGGAAAAACGCCCCTGAGGAAAGGACTTCTCCATACTTGTTTGTACTGGGAGGATTCCTCTGAGTTTGAATCTGAAAGATTTCATAGCTCAGAGGAGTATAATCCAGATGTAAGCGTAGACAACACAGATGAACAAAAACCCATCACTGCTAATACTGGCCAATTCCATTATTGGAATGAAATCTCTCTCTGCCTTTGTATACTACCCTATTGCTGCAAGTTCCGTGCAGTTTGAATGATGATGGGCTACTAAAGTTAACTAGTGTCCATGTCAAGTTCAAAAAGCCTCTAGGGTACCATTTGATAGTCCAAGTGTGTTCTTAGGACAGAATATAAAGAGGCCACAGATGTACGGTTCCTCAGGCTGTTCCAAATGAAAGTTTTTGTTTTGATGTACTCGAGAATCCTAGGAAATGTGTTACTGCCAACTGATATATTTGTGTATACATGTAAAATCATAAAGCAGTAAATAAAACTATCCTCCTTGTGTGTATTTATATATATGAGTGTAAATATATATATGTACCTATGTTTATTTATATAGCACATTGCTTCTAGAACTGAAAAATTCTGCAAGTTTTCTCTCATCTATTCTGTAAGGTCAAAATATATTCTATTTTCCTAAAAAGTTGAATGTTTGTCTCTTTTTTCTCATTGTCTCTTTCTTTTTTAAAAATTTTAAATATTTATTTTATTTTTGTGTGAGAGAGAGCATGAGCAGGGGAGGGGCAAAGAGAGAGGGAGACACAGAATTGGAAGCAGGCTCCAGGCTCTGAGCTCCAGGCATAGCAAGCCTGACATGGGGCTCAAACTCACAAGCTGAGATCATGACCTGAGCCAAAGTTGGACACTTAACCAACTCAGCCACCCAGGGACCCCTCCATTGTCTATTTTTCTTAACTGCAGCCAAAGCCTTCACTCTAAATGCCTGCCAAGCACTGTTTTCCCCATGCCCATAGAATTTGCTGTTAATATCAAGCATCTATTGGTAGAGAAATTAGCATATTTGGTTAATTGGCAGAGAGAACTCCCATTTTCAGATGTACTCCTAATGAGAATAATTATGACATTCTATGCAGAATTATTTGGTGATTCTTACTGCCCTAAATCATTGTGCTTATTCACACACAACTATTAGGCCTAAATTAAAACCCAAAAGATAAATCCCCAAGGTATGCATGATACATGTCAGTGCTTAAGAGGACAGATGAGGTGAATGTTTCCTGCTGTTAAACATATTGCAGAAAATCTTTTATAATTATAACATTTTAAAATGATAGCATTAATATACTTAATAACCAATACTTTCTTCATGAGGAAAAGAATGAGATGAATTTTGCACAGCACCAAAAAAACTCAAGCCTAAAGAAAGGGGAGTCTTGTTGGCACAGTGGGTGTGGGTTAGGAATGTGCCTGGAGATCCCCAGGACCAGAGATGGGGTAAGCAAGCTTCCTGACTGAGAAAAATATGGATTTGGTACATTGGGGATGACCTCTTCTTATAGTTTGTTAGAGAAGAGAAGATACAACCAGCTTGTTTGCGTCTATGTCACCTGCTTCCACATTACCCCCAGAATCAGAGGTGCCTGAGTAAGCCCATGGGACCTGAGCAATTATCTGAATTGCAAGGGGCACACATGTCCACATTGAGTCAGGCTGTGAGTCTATGACTTCTTACCAGCTCTGCCCGATTCTTCTGTCCCCTCCCCTAATTTATCTCCAGGATTAGGAGATGTACAATTCTTAACACTGAGATGAGAGCACTGAAACCTGACTAGATCCCTGAAGAGTCAGATCCCTGAGAATTACCCCTGTAGTCACAGAGCACAAGCTTACCCACACTTGAACCTCAGCTAACCTACTCTCATACTCACTCCAGGGGATCATAAAATTTTAGGTGAAAAGCAGACTCTTCTGTATTAGACATCTCTGAGACCAATTCACCATTCTTGGGTTTAAATTACTAATACCTCTTACTCACTTAAGGACGGGAAGAGTATTTAACCACCATGCTTTAATTTCCTAATTTTCTATTGGAAGAATAGGGATAGTACTGAAATGGTATTGGCTTTATTGATAGTACTGAAATGGTATTGGCTTTTTTGAAAATGATCGTGGCTCTGGTATGTCCAACAAGAAAAACACAGTCCCAAGAGAACATTAAACTGTTTCTAAGTGTGCCCTATTAACCATATTTTAGCAAACCTCACAGGACGAAAAATATAAATTACAAAGACAATCTCAGGGAATTCAAGCTTCCATATAACTCTGGTAGGAAGAGTTGTGGTTTTTTTTCCTGATTAATTATAAAGCAAAACAAAAACTATATATGTTCAGTATTAGCTTGAAGTACATTCTCCTCTATCTTAGTCAAAGTCTGTGAACTAGGGTGATCTGATGGCTCTATTTGAAATATTTTACTTTTTTAGCAATTGAAAATTGGTTTATGAAGTTAAAAAAGAACTTCCAAAGAGATTAACATTTTGAAAAAGATTTGGAAAATGAAGTTCTAGATCAATTTTATGGTCTGTGGTGTGTCATTCATGCTTATAGATTATATTTTGTGTGCTGGCCTTGAGAAAGTAGAATAAAAATGAGTAAAGATTTACATCTTATTTCTCCATATACCTACATTTTCTGTGCAGGGGAGAATTTGCTGTCATTCTGTGATTAATATAGAATCACTTTGACTCTTCTATTGATTCACTTGACTTAACACCAGAGGTGATTGTCCACTTGGCCACTTGGCCTTCTCTTTACTTTGGATATTGCCTGCCTTTCTGGGCCCCCTTCCTTCAGGGCATATTCCATTCTCTTCTCATTTCTCCTGCCAGTGTCTTGGTCATCCCTCTAGCTTACCTTTATCGTCTTTGTCTGCCCTGTAGCACACTTTCTTCAGCTCTAAATCAACCTGATAATGTAAACTGAGTGAATGTGCCAAGTAGCCAACCCTAAGCAATTTATAGTGAAAGAAAATCTTGTTTTAGAAACATGAAAACTAGATCATAATACTAAATTGTGAGTTGCCTTAAGGAAATGAAATTACCTCTTCTTTTCTCCTTTCCTATAAAAGTATGAGGTTGAATTTGAGGTTCTCCAAATTCTATGACAATATACTCTTTTCATTTCTAATACTCTATAGGCAATATCTTTTCTTTCTAACTCACTCTGGTAATGGAGATTTTTTTTTCAAAGCATGTGAGTGTGATATTGATGGCCCTTCAATAAGAAAGTAAAGAGAGTCCCTGAAGGCAGATCATTCTTCTAAGTCCCCCTCAAACTAGGAGACATAGAATGCTCCTGGCTTAAGAAATGTCTTAAGTGGACGTAAGCTCTAGGAATTCAAGTTATAAATATGATCCTACTGAAATTGATACAGTGACTCAAATGTGTCAATTAAAATACATTCATAAAATTTACAATTATCATTAATATGTAGTGTATTTCTTTGTGTATATCTAACATTTTCCACAGTGCTAAGTAGGAAAATTTCACATACAGGTACAGAGAAAAATGTGACTTAAGTAATCAGGTGATGTGTTAAGTGGGATTCTCCCAGAAGCACACTCTGGGTGATGACTCAGGTGCCGGTGGTTTGTCAGGGGATAACTCCCAGGAGAAAACAGTGAGGGAGTGGAGGAAGTAGGGTGAGGAAGGGGAAGAGGTCAGACAATTTCAAATGGAGTTCCACACACTGCCTGATCCCCCAGGAAACTCTGGATGGTCAAATTCTACCTAAGACTTTGTCCTGCCTCATGGTGTATGAACTGAGCCTAGCAAGATGGCTGGGTGGGTGATCAATTTAGAACAGTTGGTGTCGTAGCTTGGGGCGGTGTTGCACAATACCATAGACAGGAGGTCTTAAACGATAGACATTTATTTCTTGCAGTTCTGGAGGCTGGGAAGTCTGAGATCAAGATGTCAGCAGATTCAGTTCCTGGTGAGAGCCTACCCTAGCTGTAGACAGCCACCTTCTCACTGTGTGCTCACTGGGCCTTTCCTCGATGTGTTTGTGTGGAGAGAGCCATGTCTCTGTCTTCCTCTTCTTAAAAGGGCGCTAATCCCATCATGAGGGTCGAACTCGCAAGGCCTAATCTAAACCTGAATGCCTCAAAAAGGGACCAAATACTATCACATTGGGAGTTAGAGCTTCAACTATGAATTTGGGGGAGACACATTCAGTCTGTAACAGCTGCATTTCTAGAAACTAGTTAACCAACCAGACAGTGTTAACTGCTTGAAGATAGCTGATAAAAAACCAAGATAGCCAGGCCTTCAGGGGCAAAGATCCTGGAGAGAAAGGAAATACCATATAGTGAGCCTGACATTTTCTGCACTAAATAACAGAGCTTCAAAATATATAAAGAAAAATAGACAGAAATCATACTAGAAAGAGACAATACAAATTGAAACACAAAACATAGTGAGGGATTTTTAATCTCTCTCTCTATTTTATTGAAGAAGTGGGCAAAAAAAAGTAGTGAAAATACAGATTTTAACAACAAAGGTAACAAATTTGACATAATACATAAATAAGTAGTAATTTATATTTATATAATGGACAGGATGTATAAAACTCTGTCCCCAACAACTATAGAATATACATTCTTATTCAGTATACCTTTGAATATTTACTTAAACTTATTCTGGGCCATAAAAATTGTTTGAACAAATCTCAGAGGATTTAAATCAGACGGAACAAATACCATGGATATAGTTGAATTAAGCTAGAAATAAATAATTAAGAAATATGAAAAAACCTAGAAAAGTGTAGAGTTTAATTAATACACTTTCCAAAAAGAAATCTCAACAGAAGTTAGGGAACATTTTAATTCAATGATAACAAAATGCTATTGGGTCAAAATTGAGATGCAGGTTGGTCCAAACTGATAGCTTGACTTGCACAAATTACAAAAGACAGAAGATTAAATATTAATGATCCATTTATTGCCTAGTTCTTCAACTTCTCAAGAAAGTCTTAAAAAATAATAGATTAAACCGAAAGTAAGGAAAAAAAGAAAAGTGCATTAGTTAATGAAATAGAAGGCATGCAATACAATCAATGAGACAAAAATATAGCAAGAAGATACTTTGACAAACTTTCTGTTAATGACGGTGAAAATTTAAACCAATCGAAAAAAAATAATTTGAAAAACACAACCCGAAAAGTTGTACCTAAGGAACAAAATGGAAAATTTAAATATCCCTCTGTCTGTTAAAGATAGTGAATCCATAATTTACACACTCCAGTGGAGAAAACTCCAGGCTAAAACGCCTTCATATGTGAATTCTCCCAGATACTTTTAAGGAAGATAAAACTCTAATCTTACATATTCTCTTCCAGAGGACAGAGGGAAAAAAAAGTCAAAATACTTCCCAACTCCTTCTGTGAGGCCAGCACAACCTTGATACCAAACCCCGTCAAGGACAAACAAGAAAGGAAAATTAAAAGCCACTCTCTCTCATGAATATAAATGCAAAATACTGCAAACAGAATGTTAGCATATATGTGTGGAGGGGTCTGGGACTCAGCCTCAGAATGAGAATGCACCCTCTTGGCTGGAAGGCACAGGGGCTCTGCTAGCATGGTGGCTGTATAACCAAAGAAGCAGTGAAAGCAGGGACCTGGAGCTTTCTAGTCTGATAGCGAGCATAAGAACCCTGAGCAACCTCTCGAGGAGAGGAAGTGTGAGGATAGCTAGCTGTAGAAAACCATCTTTTTTTTTTTTTGCATACACTCAGTTTAGAGACTATTGTAATTAAAGATGTGCTGTCATCCATTGGCCGCCTCTTGGGTGACACGTCCCTTCAGCCACACCTCCGTCTCTAGCCGGTATGGTAAGGAGCAAGTTCAGTTCCTGACAAGTGCAACCAGGAGGGCCTCGTCTGAGATTGTACTGTTTACTGTACCTTCCTGCCCAGGGCTCCCTGGATGCTCCCAGCAAATCCGCCGGAAATTGTAATTCTGCAAGCAGAGTATGGGGAATACTATCTGCCTGTGAGGCTAATCTTGACCAACAGAGGACAGACACAGACCAACAGAGGAGGACACAAATCTTCCTCACTTTGTCCTCAGGGTGGAAAGTTCTGAGATTCATCACAATGAGGGTGCTCGGAAGTGTTAAACTTCTCATTTTATTCACGCATTGTGTTCCTGATTTTGTTCAGTTGTCCGTGTTGTATTGTGTCTCACTGAGTTTCTTTCTGATGGTTGTTTGAATTCTTTTTTAGGCAGTTTGTAGATCTTCATTTCCTTGGGGTCAGTTGCTGGAAGTTTATTCTCGTCTGTGTCCTTTGATGGTGTCATGTCTGCCTGATTTTTCATGATCTGTGTAGCCTTGCATTGTTGTCGCATCTGAAGGAGCATCGCTCCACAGGTCCCTGGGTCATAGGATTGGTCCCAGACGGTGTCTGAGAGGGGCTGGAACTGATTGAAATGGCCATGCCAGGGTGCATGACCTGGACCAAGGTGTGCAGGCCTGCTTTCAAGGGCATGGAGGAACACGTCTCCTGCCAGACCTCTGGGTGGGTGGGGCTGCTCCTGGAGTGTGGCTAGGAGGGCCTGGAGCCAAGTCACAGGGCCACCTCAGAGTCCAGTATGATCAAAGCAGCCAGGCCTGCCTCTGGAGGCATGAGTCTCCTTCTGGGTGCCTGAGTGGGCACCAGTGCTCCTGGGCTGCAGCTGAGAGGGTTTAGAATGGGGCACACGACCCCTTCAAGATCCAGTGAGAGGTTTGAGGGCTGAGCTGCTGGAGGGATGCCGGGACTGCTTCCTGATGGGGCCATGAGGAGGGGCTGGCCCAGTCTCTGCAAGGGTGGAACTGCTCCCTGGAGCAGCTGGGAGGGGCTGGGGCCCAGGCACAGAGCTGTTGCAGGACAGACATTGGAGGGCCTGCCTCCAGGGCTGGTGCCTCCCGGTGGGCCCCTGGGAGGGCAGACCTGTTCTTGGACTCCAGCTGGGTCCCCCAGAGGCACTTTGTCCATGGAGGGCTGCCAAATTATTGTTGCTGTGGGGATATGAGTAGGAGATTTCCTTTTCTGTCATCTTTTTTTTTTTAATGTTTATTTTTGACAGAGAGAGAGAGAGAGAGCATGAGCATGAGTTGGGCGGTGGGGGGAGAGGGAGGGAGGAAGAGAGGGAGGAAGGGAGGGAGGGAGACACACACAGAACCTGAAGTAGGCTCCAGGCTCCGAGTTGTCAGCACAGAGCCCGATGAGGGGCTCGAACTTGTGAACTGCAAGATCATGACCTGAGCTAAAGTCAGACTCTTAACCTTAACCCACTGAGCCACCCAGGTGCCCCTCCTGTTCTGTCATCTTGCTGACGTCACCTCATATATTCTATGTCCGTCTGTCTATCATTATCATCTCCTGTCTAATGATCTGTAATTTCTGTTCCCGTAAATTATCTCATTTGATTTTTAACTGTAACCTTTTTGAAGACTGCCCTGCAGATGTAATTCCATGAGAAAAGATGTGGAAAAATTAGACGATTTTGTAAGGATTTCTCCGTATTTCTTCTCAAACAAGACTTTATATCAAAGATTTTCTCCCTCAGTGGGAATTGTCAGGTCCTTAAAGGTCTAATAATTTAAGTAGAAAGCTAGCCCAAAATCCTATTTAAGTGATTTGAGGGTTGTTATTTTTCTCTTATCTTTTGTACCTTTTAGAAAAAGTTGACATGTAATGAATATTAACAATAGGAAATAAAAGGGACACATGTAAGATGGACTACATAATTGGCCATATAAAATGTAACTGATTTAATAGACTATATAAAAATATCTGACTGTATAAAAATGAAAAACAGGATCAGACTCTGTGCCAGAATGAGAATGTTTATGTGGGTTTTTCCAAAATCTCATCCTTGACCTTGGCATTGTGCATGCCCTCCTAGAATGAGCTGATCCACTGCCAGGGCCTCCAGGAGGAGGCCTGTGCAGATAATTCCCACATTTGCGCTGGAGGAGAAACATGTCTAACAATCTCCTTTCTTGTATTTTCAGCTGCCTGCTGGAATTTTCCAGCTGCCTACTAGATGTCTTGTCTTTTCGAAAAAGCTCAACATATCTTAAGTTAAATATATCACCTCCAAGGCAGCTTCTGCTCATAATTATTTTTCTTTTTCTGGTTCCTGGTGGTTATCTTAATCGCCATGGCTTAACATTTTTAGAATCACCTTTTATTTCTCACTTGATCCCTCCTCCTGAAGATGATAAATTCTGTGGATCCATGGTTTGCAATCTCGTATATTCCTTTTTTTTTTTTTTTGATTGGCTACTAACCTAATGCATTTTTGGGATTTCTAACTAAGGTTATTTTAATAGACCCATAACTGGTCATGTAATTTTGAGACTTTCCTTAATAAAAATAAATTTTCAAGTGCAGTTGTGACCTTGTTTTTGCCAGTTTAAGATTTTTCAACACTACTTTCCTTGCACATATAGATGTTTCTGAATGTGCTTTCTAAAGTCCAGCTAATGGGGCGCCTGGGTGGCTCAGTCAGTTAAGCTCATCGGCTCAGGTCATGATCTCACAGTCTGCGAGTTCGAGTCCTGTGTAGAGCTCTGTGCTGACAGCTCAGAGCGTGGAGCCTGCTTCAGATTCTGTGTCTCCCTCTTCTACTCTGCCCCTCCCCTGCTCGTGCTCTGTCTCTCTCTGTCTCTGAAAAATGAATAAACGTTAAAAAAATTAAAAAATAATAAAGTCCAGCTAATATTCTGCAGTGGTTGAGCAGATAATTTGGTAGCTTTAAAGAAAAAATAATAAAAAATATTCACAAATGTTTCTCAATTAAACTGTAAGATAATCTAGAATTGTCTACCCTTTACTAACAGAGTATAGTTTCTCTTAACTAACCCATCTTTGCTTAATTCATGTGCCAATGCTTGTTTTGTTCTCCAGATCTAATTATTTAATCTAAATAAACCTAATAAATACTATATGGCATTAATTCTATGGTTAGCATAAATACACAAAGAATTCATTGATGCATTTAAGTATAAATGTAATAAAAAGTAAATAGATATTTGAGCAATGTCCTAAAAATAAGAAGCTGACCATGATTTTAGTACAAATAATAAATCCTCACAAGCTGGGATATGTGAGTATTTGAATGTGGTGACTTCATATGAGCATCTAAATAAGGAAAGCACTGGATAGACAAAGCAAAGACATTGGATCTAGTAGACAAAGACTTTAAATCAACTCTTTTAAATATGCTCAAAGAGCCAAAAGAAATGCAAATAATGTCTCCACAAATAGAGAATATCAATAGAGTTATAAACGGAAATAAACTAGTGTTCTAATGTGAGTGCTAAGAATTTTTCTATAATGGAAAAGAACAGAATTATGTATGCATCCAAGTTGCACTCTTTATAGCAAAATCTCATCTCATTATTGATATTCTGGGAAGCAAAGTAGAATAAGCTGTTTGCAGAATTCCTCTAGCAAAAGACACTATCAAAACCTGTATTTTTTTTTTTTTAGTAATAGAGTAACTATTATGAAGAAATGCTGGTAGCCTTCTGCTTTCTTTAGTGTAAGAACTACCTCGATTATGGAGTCTTAATCCTGCTTCATCCTCTGTAAGAGCAAAAGCACTCATTGGTCTTTCAGTCTGGTTAGCCTTGGTGACCCACTGCAGGAGAAACGCTTTTTCTGGATCATCTGGTGTGCCGTGTCGCAGACTGGACAATGCAGTGGAGCAGGACCCAGGTGGCACTGGACAGACAGGAGAGGCAGTGTCACAGCCTTACCAAACTGCGGTCACTGAGAAGTGGGGGCAGAGAGTTCTGTTTGCTATATTGTACAAACATGTGGGCAGTAGTTTCTGCTTTTCTGCGTTAAAGCACTCTGGTTCATGTTGGGAAAGGTGAGCATATAAATTCCTGTAATGAAGACAAAAACATTTTAAATGACAATAATAATTCCTTCAGAGGTATGTCTGTGTTGGGGATGATTTGGGGAGAAGTGGGTATGACCTCCCCACCTGTCTCCTTCTCCTCTTCCAGCTCCGAGATGCACATGTCACCCAAGGCTTAAGGAAAGGGGGGTTACTGCATAGCTTGGGAACAAAGCTAAGTGGGTTCTTTTTAGGTCTAGAATATAAAGGACTTGAAGGGGAAATGAGCAGCCTGAGGAGTCCCTTTTCCCCATCTCCTGCTGAGGGGAAGAGAAAAGAAGGGTTTGGAAAGGGAGGAAGAGGGTGGACATGAGCAAGCAAGCATGAAGACTCGGTTTCCCTGAAATCCTGCCTCAGGTTAAGTCCACAGTGGGAAATGTCTCTGAGCCCTTCATTCATGTTCAGGCATCTGCATGTGAAGGCTGTGAGTAGGGTAGGCGATGGAGGGGAGCCTGCGGACCCCAACACAAGTCACCAGCTCCCCCTCTTGCCAGAGTGGGGAGATGGTAGTATGGCAGAGACCCCACAGCAGCCCCAGGTGGCATGTGAGGAGAACCAACAGCTGCTGTGGGTCCTGGAACGAATGCAGAAGGCAGGGAGTGGGGCACTGGGTGTGGGCAAAGGGTCACCCCTGGGATGAGAGGAAGGAAGAACACCTGAATGCCCTGATAAAGCACGGCCCACCCCTGGCCAGTCACCACGGAGCTGAGGGGAGGGGAGGCTGCTTGACTGCGTGTGGAGAGGACCAGGAGGGGGGTCTTCCTCTCCCCGACTCGCAGGACTGGCAGGAGGGGAGACAGACCCCTGCTAGCATTTTGAAGCTGAAGGGGACAGAAATAAAATCCTGACTTGACTGAGTAATCCATGAACCAGACTGAGTTCCTCTGAAATGATTAGATTGATTTTCTACATTAGACAGAATAGAAACTCAAGAGAGAAAATTAGATTGAGTTAGGGGAAAAATGCATTTTTCATACCCGAGGCTGTAACTGAGGAATTCCTGACTGCGATATGATTCTAGCTGCATTGCCCAAGTCGCTTACCTGAGCTGTGGTCAATACCCTGCTGGCTTGTGGGAGCCGGCTGTCAGCAGCTCCTCCCAGCTCAACAGTAGCACATTGGGAGCTTGAAATCTGCCATCAGGGAGCATTTACACCGCAGGAATTGACAAATGCTATAAAGCAGGTCTCCCTCCCCTGGACCCTCCCCAGGGAACAACATATTAAACACTTACCAGCATACCGCTTACCTCCATTTATCTCCTATGATCTTGGAAAAAAATTATTAGAGTATATTTTACAAATTGGACTATGATGCAAAAGACCTGAACCAAGAGTTTGACATGCTTCCAGTACTTGTTTGTTGCTTAAAAAAAAACCAAATCTATAAATATGGTGGGGTTTTGTTTTTGTTTTTGTATATTCATAATACAGCTAAGTTCTTTACCATAGTTTATTTATTTTATTTTATTTCTTTTTACACTTTATTGTCAGGTTGGTTTCCATATAACACCCAGTGCTCTTCCCCACAAGTGACCTCCACCAAGACCATC
>CM053563.1:45859537-45890483 GCA_028646485.1 Cryptoprocta ferox
CTTCTGAGTCCGATCTCCCTGTGCCGCGGGCGAGCCAACCTGTATTCTCCAAGCTCCGCCTCACTTCCAAATCCCAGTCCGTGCAGTTCAACACCGTCACCGGGGATGAGATGCGTTCCCGCTGGCGGCTGGCCTCCCGGCCGGCTTGCGCCGCCCTTTTCGCGGAGCCGCCGCCGCCGCTGCCGCTTTTCAAGGCTCCTGGTGCGGCTGCGCCCAAGGAAGAACTCGCAGGCCAGATGGGACGGATTTCTCTCCCGGCGCTCGGCAGATATATATGGGGAGACGGGCAAGTTTTTCCTCCTGTAGAGATGGTTCTATGAGCGTTTTCCGTCTCTCTTTCTCTTCCCCTGGTCTCTCCGGGGTACATCGCGCTCTCCCTGTGTTGGGCTCGGGCTCCTTTCCCCTTTACCACCGGGACCGGCCCGTCCCCTAATTTCCCAGATCACAGTCACTCACTCAGGCATCTTTGAGGTTGTCTTCTTTCTGGCGTCTGTTTCTTCTTTCCCCCACTTGCAAGTCCAAGTTTTATCCCTTCAATCCTTCTCAGTTCAATCCATACGGGTGTGCACGGATTACAGAGCTCCCTGCTTCTCTGCCATCTTGTCCTCTCTCTTACCATAGTTTAAAACACTTGTTTCTAGAATCACATACAACAAGTAAGTGAATTAAGAATGTATATCCTGGAGCATCTGGGTGGCTCACTTGGTTAAATATCCAACTCTTGATTTCCGCTCAGGTCATGATCTCACAGTTTGTGAGTTCAAGCCCCATGTCAGACTTTGCACTGACAGAGAGCATGGCCTGCTTGGGATTCTCTGTCTCCTTCTTTCTGCCCCTCCCCCGCCTGCTCTCTATCTCTCTCTCTCAAAATAAATAAACATTTAAAAAAAAAAAAAAAAGAATGTATATCCCAAGCCGAAACATTCAAACTTCCAGCTTTTGGGGTTGGATATGTTGGTTGCCCTACTGTTTGATTTTATGCTAAAAAGAGAACAGCTCTCCATTCAACATCTATCTTTGATCAAAATATACAGAAATCTCCAATCTTGTCTTTTTCTCAGTGACTTACCAATATGAGTTAAAATATTTTATAGAGTAAATATCAAGAGTGAGAAGTGAAAGCAACTCGCTTCAGAAGTGGCCCAAACAGGTCAAAATATCCAATTAATCTGGTATAGCTTGGTCAAAGATTGCAAATAATATCTTCATGTAGAACAGTGGGAATAAGCGTGCATATTATTAGTGACCTTAAATACTGCTTATTCTATACATTTAAAATTGGACATGGTCTTTTTTGATATTAATTTAACTGAAGTTGGTGGTCCACATGTGTGCCCAACACAAAACACATGCTAAGTGGTCCTCAGATGCTGAAAGTTTGACCATTGCTTTCTTAGCTTTGAATGAAAGATTTTCAACAATCTGGCCCCACTTTCTTTTCCTGCCTTAATGACCACTGCCCTCTTCATGCCTTCTCTCTCCCTTTAGTCCAGTTACTGCTATTCTGAAAAATATGCCTTGCATCTGTCTGCCCTCGGACCATTCCTCTGCTTGGAAGGCTTCAACCCTCCATTTTGACCTTTCAGAATCCTACCCTAGAACCTAAACGGAATGCTTCTGTTTTCCCTCGTCACTCAGCCAGCAGTACTCTCCAGATCCTAAACTGCTTTAGTGTATACCCTGTTTCAAGTTCTCATATAATATGTATCACCTGCTCACGTGTCCACTTGCTGTTTCATAAAAGGCAAACTTCTAGAAGGTGGAAGCCTTATCATCTGTGATGAGAAACAGGCTCTGGAATCAACTGTGTTTGAGGCTTTGCCTGATTTTAGTATATTCTGTGACCTTTCACAGGTGGCTACCTCTCTTTGCCTCAGTGTCTTCATGTCTAAATTAGGAAAAATAATAGTTTCCATCTCATAGGCTTGTTGTGATAATCAAATGAGTCAGGACAGGGAAGCACATCATAGAACACGTGGGCAACTTCTGTTTATAGTTGGTGATCCTGAGTCATTCCTGGCATTTATTTTGGCTATGTATGCACCGATAGATATAGTGATCACATTTGGTCCCCTAATTGTGGGTATTCATGGTGGTGATTAGAGTGATATTGATATTCCCTCGTATACAGTAGTTTTCTCTGAAAAATTTATCTGTGTGATCCAGTACTGAAAACCATAACCCATCTGTGTGATTAGGGAGATAAATTCTATATTCTTTGTTATGAGGGATGACATGTAGAGATTTTTTAAAGAAGGTAATATTTCATACTCTTCTATTTCCTTGTGCTTTTTTAGTTCTAATTAAGAATTAGAACCATCCTAAGTTTCATAGCCCCTCCCAGATTCAATTTTTTGACATTTTATTTCTTCCTTCTTCCTGTTTTTAAAAGGTATGAAGAAAATTTAATAGGGTTTACATCATTCAAAAACATAAAAATCTAATCACTTTGTAATCTACACATAAAGCACAAGAATTTAAATATTAAGATATTTAATTATGACACTTCATGGGGTGCGTAGGTGGCCCCGTTGGTTAAGCGTCCGACTTCGGCTCAGGTCATAATCTCGCAGTTTATGGGTTTGAGTCGTGCATTGAGCTCTGTGCTGACAGCTCAGAGCCTGGAACTTGCTTCATATTCTGTGTCTCCCTCCCTCCTCCTCCCACTCCACCTCCCCCACTCACACTCTGTCTCTCAAAAATAAACATTAAAATTTTTTTAAAAACATACTTTATTAAATCAGTATTCACCAAATATTCATTTGTTCATTGGAATTCAAGACATATTTCAGATACTCAAAAAAAATTGATGAGAATTAATCAGAACTATTTCTTTTACATGAAATGGCAGAAAGAGTTTAAGATCCTTTGAAATGTCAACTTTGCTCATTAAAAAAGTCCATCATTTTTCCTTTGTTACTAGAAAGCAAAACTCTTACAGACCTTTGACCTTCTAAAGTCACCTCAGCATCTAATTTAGTTCTTGTCGCTCTGAGTTTGGCCTTATTTCAACAGTAACAGCTCAGCTAATGGCAAGCCTCCCTTTTATGTCTGACCAGCTCACAAAAGTTTTTACAAGGTCAGACTTAAGTGTGACAATGGTATTCTAATATGGAGTCTGATTCTTAGTTATTAAT
This sequence comes from Cryptoprocta ferox, assembly GCA_028646485.1. Taxonomy (NCBI): domain Eukaryota; kingdom Metazoa; phylum Chordata; class Mammalia; order Carnivora; family Eupleridae; genus Cryptoprocta; species Cryptoprocta ferox. The sequence continues at coordinate 45,862,675 of CM053563.1, forward strand.
TTAACAAACATATAAGCTCTATTCTTTCATATTACAAAGTTCTTGTAAACAGCAAGCCAGGCAGCGGAGGAGGTGCTATTTGAGCCACCACAGGGAGATGGAGGAAAGAGAGTCCTGGCTGCGTGAGAGGAGTACCTAGCATTCAAGCGAAATTGTGACGAATGAGAATAGACTTCATAGAAAACTGCACTGTTTTGTGAGGCCCCAATGCCTCCAATGCCAAATTGAAGTTGTATTAAATGACATGTCTAAAAGGATTCCTTTTGTTACCATAAAAATTATGCAACTTGCTTTTACTAAAACAACTCTGGGAAATGACAAAAATAGATCGGTTCTTTAAGAGGCACATACTGAAGATTTCCAGAAGGGTAGGACATCAGGCAGGAACACAATTTCCTGTCTTCCTCTCCAAAGCCTGTAAATGTAGCCAAATCCCACTGGCCTTGCTTCCTTCATTGTCACTGCCCTGGAAGAGTTGCCACTCTGTTCTAACGTGAATCACTACACGGTCTCCTGTATCTTTCGTGCTTCCTTCTGATTCCTGTTCCTTCCATTTTACATCTTCCAAATTCCCCTTCCACTGATGACTTTACTGTCAGTGTCACCATCTAGAAAGTTTTCCAAGCCATCATCCTTGACTTTATAAGCTTCTCCTTGCCCTCCCAACATCCAATTTCTAAAGGGGTGCCCACAGGTGACCAAGCCTTGCCATTGTCACTTCACTGAAATCTCTAGAATGCTTCCATTTCTTTTCATTATTTTATTTACTCAATTCAAGATTATATCTCTAAGCAACTAACAAATAAAGAAAGTTTTTAACTGAGTGGTTGAAATAACAAGAGCTCAAACCAAGGTAGGGATCATGAAAAGGCAAAGGCCTTAATGAAAGTCACTTCAGAGGGAACATTGACGAGATTTGGCGATTTCTACACATATAGAAATTTCCATTTCTGTTATTGAAAGGGAATAATTAGAAGTGATTTTAAGATTTCAGTCTGAGCAAAGATTGGAATGATGTGACCATCTGGTTCTGACAGGCGGTAAGGCATGCATTTTTGGAATGTTGAGCTGGAGATATCTATAGGGCATCCATGAATAGATCTATAGGAAACATTCAGGATTCGGGATACAGATTTCAAAGGAAAGTCAGAGCTTAAAAATAAACATTCAGGCGTCATCATCCAAAAACATTAAACTAATCATTGCAACCATAGGCGTGAGAAATGCAGTCTACTGAGAATGAAATGTAAAAGAGGAGGGGAGAATTGTATTAGCTTTTAAACAAAAGTAGAGAAAGGATGCTCTGTGAAGGATACTGAAAAAGGGTGGCCACAGGGACTGAGGAAAGGAAATGAGCTAAAGAAGGAAGGGTTTGTTCTAAGTGATTTGGTCATGACTTCTGATCTAGAGATGTTTCCTGATGGGTTTGTCTCAGCTCATTTATTGACCTAGACAAATCTTCTCTTCTAAAGATATAGGATGTCAGCCTAGCAAATACAAAAAGCTTTTGTTCTTTTTTTGAAAGCATCATCTCTCAAGAATTATGCAAATCATGAATTTATTGTTAAAATTCAATTTGTGGATTACCTGGGAGTTCCATATAATGTCCATACCATCATATTGTTCCTGTGTTTATATAAAGGAATATAAAATGCTAGAAGTTTATATCAAGCTTGCATATAATTTTGTAAAAATGATAGACTTAAAAATTGTACAAAGGGTGCGTAACATGACACAATACTCAGTTATGCATCTGTTACGGGAAGGATCTGTTAACAGATGCATAACTGATTTATTTTATTTTATATTTTATTTTATTTATTTTACTAATTCCAGTATAGTTAACATGCAGTGTTATATTAGTTTCAGTAATTCTATACATCACTGAATGCTCATCATGACAAGTGCACTCCTTAATCCCTATCACCCGTTTCACCCATTCCCTCCCCTTCCCCCTTGGGTAACTCTGTTCTCTATAGTTAAGAGTCTGTTTCTTGATTTGTCTCTCTCTCCCTTTTCATTTACTCATTTGTTTTATTTCCTAAATTCCACACATGAGTGAAATCATATGGTATATGTCTTTCTCTGATTTATTTTGCTTGGCATTATACTCTGGCTCCATCCATGTCACTGCAAGATTTCATTCTTTTTTATGGGTGAATAATGTTCCACTGTATATATATACCACCTCTTCTTTATTCATTATTTGATGGATATGTGGGCTGCTTCCGTAAGTTGGCTATTGTAAATAATGCTGCTATACACATAGGGGTACATGTATCCCTTTGAATTAGTGGGGTTTTTTTCTTAAAAAATTTTTATGTTTATTTTTGAGAGAGAGACAGACAGAGCACGACTAGGGTAGGGGCAGAGAGAGCCAGAGATATAGAATCCAAAGCAGGCTGCAGGCTCTGAGCTGTCAGCACAGAGCCCGACACAGGGCTCGAACTCACGAGCTGTGAGATCATGATCTGAGCTGAAGTCATATGCTTAACCGACTGAGCCACCCAGGTGCCCCTAGTGTTTTGTACTTTTTTGGGTAAATCCTTATTGTTGCAATTACTGGATTATAGGGTAGTTCTGTTTTTAACTTTCTGAGGAATCTCTGTACTGTTTTTCACAGTGGCTGCACCAGTTTGCATTCCTACCAGCAGTGCAAGAGAGTTCTTTTTCTCCACATCTTTGCCAACACTTGTTTTTTCTTGTGTTTTTGATTTTAGCCATTCTGAAGGGTGTGAGGTGATATCTCATCATAGCTTTTATTTTCTTTTCCCTGATCATGAGTAGTACTGAGCATCTTTTCAATTATCTGTTGGCCATCTGGATGTCTTTTTTGGAGAAATATCTGTTCCTTTCTTCTGCCCATTTTTAACTGGATTATTTGTTTTTTGGGTATTGAGTTTTGTAAGTTCTTTATTTTTGGATACTAACCCTTTATGGGATATGTCCTTTGCAATTATCTTCTCCCATTCCATAGGTTGCCTTTTAGTTATTTTGATTATTTTCTTTGCTGTGTAGAGGCTTTATATTTTGATGTAGTCCCACAAGATTATTTTCACTTTTATTTCCCTTGCCTCAGGAGACATATCTAGAAAGATGTTGCTATCGCTGATGTCAGAGTAATTACTGCCTTTGCTCTCTTTAGGATTTTTATGGCTTCAGGTCTCTTATTTAGGTCTTTAATCCATTTTTAGTTTATTTTTGTGTATGATGTAAGAAAGTGGTCCAGTTTCATTCTTTTGCATGTTGCTGTCCAGTTTTCCCAACACCACTTGTTGAAGAGATTTTTTCCTATTGGATGTTCTTTTCTCCTTTGTCAAAGATTAATTGGCAATATAGTTGGAGGTTCATTTCTTAGTTTTCTGTTCTGTGTTCCACTGACCTATGCCAATGCCATAATGCTTTGATTACTACAGCTTTGTAATATAACTTGAAGTCAGAAATTGCAAGACCTCAGCTTTGGCTATTTGAGGTCTTTCTTGCTTCCATATATATTTTAGGATTTTTTGGTTCTAGTTCTGTGAAAAATGCGGTTGGTATTTTGATAGAGATTGCATTAAATGTGTAGATTGCTTTGGGTAGTATAGACATTTTAAAAATATTTGTTCTTTCAGTACATGAGCATAGAGTGCCTTTCCATTTCTTTGTGTCATCTTCATTTTCTTTTATCAGTGTTTTTTAGTTTTTCAGAGTATAGGTTTTTTACCTCTTTGGTTAGGTTTATTTCTAGGTATCTTACTGTTTTTGGTGCACTTGTGAATGGGGTTGTTGTTTTCTTAATTTCTTTCTGCTTCTTCCTTTTTAGTGTATAGAAATGCAACAGATTTCTGCACATTGATTTGTGTCCTGTGACAACACAGCTCTAGTAGTGTTTTGGTGGAGCTTTTGAGTTTTCTATGTATAGTGTCATGTCATCTGCAAACAGTGAAAATTTTCCTTCTTCCTTGCTAATCTGGATGCTTTTTATTTCTTCTTCTGGTCTAATTGCTAGGGCTAGGGCTTCCAGTACCATGCTGAATAAAAGTGGAGAGAGTGGGCATCCTTGTCTTGTTCCTGACCTTAGAAGAAAAGCTCTCAGCTTTTGCCCATTGAGGGTGATGTTTGCTGTGGGTTTTTCATATATGACCTTTATTATGTCGAAGTATTTTCCCTCTAACCCTACTTTGTTGAGGGTTTTTATCATGAATGGATGATGTACTTGGTCAAATGGTTTCTCTGCATCTATTGAAATGATCATAGGGCTTTTTGGATTTTACCTTTTCTCCTGTTGATGTGATATATCATTTTGATTGATTTGTAAATATTGATCCACCCTCACATCCTGGGAATAAATCCCAATTGATCCTGGTGAATGATTTTTTTTAACTGTATTGTTGGATTTGGTTTGGTAGTATTTTATTGAGGATTTTTGCATCTATGTTCATCAGAGATATTGGCCTATAATTCTCCTTTTTTTTCGGTCTTTTTTTTGGGGGGGGGATGTCTTTATCTGGTTTTGCTATCAGGGTGATACTGGCTTCTTGGAAGTTTTCCTTCTTCTATTCTTTGGAATATTCTGAGTAGAACAGGTATTAACTCTTCTTTAAATGTTTGGTAGAATTTGCCTGTGAAGCTGTCTGGCCCTGCACTTTTGTTTGTTGGGAGTTTATTGATTACTGGAAATCAGTGCCTTTAAATAAAATATAAAGTTGTTGGCATTTATGTTTGACTGTTGAGCCAAGTTGACTCTGGACTTTCATATTTCCTAAAATTCCAAATTGCTAATTTTTATAAGCCATTTTGAGGTATGATATACAAAACCTATACATATTCAATGTTTACAACTTGATGAGCTTGTTGGTAAGCAGATACCCATGATCCATACTGCCCAAAACAATCAATTTAATGCAATTGAATTACCTGTTTCTATTGAAATACCAACTGTATTTTTCACAGAAGTAGAACAAATAATACTAAAATGTGTATGGAACTACAAATGACCCTGAACACCTAAAGCAATCCTGAGAAACAGGACAAAGGACAAAGCTAGAGGTAGCACAATTCCAGACTTCAAGATGCTACAAAGCTGTAGTGATCAAAACAGTATGGCACTGACACAGAAACAGACACACAGATCAGTAGAACAGAACAGAGAGCCCAGAAATGAATTCACAATTATATGGGCAATTAAATATGACAAAGGAGACAAGAATATACAATGGGGAAAAAGACAGTTTCTTCAATCAATGGTGCTGGGAAAATTGGACTGCTACATGTAAAAAAATGAAGCTGGAGCACTTTCTAACAACATACACAAACTAAACTCAAAATTAAAGACCTAAATGTGATACCTGAAGCCATAAAAATCCTATAAGAAAGCATAGGCAGTAATTTCTTTGACACTGGCTATAGCAACATTTTTCTAGACACGTCTCCTGAGGCAAGGGAAGCAAAAGCAAAAATAAACTGTTGGGACTATAGCAAAATAAAAAGCTTTTGCACAGCAAAGGAACCCATTAATAAAAGACAAAAAGGCAACATACTGAATGGGAGAAGATATTTGCAAATGATATATCTGATAAGGGGTTATTATCCAAAATCTATAAAGAATGTATACAGCTCAACACCAAACAAAACAAAGCAAAACAAAACCTCAAAAAACACCAAACACTCCATTAAAAAATGGGCAGATGACCTGAATAGACATTTTTCCAAAGAAGACATACAGATAGCCAACAGATACATCAAAAGATGTTCAGGGGCGCCTGGATGGCTCAGTTGGCTAAGCATCTGATTCTTGATTTTGTTTCAGGTCATAATCTCACAGTTTGTTAGATCAGGCCCCCCTTGGGCTCTGCGCTGACAGTGCGAAGCCTGCTTGGGCTTCTCTCTCTACATCTCTCTGTGCCCCTCCCCTGCACACTCACGCTCTCTCTTTCTCAAAATAAATAAATAAACATTACAAAAAAAAGATGTTCAATATCACTAGTCATCAGGGAAATGCACATCGAAACTACAGTGAGATATCATCTTATACCTGTCAGAATGGCTAAAGTAAAAAAAGACAAAAAATAACAATTATTGGTGAGGATGTGGAGAAAAAGGAACCTTCTTACACTGTTGGTGGGAATGTAAATTGGTCTAGCCACTGTGGAAATCAGTATGGAGATTCCTCAGAAAACTAAAAATAGAAATACTGAATGATCTAGTAATTCCACTACTTGGTATTTACCCAAAGAAAATGAATACACTAATTAAAAAATATATAGGCACCCCTATGTTTATTGCAGCATTATTTATTATAGTTAAGATATAGAAGGAACCTAAGTGTCCATCAATAGAAGAATGGATAAAGAAGATGCAATATATATTATGCACCCATAAAAAGCGATGAGATCTTGCCATTTGTGACAACATGAATGGACCTAGCAGGTATAATGTTAAGTGAAAAAAAGATGGAGAAAGACAAATACCATGTGATTTACTCATATATAGAATCTAAAAAAAACCAAAACAAGTGAATAAACAAACAAACAAAAAGAATCAGACCTATAAATAGAACACACTGATGGTCCCCAGGGGTAAGGGGGTGGACAGATGGGCAAAATGGGCAAAGAGAAGTGGGAAGTATGGGCTTACAGTTGTGGATTGAAAAAGTCACAGGAATAAAAGGTACAGCATAAGGAATATAGCCGATGGTACTGTAATAGTTTTGTGTGGGGACAGAAGGTAGCTACCCTTGGGGTGAGCACAGCATAACGTATAGAGATGCTGAATCACTATGTTGTACACCTGAAACTAATGTAACATTGTGTCTACTGGACTCAAATAAAACAATTAAAAACAATGCATCCATGAAACCATCACCATAATCAAGGCCATAAACTTACTCATCACTACAAAAGTTTCCCCCCACCCCTTTCATTCATTCATTCATTCATTTTTATTAAAATTAAAAAAATTCTTTTGTGGTAAATTATTTTTTTAGTGTTTATTTGGGGTGGGGGCAGAGGTAGAGGGAGGCAGAGAATCCCAAGCAGGCTCCGTGCTGACTACAGAGCCTGATGCAGGGCTTGAACTCACGAACTGTGAAATCATGACCTGAGCCGAAACCAAGAGTCAGAAGCTTAACCAACTGAGCCATCCAGTTGGATGAGCTCCTTTTGTGGTAATTTTTAAAATGAAGATGGAAAATTCTGAATCCTGAAGGTACATTCCAAACAGCAGCAGCAAATTGATCTTTATTAATTTTTTTATTCTCAGAAAAGAATACAGCAAAATGATAATAATTGCGCTGTAAGAATCCATGGTGGTAATTGATTTTCCACTGTGCTTATCAAAAGGATTTGCATTTTACAATTATTGTAGCCAGCATCACAAGCATGTGCTGAGCTGATTCTGCTGGGATGCTTTTTTCGGGTTGCTACCATTCTCCTTGGTAGTAACAGAGTGTGTGGAAAATGCAGGGGTGTCGATGAGATTCACGGTATCGCCAGAAGCAATTTGAAATTGGCTAGGCAGCAGCATGACCTATTTTTTTTTTTTTTTTGGTCCGTCTTTTCTGCTCTAGAAAATGTTTGCACTAACTCTCATTCCCAGCTGGAAGCATTGCTTTATTATGACTCAATGGATCAATATACATCGGGAGCCGTGAACTATGATAGGTGGCCTGACAGTTGTGTGATAGGCCTCACTGGTTTGAGTGGAAATGAGGTTGCTTTGTGAGAAGCAACTTTCTTTTTATCAAAAAGGGCAATTTAGAACTTTCCATTATGTATTACAAATAGAAATAAGATGGAGATAAACAGAGCAAAATGATGCGCTGTTTTCCTCTTCTGCCTGCACTTGCCCACCTTTCACATCCTGACAGACTGGACCCTGCTCCCTCAGACTGAGGGCGTTCTTATCTTGGTCAAGCCAGGGAAATGGCCTGCTCTTTCTAGTAGGGAACAATTAGTGGCCTCTCATTTTCAGAAGTTATTTCTTTCTCAATGACAAAATTGCAAGTTTCTAACCATAGATTAAAATCAGATTAATAAATAAAAGTGCTTGATGAGAAAACTCACCAGCAATGGTTTGTTACACTTGGATCTATTTGTTTTCTTCAGTCTTTGAGCACAATATCCCCAAATTAAATATGTTGAAACTCAACTTGTTCTATATAAAGAGGTAAAGAAATCACTTAAAATACGTGTAATAATTGAGCCTAACTCAAAAAATCCAAATGTATGTCAGTCACTGGCAAAATTAGTGGCAATGTATCACATTTTTGACATAAAACCCATAACAGCATATTTTTTTCTCTGTATTTTTCCTAAAAACAGAACTCTTGTGTGCTCCTCTATTTGTACATAGGCCAGGAGCCAGATGGAGCTGGCTAGGGTGCTTGGATGTTAGAGGAAGCAATTCATTTGTGTAGCGAAAGGGTCTGCAACTGAAAGCATTTCTAGAATTGAATGTGCGCATGGGGGAATATTATATTTTCTGGCTTCAGACACTAAATTCTCTTTGTATCCTGCCCCCCCATGCTACTGTGGAACATTATATCTATTAAAAGCAGTGTGTGTGTGTGTGTGTGTACTATATATATACATATATACTATAATTATAATTATATATAATAGTAATATTATATATATAATTTTTTGGCTTCTCTATCTAATTTGTACCAGTTACTACTGTGATGCTCGATGAATGTTGAGTGATTTTGCTCTAGAGTGCGGATCTGGAGTGCACAATCTACACCTATGGCAGAATGTTTTTTGAATCAGATAGATGCATTGATCTTGGTTGACCACCCACATGCACGTGCAAATGGAATTGTTCTTCACAATACACATATAGTTTTATAAAATCATACTTTGTATAAAATGCATAATTGACAGCTTTGGGGATATCAGGCATGCAAACATTTACTCATAAAGATACTACAGTACATTAATCATTCAGATCTGAGATATTAGTTGGTCTGATTTTCTAAGCCAGTTTCAAATCTCTGAGTTTGCAAGTTATGCGAGTTGAGGAATAACATGGAAACACCACATATTTTTCAGTATTGTCAACACATTAGCACTGGTGAGTATTGTTTTAAGGTGGGGAGATTCTATTTGCTGTTCAGTTTAGAAACTCTCTCCCATATGTGCCCACAAATCAGGTCACCTCAAGCCCCCTGGTGTCTGCTGGGTAGAGTAGCCTCCTTTGATTGTGTCAGTCCCTTCCAGATAAATGCTCAGACTTTTTTTTTTTTTAGCTCAGAGAGAGAGAGAGAGAGAGAGAGAGCAGGATAGGTGTAGAGGGAGAGAGAGAGTCTCAAGCAAGTTCTGTATTCACAGCACAGCGTCTGACATGGTGCTTGATCTCACGAATTGTGAGATCATGACTTGAACTGAAATCAGACTTTCGGATTTCCTCCTCTTACCTTTAGTTCTTTCCAAATTGGTGGTTGTCATATGATGAACTCAGATGATACATGGCACGGCTGGGTAGCGACTCCCCTGGGGTATGTTGGTTGTCGTGTTGGTATTTACCAGAAGATCATTGGTTGGATCCTTGTGTACCAGGTCAGTGATATCTGCTGAGAGTGGTTGGGTTGGTCCTAACCCTACATGTTTGTTGACATGCACTGCCAGTTTTAGTGGCTGATCCATCCCTTGGTTTGTTTTCTTGGCCAATGCTGAAGGAAGCCCAGGACACCTCTTGTTGCCATTCACATTCCCTGAAGCTGGCTGTGACATTCTTTGGTCAATAGATGGAGTGGCTGTTGAGTCGTCTCTGGGTGACGTCACTACCATGAAGAATCCCGCAAGTGAACTTCTAGTCAGACCCTCATTCACTTCTAAGCATTGCTCTTTATCTTCTCCTCCTGGACTCTGATTGTGGAATGATTTCTGGGGAATATAATTCATTAGGCAGAAAGATGAAAAACACATTGTTCCAATTAAAAATCTCCAGTAATCTCCTGCCAAAGAAAAATTTCATGAGTACAAACTTCCAGTTACAAAATTAAAAAGTCACGGAGATTAAAAGTACAACATAGGGAATATAGTCGATAACTTTGTATTAACATTGTATGGTGACAGATGATGACTGTGTTTATCGTGGTAAGCACTGCGTAATATATAGAATTGTTGAATTACTGTTGTACACCTGAAACTAATATGATATTGTCAACTATACTTCAATAATAGATAAAATTAAAAAAAAAAGAATAATTGCACGGATTGGGTAAAAAGACCAGACAGACTTTCAGTACTATAGCAATGAAGGTCAAGACTAGTGCAATAAGGGAGAGATATTGAACCCAACACTGTGGAAATGAAAGGTAGGAGAGTTTGTAAGCCCTGGGTTGAGCCAGTAGAAAAGTACTGGAGAACATTAGTGATCATTGTGATCAGATGTTTGTGTTTGCTAATTGGTGATTACAGAAATTAGGCTCCTACCCTCCCACAGAGACTGGGGAATGAGGCACTATCTTTCTTGATGGCTGTATTTCAAGGGATGACTCAGGTCCTTGAGAAAGACATTCTTGGATTAGAGACCTGGAAAGAGGCTTGAGGAAGATTAATATCTCAAGGGGCAGAGAAATAATTTACAGTTGCAAGTTTCCCAAATTAAATGCTCTAAGAAAAGGGAAGTCAGGCACCTTAGTCAGGAAGGACCCCGTTTAAAGTTTAGTCAAGCTGAGGTAAACGTTAAGACTGTCACAGTTGCTGGGGCCCCTGGGTGACTCAGTCGGTTAAGTGTCTGACTTCAGCTCAGGTCATGATCTCACAATCTGTGGGTTCGAGCCCCGCATCAGGCTCTGTGCTGACAGCTCCGGAGCCTGGAGCCTGCTTCAAATACTGTGTCTCCCTCTCTCTCTGCCCCTCCCCCGCTCTCTCTCTGTCTCTGTCTCTCAAAATAAAATAATAAAGACATAAAAAAAAACATTTAAGACTGTCACGGTTGCATTCATCACTGATAGTTTTTCCTACTGCTTATAAAATAAAAGTTTCCACAATCAAATATCACTTAAAAAGGAATAAGTCATGAAATTAAATAAAGTATGTATATTCAAGACTGAACTCAACAAGTACATAAGCCTAGAGGTAAACATATCTCTGTAATTGGGAATATGACATTATCTTAATATGTCTTAGCACTTTTTACAAACTGAGAAAGCATTAAATGATTTAATCAATCAAATGCTTGGGATTGGTTTTGCACTTTTTACCTTTTTGATATACTGTGTTCCAGGAATGCCACCTTTTGCAGTCATTATGTGGAAATGATGTCTGTTGGTACAAGAGAGTGACTTGAGTTTGTTGACCCAGAAGGAGTGATATGAGGACATTTGGCTCATGACAGCTTATCATCTCTGTCTGGCTAAGGAAGATAAAAAAAAAAAAAAGGATGGTACGGAAGCAAAAAATGGTTTTTAAACCTCTGGGATATTGTCAGTGTGCTCTTTTTGATGCATGATGTCATTTACTGAAATGACCTGCCTCACTGCAATAGATCTAAATCGAAACTTTTAGAAAAGCATCATAATGGGCTTAGAAAGCAAAACATGAGCAAGTCCTGATTATCATTTGAATTTCTAGACATCATGTGCTAAAAGTCATTTTCCTAAAGTGACTAATTTGAGTGAAATAAAACTTGCTGGCACAGAATTTAGTGTTTTTATAACTTTTTCCCAGCTTTCCAGAGTAAATTTGGCTGTCACAAAATTTGCAAATCAAATATACAAATCAAAATGCCCGAACAGAGAAAGGGTGTAAATATTTACTTTTCAATCCACTGAATTATTAAAGATTTCAGAAATGTTTGCTCTGGCAATACATGAAGTAGGACGGAAAGTCAGTCTGCCAATTTGCCGCGAGGGAAAAACAGATCAACAGCAAAGAACTAAAACCTCAGAGAACTGAGTGAGGTATTATTAATTTAGAGCCTTTCTGGGGAAATGAAGTGAGAAGCATCTTTTCACTGTATCAAAAATCTAAAAAGAAAGCCATAAGTACACCTAGGAAATGTAGTTTACAAGTGGTTAAACTATGTAACTTTGGGGCAATTGATTGTGTGTGTGTGTGTGTGTGTGTGTGTGTGTGTGTATACTTGAGCTTTCTCTTTGAGAACCTCACTGAAAATACCTCACTGCAAAGAAACCTCATTTGGCTGCAGTTTCCACTTTGCCACTAGTTTGGTGTATGAATTTACACAGTCTTATTATACCTATATGGTTACAGAGTTATTTCATTCCTGTATGCAGTACATATTTATTAAGCATCCACTGTGTGTTGGGCCATGTGCTAGACACTTAGGATCTATCCGTGAATAAAACAGGCAAAGACTCTTGGCCTCATCGAGCTTACGTTCCAGTAGGGCAAGATAAAAGATAAAGAGTACATGTAATAAATAAGAAAATCATATACTATGTGTAAAAGAAAATCATATACTCTGTCAATTCCTGTCAAAAAAATGAAAAAGCAATTTGGGGTAAGACAAATGGGAACAGGATTGTCGGGTAAGAAAAATTGTGACAAGGAGATCAGGGGATACATGCCTCTATGGGAAGGATCAGATCTGAGCAAAGACTCGAGGGTGGCAGAGATGTTAGCCCAGTGTATCTCCGAAAGGAGCACTCCAGGCAGAAAGGATCACTTCACAGAGCAGGGACTGGGAGGTAGGAGAATGACTGGTGTTTGTGCAGAGAACCTTAGGGAGGGAGGCCCTTGCTGCTGATGGGGAGTGAGCTGGGAGGAAGAGGGGTCGGCAGACATGGGTGGGAGTGGTATTAGGGGGCCCTGATCAGATAAGACCCTGTGGGCCATATAGCGATCACTTTGTCTTTCACTGTGTGTACGATGGAGGGTTATTGCAGTGTTTTGAGCACAGGGATGATATTTTAAACTTGTAGCGTGGAGAATGGGGTCTCCGTGAGCTAAGGAAGAAGCAGAGAGACTTCCTTGGTGGCTTTTGCAAGAATGTAGGGTAAACTCATGTGGCTTGAGCCAAAGGAGTACCAATGAAGATGGGGAAAGAGTCTGATGCTGGAGAGGTGAGCAGCGCCAATAACATTTTCTGTTGGTTTGGTAATATGGTGAAAAAGAGGGGAGTCAAGAATGATTTCTTTGTTGTTGTTGTTCTGAGAAACTGGAAGGATGGAATTATCATAAACTGGTCTGGGGAAAGGTGTGAACAGAGTAGGATCGGGGGGAAGAATGGGGTTTAGTTTGGAACATGTTATAGATATCAAGTTGAATGAAGTTCAGGAAGGAGATGTGGGGTGGAGATGTAAATCAGGGCATTATTGGCATGTGGGTAATAGTTAAATCCAGAAGATCAAGAGAGATCACAAAAAGGTGCATGTAGACAGAAAAGAACCAGGGCAAAGAACTGAGCCCTGGAGCATCTCAACCCTCAGAGGTGATAAGAGATAAACTAGCAATGGAGACTAAGGAGGAACCACCAGTAAGCTGGTAAGAAAATTAAGAGAAGGAGCTCTTGTGGAAGCTAAGTGAACAAAGTATACTGAAGCATTGGGAGGGGCCAGAATATTCAAATATCTCTGGTGAGCCAGGTGATAGGAAGGCTGAAATCTGAGCATTTGATTTAGTGACATGGAGTTCTCTGGTAATCTTGGCAAGAGCAGCTTCAACTGAGTGGTGCGGAATGAAAGGCTGGTTAGAGTTGGCTTGAGCGAGAAAAAGATGAGAAAAATTGCAGAACGTGAGTGTGGACATCTTATTTGAAGAATGGTAACATAAAAAGCAGAACAAAAGTACAGTGGAGTCAAGAGAAGCTTTTGTCTTTAAAAAAAAAAAAGGGAAAAATAACAGCATACTTGTACATCCTTGAGAATGATCCATTAAAGAGAAAAAAGATAATGAGGCAGGAGAGGAGAATCGCTGAAGCAGTGGACCAGAGCAGGTCCAGCACAAGTGAAGGCGCCAGCTCATGGCTCATGGAACTAGAAAGCACAGGAATGGACTCAGGGGCACTGACTGTGCCAGCAGAGCTTGGTCTCACTTCATCTCCCACCTCTGCCTCCCTCTGCGTTGGTTTCACTCAGGCTTTCCACAAAGATTGCTATTGCAATTTGATGTTCGAGTCCCATCCTTTCAGCTTTTTAAGCAGAGGAAAGGATCTCTTCTTCAGTAGTCCCAACAGAATCCTGGAACTGCTCCCCTGGCCTAGCTCAGGTGATGCATCCATCCCTGTAACAGTTCCTGGGGACAGGGGACGCAATGCCAAGATTCCAGAGTGTTCTGTGAAAAAAGACCAGCAAATCACAGTGTCTATAGCATCGTGTTTCCTTCTTGGCCAAAAAAAAAAACAAAAAACAAAAAAAAAGAACTAAGCTGGTAACAACACAAAATTGTCAAGAGTTCTAAATCGTGACCCGGGGATACTACAGTCCATTTAAGGGACCAAACACATATTGGCACAATGTTCTTTTTGTTTCCTTACATTATTGTAATGTAATGTCAAGATCAAAATGATCCAGGCAAACTTAGACTCTTGGGGGATATCTAGTTGCAATCACATGTTAAAAAAAAAGTAATTATCTTAGAAGGAAACTTTCTTATGACAATTTTAATTAAGTGAATCAGTTTTTAAGAAATGTATATGGCCTAATGGTGGCCAGGACTGTCATTCAACTCTGTTCACTGTGCTTTCTGTCCTTGAACATTTGAGTCTTTCTACACTTTAAATATTGGGAAAGAAATATGACTCCTTTCTGAGCAGTTTGTACCTTTACAAAGTTGACAAGACTCTATGCCACATCATCTCAATGATGACCACCAGGAATGGCAGACATGCCATTTTTAATATTAGTAGGGGATAGAGGTGATTCTTGCTTCAACTAAAAGTATTTTTTTCTTCAATTTTTCTTTTCACTTTTGTGAAATTGTAAATTGTGTTTCTATGAGCAGAACTAATTATTATTGATATCTGGCAAATGGGATATATATGGATCTTAAATTTATAATTCAGCCAGCCAGTTATTTATATTTAAATAATATTGAATAAAGGTATCTGCCTAGCTCATTGGTAGAACGTATGACTCTTGATCTCAAGGTCCTGAGTTCAAGCGCCCCATTGGATGCAGAGTCTACTTAAAAGAAATATTCTAAAATAATTAAAGAAAAATAAATAATATTGAATACATTATTTAGATATATTCTTTGGAATAAAATTAACCACTATGGGCGATGACAGTTGTATAATTATTTCAGGGGTAAAGAACTGAGAAGGGAGTGACTTTTAAAATGAGATCCTAACAGAGATTTAAATTATTTTAAAAATAAGTTAATTTCTTGTCCACATTAAAGTGATTTGTATAACGTTGGGAAAATTTAATTTGCATAATATTAGGAAAATTTACTTAGCCTCTGTAAATCTTTTTTTTAAGTTTTATTTGAAAAGAAGAGGTGTTAAAACATTTCATTTCACTAGATAATTTTAGTAATTAAGCTTAATATGGTACATAAAATTTCTAGTAGAGTATTTGACATACAATAGGCACTAGACCATTTATAGTTTGCTTTTCTTTCCCTACAATTCACGGCCACATATTTTATGGAAGCAAGTTTCCCAGGAAACTGATGTTTAAAATTGGTAGGCAACAGGGTCACCTGTGTGCCTCAGTGGGTTAAGCATCCAACTTCGGTTCAGGTCATGATTGCTCTCGGTTTGTGAGTTCGAGATCCGCATCTGGCTCTGTGCTGCAGCTTGGAGCCTGCTTCAGATTCTGTTTCCTTCTCTCTCTGCCCCTCCCCCACTTGCACTCTGTCTCTCTCAAAAGTAAACATTTTTTAAAAATTTTTAAAAAATAAATAGAACTGGTAGTCAAGAGATGCTGTATTTGTGGTCATTCAGGAACTAAATATTTTCAAAGTTGAATTTAGTGCTGTGATCATAAATCTGTATTTGGAGTCAATAGAAATAATAATTGTTCTATAATTCAAAACGTCACAACTACAATGTACCCACATGCTTGCTGTATGTGAGAGAAATCAATAGGCGCTTTAATATGCTTTTTGAGATTAATTCTCAGAGCAGTGCTACAACATTTAATTTAAAAGTCTCATCAGTTGGGAGAATTTTTATTTTTAAATGTAAATTTTCAGGCTGTGATATGAAGAGTCAACAAGTGTTTTTGTTTGGATAGATTTATGACACTTTATTATGCCAAGTCTCGGTGATGAGGCCAAAGAAGGAGAAAAAGGAGGGTGGAATAGGGAGAAAATGAGCTGAAGGGACAAGACTCTTGTTTTTGTCTTGTGGGTTAAGTGTCAATAACCATGGACTAGATGGGTTCTAAAGAGACGATCTTTGGTCTATAGGTATTGGCCTACTGTAATGGCGAACACATGGGCATATTAAAAACATCGTTAAGGATGAATAATTCTTGACCAGCAGCTAAAAGGTTTGGTTAAAAAATAACATAAGGAATTCTTTAATTTTATAATAATTCAGACTTTACCACTGGCTGGAGTTAGCCCTCATTTAAATTACATTTAAAAAGTAAATACGACAATAGCATGGCTCCAGAAGGCTAGGTGGTTAGGTGGTGGCCGTATGGCTGGTATAATCTAAGGTCAGCTTTTATTGCAAGTCGTCATTGTTCCTACTTGTCACCATAGGCTGCCACTACAAAAGTGTGCCATGTTCTACCTAGATCTGTATCTATATCTATACCTATAAGTTTGCATTTTCCATATTATTATTCGACATTTTTTTTAAAATGAGAACAAGCATATCACTCCATCACACACTTAGACCATGTGCATGTGCAGAGCTAAACAGCTTCAGACCCCGTGGGTAATCTCTGGATTCCCTGGGGCTGATTTAACTTGGTAAAACCCAGGAGCATCTGAATTTCCATTACTTTATTGGGGTACCTCGTTAATGATATAGCTTAATTTGCATATCAGTAGTACCTTTTCACCACAGGTGAGAAATTGAAATGTTCAAGGTCAATTAACTTCGAATGTTTCAAGTTGGGTAGTGCAGCTGTAACAGCGAGAGGTGCTGGGAAGAGGGAGCGGTCAGTGAGTGGTGCCTCTTTCTCCTGATGAGAATTGATGATCCAATTTTAACTCACCAGAATCATGCTGATTCTTTTTTCCTTACTGTGCTCCTCTCATGTGCTCATTTTTTAAATACTGGTCTATCAAGGAGTGTCAAAATGCTAGAGAAAGATTATGAAATTCTATATTAAAAAAGTATATAGACCATTGAAATTAACTAGAAAGAGCAAGACACAAAATAATCAGCAGTTTACCAGAGGTATACACCGATATAGATAAAATTCCGAATGTTGCAGTGTCAGGTTAAAATGGTGGCCAGCTGAGGGTACTTCATTCACTCTTTTCCAGCTTTTCTACGTAGAAAACAATGATATGGGGTGCCTGGGTGGCTCAGTCGGTTAAGCATGTGATTCTTGATTTCGGCTCAAGTCATAATTTCACTGTTTGTGAGATCAAGCCCTGTGTCAGGCTCTGTGCTGAGAGTGAGGAGCCTGCTTGGGATTTTTCTCTCTCCCGCTCTCTCTGCCCTTCCCCCACATGCACACACTCTCTCTCAACCAAAGTAAATAAATAAACTTAAATTTAAAAATGATAAAAATACAGAGAGATACACAGTTGTAGTAATAAGACACTGAGGCTGCTTGGTTAGCATTAGACCTTAGGAGACTTTCAATTTCCAAACTTGGATAGATCCTTAGGAAGAATAGTATGATTTAGAAAGGACAGTGGAGGGAAATAATTACCCATTCACCACTCCCATCATGTCCCAGTACTTCAGAGACGTGGTCTTTATTAACTCGAGGGAGGAAAGTTAGCTTTACTGCCTGGTAAATTCTAGGGTTCCCCTACTTCTATCAGCACCATTTTTTCTACATCCATTGGGAGCTACCAATTCCCATTTATCATAACAACATGAGGTGCACTCTTGGTCCTGGTTAAGAGCGCCGTACCTCTTCCTGCTCTGCAGACTACAGCCAGGTGTTCAGACTCTCTGTATATGACTTATCCTCTATTCAGTAGGTTGCTCAGAGAATTAAATAACAATGCCTTTGCAGAATGCCTGACACAAAGTACTCACTTGCTCAATAAATATTAAGTGATACCCCAGTAGAATAAGTACAAAAGGTAGGCTGGAGTTTCATTACATCCTGAGAAGTGAAATATGGAGGAAGAGTTGGCTTGGGTTTAAAAATAATGCTGTGGGAACAGTTCCCACTGAGGGTTCAGGAATTTCCTGAGTTATTCATGGCAGGCTATTATTTAAGACATCTTCAGATCATTCTTCCATGTAGATAACAGGCTGCAAGAGTAAGAGGTGCCCCTTGTGGACAGCAGAGCTGTGCTGGATAAATGACACCAAGACACAAAAAATGCAGCCAGAGCGTGTGTCTACCAACAAGCCTTCTTGCTCGAAATATGAGAATATTCTTCTCTCACCTAAACATAGTAGATGGTACTGGTGACCAAGAGAACTCCTCCCATCCAGGTTACCAGCCCAAACTACAGGGTCTTCAAGGGCAAATACAGAGAAAATTAAAAGTAAAAACAAGCCAAAAAATTACAGTATGTATAAATATTTTGGACAAAAAAGAGAGATGTATGGAATGGAAGACACTTTTGAACAATGACTCATTCCAAGAAAAAAAATTTGAAAAAAAGAAGTCTCATTCTAAAGACGATGTAGTGAGTAACTTGGGATTCATAATGTAATACAAGCAGGAGTTAGTATTATACCATCAAGATAGGATGTTGTTGTCATGTAGTTCTTTTTTAATAGGCTGTATGGACTCAGTTTTGAGTCCTATGTAGAGGATGGTCACTGATTATTATCCATAACCTGACCACTCCCCTTGTTGGGCTTACGGCCTCAAGGTGGGTGACAAAAGAATGGGGAAAAGAAAGCATGTGCTAATATTCTTACTTGGGGTGTTATGTAATAGATGTTGCATTTTAATAAATATTGGATATTATATCATTATGGATTTGAGAATGTGTTAAACCCTATTTCATGACTTTTACAATGATTACATATTACTTACATAATTATCAATGTCACTATTACTTAAATAGGTAAAGTCCCCACATAAAGCCTTTTTGTATTAAACCAGAAGAATGAAACATCTTAACAAGACACCCAGTAGTCACATCTCTAATTCTGGTGTGCAGTGACTAAAAGGAAACATGATAAGTTCAGCTCTACTAGACCACACTTCCTTGAATATACAATAGGTTCCTATTTTTTCACTCTTGAGTGCTCAAGCACACCTTACTCTAGGACCTTTTCCCTGAGTGCCTCTCCCCTACCTCTTACCCCCCATCCCGATCCCCAGGCCAGTAGTGTGTTTATAAATTGGCTGGGGTGTGAATGTGTGCTGATTTGTAGAGTTCGTCAGTTTCTGTGGTTAAAACACTCCAACCATGGTCAGTTGCAAACATGGCTATATTCAGCAATCAGCTTGCAAAAATGCTGAAAATTTAATTGCCTCTCCTACACTGTTGCCAGCCAGTTCCAACTTTCCACTGAATAGAACTCTACTCCATCATCTATTGTATTATTGTTCCCTGCACCTGCCTCACCAGTAACGTTTGCGTTTCAAACATGCTTTTCAATGTCTGTCCCTCCTATAAGCCTTTAAACACAGTGAGGATAGTGACAGTGCCTTCTTGACCATCTGTATCCTGAGGCTCAATGCTATACTTTTTTCTCCAGGAAGTCTAAACATGATCAGATACCACAGATAGTATTCTAGTTCTACCACACCATGAACTATGATTGAAGGTCAAACCATTACCTAATCATGTGTGTGGGCAGTAACCCTGCTAGTTCCAAGTGTAGACATGAATGTCCACCTGTCAAATTAAGCATTTAAACATTCAGTGAGATCCTCAGTTCTTCCCAGTGTCAGAAATTATAACACCTAGAAATGAACATAATTAACACAGGCTTCATCCATTTATACTAAATTCTTGTTTTTCTATATTATTCTAGAATTACAAGAAGTTTCATATTTTGGAAATTTGACTTTATTAAATTTCATACAGGAATACTGGCATTTCTAGTCCACTAACAGGTTTTTAACTAATCTTTTGCCCATTTTCTTCGTTTCTATTTTCATAAAAGGAGCTGGTGGCTGGTCTCCACTTGTGTCAAACAAATACCAGTGGTTGCAGATTGACCTTGGAGAGAGGATGGAGATCACAGCTGTGGCCACCCAAGGGGGATATGGGAGCTCCAACTGGGTGACCAGTTACCTCCTGATGTTCAGTGATAGTGGCAGGAACTGGAAACAATATCGACAAGAAGACAGCATCTGGGTATGTTTCTTTAACAGAATGCGTAGTCTCTCGCAGAAAAGAGGAGAGTCATCCCTGCATGTTGTTTACGAATCTCTTAAACTAAATTAGAAACAGAATCTTAAGAATAACTTAGAAAACATTTTTCAAGAAAAATATATTAATATTCATTTTCTAATCCATTTCATGGTATAACTTTTGAAAATACTAAAGGTGAATGAACTTATCTCAGAAATTGAAATTGAAAAAAATCTTGTTTGTCCACGACATAGTGTGGAAGTCTAAGAAATAAATAGGACCCCTAAATTTTTTTTTAAGTTTTATCCAATAACATAGTGGTTTTTGCATGGTCTTCATTTACGGTTAGTTGTAAGAATTTATTCCTCTTATTTCCCCTGATAACTCTGAGGTTTCTGAACATCTCCTTCTCTCTCTAGTATTTGGAGGTTGGCATATATAATATTTGGAGTATTATGTATGATATAAACACAGTATACATAATATGATTTGTATATAAACCTTTCTCTAGCCTTTTAAAAGTGTGTAAGTATGTAAAACACTGCGTGTTATTGGCCGGGGCATGGCTCCTGGAAGAGAGAGTGATGTGTAAAACGCTGCTTGTTATTGGCTGGGGCATGGCTCCTAGAAGAGAGAGTGACAAGGAGGCAGTTTGCAACATGGCAGGTAGTATTTGTAGTTGGCTGATTGCTTAGAAACACCTGGTGGAAGAAGGAAGCTACAGGCTTTGCTTGGTGGTGAAGAAAGGACTTCTTTGCTAGGATCGGTTTGGATCTTATGTGGACCAGGGACAACATGCCGCAGTCAAAGAATTTTCTTTTCTTTTTTTTTTTTCCTCTGGCTGAGCTGCTGGAACCAGAGAAAATGAGTAACTTAATGAAGCATCATTCTTAGCACACAGATAATTTGGAAGCCTATTTGGGCACATAATGATAATTTTCTTTGATCAGTCAATTGCCTCTTTTGAAAGTTCCTAGAACTTGGTTATACATTATCAACTCATGGAAGAAATGGACTGTGATTTACTCACCTTTGTGTCTCCGAAGCACTTGGTGGCCATTCAATGCATGTTTATTGATGTAAATTGAATTGAGAAAAAGTAACCCTGCTCTTTCTCTAGAGAAAACAATAGTCGGGCTGGAAGAAGTTGCCCATAATCATTTTAAGAAAAGCTGCCTTAAATTCCAAAGGAAGCTGAAGTGTAGAAGAGCGAGAAAAACTGGATATTACGGTTGAATTAATTTCATGAGAACCATTCAAACTAGGGATAAAATAAACAGTAATTATGAACCAATAACAATGAAAGCTTAATGAGGTATTTATTTTAACTAGGTGTTTGGATTATCCTTTACTCTTTTTCTAAATTAAGCATTGGATTTTAAAGTAGATAAGTAGAAGCTAATTCATGCTAACATTTAGCTGTGTTAAGTAAAATGTATGTTTTTGGCATTTCTTAAGATGATAGATCAACCATGAAAATTGTTTTTCTGTTAATCAATTTTGGGGAAAGTCAAACCTAGATCAGGCTGCTTGCCTTCCTTTGCTTACTCTTATTAAAGGTGAGGTGCTCGGGGTGAAATAGAGGCATAATGATATCCTTAACCAATCCAAACCAGTCAGTATAAAGACAGATGGCGTCTATTATAATTATTTACTGAGGTAGTATTATTTTTTAGACTATGATTTGTTGGTTTACTCACGGTCTTCCTCTTTTGAGTGTGAACATCCTGAAAATAGAGGCTGTACCTTCCAACCTGTCATCTCAGCATCACAAATCTTGATTGACTGATTGATAAAATTGTTTAATGTTTATTTTTGAGAGACAGAGAAAGACAGAGCATGAGCAGGGAAGGGGAAGGGAGAGAGGAAGATAAAGAATCTGAAGCAGTCTCCAGGCTTTAGCTGTCAGCACAGAGGCCGTTGTGGGTCTCAAACCCACAAACCGTGAGATCATGACCTGAGCTGAAGTTGGACACTTAACTGACTGAGCCACCCAGGTGCCCCAAATCTTTTTTTAAATGTTTATTTATTTTGGAAGGGGGACAAAGGGCAGAGAGAGAGAGAGGAAGAGAGAGAATCCCAAGTAGGCTCCACGCTCAGTGTAGAGCCCGACATGAGTCTCAATCTCAACACTGTGAGATTGTGACATGAGCCAATATCAATGGTCTGACGTTTAACTAACTGAACCACCCAGGTGCCCCTCAGCATCCTAGGTCTTAAGAGTTCCTGGCTTGTTGTAGGCAAATGCTAAGTGTTTGTTGAATGAATGAATGAATGAATAAATGAATGAAAGAATGAATAAAGAATGAAAAAATGCATTTTATTGTAGTTGACTCCTTCCTCCCACAATCAGTTCTGTCCTTTAGTTCATTAATGGTTTACCAGTTTAATATACTTAGAGTTAGGATGCACATTTCTTTCTCCCTTATAAGTTCTGAACTTTTCATGGGAGAGGGTTTATCTTTTTCATCTGCATTTCCAGAATTTAGTACCCACTGTGGCACATGGCTTTTGTTGAGGGTATTACAGAAAAAAAAAAGAATGAATGAATGAATGAATGGATTTGAAGACATTGATCTCCTAATCTGTATCTAACTTTGTAAAAAAACATTCGGTAGGTGTTAAAAGAGCTCATGTTAATGTCATCAAAGAGATAAAATACATCAGAACAAAGCAAAAAATGATTCAGAGAAGCATGCAAACATGGGGTACAGAATTCTAGGGATTTGGAAATTAGTGGAATATGCAGATTATTGTAGATTGACTTTGTCAGAAAAGCTGGGCTTATCTGAGTATTGAAAAAAAACTTTATAACTTAGATTATGGAAGGATTAAGGAAGGTATTCCATGTAGCTGGAAAAGAGTAAACAGCTTGGACATTGGAGAGATCCAGACACACAGTTTCCCACAAAATAACCAGGGAATCTACTGGTCAGAATGGACTGTCAAGTTCGGGAAGGTCTGAATGATACTTTTGGATATGGTAGAGAAAATTGATGAATGACTTTGAATGTCAAAATCAAAATTAAGACTTGGTGCAACAGGTACTATGACTACACTGCAGTTAGGGTGTAGGTGAAACAACCCACATCCCGTACCACACACATCCTCATGCTGCCTGCTCGTCCCAGGTAGGCTGCAAAGTTCTGCTCCTAGTCACTCAGGTACCACTCCGAAGGAAGTTTGTCTCCATGAATCTACAATTGTCCAAGCAAGAAGAATGAAACATGGTGAATTCTACCCACTGCTTGCCATTTCACCTGGAACCACACAGGTCATTTCAACGTGGATTGTTTTTTAGCCAAAGCACAATTTTTAATTGACGTACATCGTAAGGACTTTAACCCTTTATTGTATTTTACAAATATGTATTTCCCAGAGTCTTTTTCTTTATTTGGTATTTTTTGGCCCATTATTTCAAAAGGTATTCTGGGTCATATACAGACTGTACAAAACATACCCATTTTATTTAAGAGCTTCACATTCTGCCCTAGATGATAGAAATAAATCTATGAAAGAGAGGAAACACATAAGCCATTATGCAAGTATGTGATGGAAAAAGGAAGAAAAGACAATTTTTGTAAGTTTAGAAACAAATAAAACCCATCAACGTGGATTGAAATGCTGCAGCGAGGATCCTCATTCTCCCTTCATTTGATCCCGCCTCAAGCGCTGGAGAGAACAATGGCTTCTATATATCTGAAAGATTTAATAAAAGACCCTGATGCTTTTTACAAATAATCTTTAAAGAGAAAGATGAAATATTTATCATCTATATAGGTCATGGACATATTTGATAGAACTGTAAACTTGACAGATATGTTATGTTTTGTAAAATCACTCATTACAACATTTCTTTAGGAAAAAATTGATAGTCCAGGCCCATAAATGTAATTTATACAAAGTACTCTAGCAGTTGGCATGTAAATATTTCACAAAAATTAGAAAAATTCTTCCTTTTAAAATGAATATAATTTAAAATCCCTCAACATCCACGATCAAAAGACTTTTCAGCCAGTTTTATTGTAAGTGATTGAAAAAGTAAATGTAAGGTGTAATTTCTGCTCATTTAAGAACAATTGCTAGAATATCATGAAAGTAACATCTTAGAAACTATTTTAAATAGATCGACATGTGCAGGAACTTTATAGCTAAATTATCCAAATGGTCCCTGATACATGCCCAAGATTCTTTTACACTCCAGACTAGACAGGCAAGGAATGGGAATGGTATCAATTTTATAAATTGTTTAGGTAAATATGATTGTTATACACAGAATAGTTTGCTTTTTGCTTTTTTATGGATTTCATTTTTCTAAACAAACAAAAACCTTTGGTGTATTTCTAAATAGTAGAAGAGTAGTTTTATTTTGTTTCTTATTTTTCTTTTCTTTATTATTAAAAATTTTTTTTGATGTTTTTATTTTTATTTTTTTTTTTTGAGACAGAGAGAAAGCATGAGCTGGGGAGGGGCAGAGAGAGAGGGAGATAAAGATCAAAGCGGGCTCGATGCTGACAGCAGAGAGCCTAATGCGGGGCTTGAACTCACGAGCAGTGAGATCATGACCTGAGCCGAAGTCAGATGCTTACCTGGCTGAGCCACTCAGGTGCCCCTTGTTTTTTAATTAGAAGTGTTTAATGTCATGATTCTGGGGTTTTTTTGTGCAAAACACAGAGCCCCTGTGACATAGTAGTGTAGTCAGTTAGGTAGAAGTATCACCTGTCACAGAATATTCACACCATTATCAGTGTGAATGATTGAGTCAACTCTCAAAGCCACACAGTGCAGAAACACTACCTGCAAAGATTTTAACATGTATTTGTTTCAAATCAAATAAACATGTGACCAGGGGAGTTTAATAGAAAACTCCCGGAGGCAGGAATACCAGTGGGAGGGGTGCTGTAAGCTTGCTGGACTCCCTGCCTTGCAAGGCACATCTTTCCTAGTCCTTCCCCTCTGGTGAGCCCTTATTCTAGTGACTTAAGCCAGCAAAAATCATTTGTGGTGTTACAAAGCACAACAGTACTAATGCCATGTATGTCAACATGTCAAACCATCAAGCTTAATGCATCGCAAGACTTGCCTCAGTACTTGGACAGAGGCCTAGAGAATGCCTTAAGCTGCATCTGTCTTTCAGGACGGTCTCTACTCCGATGCCCAAAAGACATATTTAATGAAAGTTGCCATTCTTTGTATCCTCAGGAAATCTCCTGTTTGTATTTCTACTTAACTATGAGTTCTTCACCCTTTTGAAAATGATTAACCTAGCAGTGCGTGCTTAAAGGTGGCTGCATTTGGGTTTTTAATGTGGCTTCAGTCATGGATCAGAACAGTTAACTTGCTAGGTAGGCACCTTCTCTATCATGTAGTGTGGTTCCTTTCACCTTCGTGCATCTGTGCTCATTCTCTAACAAGTGCTCTGTTAGTCCCTTCTCATAAACTTCTTTGGACACAAACATATTGCACCTTTATATCAATATGTAACGCACAAAATACAAATATGGGAACTCCCATGAATTTCAGGTATACATAAATAGTGATGTAAGATAAATGGTAATGTTTCACATTCTTCAAAATGATCTGTTTCTAAGCAAACGAAGTAAAAATTATTTGAACAGAGTGATTAGAGTTTGGAGGAGATTGGATTTGGTGCCCTCCTCAGAGGGCACACTCCCATTCAGGATCATTCTCAAATCATCAACCAGGGAATAACATGTATTAAAGACACTTTCCAACTTGTATCTCACATTCTACCATGTCACAATTCAGTGACGACAACATGACCCTCTTTTCTCCATTCTTTCGTGCCGTTGCTATGATCTGATGCTGTAGATGTCTACTTCTGGCTTTTCTAGTTCCAGCCTTGGGAGACTACATTTGGAGTTCTTCTCTCTTGGAACAGGTCTGTCCTTTCAAAATGTCTCTTTTGTTGTTAAAACCTGGGCAGCTAGGTCTTTCTGAAAACCAATGCAATAGCTGTTTTTCCTAATTATCTTTTTTTTTTTTTTTTAGTTCTGAACTTATAAGCATTTCTTGATCAGAGAAAGGGATAGAAAAATATATAAAGCTAGAAAGGAAGAGATAAGATTTGGCATTGATACAATATAATCCTTAAAAATCTAAGAGAATCATGTTACTATTTTCTAAGATGATAACTCAGTAATGTGCCTAACAACTAAATTAATTTTTAAAATCAGTGATTTATCTTCCCACTTATAAATAGCTACATAGACAGTAAAAAAGGAATACATACTCCACTTAAACTAGAACCAAAAATGAATAAATATCAAGGAAAAACTTAAAAAATGTACAAGATATATAAAAATAATATTTAGAATATTACTGAAGGACATAAAAAAAGACTTGATTAAATGCAGGTCATATCTGTTTTGAAGTGGAAAATAGTATCACAAGGCTACTCATTCTACCTAAAATAATTCATAAAAGTGAAATAATTCTGAATTTCACATATAAAAAGTATATATGAGAAAGTTAGCAAAAATAATAGTAAGGAGAACCTACATGTTAATATATTAATTAAAACATGTTGATACTGGCACATGAAAACATAGTGAAAGAATGAAAGAGAACATCCATTTCTAAGTCCAAATACATTTAGGGATTTGCCTAAGATACATGTAGCATTGAAAATATGTGAGGAAATGTACCTAGTCAATAATGGAACTTAGTAAGCTGTAATTTCTAAAAAATAAATAATATTATTATATGAAAATGGATTCCAGATGAAATAAATATTTAAAAATAACATAGGGGCTCCTGGGTGGCTCAGTTGGTTGAGTGTCCAACTCTGTATTTTGGCTCCGATCAAGATCTTAGGATCGAGCCCCACGTCAGGCTGCACACTGAGCATGGAGCCTGCTTGATATTCTCTCTCCTTCCTTGTGCCCCTCTCCCCCGCATACACACTCTCTCTAAATAATAATAATGATGATAATGATAATAATGCAGACATAGAAAATGTAATAGAAGAAAACACAAGATGATGAATAGATACATACATGATATTGTAAGGCACGTCTTTCTAAGCAAGAGACCCAAACCCAGATGCCATTGAGGAAAAGATGAAAAATGAGATAATATTTAGAGAGCTGCATGAAAAAATAGCATACACAACATTAAACAGAAGAGTATAAATTGAAAAATATTTCTAGCCTCTATGATGGCAGTGCCCACTTTGATTCACCAGCAGCAGTGTTCCTTGGTTAAGATTGATATTCGGATTGGCAATGACTGAATAGACTTCATTCACCTGCAAATTTGCTTAGATTTAAAAAGGAATAAAGACTCCCCTATGACCCAGCAATAGCACTGCTGGGGATTTACCCAAGGGATACAGAAGTGCTGATGCATAGGGGCACATGTACCCCAATGTTCGTAGCGGCACTTTCAACAATAGCCAAATCATGGAAAGAGCCTAAATGTCCATCAACTGATGAATGGATTAGGAAGATGTGGTTCATCTATACAATGGAATACTACATG
>CM053563.1:45890983-45994017 GCA_028646485.1 Cryptoprocta ferox
CATAGGTCTAACAGGAGAAACCCAACAGAGGACCATGGGGAGGGGAAGGAGGAAAAGAGTTAGGGAGAGGGAGGGAGACAAAACACGAGAGACTCTTGAATACTGAAAACAAACTGAGCGGGGAAGGGGACGGGGGAAAGGTAATGGGGGGTGATGGTCTTGGTGGAGGTCACTTGTGGGGAAGAGCACTGGGTGTTATTATGGAAACCAACCTGACAATAAACTATAAAGTTTAAAAATAAATAAATAAAAATAAAAAGGAATAAAGAGAAGGTGACAGCAACAGCATAATGGATGCTCAGTTATACTGAACAGCTTCTAAATATCCCCACAACTTGAACTGGGATAAACATGGTCACAAAGGACAAGGCTGAGTGGGTCCCTCATAACTCCTCAGAGATACCGGCCAACACTTTTTTTTGGTGTACTTGAATCTCATCACTCCCACGTTACTTGCTGATTACAGATTATGTCTGTCATTCCCAAATTTTGCAGCTTATTTGAATTCTGATGCCCAGGAAGCATCCATGCCAATTAAATAATATTTAGGATGGGAAACCAGGTATTGGGCTTTAAAAAATAGTAACAAGTGATTCCAATTTGCTGCAAAGTGTGGGAACCATTGGATTACTCAATAAACAAACTTGACAACCAAGTATAGATTCTTAGTTCAGTACAAAGCATAATCAGCAGGATGCCAATGTATCTTAGATCCAATAAACTCCTGTGCATTCCTCGAGTGTATGTTGCAAGAAGGATTTGGCTAAAGATCAATGCTAGGTAAAAAGAGCTATAAACCAGATGTTAACTCAGTCCTTCTAATGAGAAAGACGGTCTTATATGGTAGCCACTAGCTATATAGTGCTATTTAAATTTAAAACTCAATTAACTAAAATGAAATAAAATAAAAATAAAGTTTCTCAGTCACACTAGCCACATTTTAAGTGCTGAATTGCTTGATGAAGCCGGTGGTTACTGTATTAGTGCAGTTAGAGAATATGCCATTATTGCAGAAGATTCTAGTAGGACAGGTACAAAACATTCTTTAAAATGAATGATAATTTATTTAATTATTTAAAATGAATATTTTTTTATTTTTAAAGGAAGCAGGGGCACCTGGGTGGCTCAGTTGGTTAAGTGTCCGACTTCGGCTCAGGTCATGATCTTGCGGTCCGTGAGTTCAAGCCCCACATCGGGCTCTGTGCTGACACCTCAGAGACTGGAGCCTGCTTCAGATTGTGTCTCCTTCTCGCTCTCTGCCCCTCCCCCACACATAATCATGCTCTGGCACGCTCGCTCTCTCTCTCTCTCTCTCTCTCAAGAATAAACATTAAAAAAAATAAAAAATAAAAAAGGAAGCAAAATATTAACAGGCACTGCATGGAAAGGAAAGGATGATATGTAAATATGTGCAAGTGTCTTCCACCTCATTCACTATTGAAGACATGCACATTAGAACAGGTGTCAGGTGGTGCACTTGGGTGGCTCAGTTGGTTAAGTGTCCGACTTCAGCCCAGGTCATGATCCCACACTGTGAATTTGAGGCCTGCGTCAGGCTCTGTGCCTGTATCAAAATCATGGTATTATGGATACTACTGTTTAACACAAGAGAAAGCTAAAAATTGATTTTAAAGAAAAGCATTTAAAAAGCAAGAAGAATGAATACTTTTTATGTCCCAGGATCTTCTGCCTATAGGTTTGTAAATAATATAAGTTGAAGTCTATAAATAAAAGAGTGGAGGAATTATTTGCTCAAATAAAAAAATATGCCAGGCATTATTCTATATACATTATATATTTATGCAGTTAATCTTCACAACCCAGTGAGTTGGGAACTATGATGATGCCCAGTTTGTGTATAAGAAAATGGGGATGCAGAGGTTATTTTCCCAAGGCCACACAGCTAGATGGGGCAAGATTTTGATCCTCAGGAACCTGGCTCATGTATCCCCTATGCTGTAGGTCAAAATATTATGTATATGAAATCAACGTTTTGAAGGAGAACTCAAATGATTTAAGGCACAGAAAACATTACAATAGGGAGTCCAAAACAGTGTTGTCTAATGCTTTAAATCTATCCAGATGTATAATCTGCACCAAAAAGTAACTCAAACTCTAGGGGTTTATCCTGCAAGTTCACTTGCACTGTGCATTTGAAATGTATGCAAGAATATTCACTGCAACGTTGTCTGCAGCAGCAAAATAATATTGATCTAATCCAACAGCAGTAGATCACTTGCTTAAATAAATTATAGCACCTCCACACAATGGAATAACTTATGGCCATCAAAAACCGATGATGCAAGAATATACTAGCCATTTCCGGAGTGGATTCCAAAACTGATGTGAAATTTTGAAGTGGGCTGACATTTGATACTAAGGAGTGAATCTTAGGGACAGAAGAGGAAGAGATGGGAGGGTAGGCGATGGATGGAATATATGTTTATGGAAAGCACAGGTAAAGATTAGATTTATATGAGGTTTCAAACAGGACAAAATAATCTGGATATGGAAGAAACAAAGGAGAACAAATAGAGGAGTACAGGTAGGAAATAATTCAATTATCAAATATTTAAGAAAAATAGTGGAAATTTCCCGTTTGTTATATAATGCTGTAACATTTATCAATACTGTAAAGCCTATGCAAGTTATCAATCTGAAGCATCATATGTTATTTGTTAATGTTTATTTTAGTAGTAGTTTAAAATATATGTTTATATCAATGGGTGGGTGGCAGTCTGTCATGCATGTCATCTAGTCTTTGATCATATTATTACAGATTAAAAAATACTGGAGTTCTGATACTAATTGACCTCTGAGTCAGTGCCCAGTCAGAAAAACAGGAATCACTCCAGGCCTCTTAAACTGCACAGTCATCAGAGGAAATTGGTTACAGGTGATGGAAAAGCTGATGGGCCAAATGTGAGGCGATGAGATGACTCGGCGCTTAGTGACAGCAGGAAGATGCTATAATGCCAAGGGCCGGAGGGAAAATGGGAAGGTCGTGCCTCCAGAGCTTAGAGTCTGACATTGTCCATTAGTGCTAGAACCCTGGTAGCAGCTGCCCAGTAGAGGATTGGGGAAGCAGGGGTGTCCTTTGGGAGCAGGAGCCTTGTAAAAATACTCAGCCACTACCAAGAAGTTGGCCAGGCAGAGCAAGAGTGGGGAGAGGTATCCTGGCTCCTCCCTGCCCTTCACCTGCCCACTCTCTCCAAGTGCTTGGCTGGAAGGTTGCTAAGCCAGGAACCTACGATTCTCAGTCTGCGTCACTCAACCCTCGTATGCCTCAGAACAGAGCAGGGAAACGGTGATACGTGGTTCTAAGTGAAACAGGCAGATGACCAGTACAGCCCTAAGCACAACTCACCTCAATGAGCTTCTTTTTCTTTACTTAGAGAACGAGGGTGCAAATAGAATCCAGGTACTTACTGAGTGGGTCTCTCCATTCCCTTTCAATTACAAAATTGCATGCTTCCTCATCTACCCGTAAAGAAAGTAGATCAATAATATTGTGATACCGAAGAAACTGAGATTTAAGATCAGAAGTTCAAACCTAAATTCATGTGAACTAGTTAGAACATTTATAAAGTTTTACATTTAGCTGTCTTCCCTGCTGCCAATGTTGGTAAGTATGCAAAGCTAGCGAAGGGCAGTATTGTGAGATACCGAAAGAAGGGAATCCATGGCGAATATTCAGATCATTGGTTTAGGGTCATATTTTACATGTGATCTGCTCTCAGGCGGTAGAATGATGCTAACTTTAATAGATTATGGATTTAATCCTTTTTCTTTCTCAAGATATGTATTGTAGTTCAAAGTATAGATTTGCTTTCAATGTGGGAGAGTTAGCATTGCTCTATTCCTCAGCAAACATTGTGGAGGTGAAGGCCAAGGCCCACTGCAGAAGAAAAGGTAGAAGGGCATATATGTGTATTAATACACATCTGTTGTTGCCTCTGGGATGGGGTAATTACATGCATTTGGTGTACAAAAATCAGCATGCCACTATATATTACTGAAATGTTTTGCTTGGCTGGCAGACCTAAGGGCCTGTCCAACCCCAAACCGGGTTCATTTCATTGACTGCTCCCTCACATACCGTGTACCACACCTCTGGACCCCCATGCTCAATGGTTGATCTTAGGACATTCACCAGGGTGCCTTGTGCTCTCACGCTTCTCTTGTGGGTATATTCTTCATCTATCTGAGGCATGCTTGCCAAATATGCTTCAGTGCATCCCTTCCAACTTGAGGCCTTCCAACCACTTAGTTTCTGGTCCCTCCTGCCCTATCACTTTTTCAGTATTCACTAACTCATCACCAGGGTCTTATTTCCAATGTCATCTGTGATAGTGTCATTTCCAGGGAGTCCTGATGGATTACTTTGCATGGTTTGTATAACCTTAATCGACTGAATTTCAAACGCATTCATGTATTTTTCATTCTCTTTCACTGTACTTACACATTTCCCTTTATTCCAAATTATACACTCGCTCCAAATAAATACCCAAATGCTACTGGCTAAACTGCATACCATTTCTTAATTAAGGCTGTGAATTTCTAGGAGATAGAAACCATGCTTTTTTTTTGCTAATGTGGTTTAGAAGAGATATTAATAGTACTATAATAGTAAAAGGAAACACTTTCGTGATTACTTACTTCAGGTCCAAAGTACCTGAAGTGTCTGCCGGTTTACAAGGCAGAGAGGTATGTGTAGGTCCTGAGATGAGGCATCCATATAATATTCTGTATGAATATATACAAGAAAAACTCTTAGTCATAAGAACCAGAACTTGAACCAAATAGCTTTATCCATCCACATTCCCAATTGCCTTTAGGAGTCATACCTCATTGCCTAAGATTTTCTTTGTATATAATTATCCGCATCTAAGTACTTTCAGAAGCGTTCACAAAGAATAATCCTTTGGTTGATTTAGAAGAGTCATGCTTTAGAAAAGATTCAAATGTTAGGGCATTTGTGCAGAAGTAGCCGTGAGTATGGAAAGGAGAACAGAGGAAGCGAAAGTACTAGGAAATATTCTGCGGAGCTGTGTCTATAAATCAGAGAGATGCAGCTCAAAAGAAATCATATTTGATTTGTATTGTGCAAATGAAATTTTTATTTGGCTTGGAACTCCTATCTTCCATTCTATGTTTCTTATTGTTATTATTAATCTCTCATACCGAAAGGTTGTCTTCTCTTTGGAATCTTGAACATTTTAAGTACTTAATAATAGGGTTCTTTTTCAATAAGAGAGAGAGAAGAGAAAAATTGCTGGAGCAGTGCAAAGAGATCCTCAGGGAGCAATGGCTTTATTACAATATGTCAGAGTCATCATGAGTTGGGGGTGGGTTGGGGAATAGCAGTTTCAGGAAAAACTTGTATTTATTTTAGTAAGTTGGTGGAAAGTTGCAGAAGAGTGTCCCAAGAGCTGCAAAGCTATTATGGTAATAGCGGTTCCATCTTTACACTCTGAAATAAAAAGAGGTAAAAAAATTTTTTCACTATGTCACTTTGGAAATAGATTTTCTACCCTCAGATTAGAAAATAATGCGTGGATTAATTAAGCTCATAGTGGTGTTTATGCTCTCTTTGAAAATTTGCATGTCAGAGTGCCTGGATTGTTCAGTCGGTTAAGCATTGACTTTGGCTAGGTCATGATCTTTCTGTTCATGAGTTTGAGCCCCGTGTTGGGCTATGTGCTGATAGCTCAGAGCCTGGAGCCCACTCAGATTCTGTGTCTCCCTCTCTCTCTCTCTCTGCCCCTCCCCCACTTGTACCCTGTCCCCCCCTCTCTCAAAAATAAATTAAAACATTAAAAAACTTAAAAATAAATAAAAATCTGCATGTCAAAGATGACAGGTAAATACTGAAATTTCTCTAAGTTGGAAATTGTTCTGTCCAGCCCCCTTTCCCCATAAAATCAACCCCCCTTGGATACATGTGTAGACAAACATTGATTCTCCAGGTTACTGACCAAGAAAAGAACCCTGACATAGCTCTGAGAGCCCAGCTTAGGCTGGAGACCACAAATGGGCACCTGTGGCATGATGCATGTGCAAGAGGAGCGGGTGTAGATTCTTAGTTTGATGCAGGGTTGCAATGTGCAGCAATACTGTGGTGGAGGACTCTAGGACAGGGACACTGTGGGCTGGCAAGAGCATAGAGGAAGGAAAGTAGGGAGCACCATAAGAAAGAGGAAGTAAAGTCAAGGGGGCACTGGGAGAAGACCATATTAGTCAGGGTTCTCCAGAGAAACGGAACCAACAGGATGTACATAGATTTATCTTAAGGAATTGGCTAATATGATTGTGGAAGTTTGACACATCCAACATCTGCAAGGTAGGCTGGTAGGCTAGAGACCTGCAAAAGAGCTGCAGTTTGAGTTCAAAGGCGTCTGCTGCCAGAATTCCCTCTTGCAGGGAAATCAGGCATTTTTCTATTAAGGCCTTCCACTGATTGGATGAGGCCCACCCACACTCTGGAGAGTAATCTGCTTTATTTAAAAATCTACTGATTTAAATGTTTGTCTCATCAAAAAAATACCTTCACTGAGACATCTAGAATATCATTTGACCAAATGTCTGAGTACCGTAACCTAGTCAAGTTGACACATAAAATTAATCATCACAGAGATGGAAGATGTCAATGGAACCGTGGAGTTATTGGAGCTAAACAGCAAATAAGAATGAGAGAAAGAAAGATCTGGTGGTCTAGGATCAAAGAGTAGAATATAAGCACTTACCATTTTAAAAGTGGTGCAAACATAAGAAATGACGACCAAGATATGGGCAGGAAATGTCAAAGAGGAGCAGGCGAAGGCGATTTATGTCCAGGATATTTTATAGAGCATCCAAAGGATATAGAAGCAGAGAGTTGCTGAGAAATTGCCATGAACATGAGATGACCTGCTGTTTGGGGAGCACCTGAGCCGAGAGGGCCAGGATTTGCTATTCCCTGCTGATACTCATAAAAAAGAGAAGATAGTGTTTCCTCTCTTTTTTTCTGTTTCTTTTGTTGGCTTATTTTCATGAGGAAGAAGGAAAAATTATATGAAATTGACAGGAGACCTATAAAAATACTTACTGACTCCATGGACATACAGCATTTGGGAAAAGTGTGCAGACTTCACTTTAGGTCCCGAAGTGCTAATCTGGATGTCACGGGACATATCAATCTCTTTTGGAAACACCCTCACAGACACACCCAGAAATCATGTTTTACCAGCTATCTGGGCAACCATCCCTTAGCCAAGAAAAGTTGATGTATAAAATTAACCATCACAGATGCCTTTCACTCTGCAATGTACCTCAGCTGTTACAGGATCTAATTAAATCCAAGCCCTACTTTCTGGTCCTTAAATCACTCCAATTCACAGAAAGACATGGGAAATAGGAGAAAAGAATGTAAGAGGATCATGATTTTTGGAAGTGACTGTGGAAGACATCCCAGGGAAGTTGACATATCCTGAAAGAGAATGAAATCAACAGGAACACTTATACCTTACTTCATTCACTTCACTACAGTGTAGAGGTGAGATGTTTTTCTTCCACTAGTTATTCTATTTATAATTTTCTTTTCTGTTAAAAATTTAAATTGTAAAATTCTTTTTATCTTTTAAACTTCCTTTGGAGTTTGGAGTTGGCATTGGTTTTCCTTTATGTCTTTTTCCATTTCTGCTTTTAGCTGAGTTCACTCCAAAATATGCTACTCTTCCACTTACCGAGTTTGTCTTATTATTGCCATTATACCTTGTACATTGCAGCCAGAGGTCACACTCTAATTACTCAGATGCTATTTTATCATTCATGTGAGATACATCTATTAATCATACTTTTCCTCCCAATAGAACTGGAGATTAACCAAGCAGTGGCATTATCTTTTGAGTGACTTCTGATATTCTACTGCTGATTTAGTGGTTATGTGAACACACATCAGTTTCAATCACCACTGACTGATCTTAGCTGGTTCTGACCAGGACAATGGTCCTCATCTTTTCTCTAAATTGATTCATGGATGTGTAATATTCTGACTTCCTGTACTATACTTGGGTTAATGATATGTGAAGGATTTCTCTGTGTGTAAGTTCAGATTTAAAAAGATATGCTTAACATCTATATAATGGTGTACATCTTGATGACCTCAGGGTATGAAGTCCTTGACTATGAGTATATTTGTCTGTCTGGTTTAATGGTATTCTCTCAAATACTTGATCTAGGGAGTAAGAGTTACATAGTGAATGGTCTACTTTTTTTTTTGAGAAAAATATTCTATCAACTGAAACTCAGGTTTACTGCAGCATCTCGGGACATTCTAGGTCCATTATATTCTGCTGGAAAATGTGTTCAAAATGACCCTGTGCATTTAGGACTAGATATACACTATAATTTATTTTAATTTGAATAAGAAATAATATGTAGAGGGTTTGTGGCATGTAGTATGGAGATCTGGTGGGATTGTGGGTGGTGATGTTTATGATCACTGAGTGAATCACACTGCTTTGTATTTGCCTAAAGGACCAGGATTTGTATTTGCTGACAAACTCCAGACCTCTCTGTATCACATAATTGGTCTTGGTCTCATTGATGAAAAAGAACATTATAAACTAAGTTCATGTTTCCTTCAGATTGCAAGATTACTTTGAAATCAGTGCTACTGTATTTTAGAGGAAAATGATGGTCTTAGTTTTTATTCTCTATTTTTTTCTGCTGTCCTCCTGTTTTTAAAAAGCTCATGATTTTGTGAATAGACTCAAGCAAAGTATAACAATAAGATGACTCAAGAAGCAAGAAATGATTCAAGTTCAAGAAATGAGCTTGAAACTAAATGTGATTAGGAGGTTTTTTTTTTTTTTAAATATTCATCAATTGCTTATTTGTTACTGGAGATACTACTATATAGTTGAGAAGCTGTTTTCTTACCAGTAGGCAATACTTGGAAAATAACAATATGTACTTGAGCCATGCATAAATATTTAAAGGTTCTGATGATGTAGCAGTTACCAAGGATAGAGCCAATGCATGCTCAGGAAGTCATATATATAGGATGCTTCTTCCACACCACAAGCATCAATATGTGCCCCTGAGAATGCTAAGGAAAAATTATGATCCGTCATGAACTCAGTTCCTTTAAGTTAGATGTCTGCTATTATAACTATTATTATACTATTATTAACTGTTGGCTGCCCTGGACCTTATCTTCTGTTATTCTCTTCTGTAAATGTGCTCTGCAGCTTCTCAAGTTTTCTCCATACCCTAGAACCTCTTTTCTCTATTCCTCTTTGTCATTTACCCACTATTACTTTGTCCTAAAACCAAAGTTATCAGTACTTTCAACACTTCTCTTTCCCAAAATGCATTTCATCAGATGGGCTGAATTTTAAAATCTAACAATTTTAATGAAAGGAAACTTTTTTTTAAGTTGACATTCTTCAGATGCTAACAGTTCCTAGGGACATTAACACAGAGGCCACTGAAGTCCCTCTGGAGAGATTCCCCAAAGCTGACACGTGACACGAGACACAGTAATCTCCCTATCTCCCCACCCAAGTCTTTTCCTAACAGAGACTCTGAGAGCTGTATAGCTGTGTCCATGAGAAGTCATGATAATAATTCTGACATCATTCTAGTGGAAGGAGAAGGCAGGTGGCCAATGGTACCTGAGGAGCTAGGCTGGAAAGGGCTAGCTTTTCCTTTGCTGTAGGATTTCCTGGACTGTTGCCCCTTCCTTCATAGGATTATCGCTGTAATCTGGATAATGTTTCAAGGGTGATGACCATTTAAAAAGATGGACATGTGGCTTACTCCTACCCCTCACATTTGTTTAATAACCTTGACAAAGACAAGGTGAAGAAAATGGGCATGGTCTACTACCATCTATTTAAATAAAGGAAACAGAAATGTGTACATATATTTACATATTAGTTTATATATTTTTAAGTAAATGGATAAGCAAGACATTTTAAAAAAGCTATTTCTATGATAAGTTCTATGGGAGAGATGTAGTAGGAATAGAAGCCACACTTTTCTGAATATACCTGGTTTTTTATATTTGACTATAAAGTGGTATGTACAATTTAATAATTATACACCAAATTAAGTAAAAATTTAGGAGCTATTTCTAAAAATTAAAATGAAATGAAACAAATAAACCTTTGTGTTGAGTTAAATTCATAAATACACAGAAAGGAATTATTTGGGTGACTTCAGAACATAGCAGTTTATGTGTCCTTACTGTCTTAGATCCTGTTGACAAAAAACATCTTAGAAGTCCTTTCAATAATCACATTTTATTAATGATACTTGTAATATTTTATTTAAAATGTATTATTCTGAAACTAATTCTGATAAAACAGTTAAGTGATTTTATTAATATCATTAGAAATCATAATTTCAGTATGAAAGAAAAGAGAAATCTAAAATTTGAAGAGGTTAAGTAAATATCCTACAGTCCTAAACTCTAAATACCCCTTTTTCCAAACACCCCCAGACGCCAAGTACCTAGACCCCAAAAACCACTTACTCTGAAGGGATCAAGGACTCCCTATGGAGAATGGCTGAATCCAGATCTGGGGTGTGTAATACACAACATATATGTGGGATATCTTATGCCAGACCACTGGGCTTTTATCAGACAATTGGGGTCATGTCAAAAAGACCAAGAAACCAACTCAGAAAGGATTTCATTGGCCAAAATGAAACAATTAGAACATTTATAAGAATAATACTGGAAATGGGTTAAAACACCAAGTAAGTTAAGCATTCATGAATTCATAATAATATGAAAATTTCCTCATTTGCCATCAGTGGAAGATGTTAGGGAATTAACTCATTATTCTAAACATCAATTCATGAAAATAAAAATCAAATATTTTTCTACTTTTTCTGATTAAATTGCATGAGAGGGTAACCAAATATTCGGTGAGAGGAAGTTTCTTTTTACAGAGTATTTTATTTAGATTTTTTAAAAAAGGTTTTGAGAAAGAGATGATGGAATCAGAAGAATATCACCATTTTAAAACCGCTAATGAAATAATCTACTGATCACTAACATTATAAAAACAGGGACAACCGGGTATAACACCACTCCTGATAGATGTATACAGTGTGTTATTTGAACAATTCTTGCTAAAAAGTCCAGCCCAAGTCAAACCAAGTCTCAAAATCTACCTCCAGGTTTATAAGCTGGAGGGCAACAAAGGGACGTGTTTGACACCATAGAGAGGCCATCAGCAAACTGTGGGAAACAATAAGACAAATGGTCAGGGGGATTTCAATAAAACTGAGAGAAAATGAAAGGGAGATGACTTATAGGTAAAAAGACACTTAAGAGAAACATCACCGAATGCAACATGTGGAATGTTTGGTATTCTTATTCGAACAGTAGTGCATGCACACAGCCACTTTCCAGAGATATGCAGTCATCACAGGGCGCTGATGATATTACAGAACTGTTGTCAGCATTTTAGATGTTGACATTAAATTGCAGTTTTGTTTCAAAAGGAATCCTTATCCTTTAAAGATCTATTTTGAGATATTTATGTATGAAATAACAGGATGTCTGAGACTGAATTTAAAGTAATCTCATAGGACAGGTGATGAACGGAGAGGGGGTATAGGTATAGGTAAAATAAAATTGGCCATGAGTTAGCACTTTTTTATTGTTTTTAAAATTTTTTTATGTTTATTTTTGAGAGAGAGGGAGACAGAGCATGAGTAGGAGAGAGGCAGAGAGAGAGGGAGACACAGAATCCAAAGCAGGCTTCAGGCTCTGAGCTGTCAGCATAGAGCCCAACGTGGGGCTCGAACTCATGGACTGTGAGATCGTGACCTGAGTCCAAGTTGGATGCTCAATCCACTGAGCCACCCACATGCCCCGAGTTAGCAATTTTTTAAATCAGATATATGTGACTTTATTGTTCTCCTCGCCCTACTTGGGTATCATATTTGAAAATGACCATAAAATTTTTAATGCCAGATACAGGTTTTCCCCTCTTTAGATTTTTCATAAAGTTTCTATTCTTGCACAATTTATTTTATTTGCAGTAAAGCCAGCAATGATGAACACCATTAGGGCCAAGCTGAATCAAAGTATCAAGATTAATGCAAATTTATTTGCCTCAGTTGAAAGGAGGTGGTCCAGGCCCAAGTGAGCCCAGTTCTGATAAAGGAGCATTCAGTTCGGGAGTGGGGAAGGAGGAGAACAAGATTTGCTGCTGCCACAAAGTAGAGAAAAGGAAGGAAAGGCGACAGATCTGACACAGAAGAAAAAGGAGAGAAATGGAGAAAAGAAGGGAAATAAGGAGTTGGCCGTATCTTCTCTTCCTTCTCCAGCCCCACATCTCAGGCTAAGTGACACCTGACCCTATGGGCCACATAGCTTTTGTTGTGATTGACTTGATTTTCACTTTCCCAGCCCCCCATGGGATTGAATTCTATGGTATCTTCACAATGAGGTAGATTCCTTCATCCCTCTTACAGGGACACTCATGGATGGTGATGGAAGTGGTCATGTCAGCCAGCCTTTATCATAACCTCAAAATCATCTACATCTAGGCCCTTAAAAATAATTTCAAAAATATAAAAGCATACATGGTAAAACATTTTGAAATAGTTTTCTTTTATTATGACTAATCAACATCTAATTTATAGTTATGCTGTTTTTTCCTTCCAGAGTAACTAATATAAGGTAAAATTAGAAAATAGGAACCACAGGGAAAACATATAGTTTAATACATGAGTTACATTTGAAGTGTGCATTTAAAATGTTTAAAAATCAATGATTTCATTTATAGTCACAATTCAACTAGCGACAATAGTTTTAAAGAAAAATAGTCTAAGGCATAAATATAGTGAACATACACATGTGGATTATTCTGATACCTGACAGGTGCAATTTGTAGCATTTGCAACTTATGTGTTAGAAGTATAGTTATAAATCTCCAAAGATCATTTTTTATGACATTATAATGCATTTTGTTGATTTGCCTTGATTCTTACTCCAGATTTTTCTAGTCCACTTAAAACAGTAAGAGCTATACAATAAATATAGTTAATTCTCATTATTTGTGACAGTGAAGTCTCCGTGAATGTGGAATTCGCAAATACTGAGCTCTGCTCCTGGGACTAATACAGCGTTAGGTTTCTGCCAGCCTCTGGCCACATTTTCACCAATCTGTCAATATATAATTTATACTTTGTGTGTTTCTGTTTATAGATACTTTATTTAATATGTACTGTTGACTTATTACCACTGAATGCACGGCCAACAGTACTCTAAGTCATGCCTGGACAAAGCTTATCTATCACACGTATTTTCTCCATGAGGCACATTCCAGGCCCCCTGCACTTAAGAAGACAGCACTTTGACAGTAAGGCTTAGCTGATATTTTAAACCACAAAATCACCAACAAAAGTATAAAAATGGAAAAATATGACACTAAATAGACCATGAAAAGACACCTGTTTATGGTAAGGGAGTTGAAGCAGAAAAGCAGAGCACTGTCTTGTTTGAACTTCATTGGAAACTTGCACCCTGGCAAACCCAAATTTTTGCCTCTCTGTGCATGTTTAAAGAGGACCACAAAAGCACCATGGATATTGATTATGGGATCACATGTAAATTTTGGTGAGTCGATGAGTTTACAGATACAGAATCTTTGAATAATGAGGATTGGCTTTAATTTATTGTTTGTCTAAAAAATATACAATAGGTCACTAGCTCTGGTTCATTCTTTCTATAAGTTTTATTATTACATAACCAGCTTCAGGCAAAATTATGAAGTGAGAATATTTTAGTCTCTTGGATTGCCTTTTGCTTTCTCTGTGGTACACATAAAAAAAAAAAGCCCATTCAATCTGTGTTTGCTGTCAGTTAGGAATTAATAAGACTAAAATTCAAAATGCAAGGTCCCAAAGATAAGGATCATGTCTGTCTTGTTTACATTAATGTTCCAGAGCCTGACTTGGTGTTGGAAACATGATAGGTGCTCAGGAAATATTTAGAAAAAATAAATTAATGTGTACCAGCTAGTAAGTGAATCCTACTATGGGAATCAGAATGGCCCTCCAAAGATGTTCACATGCTAAATCTTAGAACCCGTGACTATTCCATGAGGAGGAGGTTTAATATTGCAGATGGAATGGAAGCTGGTAATCAACTGGTTGTAGAAAGGAAGATTACCTGGGATTGGACAGGTCAACCCAGTGTTATCAAAAGAGGCCTTCAAAATCCAAGAATGAGGCAGAAAAAGAGATATAGTGTGAGGTATGGCTAGGGAAGGAGGCCAGAGTTATACAATGTGAAAATGACTGAATCTACTATTGCTGGCTTTGGACATAGAAGAAGGGGTCCAGGAGTCAAGGAATATAGGAGAGTTCTAGAAGCCAAAAGAGGCAGGGAAATGGAGTGTCCCCCAGTGCCCCCCAAAAGGAACATGGCCCTGCTTACACCTTGCTTCTTGCCCAGTGACACCTGTGTCAGATATCTGCCCTCCAGAACTGTTAGATACTATATTCATGTTTTAAGCCATGAAACGTTTGACAGTTTGGTACCCAGCCATGCCATAGAAAATTAATACATACACTCACCAAATGGCATTTCTAGTCTAATAAGTAACATCTCATGTTTGAAAAGCCTCTCAGACCCCACAGTGAATATTTACGTAACAATGTTAGACATCATGGTGAGGGCTGGAACTGATATTTGCAGAGAAGTTCATTCCCAGTCTTCAAATCTCACTATAGAGTTTGGCAGCTCTTCATAAAATGGATTGATTGGTTTTGTAAATCCTTTGGAACCAATACTCTATCTTGCTTTCTGGCTAAAATAATTGATTTTGTTATCTCACTGTTTTGTCATTTTTGAGTGTGAGATAAATTATTGTTTTATGTATTTATAAATCATGTGCTAAGTAATACCTCTTTATTTCTAAATAATCAGGCTTTGGGTAAAATATGAGATCAACTTCACAGTACTCCAGAAAGAGAGAGAGAGAGAGAGAAATTTCCTTTTGAAAATTGAGAATTAATGTTCAGAATTAATCTAGCAAAGAAGTAATGAAAATTAATGTTGTTTTAAAAACCATTGAACACGGACAAAATTTTGATTGCATATTGTCAGCCAATATGATTTAATGGAGGTTTAGGTAAGGATGATTATGTTGTCAAGAGAATGAAATAGAATGATACAGAGTACTTCTTTCTTTCTTTTTTTTTTTTTTTCAAGTTTATTTTGAGAGAGAGACAGAAAGAGAGAGAGAGAGCATGCGAACGCAGACGGGGGAAGGGCAGAGAAAGGAAGAGAGAGAGATTCCCAAGCAGGCTCTGAACTCCACTTTGAGCCTACCATGGAGCTCAGACTCATGACCATGAGATCATGACCTGAGCCGAAATCAAGTTGGGTGCCTAACTGAGCCACCCAGGCACCCCCAGAGTATTTATTTCTATGGCCTAATATATAGGCTGTGCTCAGTAAATAAATGAGTAAAGTGCCATTTATTATTATGTAAACATAGTAGGATATCTCACCCTCTTGCCTTGTTTTTTAGGCTAGTAAAAATATTTCATTTAAAAATATATTAATTTTACCGAAACCCAAAACTATGTAAATATTAGTCATTAAGATGTGCTTACAAGTCTATTTTGTCCCAGAGTGAAGGGTTTTATATTTTACTATCAGTTACTGACTTGAGAGGATGCATAAAAATTACCCTCAAATGTAGGTGAGTAGCAATTACTTTACATGTTCCCACCGTGTGGATTTAGCTAAGTCAGCACCTTATGGTGTCAGGAACATTACTGAGACATTTACCCGGAGAGTTCGTTACAGTATTGCTGTTGATTTCATCCATCCTCAGAAAGGCAGCGGCATTGTGTACTGCCAGGAATTTGATCTCCTAGGAAGTCAGCATTTTTTAAACATTGGTATCATAATTGAAGCGGAAAAACATACTTTCCCCTACCCAGCAAACCACCATTCATTCTTATCTGGGGGCAGTGATGAAGTGGCTCTGAAACATTTAGAAATGTACATTTAGTAGACTATTGATTCAAAGGATTTGAAACAAATGAAGGAGACAGTCTGGTTCTAGAATCTTCATGTATTTGTTAGTCAGTTCACACAAGGTAAAACAAACACAGAGTACAAGGACAAACTTGAGATACTCGAAGTTCTTTCATGTGTATTACTATGAGTTGTGATAGTATCTCCAATATAATAGTCACTTCCCATGATATACAAATATATACCTATTGATTTATTTCCTGTCTGCGCCAATGTTTTAAACTTTTAACATGTATCTCCAGATTTCTCTTTGAAACCTACATTAACAGAAATATCATTTATTGACATTTTACATACAAGGAAACTGAAATCAGAGGAGGTAAATAACCTTGCTGAGTCATACAAAGTGGGTAGTCAGTATCTGACACCAGATTGTCCCAGCATGCTCTGCTGCTAGTGTAGGATCGTTCGTTTTGTGCTTCAAACTATATTATTAAATATTCCTGTGCCCTTATATCTATTCTAGAAAAAAGGAAAATAACTTTTTTCATAAAAAATTAC
Source organism: Cryptoprocta ferox (assembly GCA_028646485.1). NCBI lineage: Eukaryota > Metazoa > Chordata > Mammalia > Carnivora > Eupleridae > Cryptoprocta > Cryptoprocta ferox. The sequence goes on from CM053563.1 coordinate 45,907,548, forward strand.
ATGTATGTAATGAATATTATATACATGTATCTAAACCAAAATATTGTGTATTGATATAATGTGAAGAACACTGTCTAGTATATAACAGAATATAAGCGTGCACAAATATTTTCACTGATGGGTAGAAAATGAATCTTGCTAGATCCTAGAGAAACTCAACTGTTAGGAAATTACTGAGCAGAATAAAGCTTTCTGTGTGTGTGAGTGTGCTCAGGTAGTGCAAATGGTATCATTTAGGCCACATGGACGTGAGTGTGTGTCCTGATACATGTGTATGCACAGGTACACATATGTGCCATTCAGCCATTCAGCCTGTTTTGTATTTGTGTTTACCTCTGAAACTAATCTCAGATCAGTGTCACGGGAGTTCTTTCTGCGGCATTGCTGACATCTCCTCTTCCATCCAGACCTGTTGGTGGGTGCCTCATTGCCTCAGCATGGTGACCTGTCCTGTGCTCCGTATTCTAAGTCTTCTTTCTGGTATACCTACCAGAACTAAGGTGTTCTAGTCGAGTTCCCCCTGCAGAATTGGAGTGCAAGTTATTTATTTGGAAGGTGATCCCAAGAAACAATAGTAGGAGAATGGGAAGTGAGACAGAGAATGGAAAGCAACTAATAAAAGAGCATTTTGAACTGGGGCTTAATCCCAGCAGGAATTCTAGGAGCCAATGCACTTCACGGCTTGGTGTCCTCCACCCAAGGGGCAAGCTGTCCACTGTCTCTGTTCAGTCATTGGTTGAGGGCTCATCCTTCCTCCTTGGGAGACATACAAAGCTCTCAGATGAACATAGGGTGCTAGAAGCTGGGATTTAGCAAGATGTATGTGGAAGCAAAGGCCTCGGGTATATGGTGGATTATTGACATTTCTTGCTATAATGGCCCTACCTTATCTGTTAGAGCTAATCATTTAAAGCCATCAAGTTCTTTTTCGTCATTGCATTTGAGACCTATTGGGCTGGACCACACTCTGAAGACTAGGGTCTGGATGTACCCCTTTGTCAGGACTCTTGCCTCTTCCTTAAAACCTCGGTGTGTGGTTACTTCTCTGAGAGAAGCCCAGTGTTCCTTCCTTCATTAGGCTTTCACAGCAGAGGCTCTGTTCATGGACTGGAACTCAACTCTGTCATATGGTCCCATAAATAATCAATACTAAAAAACTCTACTGTTCTAAGCAATCATCAGCCCTTCTCATCAATGCATTACCAAGGGTAGCCCATATTGAAAGCCCAGGGTGTGGCTTGAGACCAAGATTATCCCTGTAGCACCACTCCTGGTGCCAAAATCTATGTTATTGGTTCTCCAGAGAAACAGAGCCAGTTTTATACATATGTGTGTGTGTATGTATGTATGTATGTATGTATAGTATTGGCTCATGTGATTATGGAGGCTGAGAAGTCCCCCATCTGCAAGCTAGAGACCCAGGAAAGCTGGTGGTGTAGGTCAAGGCCTGAGAGCCAGAGGGCTGTTGGAGTGGACTCCAGTCCAAGTCTGAAGACCTGAGAACCAGGATCACTGAGCCAGGAGAACATCATGTCCTGGTTCATAGTGAGGTAGAAAGAGCATGAATCTAAACTTCTCCACTTTTGTTCTATTCAAGCTCTCAACAGATTGGATGACGGTCACCCAAATTGGGAAGGGCCATTTGCTCTACTCAGTCCACCAATTCAAGTGCTCATTTCTTCCAGACACATTCTCACAGATGCACCCAGAAACAATGCTTACTCAGATATCAGGACATCCAGTGGCCTAGGCAAGTGGACAAAGTGAACTGCCATGCACTGCTTATCAGCTTGCCCATCCTTACTCCTCCTGGGTTTTCTTAGCTAAATTAAATTCCTTTTATCACTTCAGAGTTGAACCCTAGGAAGTTTGGAAAGTGTAGACTGTGCTATTTCTTTTAGTTCCCATTGACTGCTTTTGACTATTGATGTGGACAGGAAGTCACACTGACTTTTGGCCAAAATGTAAAGATTACTGCTGTCCTCCTTGTGTGTAAGAATTAGATGTGGTAAACATTTCCAACATAAGTGACCTGAAACGTTACTTTATTTCGCATCTATTATTATTTTCAGCTGATAAAGTCAACCCACCTCCAATTTCCTTTCCCACCAGTGGCAGTGTTTCCAATTTGTATCTGACTTGTAGAAATTGCTTTTTTATGGGTGAATGTTCTGAAGCACACTAATGTTTATTTATCTAAAATTTCTTGTTATGACAAAACTGTATTTGGCCTAGTAAGGGTCAGGCCAGCATTTTATGGCTCAACTGCATTCCCTTTTATGATATTCAAAGTCTGACTTACTAATTAGCAGTATCAGCATCACTTTGGAGCTTGTTAGAAATGCACAGTGTGAGACTCCATCCCAGACCTATCCCATCAGAACACCTGGGGAGGGTCCAGGAAGGTTTTACCAACCCTTCCATGTGATATTATACACGCTAAGCTTGAGTAGCATAGCGGTATAGCTTTGCTCCTCAAAATATGGTTCTGAAACCAGCAGCATCAGAAGCGTCCCCAAGGAGCACTCCCTGGAAATGCTAAATCTCAGGCACCTCTTCCAGATCTGCTGAGTCGTAGTCCGCATGTTAACGAGAGCCCCAGGAAACGCATGTGCAATTAAAGTTTGAACAGCACTATTCCGAGGGACTCAGCTTTGCATTTTCAGTGTCAGTAAGTGGTAAGATTATGTCAAGCTAGTCAATAAAATTAGCATTCAAAAATGCTGTTTTAAAAGAAAGTATTTTAAAAGGAGAGTTACCTTAAGGAAATGTTCTTAAACTCACCCAAAAGGAGAACCAATATTAACTCTGCAATCAAAGTTCTTATTGGAAAGCTATGAACTAGGATATTAAATATCTGTAATATGGGTCCTATAAAAAGAAGGCTACCAGAGAAAGAAGGGTAGAGGAAGTATACTGCAGACCTACTTTCTACTTCATTACTTTTTTTTTTTAAACAAGACACTATAAGTATACTCGAAATGATTGCAACACATCCTTGAGGAAATAGGGGGGAAAATGTCTTGTCTCGTGCATAGTGCAGAGATTTATTTTCCAGCAAACACTGCCAGCTCTTGGCACATATTGTCATTCGGGAAATGTACCTCCATCAAACACAAAGAAAAAATAATTTTTTTTGAGTGTTGAGTCCTTAGGGAAGAACTCTTATTTGAAATAACAAATGGACATAGAATTTGAATTTCTAAAGCTTGCACATGTATGTGGATACCTAGATGCAGGGTTACTCCTTTTGCACAGAGTTTCTGAGTCTCCGTGTGTGGTGATACTGTCGATACCACAGCAGGGCAGGTGAAGCCGAAGCCTTAAACCAGTGTCTTTGCTTTATACCTTGCTGCATCATGATCACATTAGCTGCTTGTCATGCCTGGAAATAGGGTCTCAGCATAATAGGCTTATCAGTTTTATCACAAAGACTTTAATATCTATAAGCCTGTGATGTGGCTATCACAGCAGCGATGGTCTCTCATTCCAGTATGGAGCTCTTCGTTCTTTTGTTCAGATGCATCACACTCCAAGACTCTGGCCAAATGTACTCTCTTCACAAACCACCTTACAACCTTTAATCCACTTAGGACAAAAACATGACCTATAGATGGATACATTTCTACAGCTATGGTACTCTTAACTTGAGAACAATTTGAACATCCCCTGAGAAGTTCCTGAATGAGTCCTAGATAGGATATGTGATAAATTGGTCACATAGATCATATCCTAAAATGGCGGTGGGTATCACCAAATCAACTCTACTTGATACCGTATCCCTTATTTCATACCCTTATTTGTCCCAGTGACAGTGCTTGTAAGCTTTGGGCTGTCACTCAGGGATTCAAATGTCCGTTCATGCTCAGTATGTACTGAGCACTGGGCACCTATTATGTGCTGCTGGATGTATAAAGATGACTGACACAGAGTCCTGGGCTCCAACGTGATCCCAGCCTGGGGGCGGTGCTGAGAAGCCCATAAACAACTGGGAGCAATATGGTGCAAAGAGAGAGTACCCTGACTGTGGGACTTTAGGCAAGGCCTAGTCAGGGGGTGGGGGAATGAGAAGAGATCCTTTGAATTTAGGCAGCAGAGAAAGGCTCACAGGGGAGTGGAGGGCACATCAGGGGAGCCAGGAGGGATGGAGCAAATGAGTCATTTTCATGTTGAGCTGAGTCCCCAGCCCACCTCCTGAGAAGAGACTTCAGCCCTCTGTGCTGAGATCCAGCTGAAATCTCACAGTCTTTGATACCTCTGCAGAGAACTGCTGGGTCCATCAGCTAGCTATAAAATAACTTAAACATTAGTGCTTAAATGAAGTCAGAGAAAAATGTAGTCAATACAAATGACTTATTTCATTTTTTTCCTAACAGAAACAAACTCTATTAGACTGTGAGCACGTTAGTGTGTCTAATATTTCCCCTGATTGTTTCTCCTCTGGATATACTTCTTCATGGGGATGAACAGGCATGCCAAAGGAAAAAACTCAAATGGAGCAGGAAGAAAAGTTCTGCCTATTTATTATGGCATGCTCTGGCTTCTACGACATCTGAAAATTCATGAGAAAATATGTACCTTTTAAAATTCATCTTATCGTTTGACATTCATCATGAGAACCTCTGATCTTAGTGGTAGAATAGAGCTGGTCAGGAATGTTTACGTGTTTTGCAAGTTGACCTTGAGCAAGTTATTTAAATAGTGTCTATTTAAATGGAGTTTATTCTGTAAATCTCAGATGCTACGTCCTTTGCTGTCATTGAGATCAGGAAGGTTGGATTTGCAAGTGCACATGCATGTGCACACCTCATCATGTTTGGAACGTGTGGAAAGAGCGACTGTGTCTTCCAAATGCTAATTAACTGCAATAAAAATGAGCAATATTGTATTTACTCATGCTAAATTACAATTATAAAATGATTTAATAGTAAGACTATAACTATAAACAAACAGCAAGAGGAGATGGCCTAATTTTCTGCTAATTTTGAGAGTGATGAGATGGAATGGGATTTTTCTTCCTTTCTCCTCCCCTCTCCCTGAATTCTATAACAGACATATTTAAATTACTTTTATAATGAAAGTTTTCGTATTTTCAACATAAATTATACTTTGAAATAAAACGGTTTTATTAAAATTATATTTAAACACTCTCAGTATCTACTTAAATATTTAGTTCAATCGAAACGTTATCATTATCAAAGGAGCCGTAAGCAGTGCCAATAAACAAATGTGTGAAATATGGGCATAAGCGTGTATCATTCACGTCTTCCTGCCACGGAAAGTGCCGAAGGGTTGAAATCCTCCGCTCATGTCTTCTCCCCTGATCATCATAAACAGATTTTTAGCCCCATTTACTTACCTTTTCGCAAAGTGATGGCTGGATAACACAATGGATAAAATTCTGCCAATTAATAGAACAACAAGACAAATCACTGTGACCAGAGCCCCCAAGTATTCTTCTGTTTTTAAAGATAGTTGTATGTTGAAATGGTTTACTTCTGATGACAACACAAGACTCTCCTGGAGGAATGACCATAATAACAATAAACGAAAGCTGATTGGAAAGCACTGAGATCTGGCTTTAGGGAGACTGTGACCTATTGAAATTGCTTAAATCGGATTCTTAGGGGGCATCAGGGGACTTGACATTATTAATTTTTTTCACCTCACTATTCATTTTACAGGCTGAAGGTTATTAAAATAGAGTGTGATAAATTATTTCATTTAAGGAGAAATTATATTTTGAAAGTGTCTTCAGTAAAAATAAATGGATAAGGACAATCTTCTGGCAGTTCTCTCTTGGTCATACTAACTGGTAGCAGGCATCAGCAACACTACGGCCTCCAGAAAAGATATTTGGTGTTCTGTTAACCTGAACAATGGGTAAAATAAAATAATCTTGACCACAAATAAGGAAAGATCTCATCATCAACTAAAAATAAGATATATTTATAAGTGCGTAGTGGAATTCACTTACTATTATGCTTCCTTAAACTTTGATTACTAACTTCTTAGGCATTTATACATCTATAAGAACAGGAGGGGTGATTTCACATCCCTTGAAACCCACACAATAGCTATACATTTAATTACACAAAGAATAGCAAACATACTGAGCTCAATAATAGCTGCCATTGCTGGCTGCCGGCCAGACCCCACCGGAAATAGACTTGTGATCAGACAAGGTTGGGCTTGCTTCCTGTTACAACAAGAGAGAGGTGTACCATATTTGAGTATCTGAATGTTTATGGAGGAGGTGGAGAAATGGGAGAGAGCTAAAGCTGTAATTGGTAAATAAGGAGGAATTAATCGCTCACACTAGCCCAAGAGGTGAACGTTGAATCACTTATATGCTTCAGACATTGTTCAAGTTTGGGGATGCATTCAGACAGGATTACAGAGTGCTCTTATTTTCACCTCACTCCTTCACAGTCACAGAGTGACCTTGCGGGATGTTGGTGTCTTGTGAAATTATGTTGAATCGTGAAGCACCAGCCTGGCTCCCAGCTGAGAGCAGCTTTTATCTTTCTCACTGTCCTTCACCTCATGCATCCTGTGTATCAGTCAGCACCACTGGGCCTGCACACAAATCACTTGTGACTCTTCAGAACTACCCTGTGAGTGTAGGAGTCATCGTTTTCCCCAACTTACTCATAAAACATCTGAATCCCCTGGAAGTCCAGCGGCTTGCCCATGGACACGTAGGGAAGAACTGAAGCTCTTTATTGTAAAAACATAATTAGGTCAATAAGTAAACACACAAGAAATGGAGAGGTTTCAAAGGAAGCAGAGACACAAGTGGTCGAGGGGAAGCTGAAAGTCTTTTGGGGTGTTAAGTAATGAAAGAAATTCACTAAGAATTTTCCTGGGTGGGCAGTTTCTGGGATTCATCCAGGTCCACTGAGCAAAGGCCAGAGGAAGAGTTGAGGGCACAGGAGCAGCACAGCAGGAGTGACAGCTGGTGTAGACAGAGTTAGGTAACAGTCCAGAGTGGAGGATGGGGGTGCCAGGCTGGGGTGGGGCTGGAGCAGCGGGCTGGAGAAGGACACGCTGAATTCATCACTGCATGTTTTTGACCCAGGACTAAGGGCTGTTCCCAGCTGGACGTGATGTCTGCAGTAAGAATGAATATCTACTGAGCATTTAGTGTCAAGTGTTCATTTATTTATTCAGCAGGCACTTATCGAGTATTGTACCTTTGGCAATGAGATACATTCAGGGGCATCAGTCATGGATATGATGCTTTCCTGTTTTTAGAGGGTATCACCACTGGACATTCGAATAGTACTTATAATCCAGCTTCTACTCCAGTGAATGTATGAACAGAGAACCAAGGGCCTCCTGGAGAAGGAACAACAAGCCCTTCGTGGGCATAAGAGAAGGATTTATGCAGTAGGTGATGTAGGGCCTGGAGTCCAAAGAACGAGGAGCAGTTTTCAGGCAGGGAACCCATGGATGATGCTGGTGAGGGGGAGGCAGAGGGAGGAGAGCAGAAAGACCAATAAATAAACCATGAGGACTGAGAAAAGTGGTTACAAACAGTGGTCAGAAGGATGCTGGTGATCCCTGAGCTCTTAATGTCAGGAGAACTGGGGGGTGGGGAGAGAAGGAGATTAAGGCACAAGGGATTACATATTTTTTAGAAATGGAACAAGCAGGGGCAGTGGCTGTTGGCCCCCTTCCCCAGGAGAGTAGGCATGGCATGTGATAGAAGGGGAGGAAGCTTTGGAATATGCACATGGCACCATCGGATAGGGAGTGCGCAGGTCTGTTTTCATTAAAACGCCTTTCTAGGAATAGTATATATAGCAGTGCTACATTCCTAAGAGTGTCAGCAAATAGCCAAAAATAATAAGGCCTGAGCCATAAAATACTAGTGTTAGAGTCAATTCATAAATTCTGGCATTTCATGAATAAAATTTCATGGTTGCAATCACAGCATTATAAATAAATAAAGGAATAAAGGAATATATATGTATATATATACACATATGCATATATATGGGTGTATATCCATATATATACATACACATATATGTGTGTATATATATACACATGTATATATGAGAGAGAGAGAAGAATTTTATGCTAGAAGACACCTTAGATTCATGTGTACAGAGGTCCTCAAACATTGCTTAGCATGCATCAGAATCATCCAGAGAGCTTGCTAACTACCACATAATACTGCTGGCTGGGTACCTACCCTGCTTTAATACTCATTACCCCAGTCATGGACACTCAGATTGCTTTCAGCCATCAGCCACCACGATGCAAAGAGCATCGTGCATATGGCCCCTAAGTACCTATGCAAAAATTACTTGGGGATCTATAACTAGAGACAGAATCACTAGGTAATAGGATATTCGCACACCAGTGATTGATCAGTGATCCTACTACATAATGCAAGGGTGCTCAAGAATAGCTGTACCGGTCTGCACTCCCACCAGCAATATGTGAGGGTCCTTACATCCCCACATTCCTGCAATACATGGTATTATTAGCTTTCTGACTTTTGTTAGCCTTTGAAGCACAGAGTAGTATCTCATTTCTCATTGTCTTTTTAAATAATAATCTTGAGCATCTGTTCATCTATTTGGTTTTTCTACCATAACTTGTTAACTACATGATCTTGGATGTCACTTCACCTAAGTTGTTTCTTCTATAAAATGAGGAAAAAGTAAATCTCTCTCTCATAGGAAGGTCATGAAGTGAGAACAATGCATGCAAAGTGATTTGTTCTAGGTCTGGAAAGTAGTAAGCTCTCCAGAAAAGTTATCTACATTTGTTGTTATTTTTGGATATTTTTGAAAAATATGTATGTTTTATCAAAAGGCAAATATAGAAAGGCTTTAGGCAATTGGGTTATTAGAAAGTTGCCAATAATCAGAATTCAGTTAGAGGATATTCTCCTGAGGTAATTGGAACCCACAGTGAAGGGAGATCAAGAGAAAGTGCATAGTTGATAATGTCCAGGTAGTGATAATGTCCAGGTAATTGATAACGCCTGGGCAAGGGAGTTTTGGTAATGGAAAGTGGCTAATGGTGGGTGAAAAAAGAGAATGATATATTTAGCTTTTCCTTTTTTTGTTTACATTTCTGTATGTAAGTATTATAATCACATCATTAAAACTTGCCACACAGAGGAAATTAAAAAACAGAAATCCATGAGTTTATCACTTAATAAAACCACTATTAAAACTTTGATATATCTTTATTCTTATTATGCTTAACTCTGAATTAACTTATAAGTGTGCTGATCACACAATCATGTATCATATTTAAGTAATGAAGAGAGCATACTAATTTTTCCATAGTCTGCAAAAATCACCATTTTAATTGCTTCATAATATTCCATCAAATGCATGTGCCAGGGTAATTATACTTCAGAGCTTGGGACTTGAAAGTAATTCAGTGTCCTCAAAAATGTATAGTATAAATTATAAATTATTTTAATCAAATGTATTTAGACGTGCTAACATATCTTAGCGTAAGCCGATGTGCTGAAAAATACCTTATATTTGTAAAGCCCCATAGAGAGTAAACACTTTTAGTAATACTACCTTCAAGTGGCACTGTGATCTGGGCAATCTCGGTACTAATAGTGTTACAGATGAAAGAACCATCCAAGGCTCTGTGTTTAAGAACATGCCTTAGATCCCACCCTTGGAAGACCCCCTAGGGGGATTCCATTCCCCAGTGCATTTCCTTAATACAACATCATTCTGCCTCTTAATCGAAACAGCTCAAAGTAAAGTTAACTGAGAGGCTGAATTAGAACCTCTCGTGCACGTGGGTGTTTGGAAGGGTTGAGTAATCATTCTTAAGTCACTCAATAAGTGGTGTCTTTTTGTAAGGCTCTGTCAGGATTTTTGTGAGCGTCAAATGAATATGTGAAATTGCTTAGCACAGTGAATCTTACATTACATTACATTACATTACATTACAAATGTAAGATTTAATACAAGAATTGCAGTGTACGCTATATAAACACTCACATTTTGTATACTTCAGAACTTATGACAATGACATTACGGTAAAGAATTTGTGATAAATGTATGACAGAAGCATGTATTTCAAATAAGGAAATAATTTAACTTCTCGAATTCTGAAGAGAAAATGCCACGGAATTAGTAGATCATATGCAGTTGTTTTTTTAATTTTTTAATGTTTATTTTTGAAAGAGAGAGAGAGAGAGAGTGAGCACAAGCAGGGTAGGGGGAGAGAGAGAGGAATGCACAGAATTCGAAACAGGCTGCAGGCTCTGAGCTGTCAGCACAGAGCCCGGCGCAGGGCTCAAACCCAGGAACCATGAGATTGTGACTGGAGCCCAAGTCGGACGCTTAACTGACTGAGCCACCCAGGTGCCCCTGATCAAATGCAGTGGTTAATGAACTTCTCATCAACAGAATTGTGTTTTCTTAATATCACTCTCTGTGAGCACTTAGCTTCACTAACAGAGGTGACATTAGGTTACATTATTCTTAAAGACCACCGTAAAACCACACGGGAGTTGCAATTACTCCTTCCCTGTGGTCGTTGAGGTCTGGCCAGTATAATTTCAATATCATCAGTTTCTAAATAAATTACGTTGGAAACTTAATGTATAACATGTAAATGGCCCCCAGATTACACTTTTTTACATAGGGAAAGAATATATGGAAACAGAATTTTATCAAGCATAATCAATCTTGATTACTAAATAAAACATTTTTGTGGTGCACTGAGAGCTTTTAAGTTGACTAGATACATTAAAATAAATTTCTTGTCTGTCCATTAGGAAACTTACAATATATACCTGATAAGTAGAAAGTTAGAAAGGGAATCATTAGCTTGTGAATAGACTAGGCTTCTTATATACACCAGTTCGTTTAATTTTTACAGGAATCCCTGTCCACATTTGTTCCGTATACACAAGTAAACAGAATAGCAAAATGAACACTCATGGACACATACCCCAGATGTCAACTAATGGCCGAGCCCCTCCCACCCATCTCCCCCATATACTGTCTCCCATTAAATTATTTTGAAACAAATAATACACATTCTAATCTTTTCTCCTTAACTATTTCAGTATGAATCTCTGGAAGGTCAAACCTTTCTTAAAACAGAACCTTAAAAATTTTCCACAATAATTCATTTACATCATTGAATATCCAGTTGTCTTTAAAATTTCCAAGTTAACTGAAAAAGGCGTTTCATTTTGCCAGTGTACACAGAGACTGTAACTTTTCAAAGACCTCAATCTAATAAGAAATAAAGATTTGTTTTAAGGACTGTTGATACCAGAACCTGTTCTCTGCACATGTACTCTGTGCAGTATTGCCTCATTTACTACCTGTTACTCAACTGAGATGTGAGTCCCTGAGGAATTGCAGAAGGTGCACATGTTCCGAGGAGACCCTTCCCCCTCTTCTTACGGAGTGTGATTTTCATACCTGAGAGAACAAAGCCAGAATAGGTCATGGTGTCTGTCATTCCTTTATTCATAGATGTTACATTTGTGACCTAAGAATTGTGACTGTTCTGGAAGAATTCGAAGGAAAAGTTGGGTGTATTTTAGAACAATAAACATTAAGCATTAAGATGTTATTTAAGTGTTAAATATTAAGCCTCAATACTGTGTCTTTCTAGTAGAATTCTGGTAGAGGTTGCCGTCAGATTCATTCAATTTAGGGTTTTTTTTTTTATCTATGGAGAGGAAGGCATTTTATCAGTTTCTTAAGGAAATGATTAATGGTTATTCTATTCTATATTATAAATAATGTAGTTTCTTAAAATTCAAATAAGGAGAATTTGAAAACCTGTACAGTATCAATGAAACCACATGCATGGTGTTTAATGAACTGACTTCGAGGATGCATACAAGTATCTCTAATAAAAATTATGTATGTTTAAATTTATTACATACTTTTGAAATATTTTTAAAATATCCATCGACTAATCTAGTTGCACTGGAACAAATAATATGGGCATTTAGGAATCTCTTATGGCCTCATGGTACCACAATCACATGGACTGAAGTATAATTCCTCAACTTTTTATTCACATGCAAACTAGTTAAAAAAGAAGAGTTTGCCTTCAAGAAATTAAAACTGTTTTTGTTTAAGCAACTTTTCTGGGAAGTATTTTCTTGATATTTTTTGTCTTGAGGTTAAAAATATTGTCCATAATCCCCAAATAAGTATTAGGCTTTATTTCCTAACTGGGATTGTCACTTTGATCAGAGGACATTAGAGGAGTTGCTATTTCTCTTTTGACTGTTTAGCTAGGAGACTCATGTGTTAAACCCAAATAATGCCATTCAGTCACTCTCATTAGCTGTGAGTGACAGTGTGCCATAGGCCAGCACGTGATCACCACACCGCAGCAGCCACAACTGCACTTTATTAAGGTTTATTATGAGCCAGGCAGATGTTAACCTCTTAATTTGTAGTTCAGACTTCAGAAGTAATTATTTCTATCCCAATTTATAGATGAAGACATGGAGGCTTAGGAATGTATCTCCTTCAAATTTCTCCAGCTAGTCAGATTCCTAACTATTATGAGGCACAATTGTCTGCAATTGTCTGTCCTTTTCCAAGACGAACCAAGGTGTCTTGGTCAAAAGTTTGGATGGACATCCTTAATTTCTCTTTATGGAGAGGGATCGAAGGCATTATTAATGTTTCAGTTGTTGTTGGAATGATGATTATTGGGGCTTGAAAAAAGTTGTCTATAGAGATAAAAGCAATATTTGTTTGAACACAAAATAAATGAGTTTATGTCATCTGTGTTGAGTAGAGGAAATAACTTCCCAAACTGCAGACAAGCTAGCATTAAAAATGGAGCACATGCATTAAGGCATTTAAGTTCTCTGTGTTCTTTGTTCCATTTATCTATATCAAGGTACCCATGAGTATGGGAGCCATTTACTGGTTTGTTTTGTTGTTTTGTTACATCTGGCAGTGTTTCAAAAGGCAATGCAAGTAGGCAGGTGTTATTATTGATTGAAATAAAAACACTTTTGTGCCAGTCTCTCTAACCCATTGTCTGCTGCATGCATTTATTCATCCTCGGCTCCCATAGGGCATACGACTATGTCTCTTTGGTGAAGAATAGGTTAAGAAACTGCACATTTTGCTCCCTGATTACGTTATTACTAAATAAAGTAGTCTCTTCTTTGACTGTGTAATGAAACCTTAATTGTGTGACCAAATTATACACTCTGAAGGTCAAACAACCCAAAATAATACCACATTGTATTTTAGTGCAGGTGTTCTAAAAATATTTGGTAAAATTTAAAGTTGGCACCAACTTGAAAAGGAATACCGTAGAGGCCATTCATCTTTGTATCTGCTAAGACTGAGGGTTACAGTTAGACATGCCAGGTTTTATAGCTTCTCTGAGTGACAAGCTTCTATAAAAGTTTAGGTTTTGGTCTAAGTGAAGGTACTGTGTTCACCAGTTAAATTTTGAATATAGTGTTTAATGTACATCACAATGTACATTGCAATATACATTAGTGTGCATACAATATATATTAGTACTATAATGTATTTAATGTATGTTAAATAATGAATGGCTTCAGAGACCAAAATTAGAGCCTAAAGCTATAAGCAACCCTAAGGGTTGATTGAACTCTATCCAAGCTTTTCAACAGTTTAGTTTTGCAAAGTAAGTATAATGAAGTGGGTATTTTGTTTTATTTTGCTGGAAAGATTGGTTGCTTTTTAAGTCTCTTTCTAAAACACATATTTAAGTTTGTACTTGGAAAAAAAGATTAACAGTCATTTAATAAATAAATGGCATTTTGAAGCACCCTGAAGGCTCATCGATATATTGGAAAGACTGTATAAAAACATTAATAGAATGTAGAGGTGAGGAATAATTTATTTTAAATTTCATAATATCTCTAATAGAGAGCAGTAGTTTTCTTTCATCACTGAACAATAGTTATTTTAATGATAATGGTCATAAGAATGCCATTATTCTTTGTAATATTAATGGTAAAAGGAAAGATGTTAATGGAGCTCTTTATGGTATATAATGCATGAAAAATTGTATGGTATCTAAAATCTGAAGCTGAAAGGTACTTCTCATGGTGTTCTTAATGATCTATAGAAAAGCACAGAAGTGAAAAATACAATTTTAATGAAGTAAGTGTTCATCAGAATCTTATCTTTTTGCTTTTGTATAAACACATGCAAATTTAAATTTTGATTGTCTTGGGGCACCTGGGTGGTTCAGTCAGTTAAGTGTCCGACTTCATCTCAGGTCATAATCTCACAGTATGTGAGTTCGAGCCCCACGTCAGGCTCTGTCCTGACAGCTAGCTCAGAGCCTGGAGATTGTCTTGGGATTCTGTATCTCCCTCTCTCACTGTCCCTCTCCTGCTCTCTCTCTCTCTCTCTCTCTCTCTCTCTCAAAGATAAATAAAACATAAAAAAATCTTGATTGTCTTCACTGAACTATTTTTTAAAGTATTTAGGACTTACTTTTTTGACAAAGTTAGCATAATTATTTTCATTTAACTTTTCATAGTGAAGTACAACACATACGAAAAGACAAAAGGTACACACACACACACACACACACAGGTCAGTGAATTATCAAAAAGTGAAACATACTTATGTAAATATTACCTAGGTCAAGAATATTGTAATATCTCAAAAACCTCCTTTCATCCCTTCCTAGTCACTACTACATCCCTCTTCTCCCTAAGTCATCAGTATCATGACTGTAATGCTTGTTTTGAATTATCTACAAAACAAGTCATGCAATATACATTTCTTTACATCTGGCTACCTGGGTTAACATTATGTTGTGTATAATTGATTTGTTTTCATTGCTTTACAAAATCTTGTTATATAAATATATCTGAATGTGTTTATCCATTCTACAAATAGACATGTGAGTTGGATTTGGGGACTATCCTGAATAATACTTCAAGAGCATTTATGTGCATTTGGTATACGATGCCTGCTTCTCTGTTGGGCACACTGTTGAGAAGGGGATTGCTGGCTCATAAAGTAAGTGTATGTTTACTGTTAGTGGGATATGTGAAAGACTTTTTATGGAGATTGTGTTAATTTACATTCCCAACAGCAGTGTAGAAAAATTCCATTTCTTCCTCATTCTTGACAACATTTGATATTGTCAGTTTTCTTTTAATTTTAACTTTTTATTGTTTCCCTCAATTTTAGCTATTCTGGTTGGTGTGCAGAACTTTCACTATGGTTTTAATTTGCAAAGCCCTGTGCCAAATGAGGTTGGACACGATGGCATGGGTTTGTTAGTCATTTAGGTATTTCCTTGTCCCTTTTTTATTATTGCTTTATAGTTCCTCCTAAATTCTGGACACTAATATACTGAAAACTAGGTTCTTCCATTCTGTGGCTTCTCTTTTCACTACTTTAACACCTTTAAATGAAAAGAAGTTCTTAGTTTCATATATTCTGATTTGTCAACCTTTCCCCTTATGTGTTAACCTTTCCTGTTGTGTCACGTTTAAGACATCTTTGCCCTCCTCCGGGTTGTGAAGATACCCAGCTATGCTGTCTTCTAGCACATCTTCGCTAACTTTTTTGTTTTGCCTTTCACATTTAGATTTACAATCTTACTGGAATTCCTTTCTGCACATGATTTAAGGTAGTGTTAACCTTCCTTTTTTCCCCTTTTCTTTTCTTTTTTCTTCTTTTTCCTCAGTGTGGATGTTTGATTGACCCAGCACTGTACATTTAGAAGAGGTGGTTTATTGTTTTTTTGTTGTTCTTTAACTGCTCTACATCGCAAACATTGTCAAAATCCATTCTTTATAGATGTTCAGTCAGTTTCTGGATTCTCTATTCTGTTCTATTGGTCTGTTTGACTAACCTTCTGCCAATATGACATTCTGTTATTTTTGTGCTATTATGAGACTTGATATCTATAAGGAAAATCCTCCAGCTTTGTTTTTTTTCAAGAGTATCTTGGGGATTCCTGTCCCTTTATGTTTTCACTAACAATATATGTGAGTTACTATTACTTCACATCCTCACCAATATTTGGTGTTGTTAGTGTTGTGGATTTGGACCATTCTAATAGGTGTGTAAATTCAATTCGTATTTATATATAGACTTTTATTCATCAGATTTGCTAAACACACTCTATAGGGTAAAACATTTTCTATGTACATAATCATGCAACCTATGAATGACAGCAGGCTTCTTTCTTTCTTTCCAATCCATATTATCGTTAAATATTTTTCTTACCCTAATTAGAATATTCATTTCATGTTGAATGAAGGGGTCTATAGAGCACATACTTTGATTCCCAAACTCAAAGCAGATCTCTACATTTCTTCTAGCCTGTGACAGCTTGCTGTAAGATTTTTATAGATATCCTTTGCAGATTTAGAAATTCCCTTTTTGGCTACAAGTTTTAATCATGTTTAGATGTTGAATTTAATCCAATGCTCTTTCTATATCTGTTTAGAAGATCATATTTTCTTCAGTTTGATTAATTACATTGAAGGATTCTTAAATATTAAGCAATCCTTATGTTCCTGGCAGAAACTTGATTAAGGTATGAGCTATTAAACTTTTTATTTCTATATTCTATAGCAATTTTGCAATTAATTTTAAAGGATAGTTGGATCTGTGTTTATGAATAAGATTGGCCTTTATTTTCCTTCTTTTAAGTTCTTTGTCAGATTTTGATATCAAGGTTAGGCTAGCCTCATAAAACAAGTTGGGAAGCATTCTGTTTTTCTACTTTTTGGAGATGTTTGTATAATATCTGTGTTATTTTGTCCTTAAATGTTTAGAAGAATTCACAAGAGAAGACGTCAGGGCCTGGAATTATCCACGTGTGAATATCTTTTAACTATGGATTTAATTTTGTCAATAGAGATAGGCTACTCAGATTTTCCTGTTTTTCATCTGTTTTAGCACATTGCAGTTTGTTTAGAATTTGTTCACTTAATTTTCAAAAACCATTCAAAATAACATCTTATTATCATTCTAACTTGTATGGCTCATAGTAGGATGCTCTTTTCAATTCCTGATAGCAATTATTTGTGTCTCTATTTTCTTTTCCTTGATCAGTCTAGCTAGGGTTTTGTTAATTTCAGTGTTCTTTCAAAGCCATATTTTTATCATTTACTTTGTGTTTGTTTCATTCTTGGTTTTAATTTACTGTATTTTTTTCCAATGTCTTACCACCCATCCTTATTAGCTCATTAATCTTCTGCCATTTTTCTTTTGATGCCCATGTGCTCAGTACCAGAGGCTTCTCATCCACTTGTGATATTGGTAATTTGGATCTTTCTCTCATATTTTCTTGGACAGCATGAGTAGGGATTTATCAATTTCAGCAAACTTTCCCAAGAAAGAGCTTTTAAAAATTTTTTTTAATGTTTTTTAGTATTTTTGAGAGAGAGAGACAGAGAGCAAGGAGAGGAGGGGCAGAGAGAGAGGGAGACACAGAATCTGAAGCAGGCTCCAGGCTCTGAGCTGTCAGCACAGAGCCCAATGCGGGGCTCAAACCCACAGACCATGAGATCATGACCTGACTGAAGTTGGCCGCCCAACCAACTGAGCCACCCAGGTGCCCCCCAAGAAAGAGCTTTTGATTTTGTTGATTTTCTCTGTTTTCCTGTTTTCAATTTCATTTATTTGTGCTCTAATTTTTATTATTTCTTTTCTTCTGCTTATTTTATATTTATGTTGCTCTACGTTCTCTAGTTTCATAGGGTGGAAACAATTTGTTTAGATCTATGGTTTTTTTTAAATGTATGCATTTAGTGCTACAAATGCTGCTATATCTCACAAATTTTGATAAATTATATTTTTATTTTCATTTAGATCAATTTTTAAAAATTTCACTTGGGACATCTGCCTTAACCCTTGGGTTATTTCCAAATATCTTGGGGCTTTCTAGCTATCATTCTGTTACTGATTTCTAGTTTAATCCTATCGTTATTTGAGAGCGTACTTTGTACAGTTTAAAATTTCTTTTAAATTTGTAAAGGTGTGTTTAGGGCCCACAACGTGGTCCATTTTGGTGAATGTTTCATGTGATGTTGAGAAGACTGTTTCTGCTGCTGTTAGATGGAATATTCTAAAATGTCAATTCAATCCAGTTGACTAATACTGATATACAGGTCTTCTATATTCTTACTGTTTTTCTGTCTTTTTGATGTATGAACTACTCCAACTATAATAATGGATTTGTCTATTTCACTCTGTGGTTCTATCAGTGCCTCATGTATTTTGACCCTTTGTTGTTACATGCTATACATAGGGGATTGTTATATCATGTTGGAAACTTGATTGCTGTGCCATTATGCTATGTGCCTGTTTATCTCTGATAATCTTTCTTGTTCTGCAGGCCGCTTTGTTTGAAATTAACATGGCCACTTCAGCTTTCTTTAGATTGGTGTTAGTGTTAGGCTAAAATACAAAATGAAAACCAAACTTGAAGATTCCCTGAGCAGACAAAACCATTTAAGCCACATAAGCAAAACTAAATCTATATAATTTCATGAATGTAAGTGAAATTTAAGTCATCTTCCTAAAGATGCTATAAGATAACTACTTTTAATCAGTCCCCTGCCATCTGGAAACCCCCACTGTAATAACCAATCACGTAAAGGTTAAACAACTTTCTCATTTTCACTTTATAAGCCATCCTGTAATGCCATGCTTCTAAACCTCATAGAGTTTTGGTTTGAAAAGCTCCCAGCTCTTTTATTTTTATTTATTTATTTATTTATTTATTTATTTAATGTTTATTTATTTAGGGGGGTGGAGGGTGGAGACAGAATCTGAAGCAGGCTCCAGGCTCCAAGCCATTAGCACTGAGCTCATCATGGGGCTCAAACTCACAAGCCATGAGATCATGACCTGAGATAAAGTCGGACACTCAATTGACTGAGACACCCAGGAGCCCCTGAAACTCCTAGTCCTTGAATTGTTCTGATATGTATTAATTTGTTGATCTGGTAGTTTTAATTTTGCTGTTTTTAGATTTTTGACATTAGCATGGTAAATGTCTATCCATTCACTTTTAATGTATTTTAGTCTATATTGAAAGTGAATTCCTTGTAGATGAAATATAGTTGGGTCTCATCATTCGTTATACCCTGACAATCTCTGTCTTTTAATGTAGTATTTAGACCATTCACTTTTCAAGTGATTATTTATATTTTGGCGTTCATATCTACCATGATTGTAACAGTTTTCCTTTTGTTGCATTTGCCTTTTGTTTCTTGCTCCCCCCTTTTTAATGTGTTGTCTGAGTTTGAGAATTTTGTATGATTCAATTTTATCTCTTTCCATACTGCCATACTTAAAAAAAATTTTTAGTGACTGCCCTTGCCTGTCAAAGTCCATCTTCAAATAACATTATACTACTTAATAAGTAGTGCATGTACCTTAGAGTATTCCCAATCCCTTCCTCTCATCCCTTGCTTGCAATGTTGATGCCATTCATTTAATTTATCCAAATGCTATCATCACCCAACATATTTTTACTAATCTTTCTTTAAACAGTTATCTTACAACTAACAAGAAGAAAAATTATTTTATCTTAGCTTCTTTTATTCCCTTCTCAAGTGCTCTTTCTTTCTCTGCATGTTTCTAACCTGTATCATTTAACTTTTGTATAAAGAACTTCTTTGAAATATTTTGCAGAGCAAGTCTGGAAGCAATGCATTCTGTTGAGTTTTGTCTGAGAAAGTTTTTTTTTTCTTCGCTTTTGAGAGAGAATTTCTCCACGTGTAGTATTCTAAGTTTATTTTTATTTCTTTCAACACTTTAAGTATTTCACTTCAGTCTCTTCATGCTTGCATGTTTTCTGATGAGAAGTCCACTATAACTCTTATCCTTGTTCCTCTATAGGTAACGTATTTGCTTTTCTCTGCTTCTTTAAAAATGTCCTCTATATCTTTGGCTTTCTGGAGTTTGATTATGTTATGACTCAGTATAGAGTTTATTTTTATTTATAACATGCTTGTTACTCTTTAAAATTCCTGGGCCTACTTTGAGGTCTGTCATTAAATTTTGAAAGTTGTTGGCCATTATTCAAATATTTCTTCCACTCCTTCTGGTATTCCAGTTATGCACATGTTACAATTTTTGCAGCTATCCACAGGTCTTGGATATTCTCTTCTGCTTTTTTCCTTTTTGCATTAGAGTTCAGGAAGTTTACAGTTTCTTATCTTCGAGCTCACTGATTCTTTCCTTGGTTGTGTTGAATTTATTGATGTGCCCATCAAAGACATTCTCCATTTCTGTGTTTTTGATTTATGATATTTCCCTTTTGTTCTTTCTTAGAGTTTTCATCTCTCTGTTTATCTTACCCATCTTTCTTGCATGCTGTCCACTTGTCCAATTAGAACCCTTAGCATATTAGAGTTGTTTTAAGTTCCTAGTCTGATAATTCCAACATGTGAGATGTATGTAAGTCTGGTTACGATGATTGTTTTGTATCTGCAGTGTGGTTTTTTTCTTGCCTTTTGGCATGCCTTGCAATTTCTCTCTGAAATCTGGACATGTTGTATTTAATATTTTTTGGTTTAATGTTTGTTTATTTTTGAGAGAGAGAGAGACAGAGCGTGAGCAGGGAGGCGCAGAGAGAGAGGGAGACACAGAATCGGAAGCAGGCTCCAGGTTCTAAGCTGTCAGCCCAGAGCTTGACGTGGGGCTCAAACTCACAAACTGTGAGATCATGACCTGAGCTGAAGTCGGACCATTAACTGACTGAGCCACCCAGATGCCCCTGGACATGTTGTATTTAGTAATGGGAACTGAAATGAATAAAATTTTTGTGTGAGGATTTATATTAATCTGGCAAGGAATCGGGCTGTATTTAATGTTTGCTGTAGGTGTTGTAGGTGCCGGAAGCTTCAAATTCATCTAGTACTCTTGTTTTTGTCTCTCCTCTTGACTTTGGGGTCCTCTTCAGAGTTGGTCCATGTTTACAGTGCTTTCAGCTGTTATCCAGTATTATTATACTGGAGTTCTGTTGGTTTGATGATATGATATGAGGATATGAGAGCATTCTATAATATTCCAACTAAATGTCAGTGTTTGTAGTGGGCTTCTGTCTTGGGACTGTCACCTTCACTAGTGTTTCTCTAGGGGTATATTTCGTTCCCCTCCTGCCCCTTACTTCTCCTGGCTACTGACTCCTGTTGACTGTTCCATTAGGTGGGACAGGTAGAGTAGGGAAGAATGTTCTTCCCTAATAGGGATGAGGCTCTGCAAAGTCTTTCCCCCTAGACAGTAGACCTCAGTTGTGCAGAACACTGAACTCTCAAAGCATATTTCACAATGATTACCTTTCCCTTTCCCAGCAGGAACCAGGAGGGAATCTTTTTCTGATCTTCAAGGAAAACATGGAAAGTTTCCTGAAAGTCAAGTTCACAGAAATGTGGGAGCCCTCTCAGACTATGGTCCCCAGGAGTTTCTCTCTGTCATGCCAGTCCACACTTAGCCTCCATCAGTTTGTCAATATTACCACCTAAGCAGCCCTATCTGTGTCTGGCACCAATGGCTTCAGCTGTAGATGAACAGATAGATCTCAGCTCTGACTCTTTGGATGGTCTTGTCTCTCCAGATTCCAGGGCAGTAGTTTGCTATGTGTTTTAGTCAGCTCAGGCTGCGGTCACAAAACACTGCAGACTGGGTGGCTTAAACAACAGACATTTAGTTTTCACAGTTGTGGAATTTGGAAAGTCCAAGATCAAGTTGCCTTGATTCAACTTGTTCCTGGTCAGAACCTACTTCCTGGCTTGCAGACATCAGCCTTCTTAGTGTCTTCAGCTGACTCTGGTCTCTTTTCTCATGATTATGACACTAATCCCATTGTGGGGACCCCACCCTCATGACTTCATCTAAACCTAATGACATTCCAAAGGCCCTGCTTTCAAAAACATCACAATGGGGTTAGGGCCTTAATATGAATTTTGGAGGGACACAATCCAATCCATAGCACCAAATAACCTCAGTTTTCTGACAGGTCTAAGAAAAGTCATTGATTTTCAGTCTGTCCAGCTTTCTTGTTGCTTAGAGTACAGTCATGATTTCCAAGCTCTTTAAATACATAGCGGATGCCTTTCCTGTTTACTAATATGTGTGTGTATCCACGACTCCAAATTTCCCTTTTAAGAACAGTTTTCACTGCTGCTTTCTTACTTTCTGTTGTGTGTCGGACATTATGTATGAAAAATGAATAATTTGTGACTTAGAAAGGTATCTTTCTCCAGAATCTAACTACACTTGCTTCTGCAGGTAGAAATGAGCACCAGACATCTCTGACCATCTTAATGTTATTGCACAGATTGAGAAGGTAGGAAGCTGAATTTTAGTCCCTCTAGAGAGTTGGCTGTCTCTGACTTACCCTTTATCCTAAGCTGTAGACCCTCAGAGTTCTGATACAAATCTATGGAAGCTTACAGGCTATTCTCATCCTTGGGGGACCTAGAACTAAAATTTTCTTTAATCTGTGAAGTTGTAAAAAGATCTCATGTTTAGGTTCTTTGTATCTCAGGTTCTCTTCAGGAATCCTAGAAAGAGAAAAGGGTCTCAAAGGTAGGGCTCTATCCTTAGGTTTTCTTCTTCTCCCAGATTTTGGACATTTGATATGTTATTGTCTTTGAGCACTTCATTCCCTATTTTTTTACTTTGTACAACTTTTCTAGCAGGAGTATTGTTCAAAATTTCCTAGTCTACCAGTACCATACTATGATGATTTTTTTAAAGCTAAAAGTTATTTTTCATTTCAATAAAATTTATTCTTCCAAAAAACTAGACATATCTTACCCTAATATAAATTTAAGAGTAATGTCCTATCCATGCATCTTCCAATTTATTGCTGTCTCTGAATAATAGTTACAAAGTATAGCCAAGGCTATATCTTTCATGTGCTTTTTTGTTCTTGCCATCTGACCCTTCCATCTTGAGAACTGAAACCTTTCTATGCTAAAAGGGCTGAAACAGTGTATTTTACAACTTGGTTTCTTCACAGATTCTAAGATAATGACCAAGACATGGGACCTTACTGAAGTATTGCCAATAATTTGGTATCCCTTCAAATAAATATTTTAAAGATAGTCTTTTCAGAGCAGAGGGGGTGGTAGAAACCTATTTTACATTAATAAAATTCTGTATTCTTATTTTGAAATTTGAAACTTATCATATACACAGAACACTTAGTTTTCTAATTTGATTTCTCTACTCTCATTGCTATTTCTCTATTACAATAAATGAATGACATTCACACTTACTTGAGAGAGAATCAGCATTTGTACATAGAGTTACAATTGGCTCATTCAACGTATGTTTACAAGTTACTCTTAACTGAGTTTATGCTAGCAAATTCCCCCACTTCCTAGGAGTTCTTATTTTTCTTTGCTTTTTAATTTTTTTAAATTTTTTGTTTTCTAGACAAGACAGTCTCTCGGGAGGCACACTGGCACACTTGGTAAATATTTATAACCAACATAAAACAAAGGGTTGACTTCCGTTAGACAGCATGTTGTTATGATGCATTTAGTGTCTGCAGTCAGCTGACTGTGTCAAAATGAGTTGTTCTTGGAAATAGGTCACATGTAAGTCACATGAATTCTCATAACGAGAGAGGTCAGAGGATTTTCATGTTTGCTTGCTTGTCATGTTGAATTTATATTAGTATTGCTGTTTATTTTGGTGGGAGCTAAACCAATTTTTATATAATTACACAGCCTGCTATATAACTACATGTAAGTGGTCCCATGTTTCTGATTTATTACAGCAGTGTTTTGGATCCCCTTATGAACTGCCATATGGGCATTTCCCTTTATGCATCTTGACTTTCATAGATGAGTTGCTCAATTAATATTTATAAAATAGATGAATGCTATTATACCTCTTCATAAACTTTAGAACCATTATGGAAATACTTAAAATCTTGTGAAAAACTTTAATTCATTAACTCCATAAATTATCTTGGTTAGAATGCATTTTAAACCATCTGTGAATACCTCATTGAGCTTGAAAATCAGGTCTCAAAGAAAAGAAAAATACCATTAAGGCTTTTTGATTTTTGTCACATAAGACACATGACCTTAATTCTACTTGTAGGTGTTTCATACATTTGATAAAATACTGGCATATTCTTTTACATTTCGTAGCTGTTAGGAAATTATCATTTTATGCAAGAGTCCTATTGATTATTGAACATTTGTCTTTTATTTTTATTCTGCTCCAATAATTTTGAGAAAATGTAAAGTCTATGGAACCATTCTTTTGTCTATAAAAGTTAACTTGTAGAGCTGTGCTCAGCAATAATCTAAGTCACATTACTCTCAGTGTGTCAAAAATTTTAAATGTAAATTATGAGAAAGCGGGACGGGAGAGCCTCAGATAAAATATCAAGCTTTCTCTAGGGTGACTTGTTTGCTTTCATGTTCTGTTGGAAGGAGGCCTATTGATAACTTAGCTAAATTATGTCCTCTGGAGTCAGCAAAGCCTGGGATTAAATCCTTATTCTGCCACTTCTTAGCCATTTGGCTTTTGGCACACAAGTTCTATAATTTTCATTATCCTCAGTTTTAAAGGGGTACAAAAAAGACTACCTTACAGAGTTGATGGAAGTATTACAGCTACATAATATATTTCTCTTGTACCTGACCCCGAGTCACAGAATTGCACACTGAAGACCTTAAGATTGATAACACAGAACACATTTGCTATTTATCTCTCCCCTTAGAAGTTAGCCCTGGTGAACTGTTCTCCTAAAATCTTTTCCTTCTCTGAAGTTTTGCAATGATATAGGGAAGGGGGAAAAGCATGGCTTATCCACAAGCCAGAAAACCAGCCAAAGACCAGAAGCACAAATAAGCTTGGCATGCATTAGAAATGCAGATTCCAGGGCCCCACTTGCAGATTTAGCACCTGAGGTTCAGAATCTAGACATTGCATTTTTAAAAAATATAATTGATTGTCAAATTGGCTTACATACAACACCCAGTGCTCATCCCAACACGTGCCCTCCTCAGTGCCCATCACCCACTTTCCCCTCTCCTCCACCCCCCATCTACCCTCAGTTTGTTTTCTGTATTTAAGAGTCTTGTGCTTTGCCTCCCTCCGTCTCTGTTTGTAACAATTTTTTCCCCTTCCCTTCCCCCATGGTCCTCTGTTAAGTTTCTCAAGATCCACAAGTAGAAATTGCATTTTTAAACAGCTCCTCAAGTAATTCTAACAGACACCAAAGTTCAGAATCTATAACAAAGGGAAAGTCAGGGGCATCTGGGTGGCTTGGTTAACATCTGACTTTGGTTTGGGTCATGATCTTGCAGTTTCATAGGTTCGAGCTTCTCATGGGGCATCAGACTCTGCACTAACATTGTGGAGCCTGCT
This sequence comes from Cryptoprocta ferox, assembly GCA_028646485.1. Classification (NCBI taxonomy): domain Eukaryota; kingdom Metazoa; phylum Chordata; class Mammalia; order Carnivora; family Eupleridae; genus Cryptoprocta; species Cryptoprocta ferox. The sequence continues at coordinate 45,932,909 of CM053563.1, forward strand.
TCAGATTCTGGGTCTCCCGCTCTCTCTGCCCCTCCCCCACTCATTCTCTCTCTCTCTCTCTCTCAAAAATAAATAAACATTTCAAAAATTAGGAAAAAAGTGAAGACATAAACACCCACATAATAAAATTATTTTTTAAAAGAGCAATTTAAATCCATGCATTCTTTATGAATTTGCATTGGTGTGAAAAAAGGATTCATGGAAAATTGAAGAATATCTCTTAGGCAAAGGAAATATATTTGAAACCTGATAGTATGCATACAACTTTTCATTTATAAGGTAATGTAACATCAACCCCATCTCTCATTCACTAGCATTCTGAAAAAAAATGCCCATTAAATACAGAATGCCATAGCAAAGACTTTATCTTACATATTGAAGAAATTTCACCATGAGGAGCAAGACAAGACAAATATTATTGCTCAGTTAACTAATATTTAATAGCAATGATTCATTTTCTTTCAATGACATTGATCCTAGGAAGTTATTTAAGGTACTCAGAGCATTCCAAAATAGTGTTCTGTCTGATCTCTCACTGTACACACTTCCTATGTCTACATCTTACTTCATTTTACTAATTATTATAAAATTAATACATGTTAATTTAAAAAAACCCAGGTATGACTGGAATGTGCTAAAAATCCCATATCCCCCATTTCACAATTTCCCTCACCGTTTGTAAGAAAAAGCTGCTTAAAAGTTTTAATGTGCCAAGACATTTTTATTACATATATAAGCTAAGCACCTTATATTTCTTCTTTATGTTCTTAAAATTCAAATAGTTCATAAATCGATCAGGTAAAATGTGAACGATTGCCACTCATAGACCTCCCCATTCCACTTACCTGTCTGTTGCCACTGCCACTATGTATCTTTTCTCCTAATCCCTTAAGATGTTGAGAGCATCATAGTGGCATCTATCTAAATTAATGTACATTAATGTTGAAAAAACATGAGATCTTTTGGAAGGTTATCTAATTCATCATCCAGCTGTTCACTGAAAGAAATCAAAATTGTATTAGCCTGCCAGTGGCACCCAGGAAAATAGAATCGAAGTGAAAGAAGATCTGATTAGGATTGAATGTCAGTGGACCAGGTCCTCGACCCTGGATGCACATTGCCCTGATTTGGAGAGCCTGGAAACACACACAGGCACACGCACACCCACACACATGCACACACCCATGCATGCGCGCGCACACACACACACACACGCACACACCAATGCCCAGAGTATGAAATTTTGACCAGTGAGAAGGATGGAGCTTTCTGGAAGCATCTGATTATCATAGTTAAAATACCTGTGGGATTAAGCAGTATTCTCCTATTTATTTTCTGGGAAACAGTGGCTAAGAATGAGGGCCTAATATATTTAAAACATATGAGATAACTATCCCTATCATGGGAGATACAGTGCACATGAGCACATTCACAGTTGACATGCTCTTAGAGGTTCTGTATATAAGAAACCTGTTGAATTTTGTTTTGTTTTTAATCCCAATCTCTCCCAAACATACAGATCCAACAAATATTTTATTGTGAACCACTCTGAGCCAAGTCATGTTCTAGGTACGATGGATGGAGGGCACAGAAGGTCTTCACTTTCATGGAGATCATCCTCTAGTGAGATAAGATAAAGAAACAAACAAACAGAAGTAGACCCCAAACAATGAGTAATATGAAGAAAATAAAATAGGAAATAAGATGTGGGGGTGTGCCAGGTACACTGCTTTTGAAGCTGTGATTAGCAAGGGCCTGACTTAGGGGGTAATATTTTGACCAAAGCTTGAAATGGCAAGAGATGCTGGTTCTGCAGAGACCTTGAGAAGAGAACTTACAGAGTATCAGGGACAGCTGGTAGAAAGGCCCTGACCAGGACTGAGCTTGCTTGTTCTAGGGGGTCCAGTGTGGTGTAAACATAATGGAGGGTGTTGTCAAAGAGTATATGTTTGATAAGGAGCTTGGATTTTGTTCTAAGTGGTCAAGAAGGCAGTAGGGGTTACGTGGTTTAATTTACCTTTAAAATTAAAAACAAAATTTTTAATGTTTATTTGTTTTTGAGAGAGAGAGAGAGACAGAGGGCGAGTAGGGGAGGAGCAGAGAGAGGGAGACACAGAATCTGAAACAGGCTCCAGGCTCCCAGCTGTCAGCACAGAGCCCAACGTGGGGCTTGAACTCATGAACCGTGAGATCATGACGTGAGCCAAAGTTGGATAGTTAACCGATTGAGCCACCCAGGTGCCCCACCTTTAAAATTTTTTTTGACTCCTCAGGAAGGAAGAGATTAGGGCTGCAGATGGGGATGGTGATAGGAAACAGGAGAACAAAAAAGATGAGGAGGAGTTCATTGAGTTAGTTCCCGTGAGATAATGCCTTCTTGAACTGGGTGGTCATAGGTGAGATGAAGAGAGGGACCCAGATTTGGGATATGATTTAGAGGTGCCATCACAGAACTGCCTGTGGTGGGTGAGCCCGAGAGCTGGTGTGAGGAATATTGGTGGGGTGGGAGCAAGAAGTAGAGAATTGATTGATAAGCAGAGAAGTTGACTATGAAACACCCAGCCTTTTAAAAAAATGTATTAGAAAATATTTTGGTAAATGCTGCTAAAGGGATATTAGTGAAATAGAAAGAAAAGTAGGTAGATGAGCAGGCTCCCTGTATATTGATATTCCTAACACATTTGCCTTTGTCTTGTGGAATCTACATGAGGCCGACCTTATTTGTTGCTCCTGTCATGGTCAGCAGACCTACCAAGAGCCTAAATAGAACCCTTCTTTTGTTCCTACATTTGCTGATTGTTACAGTTGAAAAAAAATCAAAAGGGAGGAGGTGGAGGGGGGAAAAACGAAGTAGGAGGAAGGAAGGATGGGTAGTGGAGGGGAAGAACACATAAAAAAATAAATATAAATTATTGAGAACAACTTCTGCTTCCCCCTAACTTTTTCATACTTTTCTCCCCCGTTACCCTTCATCATGGAGGAGAAACGTAAAGCTGCCTAGGTGTTAGGTGCTGTGGTTTGCGGCTTTTGCAGGTGAACTCCGTGTTAGGCAGATGCATGCTCATTTTGCGGAAGGAAGGCAGCTCTTGGTCTTACCATACATACAGCAGTTTTACAAATACCAGAGGGTTATTTTCTACCTTTCTGACCTTTTATTTCCTCATTTGCACTTTGTGCAAGCTTAGCATCATTCTCAAGGTCTTTCTAGCTTTCAGATTCTAGAATCTGTAAGTCTAATTATAGGTGTTTCCAATTATTACTGCTTCTAATTTCCCTCAACAGTTTTTTTTTTTTTTAAATACAGGTGCTTTTGTTTTGTTATTTTTTTATTAAATCACTTTGACGTGTAACAGTTCTTCATCTGTGTACCGGCAGTGAGGTGAAGTTGAACAACTTGTTTTCAGACTGTAGTTCTGTAGCTCTGAATGGAGGGTTGGGCGATACTTTTGTTTTGTTACTAAGAGGAGAAAATGAAACAATGGAAACAGGTTCCTAACTTTAATCATTCATCAGTGATGCAGGCAACTTCTTTGCTGAATCGGATCCTGCTTTTTTAATGTTGGGGGGAAGATTTTCTCAATTTTTTTGTGCCATTCACAATGCTTTTAAGTATAATTTGTACTTTATAGAAACAAAGTTTATTGAGTGTATCATGTTGAAAGCTGGCTTAATGGGGAAGATGGAATTTCATTTACTCTCAATATAAAGAAAAGCTTGAGCCATCATGACTTCTGTGGAAAGAGGAACATTACAATGTAACTGGTAATATGATTTTCTTGGAGAAGGCAGCCATTTTAATAGTAAATAAACAAATCAGACATTGCTTGTGGACACTATAGGTCACAGGGTGAAATAGATATTCTCCAAATGCATTGATTTCCTTCTTTCCTTTTTCTTTTAGGGCTTTTCAGGAAATGCAAATGCAGACAGTGTTGTGTACTATAGACTCCAGCCTTCTATCAAAGCCCGATTTCTGCGCTTCATCCCTTTAGAGTGGAACCCCAGGGGCAGAATCGGAATGCGGATCGAGGTGTTCGGATGTGCATACAGTAAGTGTTTGTTTACCCTACACACTGACATAGCTGTCACAAGAGATGTCTTAAAAGCCAATCTGCATACCGAAATTGACTTTATACCTATGTAAAGAGATAGCAAACCAGGAATGATTTTTGTAGAGAGCTTTGTGTGTGTGTGTGAGCACGTACACCCGCTCCCATGCATAGTCATATTGACTTTAGCATTTAGTGTTACATTTTGAATCAGAAATGGAAGCATTTTGTAGCCAGATCAATCCATATGGAGATAGGTCCAGACAGATGCCTGTTTATGGACATATGCAAATCCATGTATCCAAATCTAATATTATTAACTAGATCCTAGTTTTCAAATATTAGAGTTTCTCCCTCCATGGACTATATCTGATGATGTTTCACTTAGGCGCCCTGAATTTAATAAAAGATACAGTGTTTCATTTAGCGTAACCAGTCAAATGTTAGGGCACCAAAGAATGTTGGCGTCTTTAGCCTAAAAATAATATGCCATGTAACTCACTTATAAACATGCTGTGCCCTCAGCATAAATTCATAGAAAAAGTAAAGACCTCTGCGAAAATATAAAATGTTTTTGAAATACTTTCACATAAAAAATGATAGAAACCACAGATTTCACTTAGTCTCCTCTTAATGAAGCATTTTATTATATCTTTTTGTGGGGCAGGGGCCTAAGAGTTATTGATAGCCTACCTCAAGCCACACCATCCTGTTAGATGCTCTTTTATTATAGAACAGTGAGTTAGTTAATATGATCTACAATTATCAGATGAGCAGTCTGAGGTTTGGAGAGATTCAGTAATTTGCCCAGTGTCTCACGCCTAGTACACGGAAGAATCCGGAAGGAGTCTGAGATTGTTCAGTTCGTCTATATCACTATTTAGCTAAAAGCTAAGGCTTTTTAGCCACTAAAACTTTTGTCACACATAGTTTATCACTTTTTGATGTAATTCCAGTTAGGTTCTGGTTCGCTTCATTTGCATGCAGGCAAGGCAAGTCATACAGAGGGCAGGTGACGTGTTGACGGTGTTGAAACTGTGTCACACAAACTGTGTTGTCCGGACTGCACGTCTCCCTGCAATAGTTAGTGATGTTCCTGGCATCCTCCTCTCCCATCAAAAGTAACTGACCAGCCTTTTGTTCCCGCCGGAGCCTACAGAAGGGCGATCACAGTATGAATATCAACAGTAATCATAATCATAGCAATAACACTAATTTTAATAGTACTAAATTTTTAAAAAATTCTAGAAGTAGCAACGTTTTCTTGAATGCTTATCACGGCGTTATATTAAGAGTTAGTTTATAATTTTTTTACAAGTCCAGGTAAATATTTTTGGGTTACTACTCCATTCCCCCTACTTCCCCCACCACCCCAGCCCACTTTGCAAACAGGGAGCCTAAAAGCTCAGGCACTAGGATGTGTTCAAGCCACGCTGATGGGAAGTGACAGCACTGGGTTTGCAGCCGGGTCTGGCGGACTCCGGGACCCACGCGCAGGCTCAGGCTCCGTCTAGCTGTTGATTCACAGAGATGAGTCAGGGCAGCGTACCTCTCACCATCGGCCCATTTAGTCTCTTGTCTCCAACAGCTCAGCTCAGCTGTTCCTGTTATGTGTTAGCTCCTCCTTTGCAGTGATCCATTTGAATAAAATCACCTTTTAAAAAATATCCCACTCCAAAGCATAATTCTGAAACACAGAACCCAGACAGTCCGTCTTATTTGTCTTTGGATAGTAGAGTTTAGCAAAGCCCGTGCTTTACCACGGATAATCAGCAAAACAAACTTCAGATGCTTCATATTTATAGTTACATCTCTACTTCGAGCACCCACCTTGCAAAATATTTATTTATCACCGTATAAAAATAGCTAACAGTTCTTGAGCCCTTACTCTCTGTCAGATACAGTTTTTACAGACATTCTAGTTTCATCCTAAAAATCACCCATTTATAGAGTCTTAGAAATATTCAACAGGTTTCCCAGTTCTGGATGTAAATTCAACATTCATTGAAAAGGACTATTGACATTGTTTTTCCAAAACTAAAGCACCACTCATAATGTCTCCCTGGAAGACTGCTGAGGACCAGGGTCCTTTGAGTTCTTTGCTGTCATATGCTTCACGATGACCCAAATCTCCCTCCACTTTCATTCATCTGCAACCCTGTGGAACATTCTTTTTCCTGTGACTTCATTTGCTGTCTCTTGCAGTGAGCACATGGTCCACGCATTTAATCAACCTCCTTTTTTCGTTGAACCACAGTTGAAGTAGCAGTGCTGAGAGCCAACAAGATTTTAAATTCAAGTATAAACATGTATGGTAAAATGGTACGACAGCAGTCCATGTAAAATGGCTGGCGTATAATTTTGGATAAGACCAAGGATAACAAACAATGGAAAAGTATTATCATAGATAGCCTAAAAGAACCTCAAAATGGGTTGGGTGTGAGTGCCTTATTGAGGATATTTGATCAAATATGTTTTAATTCTTCAGTTATAATTATATTATACACCTGTTAATAGTATTAGCCTTGCAAACTATGAACTTACTGGAGCATGATTTTATGTAACTATCATGTGTTAAATAGTTAATAAGTATCAGATACTTTCTTTTTAGGCATTTACTGATTTGGTCCTAACAGCACAGTGAAGTAGGGGGATGCATATTACCATTTTATGCAGGAGTAAGAGGAGAGGAACAGAATTGTCTGCTGAATGAGCCCCAAGGCTTGCTCTGAGTTCTGGTACAGAAATAAGTGGGGACCACCAGCTCCCCTTGTCCTCAGAAGGAAGAGCTGCAGGTGCTATCCGCACAAGAACACAGCCACAAGATTCTGTGTGCCACTCCCCAGAATAGCCCAGATCCAAGATCAGTCTGGATTTTCTTCAGATACACAAGGCCGTTCTCCTACAATCCCCATAAAAAAGGAAAAGCGGTGTTGGGGAGTGGTCAGGGTCTCTCTCCTAGATCACAGTCACAGGATTCCTGTCCATACTGGCAGTTAAATGAGCCTCTTGGGAAAAGGAGGACTGGAGAACTGCATGCCACCCATAGCCTGTGTATCCAATCGCTTGCACCAAGTTAATGTGACTCTTTTCTGGGCTTTGCCTCAGCTGCTTCTCAAGAGTGCTATATACCAGGGTGCTCCAAGTTTCCTGACATGGGGGAAAGTGAACCTTTGAGAAATTAAGAACTTTGCCCAGCATTACGCAGACTGCCCATGTGAGATCTAAGATTTAAATTCACATCCATTACTTTCCAAAGCCAGTGCTCTTGACAACTCTATGAATCATACATGGGTTCGCCTTTTAAGTATTTATTGACACTTGCTGAAAGAGAACTCTACTGGGTATTGGGTGTAGGGATAAATTCTAAAATAATGTAGATTTCTTAATAGATGGGAATTATTATATATAATGCTGTTTTTTGCATTCTAATCCTAGGTTTATTCAATACAGTCCTTTTATTCTATACAGCAAAGCACAAACACCACATTATCTCAAATGCTACAAAGTTACAAAACACAAAGCAAAATTTATAGTACTGACTGTACAGTAAAAGCCAAAAAAGCAATGTACCCATTGCCAAGGTAACCTACAGGACCCCCATGAATAGCAGCTCCAGCACAGGGATCCATGATGACTCTGGGGATCCCTGATGACCCTTGCGAAGCTGACTCTCAACTTGCTAGTTAATTTCCGAGAGAGAAAGGGAGATGCGGGGTGTGGGGGTACGTCCATGAGTACATGTGAAAACAGAGCCATTTGTGGCAACTAACACGAGGTGTTTGACCCCCTAGAGGTCAGAAGGGGCAATGTCATAAAAATTTACACAAACTCAGTGTAAAATATGATAGCACGAGTGTAGGATGGGAGGAATAAAGCGATTGAGAAATTGAGATTAGTGTAAGAATGCTTATAGCAATAGGTTTGAAACTAAAGTGCAGATATTTTCACTTGAGAGGCTGGGAGGACAGTCCAAATAGGGGAAGGGGTGGACCCTCGTCAAGCACAGAGACAAGAATTGCTTGGAGGATCAGTTTTTATTGGAGAATGGTCATTCAGGCTGAAAATAAGGGCACACACATGTCAGGAGGCTTCTGGTCTCTTGTGTGCAAGTGACAGTGAGGACCTGAGCACCATCAGGAGAGAGGCTTCTCTTGAATCACATCAGACTCAAATATACTGAGGCTGTGGATTCAGAGATCTCTGTGATGGCACATGAGGCCCCCTGAGTTATCACATTTGAACAAGCATCTGGAAAGTGGTGCCAAGTGCTAGAAGGGGCAGCGGAGAGCAAATGAGTTCTGAAAGGGCACAGAGAGAGAAGTAATTCCACTGCTGACTCACTGAATTCAAGCCTGGGGAATTTGGAAGGTTGGGACGCTAAGCCCTCTGAGTTGAAGGTATATAATTGAAAGCCACGTAAATATCATTGTTATTAAATCATAACTGTCCACTTATAGAATTACTGTTAATAATAACAGCATAAAGTGCTATGTTTGGACAACTGCTCATGTCTTAGAAAAAGAAATGCATTTCTATCATCATTAAAGCAGGTCATTAACGCTGGTTTGCAGGTCGCGTGCATTTTTATGCTGCCCCCCTCCTTGTGCCTAATGCATGTGCCCACTGAAGGTTCTAGGTGCAAGCTGCCCTGATGAATATTGTAGAGAGAGTGGCTATTGTGAGAGACACACATAATTTTATTAGCCTCTGTCCGGGTGAGTTAGGGCAGTAACTTGTTATGAAGGTACATCAAGTGAATGGAAAATCCATATCAAAGAGCATGTTCTACTTTTATGTCTGAAAACTTGGAAGTTGTTTCCTGAGTAATGAGAGAAGTAGAAGCTAAATTTTATAGGTTCAAAGAGAAAGTATAAATTTCAGATGCCTTGGCCATAGCAGCCGTGAACATGTTTATAGATCTAGACGAGAGAAGTAGGTAAGGAAATAACTCGTGGAAGAAAGAACAAGAAGAGAAACATTTGGTGGTAAAGAAACACTGCCCTACGGAATGTCCCAAAGGAAAGTAAACAATGGTAAACAAAGGCAGAGAAAGGAAACAAAACTGAGTGGAAGCCACTCTGTCTGAGATGTCCTTGGGAAGTGGCCGTTGAGCCACAGGAGATCGTGTTCTTTCATGGGGGATGAATTGCTGTGACAAGTGACCTCGCTATAAACACGGAGTTCCTTCTCTCCAGTTCTTGTGAAAACATCCTCATTTTGCAATCTGGGTTCTTCCTTTCATCATCCTCAACAGAAGAAGAGCATCGAGCTGCCCAGGCACACTGAGCAATTCCATTTCTTCAACACACCATGACTTCATGATTTTTGTAGATTTGGGATGTTTGCACAGTGCTTGGGGCAATCACATGTGCAGGCTTCCCTTGTCTATCTAGATGAGTCTTTCACTCAGCACCTTTTCTCAGCACGTAAATCACTATCTCTGACAGCTTCTCTGACACCTCACTTTTGGGTCAGAGGACATTTCCGCCTGCTCCTGGAACAGCCATTCCACTTCAGGTCATACCATGCGCACATTACACTCTATTGTAGTCAGCTGTTCCTTCTTTGTCCTGAGTCTTCGGGATCCCTGAATGAACAAAGGGATGAGGGGTTGGTGAGCCTCAGGAAGGCTTTTCCCGTCAACCTGGAGATACATGTAGCCGGTGAAAGATCAGACATATGAACACAGGAGAACTGAGAAGATTGGAAGAGAACAAATACATAGAAGTATAGAAACTACATAGAATATAGAAACTGCTGTGTTTATCTGCTTAAATCCAGACTGATTAAGAGACAATTATGGATTCTATTTAACAAACAGAAGTAGGCAACAATTAGGAAATTCATGCCAACTTAATAAAAATATGCTTTTTATCATGTAAAAAGTATTGGAAGTTGGAACTGCTTTTATCAGTAGATTTTAATTTGGGAAAAACATTAATAGGCAATGCAAGAAAGTAGCCTGAGCAGCACAGCTGCTAACACTGAAAACCGAATCTGAGTCTTCCGTCTGTCTATTATGCCACATGTCTGGTTAGGGGGAGAAATGAAAAGCAGTCAATTTGTTAGGTTTGCTCTAAAGAATAGTTTTAATTGAACTCAATACGTATTTATGAAGCAGCTCCTCCCCCATGTTAACAGCTAAAATCTTGACCGAGGTGAATTATATATAGTCCCTGCACTCAGATTGTTTATCAGCTGATACTGGAGCTGAGGAATCCTAGCTTACACCAGAGTTTGAACAAGAAGACAGATTCTGATGGGCCTAAAATCAAAGAGGATAAATTCTATTTCTTTGCAGAATTGAGAGTCTTAAGATTTAATCTGATGATAAATGAGGTTATATTAAATTAAAGTAAGGTGAGCTATTATGGTACCAGAAAAAAAAAAAAGCAGCTATGAGACCCACTAGGATTATGTCACAAGATCTCAGAGCCTTCCAAGGAGGCCCTCGCTGACCAAAAATGGAAATATTGTAGCAACAGTAAGGATAGTAACTGCAGTTCCACAGCATATTAAATATGTTTAAGTGAATGGGTTCATGACAATACCAGAAAACAAAAATCTAAATTGGTTACCTCTGAGAGTCATGAAGGAACCAACTCATTATTTTGATAACTAATAAATGAAGGAAAACATCAAGAATTTATCTTACTTTCCCTGTGTGATCTGTACTTCAAGGTACAGATCAAATAGAAGAACCAAATAGAAGATGAGGGGGAATTTCTCTTTAAAGTTATATTCCAGGTAGTAAAGAAAGAGGGAATAATGGAATTAGCATAGTCCCACTTTGCAACCCTGAATAAATTAATTGACCAAGTCAATGACTATAAAAGTTCACAAAAAGATGATTTGTTTTTCAGTACCAGTCACAGCAGAGTCACTTTTATTGGACTATCTTGCTACAACTGTAATCACTGGATAGAAAGATACACATTAAAAAGAACCTCCTTTAGGGCTCTGAAGTTCAACTTAAAGCAGGATGAACTTTGACAAGATTTGATCTTGAGAGAAGGAAAGCAAATTTTGGGAGATCCACATTTAACTGACTTTTTCCTAAAAACACATCCCAGTTTGCAAGGTATGATCATGGTCAAGCAGAAAAGTAGCCAGATTTTACTGAGCTGAGGAGGCAGAGTCCAGAGTTCAGTGTTGCCAGAGTGGCTAGAAATTTAGAGTGGAATCCGGAAAAGGAAAGGGTCAGAGAGGGAGGGCCTCAACTCCTGCATAGAAACTCCCCTTCAGTCCTCTGCTGATCCATGACCGGTGCATGCCTAAGACGGGCTACCAAGGAGCTCAGGAGAGAGCAGGATGGGATATCCAGGGACTAACGATTTCTGCATCTGCCTAATGCTGGAAGGAACACCTTTTGAAAAAATCAATCCTGCCAATTTACAGGGACTTGTTAGACATCTTGGGCTTTTCGCTGAAAAGCCAGAGGATGTTGCTTTAGGAGTAAAGACCAATCTGTGGACCAATTGATTATGTCCTGGTGCTAAGGACAAAACCAAAATAGATCCTTCCCAACAAAACCTGGAACCAAGCTTTCACAGGGTCAGGGTGATCTATGGACCTCTTCTATCTCTTTCCTGCCACCATCATCCTTCCCTCCCCAGGCTCCACCCTCCCGCTTCTCCTCACCCCTCCCCAAACTTGTACCCTCCTTTCCCTACCTCCTCCTCCTTTCCTGATCCTAGACATTTACAAAGGTGGGCATCTACTCAGAGTAAGTTTCATTTCCTCAAAGTGTTGTCCCCAGTCAGCAACCTAATTCACATCTCCCTGTTCAAAACTACCATGCAACCTGCCCTTTTCCTTCATGCTCCGCTTATAGTTTGTAAATATATCTGTACATGTGGGGTGAGTTGCTTGATGTCTCTCTTTTCCTTCAGACTGAGGGATCCATGAACACAGAATGTATTCGCTGTTATAACACCAGCTACTGTTGGAGTTGACACAGTCAATGCTCAGTAACTATTTACTGGATGCTTTCCTGAGTTCTCTACATAGAGAACTCAGGAAAGCATCCAGTTAGCCATGATAAAATCGAAAAAATGAATAAATGTATAGAAACCAAAGATTTATTATACTCCTACAGTAGCAGTTGATTACAGAGCTGTGAGATGAACATGTGAGCTGTCGAATGTTTGTTATTATTAAAATGATGATAGGGCAAGCTGAGTGGCTCAGTCGGTTGAGTGACCGACTTCGGCTCAGGTCATGGTCTCACGGTTCATGGGTTCGGCCCCTGCGTTGGGCTCTGTGCTGACAGCTCAGAGCTTGGAGCTTGCTTCGTATTCTGTGTCTTCTTCTCTCTCTGACCCTCCCCTGTTTGTGCTCTGTCTCTGTCTCTCAATAATAAATAACTGTAAAAAAAATTTAAGAAAAAAATAAATGAAATAAAATGATAATAAAAGCATATAAAATCCATAATAAATTAGGCATTTTGATACTGCTGTTTGAAACCCACAGCTTTTCGTGTGGTATGAGAAATTGGAATTTTTCTCCACAAATTCCAAATAAGGAAATTGAGAATCCACATTTATGTGACTTCTGTGGCATTACAAAATTACAAACAAATATTAGAAACAGAAATACAGCTTATGTCCTCCAGTGACACACTCAAGTGTCCTCGATGTAGTAGATATTACCCATTTCAAATCTGTTTAAAAGGTTCATTTAGATTGATATTTAAGTGGCAGTGAGCCTGTTTGTCCTTATAACCTCCTGGAGTATTATCACTGATCTTAATTCAGTCTATTTAAAACCATGATAGTAAAGTCACCTTTTCCCTGTGGTTATATGCAGCACTTGATCCTGTACCTTCTTCCTTTTTATTGTATTAATTTTGGTTGTTTTAAACTTAAGAGTGCCTTAAATCACTCTGTGTTCTTTTCTGCTACTATGCAAAAATAGTCCAGCCCATTTCCTGTTGATTTCTCAAGTGCTTGGTCTCTCCTCGCCATCTCTTCAAAACCCAATTCAGTAATGCAGATCTCAAGTGCCAATACATCATGCTCTTGCTTTAATATTTCACTATATAATAGTTTAACGGTGACTCAGCCTGATTTATGTTTCTTAGAAGTCAAAATTGGACCTCTGTTTAGAAATTCATAGGGAGTAATTTTCAAATAAAGAAGCAGTATGATCAGTATTGGAGGCTAACTTCTTGTTTAGCCCAGAAGAGTTTGGTCAATTGTTCTTTCTCTACTTATAGCACTTTTTCTCCATTTACATTTTTGGGGTGCTTCCCACAGAATTAATAGAAGGCTCTCATGTCTTTTTCAGGAACTCTTTCATGACCTTTAATAAAGGCAGTTTTCTATTATTCAAGGATTTGTTTTTCACTTCATGCATTTTCTATTTCAATTTTTCTCTTTTATATTTCTTAACCAACTGACCTCATCAGTGATGCAATGATTTATAGTTAATTCACAGAGCCAGTTTCTCCCCCAAAACATCTTTCAGGGACAAGCTGCTCCCATGTCCACAATTTTCTTCAAGTACCACCTATAGCATAGATAAACATACTCTTTTTCCATGGGACAATTCAGTATGCAATGAGGTTATTCATTTTCAGAGAGAAGGCTTCTTTAACCTTCTTGTTCTTATCAGATAATCCTGATACTGTCATCTGCTCAGGGGTCACTCAGGAACCTGTTTTCCTGGGTGTGGCTCTAGGAGCTCCTAAGTTGGTGGATATAAAGCAGGACCCAGGATCTTGAATGCTTCTGGAAACCTCATGAGATACTCCTCCGTTGATTCTAACATGGCTAGACCATGGAACTCAATTTAAGAAAACATGCTCTTGTATATTTTTTTCTTAGTAATCCACTTGGAGTGGTAGGGAGGCCATTGCCTTTTCAAATAACAGCCTCTCACATTTTGCAAAGCCTCAAACTTTGGAGCAGGGGTAGGATGTAGGTTCGAGAGAAGGATACCAGGTCAAGTGGAAGATATTACACTGAAGGGTGTATTGGCATGTGACATACGCCCAGGTAGAAGAACAATTTGCTGCTCACAGAGGTAAATCTGCAATTTAGTTGACATCCTTCTCACAGGCTGAGTGGATCAACTCCTCCTGCACATGTTAGAAATCATTCGGACCCAGCCCTGATGCAGAAGCAAAGCTTTAAGCACTGGCATGAAAAATCACATCTCAGGGATGCATGTGTTTCCCATTAGAATGGAAGCTCCTTGAACAAAAATGTGCTTTGTATTTATGCATTACTCTGTCTTCCCCTGTTCACAGGAGCTGTCTATAAATACGTACTTGCAGAGAGGGGAGCAAGCAATACCACTTCTGACACACCTCCCTGAAAGGAATTTGAATATTTTTATTGGAAATCTCCTTGTTCCGTGGGAGATTGTATTTCTGAGTCATGCAAATAAAGCAGACTGTCCCTCTTTCCTGGGGTCCCAGGGAGAATTGATATGAGAGTAGGGCCTACAGTCTCTGTGAGTCTCTTCTTTCCTTGATGCCTGCTGTAAATGAGAAGATTTGAGATGGAGGTTTTCACTGAGGAGGATTCAGGTCACCGACAATTGCCATAGTGAGCCAGCTCAAGCATTAGCTGACAGACAGAGAAAAAGCCACAGAACCCACAGATGGCTCAAAATCATTCTTGCTGTATAACCTGGCAGTGACGTTGATAATGGAGCATTTCTCATGCCCCTCAGAAATTCATTATTTTTTAAAGAGTTTAGTTTTAAATACACCAAATGTATTGGTTAAATTATTTTCGCCATACCTCTTTCCTTGCCCAATGTTCTAGTAATAAGTAATAGCATTAGCAGTAACAGTAGTTAAAGTTATTGAGTTTTAATTATGTGCCAGCAATTCATCCAAAGATTATGCAGATAGATATTCATGCAACAATCCTGTGAAGAATATACTATTGTTATTCCCATGTTACAGATAGGAAACAGACAAAGGGGTTAAACAACTTGTGCCGCAGAGGGAGTAATGCCCTGTTACCTGTAACTATGTTACATTATGGGACATAGGCACTTACAGTTGTGATTAAACTAAGGATCTTGACGTAGGCAAAGTAGTCTGGATTATCTAGTTGGACACAATGTAATTACAAGGGTCTTTACAAGAGGGAGGTGAGAGGATCAGTCGGAGGAGATGTCACTGTGAGAAACAAGGTGGAGGATTTGACAATGCTATGATACTAGTCTTGTACATGAAGAGAAGTCTGAAATAAGGAATGCAGATGGTCTCTCTAAACTGGAAAAGGGGAAGAAAGGGATTATATTCCAGAGACTTCCAAAGGAAAGCAGCTCCTGCCAACACCTTGTTTTTAGGACTTTTTGAATTCCCAAATTAGAAGATGATAAATTTGTGTTGTTTCATGTGACTGAATTTGTGGTCATTTGTTACATCAATAACAGGAAACTCATACAGTTGACCAAGGTAGGGTGGAGATGCAAATCCACACCAACTAGTTATCTTAACTACTAGGCTACACTATAATAAAACACTATTAAAATGGCTCAGAAGGGGGCTAGCCTGAGGAGGATAAATGTGTCAGAACAATTTGCAACTTATTACTAGAAAATTAGAGTTTATGCCCTCCCTCTGGTGAACAGGGTATGACAGGGTCACAATATTAATATTGATAGTAATCTAATCATTAAAATATAACCTGAGTGATAAGCCTACTAATGAACAAATTTACAATTAGAAAAATAATTCTTTCAGTCAAGTAACACATCTCCTCCTACACCTTTGGACTGTAGGTCTTTGACTATTATAAACGTTGTCAACTTCTGATTTCTAATTTTTATTATAGCCAGTTTGCTAACACCTCTGTTTTTCCTATGTATACATTTCAGTCAGGTACAAAAGATTCTTTTTCTGAAAGTGTTTGACAAAAGATGGGCATAAGTGTGATTCTGTTCATTGAAATATGAATATTACTTGGATGCTTAATTTAGTATTTCTAAACAAATAAATATTGAGTTAGATTACTTTCATGAGTGCTATACATTCATTATATCTTTCATAGGTTAGTTTCAATGCAAAGAAATATTATTATGAATCATCTTAACTTTTCTTTTGTGAGAATATATTTGCATTGGTAGTGTCCTTTGTGGAAGAGCAAAAATAAATGCACCTTGAATGTTACTGGTGATGGCTCAGACATGAAATGTTGCTTCCCCAATCAATGATGTGAAGCCCAAGTTGTACTTTAGAAGTTAGTAATGTTGAAGTAAAAATTTCAAAAACAAACAAACAAACATGACTTTCATTTAAATATAGAATAAACACATATGAAAGATTAATTAAAGAAAGAATCAGAAAAATGGTAAAGCAAGTTGAAAGAAGAGACTGAGTGTAGATAGGAATCCAAGAAAGTATGTTGGATTACTATCACTAGGTTGGGTACATAAATGGTTAATGTCCAACAGGGCAATAAAACCAAAAGCTTTTATTTTCTATCACACAGAAGTCATTTGTATTTCTACTGGGAAAAAAATTACAAATTAACATGTAACTTAACAGAGTCTGGCCCTAACCCATAATAAATAGTAAAATCAGACCTTTATTAAGTCACTTAGAATTAAATAATCTGCAGCTGGGCCTGTGAGAAAATGGTCCAACGATATTGAAAGGAAGTGAAGTTATTGCTTTGGGATATATCCAGTTTTTCCGGTTTTTCTTAACAGTGGGTAAGACCATTTTCAAGAGAGACTACAACCTATCTCTCTTATCAGCATCCTTGGAGAGATAGATTCTAATAATGAATTCAAATTAATTCTCTCTGTGTCTCTCTCTTCCTCTTTCTCTCTGTCTCTCTCAAGATTCTTTTTCATACAGTTCCAGATTTTTATATCATTAACTATATGTGCCACAACACAGAGTTTTGTGATTATTGTTTAAAAGTACATGCTGCTTATATATCAGATGTGTTGTGTAAATTGCTTTTTATAACAGTGGCTTTTATGAGACCCATTATAAGTGAGTTTTCTATCTAAAGTAATACTGTTGGGAATCATCCTGAGTTTTTTCTTTTATGATAATTCTTGTACATATATTGCACATATGTAAGTTGAAGTTATCCTATACTGACATTGTACACACATTCTGAATTATATTTAGGTTTGCTTCCCTGAGGGTATTGTTCACACACACATGAAGTCCATAATGGCATGGCAGCGAGTTTGTTGATTCCCCTACTTAAACTACTTTCTCACTTTCAGACCCATTTTCAAGGCAAGCCCCACTCCTCTTCCTCCTCTGAGAGCTGAATTACTGACTGTCACTGTATTTCTTTTCATGACGGTGAAGGAGAGAAAGTATTGGGGGAACATCTAGGTCTCTGGAAATTAAATGTCCTAAGAGTAATTCTAAGAGCTTATGGGGACACGTGTAGGGCTTGAAGACTGTGGGAAGTAGGAAGATTAGCAGTGATGTTTCTAGATCAGAGAGATGAGTTTCCCCAACTACCTTAACTAAAGAGACAGTCTTCAGTTGACCTTGATCAGTCTGTCATGGTTGTTCACTTGCTAAGCAGTATCCATCTTCATGGAATGTCAGCTCCATGAGGGCAGGGGCCACACTGGTGTTGATTACTCTCTTGATCTCAGAGTCCATCACAGGGCCTCACAAACGATTTACTAAATAGATGCTCATTGAGTGGATGCCTCAGATTTCTTAGTTAATATCTGTGGAGTAAGAAGATAATAGGTAAGAATGAGAGACAATGGCAAGTGGTTCATTTTAAGAGATGAAGCAGTATACCATTGCTTTAGACATCAATTGTCTAATACACTTTTCACTTTCCTTTGTTGCTGATGGAAATATGCTAGGCACAAAAGCCTTAGGTGCCATGAGGGTGGTTATGACCATTACAATGTGATAATAATAATAGTGAAGAAGAGGAAAAAAGAAATAGTGGGGTAAAGTAACACAGGCTAAACCTTTACTGGAAAAAAAATCTCTTGGTAGCTAATTCCAAAAATAGACTTTATCTAAAGGAAAATCATTATTATGATGGTTGCCTTTAAGCAATACATTAACTCAGAGATAACTGTGTTGCTCCAAATGCATCAGAATTTAAAGTATGTCTATTGGAATTTTTCTTAATTTTTGTAATCTAATAATCATAGAACACATTATTTGTATTTGACACAGAGTTATGTTTTTACCATGCACATTCATTCAGCTATATAACAAGGAATAATTGTTCAGTTAACATTATCCTTTCTACAGAGTGCAATGTTTATTCATGTGCATTTGGTGAATGAATTCTTTATAAGCACATTAACAAGATGTGGAAAAATCAAACCTCTGAATTTTCAAAAGATAGCTGCATAAAATAGTTGAAAAAAATTTCAGGAGGGATGGTGAATATAAATGGTTCACATTAAATATGATGGATAATCTGAATGAAATGTATATTTGGGAATACAAGTAGCTGTAATAATTTTGTCAAATGAAACAAGATGAGTAAACGTTAATGTCATTTCATTGATTGGGAGAAGTCAGCTAACCAGTAGAAAAATAGCTTCGTTGGGTTTCCCTAACCTCTTCATTTATTACATAAATGTACTCACAAGGGTAATTGCCTTAAAAAAAAAATCTTTGACCTGCAAAATGGAGAAAACGCTGTTAGGCTTTCTGGGTATTATCAGTTCTATTTTGTGTCTGTTGTTTGGGTGCAGTCGATTTTGACAGATGTGCTGTTATGCTACTGGTATAACATGACATCTTTTTTCAGATGAGCTGAATAAAAGTGATCTTGACAATGAGTAGATAAGACATTGTCAGAAAGCTGAAAAAACATGTCAATGTCACAGTTTTGACACAAATGTGTCAGAACAGCCCTTATAATATCATTAAGTGACTATCTTTCCAATGATGCTCTTTAGAAGACAGAAGATAGCATTGCTCTTAAATACTATTACTTAGCCATAAAAATAATAAAATAAAACAAAACACAAAGGTCAGATTAATATATACTTGAGATGCCATTTGATGCGACTGATGGATGTGTTGATATTTTTATGCAGATTTTTTATCTACAACATGTGTAAGAGAATTTTTGAAGTATCAAAACCATTTTTTCAGGAGCTAAAAACCATTTGACTTCAACACTTCAGGAACATGATTAAAAATACTGATTGTGAAATATGCAAAGTGGTTTTATGGATACTGATCATAGCCTTTTTCCTGATTTTCTTTTCTTCATTGAATGAAAAGAAATAACTTTCAGTAATATGAGAAAATTAGGAATACATTTTGAATACATATTCTAGATAATTATTTTGTAAATAGGTTAGCAAAGACTAAAATGGAATCAATCCCAGGCATCAAGAGGGAATTAGATATTGGAGCTTTTATTTTTCCTCGTGACTGGCTTGCAACGGAACTATATGTGTATGTGTGTATGCACAATTCTTTATATATGTGTATATATGTGTACATTCATATGTATATATACACATTTTAAATGCTTTAATAAAAAGTATATTTATCCTTTAGAATGACTTTTAATGTCTTTGTCTCTAGGATCAGAGGTGGTTGATCTTGATGGAAAAAGTTCTCTTCTCTATAGATTTGGTCAAACCTCCCTAAGCCCAATAAAGGATATTATTTCTTTGAAATTTAAAACTATGCAGAGTGATGGAATTCTGCTCCACCGGGAAGGGCAAAATGGAGATCATATCACGCTGGACTTACGAAGAGGAAAACTCTTTTTACTTATTAATTCAGGTAAATCTATTTGGTGAAGTGGTTGACAGTCTGGCCATTTGGATATCACTTCAATAACTTTATGCTTTTATAGCTTACCTTATAACAATTAAGGTGCCTTATTTCCAGATTCAGGGGCTTATACATACACCAGTATCGCACTTAGGTGTAAAAATGGTTCCTATTTTGCAAATTGTACAAGACCCTCATTTGATGCATTTTTGCATAGTGCCCAGAGAACTACATAGCCATTTTCAAACATCATGAAGAAAGGGATGAGTCACTGAAAAATACTGAGCTAGTAAAAATAATGTAATGAGGTTGTAGCAAAGATACATTTTACATTGCAAATGGCATGTGATGGGAAACACTAATAAAAAGAATTAACGGTGGAAGAAATTCCAGCAAGGTTGAGAGGGTATTATATTCAAACTTCAGGTAAATCCATACTAGTGTTTTGGATGGAATGCAAGGGAGAAGATTGCAATTATTATGAGAGATCCTGGTCCCCAAGGGGAAACTTTTTTTCTCTTATATATAAGAATGGAAATAATGGTGCTGCTGTTATTTTTTTTCTCTTCTAAGGTGAAGCCAAACTGGCCTCCGCTCCCACGCTGATCAATCTCACCCTGGGTAGCCTGCTGGACGATCAGCACTGGCATTCCGTGCTCATCCAGCGCTCGGGCAAACAAGTGAACTTTACAGTGGACGAGCACAGGCGTCGTTTCCACGCCCAGGGAGAATTCAGTTACCTGGACCTTGATTATGAGGTGTGATCGTTATGTTTCAATTAACGCAGATTTTTACAATGTATATGTGAGGCAGCCATGCAAAAGAAAATATACTGTAGGGAGCACCCCTTCCCTCTTTCAGAGTAAATCAAAGTCCCGGTGAAGTGTTTCCCAAGGTGACCTAACTCACAATTGCAGATTTGGGCATATACTACTGAGGCTTCGTCTTTCTGACAATACGTTAATCTATTATTAGAGAGAGAGAGAGAGTTTTCTTTTTTACCTGAAGCGTACAGTCACAGATTATCACATGTAGGAAATCTCCAAGAGGTCATATTACCACTAGTAAATATGGAATGTGTTGCATGATTTTTTTTTATGCTATAGGGTGCCCTAGAGCAGTGTAGATTTATGGAGAGGTTTTGTAACTGATAGATTAATTAATTCATTATCAATCGATTCAAATGCACAAACACCAATGTGTGCCGGAAATACATATAAAACAAAACGCCATTATAGCCAGTAATGTTATTAAACAGAGATTTACCATGGATATAAAGACGCATTTTTATTCATCAACCAATAAACATCAGATCCAGATGTGATTAGTAACTTGTAAGAATGATCAGGCTCTAGTGTAAATGAAAACTGAATGCATGTAAATTTGTTTCCAAATCTGCATTTTAATTTTTAAAAAATATCCATATGAAATTAGCAACGTGTAGGGTGTAGGGTGATGAAAAATTGATTTATCTGTGATGATTAAAGTTACTAATCATAATTATTTAAGCAAACTATCAGAAAATCACTAAACAATATTATTGATGCCATTTTTCTTTCTAAGATCAGCTTTGGAGGGATTCCAGCACCTGGAAAATCAGTGTCATTCCCCCATAAAAATTTTCATGGGTGTCTAGAAAACGTCTATTATAATGGAGTAGATATCATTGATTTGGCCAAGCAACAAAAGCCAGAGATCATCACTATGGTAAGAGAATCTTCGTGTAAATGAATGAATGAAATTATGTTGCTTTTCCACACAATAAAATTGCTCCCTTTTGGACTCCCACTTGATATGATGCTTTAGAGATTACTCTCTCTTTTTTTTAAGAGATTACTCTTATAAAAATTTTCTCTGCTTGGCAATATGCATGTAAGGGATTAATTCTATTTAAAGGAATTACAATTCACAGAGCATGATTATTTTATTTTTATATGAAGTAAAACATTTTTTTACAGTCAATAATTTAATTTTGTTGTGATGTTATTACTCCAGGGGACTAATTTCCTTTGCTCTGTAACTTCCTTAATAAGATATGCCCTGACAAACTCCCTTAATCAAGGGAATCAAGTTCCTGGAATCAGATAACATCCATGTGTATTAGAGAGGCATTTGAAAAACTATGTTTTGCCATGGTCATTCATAACAAATAAAAGAAGCGAACAGGCTGTTACGACATTGCCTCCGCCAGTCTGTCCCAGTAGCACTGTTGGTCAGGCTGCGTTATATTCTAATTCTGTGGAAATGCAGCAGATTTTAAATCTAACTGTATTGGTCTGGGGGCAGTCAGGGAAGTAGCACCACTATGAGTTTTATGCACAAGGGATCTATTTTAGGACTTGGATCTTCACAATTGTCAGAGGGGCTGGAAAGTGGAGGCCAGCTGTCAGGAAGAAGAGATGGAGCAGGGTGAAGGAGAGCCAGGACAAACCGGATCAGACCAGCTCCTCTGTGATCATCCCTCACTGCGCTGTATCACAGGAAAAAAAAAAAAAAAAAAAAGTCCTGTGGAAAAAAATGGCTGGCATTTCACTTTTGACTCAAATACCACACAGGCTCCGTTTTTTACTAACTTTTAACCAGAACCAGACAGAAAAGGGGATTCTGGGAGACATGGTTTCCAGTTTAACTGGCTTCCTGAAAGAAAAGCAGACACAGAGATCCTTTTCAATACCTTTCTTTAATTGTTCAAAATTCAGGATATATAAATTCAAGCTCATGGTGTATCAGCCAGTCCCAAAGCACATCTAGGGAGTATTAATTCTTTTACAAAACATTTTATTCCTAATTCTCTGCGTGAATTGATGGTATCTATAGGAGTATACCATTCAGAAAGATTTTTAGTTATATTTTTATCAAAGGGAAGATGATTTAAAAGGAAAATCAAAAAGCCGTAGGTAGATGTGTTTCACTGGCAAACGAGCTTCCAGAAACTGCCCATGCAGCTAACACCCACTTTTCACTGGCAAGAGTGTTTGCTGCTTGCCGGGTAGCAGGCTGCGGTCCAAATGAAGCATCAGACCAAACTGCAGCTGGTAAAATGTTCCCCGTTTTACGAGGTTTGTTAGTTTATAATTGTCTTTACATTATGGGTCAGTGTCGCTTACTCTTCAGCTTTTGTTGTTTCATACACTGGAACAAGATACTTGTCCACAATGAAAGCTAATTAATTCACTTTTAACAGAATCACAGTATAGCCAAATATTTTTGTTTAACCAAGACCAAATGGTTTAATTCCAATGTGTATCCTTCTAAATACAGTTGATTTCATTGACTTTTCAAATCCCTGTTTGGAAAACATGTTAAAGATTATTTTCAGGAAAAATAAAAGTATTTATCTTCATTTTCAAAGCCTGTTAAGGAACATGCTTAATTATTTCTAAATAGTTCAGACTGTAAAGATTTTTTAAATCCTTAAAAATATACTTTCCTAGTGAGATAATTTTTATACATAGTATTTTAATGAAAATTTGTGCAA
The DNA here is from genome assembly GCA_028646485.1 of Cryptoprocta ferox. NCBI lineage: Eukaryota > Metazoa > Chordata > Mammalia > Carnivora > Eupleridae > Cryptoprocta > Cryptoprocta ferox. The sequence goes on from CM053563.1 coordinate 45,956,154, forward strand.
TTCCAAGGTATTTTGAAACTCTATTTTAAAACTATTAGATGAGGAAAAAATACATGTAAATCTGATGATATGGGCATAATAAGAAAAGCCAAAAATGTTTTAAAAATAAAGGAATGTTGGGACGCCTGGCTGGCTCATTCGGTAGAGCGTGAGACTTGATCTCAGGGTTGTGAGTTGAAGCCCCACATTGGGTATAGAGGTTGTTTAAAAAAATAAAAAGTAAAATCTTAAGGAAAATTAAAAGAATGTAAGTAGTACATTGTACATTGTAGTATCCAATGTGAAACATAAAAGAAAAAAGGAAAAAATGGGCTGATGATATAAAGAGACCATTCTGAGGAAAGCTAGTCCAAAAGAGCCACAAACTCGTGAAAACTGCTTAGAGTCGCTATTGTGTCAGGTAAATGCAAGATAAATGAGAATGATATATCACTTTGGCATTTTGTCATTGAACTTGTGCAAATTTAAAAGATCTATAATACCTATTCCTGCCGAGGATGTGGGGACAAGGATATGCTTGTATATTACCGGTAGAACTGTGGAGTATTTTAACTTCTTTTTGGAAAAGAAGCTGGAAATATTTATTAAAACATATAAGTATATACAGTTCTGTATTTAGAGCCTTCTTCCATAGAACTGAAAATACACAGAGGAGCATGCCAAGTTATTTATTACAACCTTGCTGGGAGAGACAAAACCTGGAAACCAGGTTATATATTTATATACATATACATATACATATACATGTCTATATAAAAGAGATCCAATGGGGAAAAGAGAAAAAATATGAAAAAAATACAGAAGGCAAAAGAGTAGCTCGTTAATATTGGGTATGTTATGGGGTGGATTAGAACCAAAGGCAGCAAAGGATGAAGGAGAAAAGGATTTCACCCAAGGAATGGAAAGCCAATAGAAGATAAAAGCAAAGAATTTGCTTAAATAAATTTTTATTGAATTCCATCACATTGAGTTAGATGCCTTTACAGAATTTGAGAGCGGGGGATAAATGGATTTCACCCAGAGCCCAGAGAAAGATTTGCCTGACCATACTGTCACTGGATTTTGAAGAACCTTTAAGATATATGTCAAGGATTTGAATTTTCATGTTGATAGCGATTTGTTGTTTTAAATCAAGGATAATTTGAGATCCATAAACAGCCTGTGTGACACTTCAATTTCTATTACTAACGTGATGCGAGTCATTCTGAAAGCTTTTTCTTTTGCTTCATTCTCAGGGAAATGTGTCGTTTTCTTGTTCACAGTCACAGTCTGTGCCTGTGACTTTTCTCAGCCTCAGGAGTTACTTAGCCCTGCCAGGCTTTCCCGGGGAGGACGAGCTGTCTGCTACTTTTCAATTTCGAACCTGGAATAAGGCAGGACTTCTGCTATTCAGTGAACTTCAGCTGGTTTCAGGGGGTCTCCTCCTCTTTCTTAATGATGGAAAACTTAAGCTGAATCTCTACCAGCCAGGAAAATTACCCAGTGACCTCACAGCAGGTAATAAGTACATTCCTGCAGGCACAGCACATGGGTTTGAAAGATTTCATTATCTCTCTGTCCCTTTACCGTAAACTTTTATGCATAACCAAAAAAATCAGTGTTTGTTTAATACATGAATACTTGAGTTAATAAGATTATCAGTACTCTTTCTTTACTTCGAGGACCTCGATCCCGGTTTCCTTTTAAGTATGGCTTCAACACTAGCAGTTCATATTAAAAAGAATGATAGTTATGGGGGAATGGAGATTTCCTTTCTTGACCCTCTTCCCACTCCAGATAAATCAACATATTCCGAGGAAATGTGTTTTGAGAAAAATGCAAAAGACTCTGAAATGGGCCCAAAAGTTTACTGGGTGTCTTCATTGGAAGACTATGCCTTGTCTAACACAGCTATTAGCCTAATCCGGTCTGTGAGAGAAAAGGAGTCTTTCTTGGATCTGTATTTCTGTATCTGTGTGTGATGTAAAACGCAAGCACTGAGAGTAACTTCACTTGCTGATGTATTCTGTACAGAGTTGGATATACTGGGGAGAATGAAAAGATTTGTGCAAACTTCTTCATTTGGGCACCACATGGGATTCTCTCCACTTCTAGGCAATACGGTATCATCTTAATGATTAGAAGTGCTACAATTAAGGAGACTATATGAGTATTTGGAAAATTAATATCTAATTTAGGTCAGCGCTTTGGGTGAGGGATATTTTTGTCCCTTCATTAAAATTGTATAGTTCTTGACAAGGGATCTCCATCACATTTTCATATACGTGGCAGAACACCCAAGCCAAGCAACTAGAGGTCGCATTGGGGTGAATTGCTACGTCAGCTTAGTAAATGATCTTTAAAAAAATTTAAAGATGCCATTGTACTACTCTTCTATCTTAACTATGACCAAAATTAATCGAATATGACAGAGAGGAAAATCGGCTGAAATACAGTTGGAAACTAACTATAGGAAGAACAGGCGTATAAGTGGACACACAAATGCCCAGTCTCTATGTGTTGTTGTTCGGTCTATCACTGCAGTTTAAATGTGGGAGCTGAAAGTTCAATATTCATTATAATTTTTAACAGCTACTATGTTGTGACTTTTTAACGTGATGCTCAAAATGTGGTAGATTTGCAGGCCTGACGAAAGGAAACAAATTAATCAGTGCCGTCTAAATAATTAACAGACTCCCTAAAATGAGGGCCTAAAAATGTAAGCTTGTCATTAACGTGTAGTTTACTGTGATTTATTTGACATCCTAAGAGGTGGTTTTATCCATAGCCTTCTTTCAACGTCTCAAAGAAACTGCTTTAGTACAATGTTACTGTGTGAGCCCCACGAAGCTAGTTCATTTCTAAACACTTTACAGGCATGGATGTCTAATAAATTACTAGGTGTGAGTCTATATAAAATATCCTGATTTGAAAATCTCTAAATTAGTATTTAAATTCCTATACAATATAATCCATTATGGCATCACAGGACTCAGTGTAATTGTTTCCGTAGCTAATAACAAGGAGCGAAACTAGGGATGAATGCCAAGCCAGGAGAGATCGTTGAACTTCACAGTAGCCAGGTGGGCCTTGACTTACCGACTCCCCCACTCCCATTTTCCCTGTTTCTCTTAAGATACTAATTTTTGCCAGTTTCAGTGAGGCAAGTACCTTTTGCCCTTGAAAGGGGACTACGGAAATGGTAGTTGGGTGGGTGGTTCATTTGTACAAGGTTCCAGAACTAAGTCATTTGTCAGAATGTATTATAATGACTCCTTAAAGGGAATCAAATACTTACTGATGGATTGATATCATATCATGTTGAAGCTTTTCATTTTATAAGGATGGTTCAATTTTTCTTAGCTCCTGAGATATAAATTCCCGATCTTATGTGTTTTAAAGAATCAACATTTTTATATCTTTTGCAGTGGAATAAAAATTAAATTATGTTGTAGAAGAACTGAATTGTTCAAATCTTTGAATTAGCAGGATAAATTTTTAATGCGCTGTATAGTTTGGCACAATGTCACTTGGAATTCTTTGAAAATATTATGTCAGCCTATATCATTTTGAAATATTAAAGATATTATATTAGTCTAAATTATAAAAGATATTAGCGGTATTACAGAATCCCTCATGACACAAAATATTTCCAGTCTTTGTCGCTTTTACAGATGTCAAAGCAAAAAATCATTCAGATGGCATCAAGAACCCAACCAACAGCGTGGTTGTATTTTCCTATTTAAAGCAGACTCTTTATTGTAGGATTTGAGATTCTGCTATGATTTAGCATTTCTGCTGCTGCTTTTGCCTGAAGGTGAAAATCAGGCTTGTAAACCAGCTTCTTGCTCTCATAGGCAGGGCCTGGCGGTACAGGCTCGCAGAGTAAGAAATGTTTCTGGCATTTTTCATTTATTAGACCTTCGCGATTCTTGTGACCCCAGCAGAGGACCGGCCCTCTTGGTTTGCCTAACCCAGGAGAAGCCTTGTTTTATTCCACCTTCCCCCCTTTCACTGTTGGACTCTTACTACCATTCAGACGGTAAACCTGTCACTCCCCAAAACCCCCTCTTTCTCCTAAAGTGACTGGCACCAGTAATCTCCATATTTTCGTCTTGACAAGAGCTATCTGGAGGCCTGGAGCTTTAGTGCTGGTTGGCGAATATAGCTAATGGATGTAGGAGTTTCTGACACTGTTTCCGAGCACTTAAAGATATTTAAAAACAGGAAAAAACCCTTCAGTTGTTCTTTGAGCAATAGCCTACATATAACTGCCTTTTGCATGTTCACAAAGTACCTACTCTGTACAGCAGGGTTTTTCTTCTTTATACATCTTATTTCGTGGATGCCTATTCCTATCACTTAGGAGCAAGTGATGGTGGCTAAGTTGTCACAGTATTTCTGTAGCAATTTAGGGTTGATACCAGAAGATCATACATGAGGAGCAGATATAAACCTTTTTCCTCTTTCTGTATTTTGTGAGACAGAGAGAGAGAAAAAGAGGGAGCAAGGGAGGGGGGAGGAAAAGGAAAGGAGAAGAGAGGGAGAGGGAGAGATTTCTGGTGAATATCCATGTTCTCCCCTATGACCTGCCATTCCCTCTTACTTCTTATTCTGTTCTTCCATCATTCCAGTTAGGGTTGCCCATGCCTTCCATGCAGCCCACAGTGTGCCCACAGTGCGCTACTTGTAATCAAACCAGTCGGACTGCCTGCTTATTGCAGCAAGGGGAGCACACACCTGGGGAGCCATGGACGTGTCTCAATTTTAAGGGGTTAAGGATGATTTATTATAAGATTTGGGGCTGTTAGCGCATTTGGGGGGAGGCATCAAGGAAGTAGAAAATTGCCCTGGAGTAAATGCTGCTAGGAAGTGAGGGTAATTATGTGATTAGGTATCTTTGTAAATCTTATCTAGAAGGATGGGGGAATGAAATAAGGTAATTGATGTAAACAAAGCAAACCAAAACAAAGAAAAACCCCATCAGTTGTCATTCATATTATCCAGAAGAGGAAGTTTGGTAATTTTTTTTTGCAGAAGCCTTGTTATCATCTGCGCCTAGACAAGATAATAAAGTAGTCTTAGCTTTTTTTGATCCGGGTTCAGTGTAGTCACAGAGTTACCGAGTCTCATCTTGGTATTCTACGAGGTTGTGTTCACCCGGAGTACTCAATCGGTCCGAGTGCTCGCCATCCTCTCAGAGCACCACCCGGCTGAGGCCGCATCCTAGCTGTTGGGGGCGGCTTTTCCATTTCTCAAATTTAATTATTTACAAGAGCGAAAAAATAATGGGACCGCCTGTCCTGCAGGCCGAGAAGAGTGTGGGTTTTGGAATCAACTTGTCAACTGGACCCTCCCTTGGGTTATTTGGTGTTCTTACTTGAGCCTCATTTTATCCAATTTAAAATGAGAATAATAATAGCAGCGTTGAAGATTAAATGACACAATGCATGGAAGGCACACAATACCTATTATGAATTCTAGTTCAGTAAAAACTGTTATTATTATCTTATTTTTATACCAACAACATGTCCCTCCCCTGGTTCAAAATTTATGAGTGGTGGGAGCAGTACTAGAAATCGCATTTACATGCCTGATATCATGAACCAGAATAAATGCAAATTCTATGATTCTTCTCCTTCCATTCTTTTACAGCGATGTGGTCTTTTAAGGGGCTCCCTCTCATCAGATCTAAAAGCAGGAAGGAGTTGTACACTTAAAAACATAGAATCTTGGGGCACCTGAGTGGCTCAGTCAGTTAAGCGTCTGATTCTTGATTTCCGCTCAGGTTGTGATCTCACGGTTTGTGGGTTTGAGCCCTGCATCGGGTTCTGTGTTGACAGGGCAGAGCCTGCTTGGGATACTCTCTCTCCCCTCTCTCTGCTCCTCCCCTGTGGGTGCGTACATGCTCTCTCTCTCTCTCTCAAAATAAATAAATAAACTTAAAAAAATAGAATCTAATTTTAAAGTTTTTTTTAATGTTTTTAAAATTTATTTTTGAAAGAGGGCATGATTGGGAGCGGGGGAGGGCCATAGAGGGAGGGGAACAGAAGATTCAAAGCGGGCTCTGAGCTGACAGTACTAAGCCCAATGCAGAGCTCGTACCCACAAACTGCAAAATCATGACCTGAGCCTAAGTCAGATAGATGCTCAATCGACTCAGCCAACCAGGCATCCCGTAAAAAATAGAATCGAATTTTAAAATTATCCTTTTATTGTGTTAAGAGAAAGAAATTAAATGGATTTTTCATTATTTAATTTACATAATAAATCCCATTGATGAGTAACAAGCCTCCTCATCCATCATAAATGAATGGTGTCTGTTATAAATGAGGCCTGAGAATAGCTTCCAGAAATTTCCCGCACAACCATAGCACAACTTCACAACGTGCTAGCTGCCTAGGTGGGTGATTGAACTGTGTCAAATGACAGAGCGGCTGTCCTGGCCGTCTTCTGTTCCTCATCTAAATCGGCTTCTGTGCTGACAGAAGAAATTCCCGAGTCTTTGACTTTACTCCCAGGGCATGCCTCACCTGGCAGATCCCTAGAGCGCTGCTCCTCAGTGTGGTCCCTGGAGTAACACTCAGTCAGTGAAATACTTGTTTCCAGATGGAGTATAAAAATTGGGATTAAGCTCTAAAACACTGCTGGAGCAGTAAGATCTTGCTGCATCATCCAAGCACAAGGTCGCTGGACTCGTATTTTATGTCTTCTTTATTTAATTTTTGGTAATTAATTTTCGCTGAGGTTTTTGAAAGTATCAGTCCACAGTAGATCAGAAAAGAAGATGTTCATCACCGCAAGGGGCTTGGGAAGCACTGTCCTAGACCGCTGGAAGTCATGGCTGTAGGCACATCCAGCCTTTGAGAGAGCTGAGAGGAGGCACGCGGTGGGGGAGGGAGGGTGGGAAGTGTGTGTACGTGTGACGCAAAGCTTAGTACAAAGGCTTTCACTCTAAATGGATCCTCTTAAAGGATGCTCTGGATGACAAATCTGGGGCATTTGATTTATTTTAGTCCAGTTTCATACCATCAGGGATTACATAATTCTTCAGTCGTCTATTTCAGAACCCACTCTTAGAAAATGTGTCTAAAAGTATCTAACCTACATTTTTCATTTTTCAGTTTTTAGGTCTTTCTCATTACCTTTCACAAACCAAACCAGCTGGGTCTTTGAAAATCTTTTCCGCTTCCTGGATGTAGTATAAAAATGAGCTTCGGTGCCCAGGATGGAATTTGCGTTATACTAAATAAATCCTGGGCAAAGAGCTTAATCGCCTAAGGGAGCTCTACACCTTTTCTGTCTGAAAGCTTGTGGTCAAAAATAGCTGAGGAAGTAAAGAAGTTCTACATTGCACATAGTATCAGAAAAGAGGCCATGACCTTTGGGTTTAGTAGAGTAGTCATATTTTAGTTTACTAATTTGATCCACAAAGTCATACAGCATTGAGTATTCAATACATACAATAAACCTTGCTGGTTAATCTGCAATAGAGGTGCTTCAATTTCACCTGTCTGTTCACATTCAACCACAGAGCCTTTACAGACTTAATTCCCTTCAAGAAGGAAAGGGCTAACTCATCTCATGGATTCAGGACACTGGAGCACTGCAGTGGGAGGGATGGGAGATTATTTTTTAGAAGTGATGAGAAAACTTTAATTTTTGATTCATGCAGATTTTGGTCATATATATATATATATATATATATATATATATATATAATCTTGGAAAATCCAGGGAAAATATAAAAATGAGTAAAAACCACAGTTTTCCATGATGAAAATATTATTATATATTGGGATATTTCCTTTCAGCCTTTCCCCGTATTTATACAAAAAGTAGGAGTATCATTAGAATTGTATATATGGAGTTGATTCTCATTATTTGCAATAGTTCTATTGTAGAAAGTCACTGTGGACCCTGAATTAACAAATACTGAACCATCACTCCTAGGGGAATTAACAGGGTTAGGTTCCTGTGACTTTCTGGTCACAACATTTTTGTCAACCAATCAATACATAACCTTGTTTTATGAGCTATTCTGTTTAAAGATACCTTATTTCATATATATTGTTGATCCATTAACATTGAACTCGTGGCCAACTTCACTGTAAGCAACGGCTGAGTGAAGTTCATCTAGCATGTGTGTTTTCTCTGTGAGACACATCACAGCCTTCTTCCATTTAGGAACAGCAAACTGTACTTCATCACTAGGAATGATGTCTTTTTTTTTTTTTTAGCTATTTTAAAAATTTATTTTGAGAGAGAGAGCGTGCATGTGCATGAGCAGGAGAGGGGCAGAGTGAGAGGGAAAGCGAGAATCCCAAGCTGGCTCTGCACTGTCAGGGGCTTGATCTCACGAACCCGTGGGACCCTGACCTGAGCTGAAATCAAGAATATGTCACTCAACTGACTGAGCCACCCAGGCATCCTTGAGGTCTTTTAAATGGCAAAGTCATCAACCAAAAGCACAAAAATGTGGAAAACGTGTTTACATATGGGAGTTGAAACAAGTGTCATCTCCTTGTTTAACCTCAGCTGGAAACGTGTGTCAGTCAACTCAGTTTTTTCACTGTTCTATATACATTTCTGTGAATGATTCCAGAGATGCCCTAAGTATTGAGTTTGGGGTTACAAATAAATTGTGGTGACTTAGGTGGATTCGCAAATATGGAATCTAAACAACACGAGGATCAACTATGTAAATGTGGTTTTACACACTGCTTTATTTATTTTTATTTGTTTAAGTTTATTTATTTATTTTGGAGAGAGACAGAGACAGCATATGAGCAGGGGAAGGGTGGAGAGAGAGGGAAAGAGGGAGAATCTCAAGCAGGCTCCATGCACCAGCTCAGAGCCTGAAATGGGGCTTGAATTCACAAAACTGTGAGATCATGACCTGAACTGAAACCAAGAGTCGGACACTTAAACGACTGAGCCACCCAGGTGCCCCCACACTGCTTTATTTTTTAACTTTGTCTTATATAGGCAAACTTTCAATATTCATTATAGTCTCTCCAAATATATTTGTAATGATTGATTTGAAATACTTGGCTAAATATATAATATTGTAAAAGATGACTACACAAAAATGTAAAAAAAATCAAATAAATCATTTTATTGGGTTAGACTCTGCCCAGTATTGGGGATTTTGTTCCCTTTATTGAGACCCTCAGGAAGGAATCATATACCATTTTCCACAGGAGGGTACCCACTTGCCTCCTTTTCCCGTCTTTCTTTTTGTTTCCTTTTAACGTATGTGAGTGCTATACTTGATGGGGTGATGTGTATATTGCTGTTTCTAACCAACTGCTTATACTGTTCCCTGTTGAGAGATAACTCTTTAACTTTTTTTTTTAATCTCCCCCAGGTGTTGGATTAAATGATGGGCAGTGGCATTCTGTCTCCTTATCTGCCAAAAGGAATCACTTGAGCGTGGTAGTGGATGGCCAGGTGGCCTCTGCTGCTTTTTCCCTGGGGTCTGACCAGATGTATTCAGGTGGTACCTATTATTTCGGAGGTAAGAGAAGAAGAGGTCAGGCCATATGGGACATTGACCCATATTTGCAGTTACTTCCCCTTTTGTCTTGGAGATGTCATCATGTTTTAACTCCAATGTCACTAGTATGGAACAATTTCTCACTCTCTTTGAACATGGAAATGTTGAGTGAATCAAGATGATCAACTATGACCCAATATGCATTTCTTAGAGATGGATTTACTTATGTTTACAATGTCTACATGAGAATGATTGCAAATAAGCCACCCTCTTCAGTTCTTACTTTCAAACTTCGTTATATTTTCCTAGTGTTAAATGGTTCTTATATGGCTTTTTCAGATTTTATGGCCTGATTTTATTGCAGTGTTTTCCTGAACGTGGCTCTTAGCTCCTCTGGAGCAGCCTTATTGCTTTCCTACTGTCCAATGCAGAAGGGCAATATTATGCCAATGGCAAATAATCTAACTCAATTAGCCATAGAAACCTCTGCTCATTGCTAAGTAATAATGCACTGATACAGATGATGAAATTAGGACATCAACCTTCAACACCAGATCATCTCTCAAAGAGAACAAAAACAAATGAAGCATTTACCTGCCCAATGGATGTTTGATTGAACTAAAAGTTTGGAAAAGAAAACCTTGGGAAGGGAAGTGAATCTTTAGCATGGAAGATTAAAATAAAATGTGATTCGCCGTTAGCAAGGCAAAGTGGTAAAACTGTTCGTGGTAGGACTTATTTCTAATCATGACTTGGTATGTTTTTTATTGCTGCTATTTTGAATTTTAACAGTTACTTCTGTCTAGAATCACTTTTGAATTTGGTGGCAAGTAGCCCAATCTTTATTATTCATCAGTAAAATACAAATTCCTTTCTAAGAGTTGATAGTAAGCACACAGACCACCCATCGTTCATCTGATATTAAGAACAAACAAAAACTTTCCATGCTACCCAGAGAGGGGTCCCTATGGCGTTGTTCTGTGTTCCCATCATGACTTAAAGGGAAATTTGTCCAGAGCCCTCGAGGTCCTACAATTGAAGGAGGTGGATGCCCTCAAATTTTTGCAGCAGGAACCCACTTGGGTGGCACCGACCTTGCCTTGCAAATGGAACAACAGTACATCTACAGAAGGAAAGGTGGTGGCATCTACCTCGTGAATCTGAAGAGAATTTGGGAGAATCTCCTGCTGGCAGCTCGTGCCATTGTTGCTGATGAAAACCTGGCCGATGTCCGTGTCATACCATCCAGGAGTCCTGGCCAGCGAGCTGGGCTGACCTGTTCTGCCAATGGAGCCACTCCTGTTGCTGCTGCTTCACCCCTGGAACCTCTACTAACCACATCCAGGCAGCCTTCCAGAAGCCCAGACTTCTGGTGGTTGCTGATTGCAGGGCTGACCACCAGTCTCCCAGAGGTGTCTCATATTGTCCTGCCTACCGTCGCTCTGTGTAGCACAGACCCTCCTCTGTGTCTGTGGACATTGCCATCCATTACTGCAACGAGGGGGCTCACTCAGTGGGTCTGATGTATTGGACGCTGGCCCGAGAAGATCTGTGCACGTGTGGTACCATTACCCATGAACACCCGTAGGAGGTCGTGCCTGGTCTCCCCTTCTACAGAGATCCTGAAGAGATTGAAAAGGAAGAGTAGATTGCTGCTGAGAAGGCTGTGTCCAGGGAGGAATTTCAGGGTGAACAGACTGCTCCCGCTTCTGAGTTTCCTGCCACTCAACCTGAAGTCACAGACTGGTCGGGAGGCGGGCAGGCACCTTCGGGCCTGTACAGCAGTTCCCTACTGACTGAGGCCCTCAGTCTGCCGCTGAATGGGCACGAACTGCCACCGAGTGGTCTTAAGTTGGTCTTAAGGCCAACACAATGGAAATAAGGTTGATGGAAAATAAACAATTTCTAAAAAAAAAAAAAACAAAATCCCCTACATAATCCATTACTGTGAATGGCAGCATAATGTCAACAATCCCAAAAGATGTAATTGCCTTCTTTAGCGAGATTTGTGCATTTTTGAACCTACTTGTTTGTTAAACCTCATGGAATATATGATTGATTTTATGGCAATCTGTAGGAGTGCATTCCTTTAATAAATGGTAAGATATAGAAAACAAATTAACTAAGAGCTTTCACTTCAAAGCAAAAGATTTAGAAGGATGAAAAGAGATTTTAAAAATAGGCATATTGTTAAATGTGAAAAAAAAAGACTAGATAAAAATGAATAGATTGGATAAAAGTGTAAATCATGAAAATAGAATCATCATTCTTACAGTATTTTGCATCCTTTATGTTCATATTTAATGATGCCTACCTATTTTTGCAGAAAATTTTTATTGCTATTATTCATTCTGTAATATTTTTCATGGTGAAACCTATATCATATGTGCACTCTGTAATTTTGCTTGTTTTTATTATGATACACACCATTTTATTTAAATAAAATTTTAATCTTTGAATAGTTTTAGATTTATCAAAAAGCTGCAAAGATACACAGAGTTCCCATACCCCCTGAATCCAGTAGCCTCAGTTGCTCACTTCTTACACCATGTGAGCATTTTAAAGAATACTAGTTAGAATGCTGCGCATATCTGTATGTGCATTTCCCAGCTTATGAAGACAATAGTATCAACATCCATTTGTCCCTCCAGGGTCATGTCTCTTCATCTCCCCAGATAAACACGGTCTGGAATTTGGGGTACATTCTCCCTCTCATGTCCTTTGTAATTTGGCATCTTTTGATGTGTTTCTAAGTTCGTAACCAATATACGGTGGAAGGTTCCATAACAGAATGCAGTCATGTTCTCCGTTGGTGTCCTTCGGCACCAGAACATTTTGAGTATGAGATTCTACTGATCTCATGCCCTGCAAACTGTACAACACCCTGACATGTCCAGGACTGGGGACAAGGGTCCAAATGAAAGCAGGTGGCCTTCTGCAGCCCAGCTCTCCCCTCCTCTTCCTGGCTTTGTGCTCCAGAGGCTGATAAAGAAGGTCCATCCTTCTGGAAGCTCACTTGGGGCTTTGGGCTGGGAATCCTGGATTCTGGAAGTGAACTGGAAGGGTGTGGGGTGATCATCTCTTCCCAGTTTTAGCACTAGAGGCCCTGAGTCCCAAGGCAAACTGTGACAGTTGTTGATCCTATAAGACCTTCAGCTCTTTGTGTACGAGAGCCCCATATATTACTAGGACCTGCTGTATCTAGCTGGAAGGCACTTCTTAGGGCATCAATTCTTCAACCAGTTTATCTTCAAGTAAATAAATATCCCATGTTCTGAGATGGGATCTCATAGGTTTTCTTCCACTTGTCTCTCAATTCAACTGCAAATTGCCAGTGATCTTATCAGCCAATAAGCAGCCGAACATGGCTGCAGTACCCCACTGTTCCACCAGCCTGCATTGTACGACTATTCTAGGCCTGTCTTGGGAGTGGGAGTCATATTGGGAGAGGGGGCTGCTCAGAAATCACAGCATTCTGCTTATGCCATGCCAGATCCCATTATCTGCCCGTTTTCTACTCTTTCTCCTCCCAGCCCCAGCTGAGTGCTTTTCAGAAATTTGGACTGCATTGTGATGCATTGTGCTCAGCTTTTATCGTTTATAAATTATAAATTTTAAATCTGGGTTCTCCAGATTGAGGACAGATAAATGTCTAATTTCTGCATGTTCCCCCATGTGATCTTTGTGCTATTGAATACCACACTGTGTGGTGCAAACTGGAGGCACTAGACCATGTGCAGAATTCTCATACCCCCGCTTGTGTAAATCAAACATTATCTGTCCGGTGAACAGGCTAGACCTCCATGAAGTCAAAACTGACATCTTACTTCTGGTGCAGTGACATCAAGTGATAATTTATCTGTCATCTTCAGAGGTGCTTAACATGCTGACTGCCTCCAGGAATGGATCCATCCATTAATTCAACATTAAGTATTCCCTAGAAATCTTCATATTTTAGAACTTCCATCTCAAACAGGTTCAGTGCTGAACTTCTCCCTGCTAATGCAATATATTAACTTGTGGGTGCCTGTTATCATAGACTAATGAGACTAACCTGGCTTGAACCTTTCTTTATCCTCTTGCTTATTAAACATTGTAGCTAGGAATACGAAGTGCCTCGTGATATGACGATGTGCTTTCTGTAAAGTTCCATAATCTTTCTTGGTGACTGAGTTTGCTTAGTTTTATTCCCTACAGGCATATTGCAAAATTTATTTTACTCTGAAATAGTTTGAAATGTGTCAGGAAACACTACCTGGAGAAAAGGAGATTAGCAGAGCTGTTTATATTCCTGGCATATTGTAGTCACCCCCAAATATTGATGAACTATTATCCTCTCAGTTTTTACTTTAACATTCTTATTTGGTTAATAAGTCATCTAGAAAACATATTGAAGTTATAATAACCATATCCTATGCCACAGAAGAATTTTAAGCACTGAAAATGTGTGTAGTGCCCTGTACAATAAATTGATACTCAAAGAGCGTTCATCACCTTTTCTTGATATATCAACTTTGAAACTTCAGAGTCTCCCTTGGTTGAAATATAATATTTCAGTGTACCTGATAACAGTTTTAAAAATGAATCCTGGCCTTCACTTGGAATATAAATGGGTTTTGTTAGGAAAACACGCATTAAGGGGAAATATCTTCAGTCACAGTATGTAATTATAATGGAAATTCCCAGGTAGAAAACTGGCGTGGATTGTATAGGAATTAGGAAGTTGCTGATTCATTTCTTATTCTTTGAAATTGTAGTAGTGTTTGACAACCATAACGGCAAAGAAAGATTAATGGAAAAAACATAAGTATAATATATGTGTTCACACTCCATAAAATTATTTATTTCACTTGGATAGAGAAGCACTTAGAACATCATTAAAACTCAGAGACTAATGGTTAATATTATAGTTCTTTATTGTATAAATAATTAGAAACAGGTCTTAGGTAAGTGTTAGAAAAAAGTCAATATAAATGGAACATTCTTTTATGAGTCAAAGAATAAATAAAATCACAGTGAAATGTTTTTGACATTAAGTCATTATGATTTATTAAAATGTATGTGTATATGGCTTTTATATGCATATGAAAATAAAGTAATTAAATAGATGATTGGTAATTTTATTTCAAGTCAATATAACTCCTTTCCCAAATAGCTTTAAATACCAAGGAATTTCACAGTTATTGATTTATCTTTTCTTATGTACAGTGCACATTTTCAATCTTTATGCCTTTTTTGCATTCCAGAAGACTAAGTTCCTGTGTTTAACTTTAATACATAATTTAATATTATATAATAATAATATAGTACAATAATTATATGATAATTACTGTAATGTTATTTCATAAGAATCCTGTGGTAATAAAGAGAAATACTTTGTATGAATTGCAATTTGTCATTTAGATCAAATTAATGATGACTGTAAGGGGCTCTTCCTCCCTCCTTTAATTTTAAGAAAATAAGCAGATGGCTATTTCTTTTCTTCTTCTTTTTTTATAATGAAGCAGTCTATGATACTAAATCCTGATTCATTATGATGTATCCTGACTTACTTTGTTTTGTTTTGTTTTGTTTTGATCAGGTTGTCCTGACAACAGCTTTGGATCCAAATGTAAGAATCCACTTGGTGGGTTTCAGGGATGTATGAGACTCATTTCTATCAGTGACAAGGTGGTGGATCTGATTTCAGTGCAGCAGGGATCCCTTGGGAACTTCAGTGACCTTCAGATAGACTCATGTGGAATTACAGACAGGTACGAATCTCATTTACTTTGACCTGTCCATTTTCAAATGTTTGGCAGCATATTAAAATTTATATATAAAATGAATAAGTTTTTAAACTCCTTTTCCCACCATCCCCTGTTTCACAGGATATGGATGATATTCGCATTAGAAATAAGAAAACTATGCTTTTAGTTTTATACTTCATGTTTCCAGGGATAAAATTTAGATGGGAGACATGTGACCATGTTATTTATATGTACGCGTGCTACCAATTTACAAAAGGTAATGTTGATGCTCCTATAATTTAATTTTATTTATTTATTTAATTTATTTATTTTTATTTTTTAATTTGCATCCAAGTTAGTTAGCATATAGTGCTATAATGATTTAAGGAGTAGATTCCAGTGATCCATCCCCTATATATAACACCCAGTGTTCATCCCAACACGTGTCTTCCTTAATGCCCCTTACCCATTTAGTCCATCCTCCCACCCACAATCCCTCCAGCAACCCTCTTTTGTTCTCTATATTTAAAAGTCTCTTATGTTTTATGCTCCTCGTTTTTATATGATTTTTGCTTCCCTTCCCCTATGTTCATCTGTTTTGTATCTTAAATTCGTCATATAAGTGCATTCATATGATACTTCTCTGTCCTTCTTTGACTAATTTCACTTAGCATAATACCCTCTAGTTCCATCCATATAGTTGCAAATGGCAAGATTTCATTCTTTTTGATTGCTGAATAATACTCCATTTTATATATATATATATGTGTGTGTGTGTGTGTATATATATATATATATATGCCACATCTTCTTTATCCATTCATCCATCAATGGACATTTGGGCTCTTGGGCTGTTTTCATACTTTGGCTATTGTTGATAGCGCTGCTATAAACATTGGGGTGCATGCACCCCTTTGAAACAGCACACCTGTATCCCTTGCTGGGTCATAAGACAGTTCTACTTTTAATTTTTTGAGGAAACTCTACATTGTTTTCCAGAGTGGCTGCACCAGTTTGCATTCCCACCAGCACTGCAAAAGAGATCCTCTTTCTCCGCATCCTTGCCAACATCTGTTGTTGCCAAAGTTGTTAATGTTAGCCATTCTGACATGTGTAAGGTGGTATCTCATTGTGGTTTTGATTTGTATTTCCCTGATGATGAGTGATGTTGAGCATTTTTGCATGTGTCTGTTCGCCATCTGGATGTCTTCTTTGGAAAAGTGTCTATTCATGTCTTTTGCCCATTTCTTCACTGGATTATTTGTTTTTGGGTGTTGAGTTTGATAAGTTCTTTATAGATTTTGGATACAAATCTTTTTCTGATAGGTCATTTGCAAGTATCTTCTCCCAATCCATCAGTTGCCTTTTAGTTTTCCTGATTGTTTCCTTCATTGTGCAGAAGCTTTTTATTTTGATGAGGTCCCAATAGTTCATTTTTGCTTTTGTTTCCCTTGCCTCTGGAGATGTGTTGAGTAAGAAGTTGCTGCGGCAATGCTGCTATAATTTTAGACAAGTATAAATGTATCAAAATATATCATTAAACTCAATAAATTAATGCACTCTAATAGTAGTATTGATCACCAGTACCAAAAAGTCAGAGACTGTGTGGTTGGTTATCACAGTGTCTTTTGCTTCTCTGACAGCTGACTAATATTTTCAGTGGCATAGCTGTTTAACCGTTGCTGTTCTCCTAATATGTACCTTTAACAGTGCATTACTATCTTCTCTGCAGGGAAAATAAAAAGGAACCTCTCCTCTGAAACATTTGGAACTATATCATTGATCAAGTTATAAAGATGATCTAGTAGTTTCAGTAGGAGCCCTAGTACAGGACATGGTAGCACAAGATTTGGGAGTTAATTGTAGAGGACAAGTAAATTTTAAAATAACAACTGATAGTTAATAATTAAAAAGTATTTTTAGGCATGGGCAACTATAGCCAAATAATCTTGCCAGTCATGCTTTAATATGAACGTTGTTCATTTAAATTATTGAGTTTAATGGAATGTCATGGTCATTGCAGATAAAAAAAAATTAAACATTGTAACAGACTTAGCCCCTACCCTGTAGTGGGATTCAGTATATATTTTGAATAAATATAAATACTGAGCTTAAAAAATAACTTTTTATTTGTATGAGACATTTTATCAACATAAACATATATGTATTATATATGATATGTGTTATATCTAATAGACTGTTAGTCTGCCAATGTCTGTGGATCCCATTTTGAACACTAATAGATACTGTGTTGCGTGTAGAAAAAAATAATCATAATCTCATTTAGCAATGGATTAGAAGTCCATACTTTCCTCTTTATGAATGTGCATTTATTTATTTAACCCAATTTGTAGTTAAAATAATTCTTCCTATAATGAAAGATGTTATGTAAAGGAAGAATTTAGACAGTAAACCTCAACTGGCTTGATTTTGGTACTAAATGACAGTGACCTTCTCCATGGTTACATCCACATCAGCTCTAGAACCTTAATCCCCATTTGGGGAAGGGCATGCCAGCTCTGAAGAGGTAGGGCTAACTTCTCAGCGGCTACCAGTCCTGAGGACCTGTGGGGAGGTTCAGTCATCCACAATTAGTGATAGTCGTGCTAACCATCTTAGATTGCAGACAGGTCCTTTGGTGCCGGTACGTCCACACTTTTCCGAAGTGGGTTTCTCTGAAGCTGCCATTTTACCCAAGAAAACTGGATTGCCTGCCTTCCAGAGACCCACACATATAAAACAGAGCCCTGTGATATAGCACAGTTGGAGAATGTATGGTTTTCTTACCACACCTTGCGAAGACTTTTCAGAAAGATTGAGCAAATCATGGATAGATCTTGGCTATATGTGTTTTGTTCTGTTTTAAGAAAAACTTATGACTAATAGTAACCCTAGCAATATTAAAAATAATAGCAGAAATCAAACTAATTTTTATGTATTTTTACCTTTCAAATTTCCAAAAGTATTTCTCGACTGATTTTCTTATATTCAGAGGAAAATGTATATTCATTTATTGTGGTCTTCTATGCTATACCTATTGACATCGCTTCCAAGCATTATTAAATAGAGTCTTTTTTTTAAATCTGTTTACCAGGCTGTATTCTAAGCACTTAACATGAATTAGTGTTTAAGTTTGTGTGTTTGAGTGACTATGTGTAAGGATGATGTAAGTGTATAAGGAGCATGGGAATGTGCATGTGAATGACATATAAGGATGTGCACGTGTGTTGGGATAGTGTGGATGTGTGTGAGTATGTGCATGTGTACAAGTTAGCATACGAAGAGCTGTGTGATGGCGTATGGAAGGATTTGTGTGAGTGTGGAAGGTGCTTTTGGATATGTGAGTAAGCTTGCAAGTGTGTACATGTGTGACAGACTGTTCTAAAATGAATTTTGCTTATTTATTTATTTTTTAATTTTAAAGATCTCATTGGGCATATTAAATGAGCTATGAATTGGGCAGCATCCCATTTAGCGGATAGAGGGGTGTTCCCTAAAATGAATTTTAAATTAATTAATGTGTATTTAAAGTAATCCTCACAAAAACCCATAGAGCCTGTTCCTGGTAGTGTTTGTTTCTTGTGACTATGAGAGCAGATGCCCAGAGAGGTGAGGCTGATGAAGGGGACACGGCTCAGATCTCAGCGCTCTGGGGCTAGTGAAGTCCCGCTGAGATGCCTGCCTGCCAAACTGCACACCCCTCTGGGCGCACGTCACCTCCACTGCGGGTACCATTCAAGCTACATATAATAAACACGGAATTACATGGTTTAATACATTGCAATGAAAAACGAACAGGAACATTAAAAATAGACGTAAAAATCTGACAGGAACTTAAACAATATAGCTCTTTTTTTTACTGTAACTTTAAGTTGGTGCAAACCTACATGTAAAGGTGTACATATATTTACACACATGCTCGCACTCACATTTAGACAGTCATTCGCACATGCTCTTTACACGCAAAACAAATAGCTTTTCTCACATATGTACACATTTGTGTGCTCACTCACACACCCCAAAGCTCTACCTCATGCAGTCTTTACACATACACTCCTTATACACACATTCTGGCACCTCCTTACTTACTAATCCATGCAAATGCACACTCACACACTTGCACACACTTACAAGATCATTTCCACATGCCTTACACTCTCACATCTTCCTTATCCACATTCACACACACGCACTCACCTAGAAGCCCTGCCTTTGTCCTCTGTGGACACACAGGGGAAGTGGCCCTAAGTCAGAAATCTGGGTGGGGGCTGACTGAGGGCTGAGGGCAGTCAGTCCCTCAGTGGAGGTGAGTACAGAACCACAAAGGGAACTGCTGTCTATATCCCATGCCCATTATGAGCAATGAAAATAATGACAGAAATATCAACAGAAAAGTGTTTGAGGCCAGAGAGAATGACTAAGTAGAGAAAAAAGTATAAATTATTTAGAACACTGATGAAAATCAGCACTTCACTATCCAGTGTAATTTGCGGTTGGTTACTTACTCGTCGTCAGGCAGAGCTACTATCCGGTAAATGTAAATACCATCTACAATCCAGTCTTCACGTTGTACTTAAAAAATGTGAAAAGTCAGGTCTAACAAGAATCAAGGAAAATGAATTCAGTGTCTTTGAGCAGCAGCAAATCAAATAGAAATAGGACATGTATCACACTGATTATTCATTCTTTAGAATCTTAGGTATAGCCACTTACATCTGCCACGTTTAAAAACACTGCTGAGGAGCGCCTGGGTGGCTCAGTCAGTTGAGCGTCCGACTTCAGCTCAGGTCATGATCTCATGCTTCGTGGGTTTGGGCGCCGCGACAGGCTTTGTCCTGACAGCTCAGAGCCTGGAGCCTCCTTTGGAATCTGTGTCTCCCTCTCTCTCTCTGCCCCTCCCCCATTCATGCTCTGTCTCTCTCTGTCTCTCAATAATAAATAAACGTAAAAAAAATTTAAAAACATGGCTGAGGTCTGTGAACCTGCTGTCCTTTTCTGATCACCAACTAGGATTATTATTGTTTTAATTTTTTAATCTACCTCTTTCTTCTAGATTGTTATGGATTTGAAATGCTTAAAAAGTTAAGTACAGCATGAAACATTCTTGAATGGATTCCTATGAATCTATAAAAATACTAAAATATATATAAAATTAATTGGCATGGAAAGATGCCCACCATTTATTTTTGAATCCTTAAAAAGGAGGCTCTAAAATAGCATACAATTTTATATATGAATATAATCACACACAAATGCGTATATATGTCTATATATGCACACACATGTGCATGTATATATTTATAATGGTGATTTTTATATATGAGATTATAAACTATATTTCTTCTCTGCCATCCTGAATTGTTTGAATTTTGTACAGCGGATATCTATTTTTTATAATCAGGAAAAATCAATAGCATTGTTTTCAGTTAAAATTGGAGAAATCCTATGAGCAAAACATGAAGTTCCCATCCTTAGTTTTAATAAGGGAGGACAGAAACCCCAAGCATGAATATATTCTTGACAGGCTTTGCAGTTTAATTTTTTATTTTGTAGTAAAGGAGAGCCTTTCAAGCTTTGGTCTCAATATATCTTTCAATCTAAATACTAAAAAGCATCCGTAATCTGATCAGGGCTTTTCCAGGGCTATATCCCAGAAACTCCCCAACTTTTTTGTCCTTAGTGCCTTATATAGTTTAGTCATTTTTTCATAGTGTTCCAAGCCAAAATATATAACTAATACTTCCATTTAAAATATAACTTAGGTCCAAACAGCTTAATAGATATGTCCTAAAATTTAGTAACCCTTTGAAAAGGAACATACATATATTATATATATTAGATAGATAGATTATATATATAATTTGAAACATATTTTAATTTTATTTTAAATTAAAAACAGCTACTTCATAATTACACATGTTTACGTGTTGCGTACTGCACAACTTTTCAAAGCTTGGCTTCAGGTCAGACACTGCCACCCTCATTTTTGTTCAACACTGATTTCACATGGTACTTGTTTTTTAGCAACTACTGAAAACCCAGCTTCTTGAATATAGGACATCAATGAAAGGAATGTATTATGATATAATGTTGAAATTGAACTACCTCAAGCTAGGAAGTTGTGCAAGCTTGGGCAGATATTGAGTATGCCTATATTTCTCTTGAAAAGTTAAAATATCCTGGCAGCCCCTGGGAGTTCCATTCAGTACCCTAGGGCACCCTGACACACTGCTATGAATTTGTGTGTCTGTCCAATGAACCTTCAACATTCCTGGAGGTATTCACTTTACTCAAAAAGTGAATAAAGACATCCTTCTCTCTTACTTCCTTCTTTTCTTCTCTCTTCTTTTTTCCTTCTTTCTTTAAATATTCAGTGCGGTAAATCAATAAGATTGAGTGTTGTTATTTTATGTAAGCTATTGATATTTCTGGCAGCCTATTGAATAAGTGTTATGTTACTTAGGGAAAAGAAAGAGCTCTGATGTAGCAGGACATGTTGAAAATTAAGCAGTCACAACTACTGAGAATTGGTTGAAATCGGATGAATTTATTGATCTAAGGTTTGGTTCTGTGATTAAAGTACCTTAATGACAGATTGAATAACCATTAGTCATGTTAAATGTACCCTTTCTGTTACTGTTGACATTCTTCTCTCACATGGCCATGACCAACAGTTTATGATAGCTCAAAATGAAAAGTAGTGATTGTATCTGTACCTTTTTGTAGGTGTTTGCCCAACTACTGTGAACACGGCGGTGAATGTTCCCAGTCCTGGAATACTTTTCACTGCAACTGTGCAAACACTGGTTACACAGGAGCTACCTGCCACAACTGTAAGCCAAACACACTTGCTTCCTCTTGCCTCTGTTCCGATTTCCTTGTTCCATTTCCCTTTTTGTGGCTGTACACATATATGTCCATGTATTGGAAAGTATGACCCTGAATGTTAGCATCCAGTTGATTTTTAGTTTATTTTAAATCCACACCTCTTTTCACAAAGTTGTCAAAGTAGCTATAGAAATAGGTAACATAAAACAGGATAGAAAAGAGTAGGAGAGCTGGCAAAGCGGAAATGTGTATCGAAAACAAAAGGCAGCCAAGGATAAATATAAGTAGTGAATAAACATAGATAATGAATAAATAATAAACAGTCCAAAGTGGGTAATCCTTAAATTCTCTTACAACCCATTAGTGAGAATAATGAGATAAAGATGGCAGATAATGATGTTAATCATAATAGTTCATTTTATTGAATATTTTCTAAGTGCCAGGTACTGATCTAGTATTTTATATGTTCCAATTCATTGAATTCTGATGTTCCTAATTCACTGAATTAGTAGGTTACTGTTATTATCCCTAGTTTACTCATGAAATAACAGAGGGAGATTAATCACCTTGCCCAAGCCTCCTTCAATAACTGAGGCACACTGAGTATGTGAACCCTTGCAATTATGCTTCAGAACCTGGGATCACCACCAATAAATCCACTTCCTATATTATAAACCATGCAGTTTTTCTGATGAAGTGTTTGCATGTGTCACAGGCTCATATGTCATTTTGATGTCCACTTTATCAGTACACGAGATGGGAGGATCTATACACCCATTTTTTCTCCCATTATTCTCATGTTATCACTGACATTGCTGAGCAACTTCTTTCCTACTACGATGTCCCATAGCCTTGACTTCAGGCAAGGGTGTTCTGTGCAGTCAGCAGTCTCCCCGTTCCCGGTCTCTTCACTGTGTGCTACTTTGTACTCCTGCCAGAGGGGAGATTTAGCAACCTGGGCTCCCAGCCCTGTAGGTTCTGGAAGGGACCCTCAGAGGTCCTGATTCAGGGCTGGCCAGAGGGTGAGCAGGAGGAGGGCTCCTGGTCTAACCCTCATCCCAGCACCGCTGCAGCCAGGGTCATTCCTAGGCATCAGCTTATCTTAACATCATGAAGGATGCCTACTGTTGCTAAAGCCACACCTCACTGTACCGGAGACCAAATTACTTGAGCCAGGTCTAGTAGCAGAAGGCCAGTCTAGTTTACTTTTTTTTTATCCTTCATCTTCCTAATTGTAATAACTAACTCCAAACAAAAAGCTAATTGAATGTGTTTTAATTGACCTTTTATTTGTAATTGTTATCAATGACTGAATATAAATATTTATATTCTGAGGGAAAAAAATTTGTCGATAAAGTATTTTCATTTGTGGCCACAGTTTGATCGAAGCATGGAGTAAACTTGCTAGGTTCTTGAACAGGTAGTCCAAATGGAGCTGAAGGGTTTTGACCAATAAACATTCTGAGAAATGGGGCCAGGAGGACAAACTTGGTTATAGTGAAGGCTTCACTATCATTAGCATAAATAGAGGAAGGGGCAGTGATGGAGTCTGTAAAAGGTTTTATTAGAAAATAATATGTTATAAACATTCATATTATAAAGAGTCAAGCCATACACATAAAGCAAATGTACTCCCGATTACCCTCATACAATCATGTGTCCTTTCTTTTTCAAAGTTAATGTATTTATTTTGAGAGAGAGTGCGAGTGGGGTAAGGGCAGAGAGAGAGAGGAAGAGAGAGAATCCCAAGCAGGCTCCGCACTCTCAGTATGGAGCCCGATGCAGG
This sequence comes from Cryptoprocta ferox, assembly GCA_028646485.1. NCBI lineage: Eukaryota > Metazoa > Chordata > Mammalia > Carnivora > Eupleridae > Cryptoprocta > Cryptoprocta ferox. Next base: position 45,979,975 of record CM053563.1, read on the forward strand.
GCTCGAACCCACGAACCAGGAGATTACTACCTGAGCCAAAATCACGAGTTGGATACTTAACCATCTGAGCCGTCCAGATGCCCCAGTCATGTGTCCTTTCTAATACCAGCCCTGATTCTCAAGTTATGTTTATATCCTGCGAACTGCCTTCAAAGAGTTTATGAACATATGTATGTGCATGTAGAAGTGAATAAAATAACCATTTTTACATGCCTGTTTCACTGCACAAAATATAAATGCAACTAGAAAACAACCCATCCTTAAATTTCTGTCTATGTAATATATAATAAGAACAAAATAAAATCATTAGAATGTGGAAGTATGGAGAAGTAAGTTTGTATGATTATCTGGAATTTCAGTAACGTTGAGCAAATTAGTTACATTTTTTCATATTGCCTAAAATGTCATTAACATAATTTTCAAAAATTTAGACTAGATTAAGGAAGGACATTCAGGGCATGACTTATTTCTCATTTCATAAAATAAAAAGCTTTATGAAAATTATCAGTACATTTGACCAAGTGTTCAATGAGATATGTGTATCATATACAGCTATTAGTATCAAACCTTGTGCATGGCAAATGTATAATTGTATAATCAAAAACATCCAATTATGGGGATGCCTGGGTGGCTCAGTCAGGTAAGCATCCAACTCCTGATTTCTGCTCAGGTTATGATCTCATAGTTTGTGAGATCAAGCCCCTCATCAGGTTCTGCCCCAACAGTGTGGAGCCTGCTTGGGATCCTCTCTCCCTCTCTCTCTGCCCCTCTTCTGCTCATGCTCTCTCTCTCTCCCTCAAAATAAATGAACTTAAAAAAAACCCATCCAATTATGGGTCAAAACACATTGAGACCACTTGAAGGAATATTTAATATAGATATTTCTTTTGCTTCCAATTTTAATTATCTTAAATTCTCATTACAAAGCATTAGAGAAAGTTTCTTTTGTAAATTACTTTTAAAATTATTTATGAAGAGCTTTACCAGTCATTTTTAAAAAAAGTTTTTATCTATGAATAATTTTTGTGAGAAAGGAGAATTGTTACAACATGATTTAAAACTTTTCTATTCCATAATTATTGGATAATAGCAGATTATTTAAGGAGATTACACTATTGTGTTTCAGATGTTAAGTTATTACAAGGTGACACTAGAATTAGAAATTCCAAAGTGGATGTCAAAAGATCCATTTGAATGGATGTTCAAAATGGATGTTACATTATACTTATAAATATATTAACATTTAAAACACATACCTTCTCTTTTGTTGTTTTACCTAATGTAAAAATAATTTTTTATTTTGACTCAGTAATCTCACATTCCTTTAATAACAAAAAGAAATGCCACAAAATTCAACCTCATTCTGCCTTTCTCTATATAGCCTACTTTCATCCATATTAATTTTTTTAAAAAAAGAATGAGTTTTGTTTTAAAGTATGTTTTATATATATATATATATATATATATATATATATATATATATATATATTTCAGCACTTGGAGTATTTTGTGTCCAAATTAAAATTTGAGAGATTTATATTTTACAATTCCATTTATGAAGTTTCATTTTTTTACAGCTATCTATGAGAAGTCATGTGAATCCTATAAGCACAGAGGAAATACTTCAGGGTTTTACTATATAGATTCAGATGGAAGTGGTCCCCTGGAACCCTTTCTTCTATATTGCAATATGACTGGTGAGTTAATCAACTTTCATTTAATAGTTAAATTTGCATGAAGCTTTAAACACACAAAATTAAAATGAAACCAGAAGAAAGTTGGCCTAATTTGCAGCTTGATTAAAATGTATATTGTTCAGTGAAAGAACTTGACATAAATCTTTAAAAAATAGTTTAATGGTAATGATTTTAAATGTTTTATTATTTTCAGTGAATATGGTATCTGTATAGCACATCTAATAATAAATGTATCTTATTAAGTCCCCAAACAAAAAGAATACACTTTATTTCTCTGAGAAGATTGATGCATTTGAAAGCTTTGGAGACTATTTACTTTTTAAAAGTGGGTGAACATGACTTGTATTCTTGAATTTTTTTTACTTACATACATTTAAATAGGAATTAATAGTCACAGAAAGTGCATTTGATTAAATTCAACGTCCACTTATGAAAAGAGAGAAAATAAAAACTCAATAAATTACCAACAGAAGGAAATTCCTTACTTTGTTAAAGAGGACTCACAAAAAAACCCTCCAGCACATTTATACTTCGTGGTGAAATATTGAAAGCTTCACCTGTGTTCCCAGCATTAACCAGGACACGTGCTATTATCACTCTGTTCACCAGTGTGTTGGATAGAGGTCCTTGCCAGTGCAATAAAGCAAGAGAAAGAAAGGGAAGGATCTAAGTACTGGAGAGGTAGAACTAAGATTCTCATTATTTGTCCTTGGCCAGGTCATATATTGAAAATATTCTCAATAATTTACAATAAACCTTAGGGTGATCACTGGATATCCAGTTAATATAAAAACTGATTTCATTTCTGTATGCCAGCAATAAGCAAAATGAAGTTTTAGATTTTATTTTCAATAGCATAAAAAATCTCAAATACAAGGTAATAAATCTAATGGAAGATATGCATGGTTTCTACATTGATAAGGATAAAATGCTCATGAGAGAAGTTACAATTCTAAGTAGATGGGGAAATGTAAAAATTTCATTGATTAGAAAACTCAGTATAGTATAAATTTCAATTCTTCCCATGTAGGTATTGATTCAGTGAAATGCTTAATTAAAATTCCAGTGGAGTATTTATTTGTTGATGTAACTACTTTGGCGAAAACTGGCCAGCACATTCTAAGATTTATCAGCAGGTTTGAACGGACGGGGAGAATCATATGGAAAGCTGACGTACTCCAAAGGCATTGATACACACTGAAGGGAATATGGTCTTTCAACCAGTGTTGCTGGGGAGCCTGCAGGGTCGGTGGGTGGGGGAGTGTACATAAATGTCATAAAAAGGAATCTTGATCCCTTCATCATCAAACCCAAAAAATGGATTCTGGATGAACTTGTATAGTATATAGTATAGTAGCCACTTGTAACAAATGACCATTTTGATTCATTTTTTTTAATGTTTATTTATTTTTGGGAGAGAGGGAGACAGAGTGGGGAGGGGCAGAGGGAGAGGGGGACACAGAATCGGAGCAGGCTCTAGGCTCTGTGCTGTTAGCACAGAACCCCATGCAGGGCTTGGACTCACAAAAAGTAAGATCATGACCTGAGCCAAAGTCGGATGCTTAACCGACGGAGCCACCCAGGCACCCCTCGATTCAAATATATATATTTATTTATTTATTTTTAATTTTTTTAATGTTTATATTTGAGAGACAGAGCATGAGAGGGGAAAGGGCAGAGAGAGAGGGAGACACAGAATCTGAAGCAGGTTCTAGGCTCTGAGTTGTCAGCACAGAGCCTGATGCAGGGCTCAAACCCATGAACCGTGAGATCATGGCCTGAGCTGAAGTTGGATGCTTAACCAACTGAGCCACCCAGGTGCCCCTCGATTCAAATTTAATAAAAACTAATTAATAAAGCTAAATTAATTGAAATAGATTTTAAATTTAAATTAATAAAAACGATTAAGTTAACTGTCCATTTTTTCAATATCATTGGCCATATTTTCACTGCTCAGCAGCTCCCTCTTCCATCATTGCCAAGAGTTTACACTGAATAGCTCTGTGTCAGGAAGTCACGGTTTTCTGGAGCAAAACAAACAGAAAAAGGAAATATTAAATTGAAGTAGAAGGTGTTTCAGAGGATGATGCACTACTTAAAAATCAGGCAGTGAATATCTGGGGTGAGAGCCTTCCAGGCAAAGGAAATAGCAAGTGCTAAGTGCAGAGAGCAGTGATCTAACCAGGTGCTTTCAGAAAACAGCAACAAATCTCGTGTGGTTGGAATAGGGCAAGTTGGCGGGGAGCAGTGGGAGAGCAAGAGAGTCAAGTATGGCAGGGGCAGGAGGGGAAGTCATGAGGTCCTTACAACAATGTTGTAAAGTCTCTGATACTTACTTTGAAGGAGATGAGAAGACACTGGGGACTTTTAAGCATAATGGACGCAATCTGACTGCCTTTAGTGGGATCCTGATGGCTCCTGTGTTGGGAAATGCCCATCTAGGAGCAGCGGTCCACACACACACACACACACACACACACACACATGCGTACACACACATACACCCCAAAGGCATGGCCATATATAAGATACAGATCTTTGTGTATGTGTGTATAATGTGTGTGTCTCTGTATGTCTGTCATAGGAATGGAAACCTGCTTGGACACCAGTTAAAGTAGTGCAAGAACCGTGCAAGATGATGGTGGTGGTCTGCACTGGATAAGAGCAGTGTGCAGGGGGGAGGCAGTTTTGACTTTCTCACCAAGGACATGTGAGGTGTGAGAAAACAAAAAGGAAACAAAAATAACACCACAGTTTGGCTTGGGCATCTGGAGTAGCTGAGTTGCCAGTATTTGAGAAGTGGTCAGGAAAGGTTTGGAGGAAAGACCAGCAGCTCAGTTTGACATATTTTGAGTTCGAGATGTCTGTGACACATTCAAAGGAGGTACTGAGAAGGCCGGTGAATGTGGGAGCAAAAGTTCCTTTGGATTAATATGTGTAATTCTAAAAACTGGAGGATAGTGCTAAAACCATGGTGACAGATATTTGGGGAAATTAGAAAATTAGAATCTATCTTCAAAGATTTTTCATGTCACACAACCAGGGGTCTTCCCTTTGTTCTCACAGTCATTGAAGACATTTCCTGTCTTAGTCCGTTTGAACTGCTATAGCAAAATAACCACAGACTGGGTAGCTTACAAACAACAGAAATTTTTTTCTTACAGTTTTAGAGGCTGGGAAGTCCAAGATCGTGGACTCAGATAGTCAGCTGAGGGCCTCTTCTGGCCACAGACTTCTGGTATTCTCATGTGATGGAAGGGGTCTTTGGGGTCTCTTTTACAAGAATACTAATCTCCACCCTCATGACCTATTTACCTGATGATTCAACATATGAATGGGGGGCCACAAACATTCAGGCCATTGCACTGTCCCCCACACCAAAGCAACCTAAGACACATGATTCCCACATGTGTGTCTCCTCAGTGAAGTTCCCTCTTGTACACAGCATGGACCCCAAGACAGCCCTTGGGTCAGGTTCTGACAAAGTGGTTGCGGTGACAATAGAATCAATATTTTACACATCTTCCCAATTGACTCTTCTGTATACCCAGCTTTGAGAATCGCTGTTTTGGACCTGCAGTTCTCAAACTTCACCAAACAGACTGTTGTATTATGTGAGGATACAACAAAATACATTTGAAAATAGTTCACAGAGGGGCGCCTGGGTGGCTCAGTTGGTTAAGCGTCCGACTTCGGCTCAGGTCACAATCTCATGGTTCGTGAGTTTGAGCACTGCGTTGGGCTGTGTGCGGACAGCTCAGAGCCTGGAGCTTGCTTCAGATTCTGTGTCTTCCTCTCTCTCTCTGACCCTCCCCTGCTTGCACTCTGTCTCTTTCTCTCTCTCTCTCAAAAATAAATAAAAAGAAAAAGAAAAAAAGAAAAAATTGTTCACAGAGAGGAAGGGAAAACTTTGCAATGAAAGACAGGAATTTAAGTGTCAAAAAACTTTTTGATTTTTCTTGTTTGTACAGCTTGGGTTGTGAGTGACATTTAACAATCTGCCCCTGCATCCTTGTGAATCCTGTGTTCCCACAAATGCATCCTAAAGTATTCACAGGATATGCTTTATAAGGTTTTGATTCTATAAATCTGATACCTCTAACTTGATAAGTATCTGTAATCTTTAAAATTTTAAGAAACATAGACACACACTACACACATACATACACACACATACACACACAATTTTTGTTATCTGTGATCATAACATTGTTATGTTCTGCAAAGTGACAACAGAGACTGAATTAGCCAATATTGGACCATTGCTCCTAGGGGAAATGCAGTAAGATTAGGTTCCTGAGAGCCTCTGGTCACATTCTCATCAACTGATCAGTACATGACCTTGTTTGACTTGTGTTTCAGATTAAATGCACCTTAGTTAATACCTACTGTTAATTCATTAACATTTAACTCATGACCAGCAGCACTATAACTCACACCTCAGCAGAGCTTATTCTAACCCATGTGTTTTCTCATGAGGCAGATCACAGCCTTCATGGGCTTGGAATACTAGGCAGCTCCTTAGCACCATACTTCAAGGACTGTTTTTTTTTTTAATTTTTTAATATTTATTTATGTATGAGAGAGAGAGAGAGAGAGTAGAGGAGGGGCAGAATCCAAAGCAGGCTCCAGGCTCTGAGCTGTCCACACAGAGCCTGATGTGGGGCTTGAACTCATGAACCCTGAGATCATAACCTGAACCAAATTGGACGCTGAACTGACTAGCCACCCGGGTGCCCCGAGGCCATTTGAAACAGTGAACTCATCAAGAAAAAGCACAGAAATGGAAAAACATGACACTGAATAGACCATAAATAAGATACTTCTTCCCAGTGTGAGAGCTGAAACAAGGACAGCGTTGCCTGGTTTAGCTTCAGATGGAAACGTGTAGATTGGGCAACTCAAGCTTTTTTGCAGCTCTGTACATGCGTTTAGATGTGCAAGAGAGCCTGGGGTCATGATTTGGGGGCACAAATAATTTTAATCAGTAGGCGATTTCCAGATAATGAGGATCTGCAAATAGGATTGAATGTGTACACATACATATGTTATCTTTGTATGGATAATAATTCCAGAATTTATAGGCCATATGCGCTTATATTATCTGAATGACAAGAAAATTATCAGTTTCATTTTATTGAATAAATTATTCAATTTATATTAAATCAACATTTACCTCATCATATTACTTTACCACTTACGTGCCTTATCGGAGTGAAGTCTCATGCTAACTCTATAACAACTCTGAGAAACGTGAAGGAGATATGTATATGCACACACACGGGTTAATTTCGCTTCAGCAAAATGATCAGAAAGTGTTGACGCTGAAGAGGGCATTCACCACATTTAAAGCCATTTGAAAAGCAAGCCGTTGAGAGCAGAGATACAGATAATCCAGTTAGGAGTCAGCTAAGTGTCTTCAGAAGCCGCAGAATATTGAAACACATTCATGCTAAAGTGACAATCCCAGAATGTAACAACCCAGTGAAAAATAATGTTACAGCTTGAAATGTTCCCTATTGATCTGGTTTTGCAAATGAGGAAAGCAGGGAGGTTGGGTAAGACAGGCTAAAGAATCATTAGGGAGCAATCAGGGACTAAAACCTTGTCTCCTTTCTCCCAGTCTGAACATTTTTCCACTAGAAAAAGCTGTGTTCTATCAACGTCTCATTCCTTATAGCCAATAACATATCTTCTAGTTCAATAAATCAAGTATAACAATTATAAAAATAAGACAAAATGCTGAATCAGTAACTTGCAAATGGGTAACTTAAAAAAAATTCAGTTACTAGTCTAGAATGATTGTCAAACAAATGATTCCACGTGGATTTAAATACCTTTAAGCATTACAAGCTAAAAACTACAAAGGAAACTTCTTTTGAATGGATAATTTCCCAAACTATGTTAAAGACTGAAAATTCTTTCTAAACAGAGTACTGTAAATAAAATTTAAAAATAAGTAGACAGGATAATAGGAATCCCAGTGGCTGTCCCTATAGAAATGTACATGGCTTTTTTCTTCTACACTAAATCCACTTTTTCTTTTTCTTTTTTTAAGTTTCTTTATTTTTGGAGAGAGAGACAGAGTGTGAGTGGGAGAAGGGCAGAGAGAGCCACAGAATCCGAGCAGACTTCAGGCTCCCAGCTATCAGCACAGAGCCCAGTGTTGGGCTAGAACCCATGAACCGTGAGATCATAACCTCAGCCAAAGTCAGATGCACTGAACCACCCAGGTGCCCCTAAATCGACTGCTTTTTCTACAATGAAATAGCTTTATGTTCAAGGCATTGTTTCTCATTATCAAACATTGCATTGTAAGGACAATTGTTTCAGTGAGGAGCAGTTGATAAGTGCTTGAGCCGGGGCTTTCAAACTTGTATGATAATTCTAATTCCATGGCTTAACCTCATTCTGTCTCTCTGCACCACCACCAAGACTCCTGGATTTAGTTTCACTGACTCAGTCAATTTCAAGATCAAGGCCTGGGCCTCTGCTCTCTAAACAAGCTCTGAGATGGGGGCTCCTGAGACCGTCCCCTGGGAAGGCTTGAGAGTCATAAGATTTATAACAACAAAATTATTTTTACTTCAGGGATTTCAACAATAAGGCCTTCTTGATAGCTCTGAGAGTTAATAACCAACTATCGTTATTCGGGTGCAGCCTTGTTTCCATCCAGTTTTTCTCCAGAACACTAACCGTTCTTCCTTTTCATTGCTGAGGCTTTCCTGAACACAGCACTTCCTATCTGACCTCACAGCTTTTCATCCCATCTGTCACCCTCCGCTGTTAATCCTGAAGGAACACGAGCTCTGCAAGAGTGTTGCTTAAACAGCACGTTTTTTCTTTACGCTGTTATCTCCCTAAAAAATAGCAGTCAGCCTAAGATAAATCAAGTTCTTAATTACTCAGGTGCTTTACATACAATCTATATATTAGAAATCTCTTCAGGGAGAGACACCGGTGGGCCCAAACTGCCTTTCAATTTTTTTAAGTATATTTATTAAATTTCTTTGATTTGCTGCCCCTTTCAGCTGTCTTTCCTTACTCATGTCCCTGTGTCTCCTTAACGCAACAACTTAACTCTCTTTGCCTTTGGTAGAAGATAATTAAAAAAAAAAAATACAATCATGACTCTTAGGCAGGTATAAAAATAAAAGCTAAAAAACACATTATAAAGATTTTAACACGTTATTAATGAGGAAACTGGTAAGATGTTACAACCAGTTTAAAGGAGAATGCAAAGAACAGACCTATGGGTACACTAGTAATATTGAAATTAATGTGCAGATGGAGGAAGAAAAGGGCAGAGTCCACCTCTGCCAGGTGGAATTTGCTTGTCTGTGGACAACCATTACTTGTAAGGAACACAATGCTTTGCTTGCTAAGCAGATAGTAAGACTAAATTAATTAATTAATTAATTAAATCTGGAAGCCTGTGTTAAAAGATAATTTCATATGAATATGTCTTGGAAATTAGAGATAGTGAATTTCTCCGGAGAGATTTAGAAGGCTTATCTCCCCCAGATGCATTTGCCTGCACTCTAAAAGTGATAAAAAAAAACAAAACCAAAAACAAAACCCTGTGGACTGGTGTCTCTCCTCAGAGATCTGTTGCATTCCAGAGCCAGAATTCCTCTCTCCCGCTGTGGAGGGGAGGAGAAGGTGTGCCAGCCATCGCCCACCCCCCCCCCCCCCGTAACCTCAAAGTCTTCTACGTTGGGGGTTTCCTCTCTCGTGGTGCAGACCTGGCATGTGCAGGCACATCTGGCGCTCTCTGTATCGGCCCACGGGAAATTGGGCTGTAGAACATAGATGCTGCTAAGATTTGCTGTGAGCAGATGGCCCCTGATCCAAAGATCCTCTGTCTGTGAGCATCCGTCTTCATCCGTCTGTCTAAATCTAGATCTAGATAGATAGATACAGATAAGTGGATGGAATTCATATAGGAGGCAAGATAACTAGTTAATTACAAGTAGGATAACATCTCATGCCCTCCACAGTGTCAGACTTCTTCTTTTGCAAAACTATCAGTTTACAATTTACAAAGTTCTAAAGCAGGTAAGAGGCAAGGAAAGTCTCACAGCCACCGCGGAACCTGAAGGGTGTACTCTAGTCTGGACAGTACATTGTTTTTAATTCATTCATGTGTTGATTTGCTCAGTTCTGTAACTAATGTCTTCTTGGGCATGTTGTGCCAGCCGCGGTGCTGCGTGCTGCAGATTCGGCAGTTAGCAAATCAGAAACGACCACTCTTCTCAGAGAGCCCCATAGAATAAGTCACAAAATACTGAGCTACAAACTGTGATAAAGTCTGTGTCCTTTATAGTTGTAATTTCTAAACATCAGGTGGTGCAGTTGTGTCTGAAAGAGCAGTAGAGGGGCTCTGGGTTAATAGTTTTGAGAGAGTCCCCTGTTTGCAAAGACCCTGAGATTTGGAGCATGACTGCCAGGCACCCATTTTCTCACTGCTCATCGTGATGATGCCACTGTCTCTGCTTCGCCTTGGAAATCTAGATTGTCTGATAAATGCAACATCTGTTTAGCTTCATGCTTTGTAGCACTTTTTATTGAAAAATGGAAACAGCAACACCTGAGTGGCTCAGTCAGTTAAGCATCTGATTCTTGATTTCGGCTCAGGTTGTGATCTCACAGTTCCTGAGTTCAAGCCCTGCGTCGGGCTCTGTGCCGACGGTGCAGAGCCTTTTGGGATCCTCTTTCTCCCTCTCTCTGCACCTCCCCCCTCTCAAAATAAATAAATAATATTTTTAAAAAATGAAATCACTTACAGAAACTACCATAACACCGAAATTTTAGAATTTCAAAAGGAAACCTTTCTGTGCACGGTCCTTCAAGGGTTGTTGTGCATCACGGCCTTGGATTTCTTACAAAACCTAAAAGCCCTTTAGAATCATGTGTTTACTGTGACCCAGTAGATGCTAAACGCTAGGGAAGCCCCTCTCCGTGTGAGCCAAAAGGCAGAGAGACAAAGGCTTCAAGCAGACATATTGTCCTGTTCCTTTGGCAGCTACTCAGCCAGAGTTGAGCTTCATCATGCTGTCCATTGATTCACCACGAGGAAAGAAGAATGTTTGCTGAACAATAAAAGCAGAGTCCAGTGGAGGCTAGGTTAGCGGATTTGCCTGGCCAATGATCATAAACTTCTTTTTTTCTTAAAGATTATTTAGTTATTTTGAGAGAGAGCACGAGCAAGCACATGCAAGCAAGGGAGGGGCAGAGAGGGAGAGAGAGACTCCCAAGCAGGCGAAAGCATGGCTTGATCCCACAAACCGTGAAATCGTGACCTGAGCAGAATCAAGAACCAGATGCTTAACCCACTGAGCCACCCAAGCGCCCCAATCATCATAAACCTCTAATAGCGAAGATTGGGTTGGCAAAAATCATAGAATTTCAGACCAATGTATTCTCTCCTGTATTCTGCCACTTTATTTTCTAAATTTGGAAATGGAGGCTCAGATTTTACCTGACTTTCTTAAGGGGACATCTACTCCAGATCTGCAACTCCAATATCCTGATGGTCTCTGTACTGTGTCACTGTCTGGCCATCCATAATTCATTTCATTAGCTTATATATCATGTCCTCTTTAAGGAAAGTAATTTACCAATCGAGCTGGATCGTGAGCTGCAGTGCAAAGCAGAAATAAAAGTAACGGCTATTGTTTCTAAGAAAGATAATGATGCACTCACACATGGAAGGCAATAAGGCTGTCAAAGTTGCCTCCCATCTTATTTAGCTGACAGACCTTTCTATTCAAAATTCTGGTGACCTGGAGAGGGATGGGAGTGAGATTTCTTATCTTGTTTTGATTGCCGATCCATGTGAATGTGTTAGCTAAAGAGAGGGGAGGAAATTCTACCTACTGTTTCCTCCAATTTGGAATAGACCTCTGTAATACAGAAGAGTTATGTGACTTAACAGCACATAGATAGCAGAGTTTTGACAACTTCCAATCTGTTTCTTACCTATTAAATCAGAAGACCTTTGATTAATCTGCTCTTGTGTCTGCATCTATCACAGTAAATATAATGTGAAGTCAATTTCTGGGAAGGTTGAAGGCTAGATACAATATGTCTATCTTCTGTTACAAACATTGTAGGATTTTTATTTCATTTCATAATTTTGTAATCATTATGATGGTAATGTTTATAGACATTCAAATGTCAATAGGGATTGCTCTAGCAGGGACTCAAAGATATTTTATTTTTTATTTTAGTTGAGTTGCTGATGCTATATCAGATGTGTTCAGCTCAAGAAAGTAACGTCCTAGTGCATTCCATAACTATGCACATCACACAATACCAAAATTAATATTTAAAATTCGATTTAAAAAGAAATAGATGGGCACTCATAATTAAATGTTGTCTGAAGAGAGAGGATATATATAGCCCATAAAAATTTGACCTTTTTTTGCTGGTAACGGGAATGATTTTTTAAGAGTAGAAAAATCATCACTTGTATCATATAATTTAAAATATTTCAGAAATTCACAGACACACCTTTTTTCACATTGTAATATCCCTGAATTCAGGGTGTGTCAATAATCAACAATGTTTTATAATTAAAATAGGCAGGTTTTTTTCTTTTTTTAAAGAAAATCACAATGCATTTTTAAAAAACAGAATATTGGATTCAATGAAATGAAATGTGTCGCAAATTTTAATAAATCATTTTCTTAATGTTTTTCACCATACACATTTTCCGGTTAAATTATATAACAAAGTAAAATAAAAATCATGACAAATGCAGGGCAATCGTATAAACTTCAGGGAAAAGAGTCACTTTACTATAATTTAAACGTTTTAAGAACCCATTTGTGTTGATTCTACCTCTCAGAGAGGTTTGATGACTAGAACAATTTGATTCAGATAAAAGGTGATTTTGATTTTCTTTATTTATTTTAACTTTTGCAGACTAGTGATGGTCTCCTCTCTTTCTTCCCCATTTCCGCATACAAGAAACTGCATGGACCGTCATCGGACACAATGGCTCTGACCTAACGAGAGTCAGAAATACTAACCCAGAGAACCCATACGCTGGGTTTTTTGAGTACGTGGCCAGCATGGAGCAGCTCCAGGCCACAATTAACCTTGCGGAGCACTGTGAACAGGAGCTTACCTACTACTGCAAGAAGTCACGGCTTGCCAATAAACAAGGTAAGGAAACTGAGGCATCTGTCCCTGTGTGCCCCTGGCACAGTGCGCTTTACTCAACCAGCTCCTAAGGATTTGAATTATGCCAATGAGGTGACATAGAGCTGCGGAGAGTGTCTGCCCCCTGTATACTTAGCAAACATGTCAAAGTCTGGGAGTCACAGCAATGCTTTTGCCTGAAGAAAGAACCAGGTCAATTTACACTGAGCTTTGTTCAAAACCTCGATTGCCTTCGGAGTCTCTTCCTGGCCCCCGTCAGATAACCCTACAGAAAGGGGCTTTGTTCTGATCCTCGATGACTGCTCAGTGTTTAGCCCTTATAAAGGGCAGGTGACACACATGGTTCGTTTTATCATGGAAAAGAGCTAATGAAAATATGACTCCCTTTTCTCAAAGTGACTATGCGTGTGGCTCTTTTGTCATGGATTGTTGGCAGCTAGCCTCTGGGTAAAATTGAAAATTAGAATAGGCTGCTGAAAACAATTTATTCAGCAGTTTAAATAGGAAATCAGAAAATCATCTTTTAACTCTTTCCTTTATTCTACTTTTAATAACCAGTCTGCTCTTAAATTCTATTTTTGGTTTTGTTTGACCCGTTAGAACATCTCACTATGTGATATTATCTTGGGCCCCACCACTTCTGCCTTAACGCCGAATGCTTGGATTACAGCAGGCGCTTTCCGACTGGCCTCCCATAGGCATCTCTCATATCTTCTCATCACCCAATGTGTAATCTAGAATATTAATCTTTATGAAGAGATTTAAGCTTTGAGAAACACCACTTCCTTCGTGACACTTTTCTACTTACAAAGCTCCAGGCCTACCTCTTTGCCGTCTGTCCAAAACAGACTCTTGTCTGACTCACGCCACTCCCCAACACACTGTTTTCTAGGAGCAATATCGAGGTATATTCTTCATTAGATATTAGAGAAGATTCTGAGACATCTGCACAATGAAGCCACCTGGTGAATGTTCACCCCTGTTTGTTATCTTAAGAGAGGTCTGGATAGCATGACAAGAATTTTAAAAGACATGCATTTCATATGTGAATACCGTTCGTATGTGAATACCGTTCGTATGTGAATACCGTTCGTATGTGAATACCGTTCGTATGTGAATGAATACCGTTCGTATGTGAATACCGTTCGTATGTGAATACCGTTCGTATGTGAATGAA
>CM053563.1:45994117-46124028 GCA_028646485.1 Cryptoprocta ferox
TGAGGATTGGGTGACATAACACGGCACATATAAAGTGCCTGAAGTGGGCTGCTCTCTTCCCAGCTCTCTGGTCCATCACAGTTATAGTTAACATAGCAGTTTAGTATGCAGCTCATTGTTCATTGTTGCCAAATATTGACCTTAGAATCTAAAAACATAGATAAGCAAATACGGAAGTGTATTCTAAGAAGAATGAGAACCTTATTTATGGAAGGATAAATGAATGAGATGCAACAAAATGAACTGAGTTGCCTAACTAGAAAAGAAAGACAAGAGGGAAGACAAACATCAAAGTCACAAATCAGCCAAACTCTGAAAGAACCAGAAAACAAAATCCCCCAGGTTTTTGGGGGACTACCCAGCACTACCCAGAGTAAAGAGGACAGTATAGCGCATGAAGGAACCCCTACCTTCATGGCCAGTGGTGCCCATGCATCTGGCTGTTTCAGCCAGGCTTGAGAGCCGCTAGTAAAGGAAAATTCTAGAAGGCTGTAGAACAAAGGATGATGGTAATTGTTAAATACACAGATTTTTGTCAGGTTCATCACCCTAGAATTCATATGGAATAAACGTGAGTTTGAAAGTAGAACAATTTGGATTTTGAGTTCACAATAAGAAATACACGGGAAGAACAGGGAGGTGGTGTCAGACAAGTTAAATTTACAGTTTCAGATCTTGAAGGTAGAGCAGTTTCAAGTAATAATGGTGCCGTAATTGTGGATGAATAAAGTGAGATGTGTATGAAAATAAATTTTCATCAAGCTGTGGAGCTGTGACTCAGCACATTGAAAAGATGATCAGTGTGGATACCTGGTCATTTGGGATTTTAACTATGGGAAGGGGAATATCTTACCGTGATCACTGATATTTTATAATTTTAATTTTTAACTTAAAAAAATTCTCATGATTTTCTTCATTCTTTCCTATACGTATTTAAATTCTTTAGGACACTTCAAAAAATCTTAGAGGGAACCACATGTCCTTGGTACTTTAAAACATTCAGTGGTTTCAAGGAAGATCGGTGAAAATATTATTCAATATTTAGAAATAATTTATTTTCTTTTTAATCTATGAACACATAATGTTTAAGCAGTATATTGAAATATATCTATTAAATGTTTAAAGTTGGCTTCACCTTCTATTGATAAGTGAATCATGCAATTAAAATAAAAGATGAAAAACCTTGATTTTAATGTCTTTATCCATAACACAAACTTCCAATTAACGTGGTTTTTTGGCATGGTAGGGGCTGGTACACAAAGTAACACTGGGAGAGAGGTTGTCGGCATTAGTAGAGGTTTGATCAAATAGTAAGTTGTAATGAGCGTTGACATTTGTAAATAAGGGAGAAATTAGTACAAGTCCCATATTTTCAATAGGGCTCATGGCAATAACTTAAAAGTTTTGAAAGTCAACAGAAAAATGATCTAACACCTTTGAGGAGCTGATTTGATGTCACATTCTTCTCAAGCCCTGATTCTCAAATGATGATGATTTTTCCTCTCTACCTATTGTTTTTTGTGAAGACAGATTGCCTGCATTCCTCACCTGAATGTTCTGTCTATTCTTTGCTCTAGTTCTTTGGCATCATGTTTAGTCGTAACTCTGAGAAGGAGCCGGAAACTGAACATTCATCATAGAAAGCAATGCATTTGGCTAAGGGAAACTTTGTTTCTGAGAGTAGTGTTTGCTTCAGGCATAAAGATCTTTCAGTGTTATTTCTGTAGTCTCCAAATAAATAGCCAAGCCATTAAATGGGAGAAAAAACCCCACCTCCTTCCAAATAGATTCTAAATCACAATGAGGGGTTGCCATACCATGCCTAGTGTTTAATAAACAGCTAATGTGTTTTTCGTTAATAAATGTATTGAGATCAATCACTGACTTTCCATAACATTCCATAGTGTTTTAATGGGCATTTCATGATCTCAAATCAATTTTGCTTCTGATACCTTAATTACTATGGTTTATACTTTGATGCCTTCTTGTTTCAAAAATTATTTTTAAAGAAATTACATATGTGAACTCCTCTCAAAATATTTTTAAATGTCATGCCTGAATTAAATAGGAACTGCTGGTTTCTTTTCTACTTAAAATATATTGACCATTTAAGCTTAAATAATAAAATATACTTTTTAAAAGCTTTCTTAAGGAAATGCCATCAATAGCAGTATTTGGAATATCATTACAACAGACCAGCCTTTCTTTTCCTCCTTTTGCTCTTTTGACTGATTTGGGAAGGAAGGGAATGGACTGGCATGGAAGACTGTGGGGTCTGGAGCCAGTATCACATTTCTCACATTTTGTCTTTCAGATGGAAGCCCTCTGAGTTGGTGGGTTGGAAGAACCAATGAAACACAGACGTACTGGGGAGGTTCTTTGCCTGATCCTCAAAAGTGTACTTGTGGATTAGAAGGGAACTGCATTGATTCACAGTATTACTGCAACTGTGATGCTGACCGGAATGAATGGTGATTGCAATACGATTTCCTTATGCAAAATAAAGTCTATTTTTTAAAATTTTTTAATGTTTATTATTTAGTTTTGAGAGAGAAAGAGAGAGAGAGAGCAAGACAGAGCAGGAGCAGGAGAGGGGCAGAAAGACAGAGAGACACAGAATCTGAAACAGGTTCCAGGCTCCCAGCTGTCAGCCCAGAGCCCAAGGCAGGGCTCAAACTCATGAACCATGAGATCATGCCTTGAGCCAAAGTCAGATGCTTAACTGACTGAGCCACCCAGGCACCCCGAAAGAAAGTTTATTTTTAAAATGAATGACTCAGAACATACAGTAGAGCGAGGCAGATCCTGAACAGATGACTACAGTGAAGAAATTAGACAAAGGTATGTTTTGATGAAATGTGTTACAATCACTCTGAATACTGAATGTGAAGACCAGTATTTTTTGATTTGAGTTTTTTTGGTAATGGACCACAAATGATTACATTTTATTTTTGTAGTAGGATGAAATAGAGACATCTGTTTCGTGTTTCCTCTTCATTGTAAGTCAGTTATCATTCTCTTTAAAATTTAGTATGGTTAAGAAGTCTATTTTTCTCAAAATATATTTACAGCCATTAATTACTAAAGCACATTTCTTCAATAATCTGCCTCTAAAACCTTTAAACATGTAAACTTAGAAAGTCTCACATTTATTTGAACATGTAGCTTTTTAATTTTGTTTAAGGACAAATCATGCCACAAAGAAACTAATAGTCTATTTATCATGTCTCGGAAAAGGAAATCTAAAACACTTAGGGATTTGAAAAGTGAGCCTGAAATATTCTTTTAAGTAGAAGAGAAGTCTTATGTGTATGTTTGCCTTTGAAAATTTAAAAAAATATATTTATTATATTTGAGACGAGAGTTGAAATGTACATTGGTTTTATTGTGAAATGAAAGGTTTTTAAATTTTCCTATTCACATTTCAACATACCATATGTATATTTTACATCACGAAGCACCTGAATCTGTACATAAGAATTATTTAAGAATTTTTTTTAACATTTATTTATTTTTAATAGAGAGATCGCGAGTGAGGGAGGGGCAGAGAGAGAGGGAGACACCAATCCAAAGCAGGCTCCAGGCTCTGAGCTGTCGGCACAGAGTCCAATACAGGGCTCAAACCCACGAACCCATGATATCATGACCAGAGCTGAAGTCGGAGGCTCACCTGACTGAGCCATCCAGGCGCCTCAAGAATTATTTTTGAAAATACCAATAGTCACTCTGACTATAAATGTGATTGATTTGGTTACAAAATCTACATTAATTTCAGTAATTAATCCGTTGTTAATTGAGCTCACATTTTGAATTATAGGATATTCTATGTCCTATGCCAAATAGGATATTTGGCAAACGTCAAGACTATGTTATATTTAAAAACAGATTATTTTAGAATACTCTAAAAGGAGGTATCTGTATGGAGTCACGATTACATTTTTAGTGTTACATGTTTCATAGAAATAATATTGTCTTTCTTGCTCGAACTCCAATTTTTCAGAATATCTACTTCCTTTGGAAGGCACTCTTTTCCTCGCTGCCTTCACACACATACACACAAAATGCCTACACACTAATAGTGCATTTTAAAGTGCAAATAAAAGGTTAATGGCAATGCTTATCGGGAAAAAAACCTAACCTAATCACCAAATTTCTCCAATGCCTCTATAACATATTATTCATCAAAAATAATTTTTAGGGGCACCTCGTGTGACTCTGTCAAATGTCCAACTTGATTTTGGTTTAGGTCATGATCTTAGTGTTGTGGGAGCCCACATTGGGCTCTATGCTGGGTGTGGAGCCTACTTAAGATTCTCCCTCTCCCTCTCCGTCTGCCCCTCCCTGCTGTGTGTGCTCTCTTTCTCTCTCTCTCAAAAAAAGTAATTTTTAAAAATAGGATTTTGAAACTTCTCATATTAAATTCTTCTCATGGTGACGTAGCTTGCGTAGAGCTAACCTATCTCAGATACATTTATAATCTGAAGAAATATACTTATAAAAACACCTAGTAGAAGAAAGTGGAGAGCAGCCAAATGTAGAAAGAAACTGGAAGGATGAGGGACTTTGATGCTTGAAAGAAGGGAATTCAGGTGGGTAAGATAGATGTTTACATTCTTTTTCCCATGAGGGCACTCCCCAAACCACAGGTCCTGAGGTGGTTAGCCCTCCAAGGAAATACTAGAATATTTTGGCTCTCGGTATCAGAGGACAGAGTTTAGGGCTGCGAAAATGACCAAAAATTGAGGAGGGAGTGGAAATCCTGGAAAGAAGAAAACTACCTGGGCAGAGTTCACTATATTAATTCCCTGCAGGGCCGTGACTGCCCTGAACAGCATACGCACAGGGGAGGTTTCTGGGAATCAAGCAGAGAAGTACCGCTGGACAACTGAACGAGCTCCCCGGACATTTCAGCGGCTACTACCAAAGCAGAGACCGAATTTGGAGTATAAGTCTCATTAACTGAGAAAGGCTTGTAAACCTCTTAGGTTTCCATAGAAATGACAGAAGATCCATGTCTTTACAGCAAAGACTGTGTCCCAGAACTGCATGTGACTGGGAACGAAGGGCACAGTGGATGCCGGCCTACCCTGAGGTAGGATGAACCCAAACCTCCACCGTTTATTGTGCTAGGCCTGTGATTTAACTGTCCATGAAAACAAGAGGAAGTCTTCAGAGAATGATAACAGAATCCAGAGTCTTTACATTGTATCACCCATATTGTTCATAACATTATAACAACTGTTATTTTCCAAAAAAGAGTAAAATTGATCCAAAGTCAAGAAAAATAACAGTAGTTATTAGAAATAGACCCTGGAACACTAATGTTTGCTAGTAGGCAAAAACTTAAAGCAACTATTATAAACATCCTGAAGACTTAAAGGTAAAAATAACCACGAGTGAGCAGATAAGTGAGGACTATATAAAAGAAGCAAATAAGATTTGGAATAGGAAAGCATAACATTTGAAGTGAAAACTTCACTGGATGGCATAGAATGTAAGATATAGCGGAAGAAATCCTCAATGAACCTGAAGACAACTTACTAGAAATCATTTAATCTGAAGAACATGGCAGACAGGGTGAAGGGGAGATTGGAAGAAAAATTAACAGAAGCTTTATGGATTGTGAGATGATATCAATGATTTAACAGGTAAGAAATTAGAGTCCCTGAAGGATAGGATACAAAACGAGGCAAAAAGTTTTGAAGAAACAATGGCTGAACATTTTTCAAATTTGTTTAATTGTCTATGGTAGCAAGTCTCCAAGATGGCCCTCCATGATCCACACTGCCTGTTTTTCACACTAGTGTGTAATTTCCTCCCTTTGAGTGCCACCTGGATCTTGTGACTTGCTGTAAATAAATAGAATATGGTCAAAGGGACGAGGGTCACTTCTGAGGTTAGGTCACAAAAGACTGTGATTTCTGATCTCCTTGCAACTCTCTCTGCGAATCTGGTTTTGATAAAGCAATCTGCCATGTTGCGAGCTGTCCTGGGGCGAGGCTCATATGGCAGGGAATTGAAGCTGACCATCAACCAAGACCAGCGAATAGCCAGGACCCTCAGTCCATCCGCTGGCAAGGAGCAGACTACTGCCAACGACCAACCACATGAGTGAGCGTGGAAGCCGATCCTTCCCCCGCCAAGCACTGAGATGGCTGCAGTCCTCGTCAGTACTCTGGGTGCAGCTGGGCAGGGGACTCTGAGCCAGACTATCCTGTTAAGCTCTGCCCAGAATCTTGACACACAGAAACATAGATCATAAATGTTGTCCTAAGTCATGAAGTTTTAGGATAATTTGTTCTGCCATGGTAGATAACTAATACAACATCAATGTGCAGATTCCAGAAACTCAGAGCATCTGAAGCAGAATAACAAACAGAGAAAAGCATACCTTGGCCTATTGTTCAAATTGCTAAAAACAAAACAAAACAATGATAAAGATAAATAATATAAAAGATCTGGTGGAATACATCCCATGCAGGAAAACAGGTACCAGTGAAGGCTGACTCCTCATCAGAAGCACAGGTCAGAAGTCAATGGAATGATCTCTTTAATGTGCTGAGAGAGAAAGCAATGTCAACCTAGAATTCGATACTAAATAAATAGATGTTTCAAAAATGAAGGTGAAATAAAGTCCTTTTCAGATTAAAGAAATGCTGAATTTGTTACCAACAGAACTGCACTGTAACAAAATACTAACAGAAATCCTACAGGCTAAAGAGAAAGAATACCAGATGAAAGCTCATCTTCCGAAAGGAATGAAGAACACTGGAAATCATGTACATGTCAGTAAATTTAAAAGCCAGTGTTTAAATTCTTTTTTTAATTAAAAAAGTAAATTAAAATTTACTTTTTAATTGTATTATAACATTTATAACACCTAGATTTAAAATATATTACAGCAATAACGCAAGGAACAGGTGTGTGTGTGTGGTGGGGGGAAGGGGCAGGTTAAGAATATTATCCTGTAGTAAGCTTATGACATTTTATATTAAGTAATATAAAATAAAATCTAAGTGGATTAGATTAAATTAAAGATGCGTTATGTAAGGATCCATAAAGCAAACATTAAAAACTATAAACAGACATATAGCTAATCTAAATGGATTAGATTAAATTAAAGATGCATTATGTAAGGATCCATAAAGCAAACATTAAAAACTATAAACAGACATATAGCTAAAAAGTGAGTAAAAAATAAAATTGAATACAACAAAATACAGAGTAAACCAAGAGATTTAGGAAAGAGGGCACAGAAATACAAGAAATCCTATGGGAAAAAAATAAGAAGCAAATAACAAAATGGTAGATCTAAGAACACAATATCAGTCATTATACTAGATATAATTATTTCTCAATTTGTTTACTTGTTTTCCATTTCTTTTGTGTTACTGAATTATAATTAACATACAATATTATATTAGTTTCAGGTGTGCAACAGAGTGATCTGATAGTTTTCTACATTATGAAATGATCACCTCGCCATAACCAGTCCACTGAAAAGGTAGAAAGTGGTCAGCTGAATTTCAAAATCACCAACTTTTGTCAGTCTGCAGGAGATGTCAAAATGTGGTCCTATTTTCATGTTCCTCACCCTTTTGTGTGTGCAGATTTAGCTCAGAAGATCTTGGCTTTGAGATGCTGTAAGGATTATTGTTTACTTTATAAATACAAATTATAATTTTAAGAATTTTGTTGTTGTTACTGTTTTTTTTAGGACCAATGACACTGGATTCCTTTCTTATAAAGAACACCTGCCAGTGAGGAAGATCGTGGTTACAGACACGGGCCGACCACACTCGGAAGCAGCTTATAAACTGGGACCTCTACTCTGCCGGGGAGACAGTAAGTGGTGGCATTGTGCTGTAAACATATGTGAGGAAACCGATGTCCCTTAGGACTTATGTTTCTATCGTATAATAATTAATCAGACTTCTCTTGTGATGCCCCATGAACAGTGTCTGAGGTCTTTCTTTCAGTCAACAAAGAATGTACCCTCGTAAAGTGCAGAGCCCTATAACAAAGGCTGTGACAGCAAGGCCTGTTTGGATCCCAAGAGAAAGAAACCACTAAGCATCTTGATTTGATTGGTTGACAAGCACATCCCAGCTTTCCTAAATTTCTACATGCCGTTATCTGTAGAGGAAAGCCTCAGTGCTACGTAAAATTGTGAAGAATGTATGGGAGTTTCCTACTGTTGGGCCCGTGGTGAAATTAAAGTATGAATAGTATCAAATGCCAGTTTTATCAAACATATTTCAACTTTTGATCTCATTTTTTTTCCAGTTTGTGTGTCTAACTCTAAATCGATGGGACATGCTGTTTTGTATATTCAAGGTATTAACGCTCTAAAGCAGAATTTTAAAATTCAAATACAGTCTCACAGAAAATATTTCTTTTCAGCAGGAATTGAAATGAGCATATATGTCCATATGCATGGAGACATGCATTAATTATTTGTGCTTTCAGTTATTCCCAGGACCTGAAATGGGAGAAATATTTATTTACATTAAAAGTATACCCTGAAATAAAACTTTATTCTAGGGGTTCAACAGAGGAAGAGACAATCTAACAATGCAGTGGATTTATGGCGATACATAGCAGAAGTTGCTTAGTTAAAAAGCAAAGATGATACTGGCCTATAAACATTTATATATACTTGTAAAAAATGTTTGCCATTATACCTACCATCCCTAATCTTAAGCATCTCTACTTCCTGTTCTGCCAGTAGGCCTCACACAATCACATGAAGCTGACATAGGATATTTCATTGAGAGAAAAATTATGTGCAAAGAGATGAGGTTGTAAACTCAGGATGCATCCAGGGGAGTACGATGATTTTGTGACTGTGGAGAAATTGTTCTGTACGTCACCCACAGTTTTCCCTGCTGGCTTGGATCTTAACCCTTGAGGGACCTGGACTCGCTTTCTCCCTCCCCTTATTTCATTTGCCACAGTCCCCGGGGAAGTGTCTGCTTTGACTCAGGTCACTACCACTAGCACTGAGGGCTTCTTTCTCATAGACTTCCTGCCATGAACTTAAACACACTGCACTTCTCACTTAAAGCAGACATTTTCCATGCAAGACATTTTTTGCCCCTTGGTGGACATTCGGCAATACCTGGAGACATTTTTGGCTGTTACAGTTGTTGGGAGGTTGAATGCTACTGGCATCTAGGGGAGAGGTCAGGAATACTGCTAAATATCCTATAATGTGTAAGACAGCCGTCTGCAACAAAGAATGATCTGGTCCAAAATGTCGATAGTACTGAAGTTGAGAAACCAGAGTGTTAAACGTTTGTGACCGTGGGGATGCAGAGGGAGGAACAACATTAGGAATAAGAATTTACACACAGTTTAAGTATTTAGAGACCTGCTAAACAATTTCTGACTTTTTAATGGACTAGTAATTGAGAGTTTCCTTGGTCTTCTTGCCTCGTACATCTATTTTAGGCTTGAGGCTCATCCTCACATAACGTCATAGGACTGCTCTCTGCATAGAGGGCTCTTTCTAATTTTCTGAGTCAGAAGAGCAATGGCTACAGAACAATGAATGCCCCCCTCTTTCTCTACATGGGAAATCTGCACTCCCGAAAGTGCAATGCCCTCGGCACATTTTTGTTTTCTTTCCAAGTGAGATAGACTAGGTAGATACGGGAATTCTAGGTATGGAATCATGCACAATGGGCCATATAAACACAATAAAGGTATGTGGACACTATCCTGAAGGCAGTGGGACCTGAATGTTGAATAATTTAAGGCTGAGAAATAGCTTAATCTTCACAATCCAGTTGCAAACGTGAAGACCGGTTATAAATCTAAAGACCAGCAAAGTGACCTTTGATGTAAGGCAAGGAAAAACGATGAGGACTTGAACCAGGCAGTTGTTGGCATGGGACTTAAGGAAGGGACTCCGATAAAGAGGTAAATTCAGTATGATCTAGATGGGAGTGGAGGTTGAAAGCGTGTGAGGATGATCTCTGACTTTCTGATCTAAATAAAGTCGCTGTGACAGTAAGGATGCTAGTACCCTTCACTGAGACAAAGGGACTTTTAGATTTTCTTTGACAGAAAGATGGGAAAATGAGTAGAAAAAATAGACATTTTGGTTTTATCACAGAAACCAGAGATGTTGAAAATTTTATATCTAGCCATGTTTTTCTAGGGCAGAGGACAGAAGCTTTGAGAAGGCAGGACAAATAAACAGAAATGAGTATGAGACCTATTGGTACCAAATATGAGCTTGCCCCTAATTAACTGATGTCTTTTTCCAAGGCCTTCTTTTATTTTCTTTTTAGTGTAGGTGGTTCCAAAATTCCATATGACTGCTGCTATTGTTGTTTGATCCCAGAAGCATAGGTAACATTGTTAGGTGTTTGTCCTAAAGCACAACAGGTATGAATGATAAAGCTGCCTTTGAAGTTGTGCTGTAGACACCTAACTTAGCAAATACTGTTGTCCTTATGAATTTATTTATTTATGAATATGGAAATAAATTTCTTGAAGATATATGTGAAAAGTAAATGGCAGCATTTGACATCCTATTTATGATAAAAGCCAAGTAGGAACTAAAGAGAACATCCTCAGTGCTTTAAAAGACATATATGGGGGCACCTGGGTGGCTCAGGCCATTAACCATCCGACTCTTGATTTAGGCTCAGATCATGATCTCACGGTTGTGAGACTGAGCCCAGGCTCTGCAACTGGGCATGGAAACTGCTTAAGATTCTCTCTCTCCCTCTGCCCCTCCCCTGTCCTAGCGTGCGCTCTCTCTCTCTCTCTCTCTCTCTCTCTCTCTATCATACACAAATTTTATAGGCATCTATAACAATCTGATAGCTAATATAATACTGAATAGTCAAAGACTTAGAATGCTTTCCTTCTGAGATTAGAATCAAGGCGAGGATATCTGCTCTCACCTGTTTGATCCAATACTATGCTGCTGGTTCTAGCACATGCAATATGAAAAGGACTTCAAGGCATATAGATCAGAAAGGAAGATATAGAATGTTCATTTATAAATGATATGGATTTCTAGGTAGGAAATCTATAAGAACTTCTTTTTTTATAGGGAGTTTAGCAAGGCCACAGGATGTAAGGTCAGTATTCAAAAATAAATTATATTTCTGTATTTTCCTAATAAAAGCTGGTAACTAAAATGTAAAAGTACCTTTCATAGTAGCACCAGAAATGTTAAATTCTTTGGCATAAATATAACAAAATTATATAACATTGATGAGGAAATCATTAAAGAAGAACTAAATGAAATCGTTGTGGATTGAAAGATTTGTATTGTTAAGATATCAGTTTTTCTAAAATTGATACACAGATTCATTACAATCCCAACAAAATCCATTAGGTGCTTTTTTTCTCTTCGTAGAAATCAGCAAGCTTATTCTAAACTGTGTGCAGAAACACAAAGAAACCAGAATAACTAAAACATTTTGAAAAATAAAAACCAAGTTTGAGACTTATACTACCTGATTTTAAGACATATTACAAAACCGTAGAATTAAAGACAATGTAAGAGTGACATCAAGATAGAGAAATAGATTGTTAGAACAGAACAGAGAGCCTGGAATATATGTGTTCAATTCATTTTTGACAAAGCTGCCAGGGCAACTCATTGGAGAAAGAATAGTCCATTTTAGGAATGAGTGCTGGAATAATTATAATGCATTTGAGAAAAACAAAAACAAACAAAAATCTCAACCCATTCTTCAAACTGTATACAAAAAATAACTCAAAAGTAATCATATACTTAAATGTGAACCCACAAATGATAACATTCTTTAAGAAAATACAAGAAAAAAAATCTCAGTGACTTTGAGTTAGGCATAGATTTCTTAAATACAACACCAAAAGCACAATCCATAAAATTGTTAAAAATGATAAATTGAATTTCACCAAATTTAGAAACTACTTTTAATATGACATTGTTAACAAAATGAAAAGATAAGCCACAAACTGGGAGAAAATATTTGCAAAATATATATCCAATAAAGGCCAGTGTCCAGAATATAGAAAGAACACTCTCACAAGTCAATAATAAAAAATATTCAGATTAAGAAATGGGCAAAATATTTGCACATACACTTCATCAGAGAAAATATACAAATTTCAAAAAAGCACATAAAAAGTTTCTCAATATCCTTAGTCCTTAGGAAAATCTAAAATAATACCACAATGAAATATCAATATATAACTGTTAAAATTGCTAAAATAAAAAAAAAAAACAGACAGTGTCAAATGCTGGTGAAGATGCAGAGTAACTGGAACTCTCATTGCTGGTACAAATGCAAAATGCGACAGCCACTTTGGAAAATAGTTTGGCAGATTTTTTTTGTTTTTGTTTTTTTATCGATTAAACACACATTTTCCATATGATACAGCAATTCCATTCCTAGATACCCAAGAGAAATCAAAATCCTGTATGTAAAGGTTTATACTGGCTCTATTCATAGTCTCCTAAAACTGGAACCCACCCAAATGTCCATCAGCTAGTCAAGGAATAAGTTTCCCATTTTATTGTGGTATAGCCACTCTATACAATGGAATACTTCTGAACAATGAAAATAAATGGAGTACTGATACATGCAATAACATAGTGAATCTCAAGTGCTTTATGCTAAGTGAAAGAAGTCTTAAAATACTACATGCTGGATGATTCAGTGTGTAAGATATTTTGTAAAAGACAAAACCATGGGAACAAAAACAGGATCTCGGTTGCCAACAGCTTCAAGGTGAGAGGAACTCTGCAAAGTGGAACAGGTGAAGGACATGTTCTATATCTTGAGTGTGGTGGTGGTTTCATGGCTTTATGCATCTGTCAAAATTCCTACACAAAGAAAAGGTCATTTTTTATCCATGTAAATTATCCTTCAATACATCTGACTCCAAAAGAAACAATACAAAACAACTAAATGCTAGTATGAACTTAATGCTCTTTTTTAAAGTTTTAGGTTTATAATAAAATTGAAAGTCAAATACGGAGATTGTTCTATATCCCCTACCCACACAGGGATATAACCTCTCCTCTTATAAACATCGTTCACCAGAATGCACATTTTTTTTTTTACCGAGGATGATAATTGCTTAATTTAAAAAGTGGTTTATTTAAAGAATAGCACAAAACTAGAAGACACTGATGAAAAAAATTGACAACACAAACAAATGAAAATATATACCATGCTCCTTGATTGGAAGGATCAATTTTAAAATTTCCATACTACCAAAGCAATATACAGATTCAGTGAAATCCCTATTATAATACCAATTGTATTTTTCACAGAACTAAAACTAATAATCCTAAAAGTTGTATGAAACCACAGAACCCTGAATAGCCAAACCAATCTTGAGAAAGAAGAACAAAGTGGGAGATGTCACACTTCCAGATTTCAAGCATACTACAAACTTATAGTAATCCAAACAGTGTGGTGCTGGTACAAAAATAGACACATAGATCAATGGATGAAGATAGAGAGCCCAGAATTAAATCCACCCTTAATCTACAAGAAAGGAGGCAAGGATATACAATGGGGAAAAGATAACCCCTTCAATAAATGATGCTGGGAAAACTGAACAGCTACATGCAGAAGAATGAAACTGGACCACTTTCTTACACCATATACAAAATAAACTCAAAGTGGATTAAAGACCTGAATGTGAGACCTGAAACTATAAAACTCCTTAAAGAAAACATTGTCAGTAATCTCTTGGACATCAGATTTAGAAACATTTTTCTTGATATGTCTCCCCAGGCAAGGGAAACAAAAGCAAAAATAAACTAAAATAGAAAACTTTTGTAGAGCAAAGAAAATCATTAATAAAACAAAAAGGCAACATACTGAATGGGAGAAAATATTTGCAAATGATATATCTGATAAGGGATAATATCCAAAATATATAGTAATCTTATACAACTCAACACACAGACCCCCCAAATAATCCAGTTAAAAATGGGCAGAGGAGTGGAATAGACATTTTCTCAAAGAAGACATAAAGATGGTCAACAGACATATTAAAAGATGTTTAACATCACTAATCATCAAGGAAATGCAAATCAAAAACACAACGAGATATCACCTTACACCTGTCAGAATGGCTAGTATCAAAAAGATAAGAAATAACAAGTGTTTGCCAGGAACTCTTGTTTATTGAACTCTTGTATACTGTTGGTAGGAATGTACATGGGTGCAACCACTGTGGACAACAGTATTGATGTTTCTCAAAAAATTAAAAATAGAATTACCATGATCCAGTAATTCTGCTACTGGGCATTTGCCTAAAGAAAATGAAAACAGTATTTGAAAAGATATACGCATCCCTATGTTTATCGTAGCATTATTTACAGTAGGCAAGATATAGAAACAACTTACCAGTCTATCGGTAGATTAATGGATAAGGAAGAAGCAGACGCACTATATATTATGTATTATATATGTAGTACATATATATTACTCAGCCATGAAAAAGAATGAGATCTTGCCATTTGCGACAACTTGGATGGACCTAGAGGGTATTATGCTAAGCGAAATAAGTCAGACTGTGATAGACCAATACCATATGATTTCACTTATATGTGGAATCTAAAAAGCAAAACAAAACAAAAAAACAGAAACGTACCCACAAATACAGAACCAAATAGGGGTTGCCAGAGGGGACAAGGGTGGGGGATGGGTGAAAGAGTACTGGGAGGATCAGACTTCTAATTATGAAATGAATAAATCAGGGGAACAAAAGGGACAGAATAGAGAATATAGTCAGTGGTATTGTAAGAGTGTTGCATGGTGACAGATGGTAGCTACACTTGTGGTGAAAACAGCGTAAAGAATAGAGTTGTCAGATCTCTATGTCGTACACCTGGAACTAATGTAACATTGTGTGTCAACCGTACTTCAATTTTAAAAATACCAGAAATAAATTCATAAAACAGCAAAGGTTTTAGTAACACGGTTATTCTCCAATACACTCATAGAATCCTCCTGAATGTTTCTGACTTATATTCACTTTAGAAGCAAAAGAGTCCAAGGAAAGAATTACAGGAAAACATTTGGGTTTACTGGTTAATAAATCGTAACTAGTCAGAGGGCTTACTCATGTACTTTCCTTTCTCCCAGAAGCAGTGGGAACATCCTCATTTTGAGGTTCCGTCCAAAGTCTTCTTGACCGGTAATCCCTCAACTTTGGCATGCATAAAAATTAACTGGGGAGCATGCCCACTGTGCTTGCAGTGTCTCCAGAACTCTCCCCAAATGCTAAAGAGAAAAAACGGATATCCAGTATTGACACACAGGGTCAGGAGGACATCTACAGAGACCTTTCCCTGCTTCTGCAGGTCCTGCAGCAGAAGGAAAACTCATGGACCCCTGATGGCATCGGGCTCCAATGCCTTTTCATTTCCTTTCCTTCATCTGCACAATCTCGCCAAGCCAAACATTTACTGAAACTTGTCACCCTCAGGTTCAAACCCTTCCTCCATGAAGCCTCCTGTAGGCCTCTAGAGGACTTAGCCTGATACCTTCAAAAGAATATTAAACAAATTACAGAGATATATTTTCATACTTGGCTTTTAATTATTTTTGAGCCTCTCAAGAGCAGATCCATTGCCCATTTATTATTGTGTTCCTGGTACCTAGTACATTACCTGTTACATGAAAGATAATCAATAAATAGCAGTTTGTGAAAGAATGAGAATGATCCATCATATACAGCTCAAGAAACCTATAGCTTTGAATTATTCGAAAGACACAGGAATAAAGTTTTGATGTATAAGCAATTAAATGATGTGCAAATATATACTTTGGATGAAAAATGTTTAGCTTATATTGAAAGATGTATTCCAGTTGAAAAATCACTTAGTACATAGAGTAATTCCATCTGAACTCTTTTTCATCAATACACTTGGACTTGGACAGTGAAAGTGCTTTCAAATGATTACATGATTTTACTTAATATTAATAATTTTGATTTTTACTCTTCTAATAATCCAGAACCTTTATAAAACTGAAATACTTTCTACTTCTTGGAGAAAAAATATTTTGTGGTCTATTTTGTTTTCTGTTCTTTTGAAATGACTTACATTACTCACTAGTAATTAATACTCAAACAGCTTCACAAATGTGAGGGAACATTCTCTCTAATGCTTTCAAAAGATTTCCACTTTTCTGAGACCAGGAATCCTGATAATTCTCAAGATTGTGATAATTTTATATTCATGCATACCTTTATTTATAGTTTTAATATTAAATATTAATGACTTTATTGATGTAGTTTTTATAAAATTTTAAGGTATACAGAAATGTTTAAATGTCAAAGAAAAGAGTATACTAATCCCCTGAGTCACACAGCTCAGAAATAATGACTAATACCAGTGAATATTATTCCAGACATTGCTAGATATTCCCAGAGCAGGGTTTCCCAACTCTGGCAATCCTGACATTGGGGTTATTATGGTTGGGGGCTATTCTGTGCATTGCTGGACATTTAGCAATATCCCCGGTCTCAATCCACTAGTAGCACCTTTCCCCTAGTTGTGACAACCAAATATGTCTCCAGAAATTTCCAAATGTCCCCTGGTAACAAAACTTTCTCATGTTGAGAGAAGCACTACTCTAGACAGAAAAATAGAAAAAGGGATTGAGAAATAAGTTTGTAAAACTTTATTAATGGAAATTGACAGAGAAAGAAGAAACCAAGTTGAAGCCAAGGGAATTACTTACATTATTTATATATCTCATAAATATATGTTTAACTTGAATGATCCCACTAAACCTTAAAAAAAGATTATGAAAATTTAAAAGGTTATAGGGTCACGAAGTTTTATATTAAATTCATTTTTTAAATTTTAGACAGTATTGATCTATTGTGAAAAATGGGAAAAGTAACACTCATTTGTCCTCTCCTCTCCTTTTTCTCCCCCACCTCCCCTTGTTGCTAGTTTTGCTGTTATTTGTATATTTGTTTATTTCTTAATGCTAACTGCCAGTCTATCATCTTAGCCTCTCTATTCTTGAATTTTATTATTTTGATTTGTTTCTTCTTGGATTGTGTTGTCAGGTAGCTGATGTTTTCTGTTTTTCCTCCAGAAAGACTCATGAGTATTGCATTTCTTGAGTGTGCATGTGCTTGGGAATATTTGTTGCCTCAGAACTCCAAGATAAACTTCATGAGTTTACCTTTATATTATGGTTTTGATAACAGCTTTAGTGAGAAGTAATTCACATGCCCTACAATTCACCCATTTAAAGTATACGATCTAATCATATTTTAGTATATTTGATCATTTCGGTATATTACAGAGTTATGCAGCTATCACTACAACCCAACCAATTTTGGAACCTTTTCATCACCCCAAAAAGAAACCTGTACCCTCTGAGCAGACATTCCCTGTTTCCCTCCTATACCAACTCCAACCCTAGTCAACAACATTTAGATAAAAACACGAGAGTATGTGGTCTTTGTGACTGGCTTTTGTCACTTAGCATGATATTGCCAAGGTTTATCCATGTAAACCTTGTATCAACACTTCATTATTTTTTGTGACCAGATAATGTTCCGTTGTATGGATAGACGACAAATTTTTTTACCCATTAATCCGTTGATGGACGTGTGGGTTGATTCCTCTTTTTGGCTATTATAAATAATCCTACTATGAACATCCATGTATGTGTGAGGTTTTTTGTGGACATATGTTTTCATTTATCTTGAGTATATTTCTGGGAGTAGAACTTCAGGTGTGTAAGGTAACTCTACATTTGAACTTTTTATTTATCTTTTTTAATTTTTTAATGTTTGTTTATTTATTTATTTATTTTGAGAGACACACACAGCATGAATGGGGGTTGGGCAAAGAGAGAGGAGAGAGAGAATCCCAGTCAGGCTCCACACTGTCAGCACAGAGCCCGATGTGGGGCTCAAACTCATTGAAACCATGACCTGACCTGAGATCAAGAGTCAGACACTTAACCGACTGAGCCACCCAGGCACCCCTTCAACTTTTTAGAAACTGGTGTGACATTTTAGTGGGTCACACTTTGTGACTCGCCATTTGTACCTAACATCCTACTTTTGTCTGCACCGAGACATGAGGTCATCCTGTCATTCCACAGCTTTTCCAGATATCTTTTGGCTGATATTTCATTATGAAGTAGGCTTTTATTTTTATTGTTCTTCAAAAGGGTTTGTGTGTGCTTTATTCTCAGATTTCTTTCAAATATGAGAATGCATATTTTTTAACATAAAAAAATTAGGCTGGATACATTTTCTTCCTCCCAGAAATTTGTGGAGAGTGCTCCTTTGTCTTCTGATATTGAATATTGCTGTATTCTGAAGCCAGACTGATTCTTTCATCTTCTAGAGGATTGTCTTTTTCTGACCAAATACTTTAATATTCTCCCCTCAAGGTCAGTAACTTAACAAGGATGCATCTCAGTGTTGTGCATTGGCATTAATTTTTCCTCAAGTTGGATGTCATATGGTAAACTATATAAAATGTCTGTTTTTAAACTGTTTGGTGTTGCAAACATGATCTAAATTTCTGCTTTCAGTTCATTAATCTGAATATGGTAGTTTTTTAAACTCTGGCATTTGAATTTTTCTAACTATTTTATTCAATGTATTTCTTCTCAGTTAATCCATTGTGTTGAAATTTTATGTCAATCAAGGAACCACCAAAACTTACAGAGTTAAAAAAGATTGTTCTAAGTTTCTTGTTCTAAGAAATTCTTGTCATTGAAATTAGTTTTTTCATTTTGTCTGCATTGACTTGTTCAGCTGTCTGAGAAATCACAGCTGCCCAAAATGCATTAAATAATCAAAGGTGCATGTAGGCAATAAATAACTTTGCAGAAGTTACATTCGTAGACTGGAGAAAGATATTGACTAGTGATTTGGTTAATTTCTCTTCCATTCAACAGAGTTCTGTTCCATTTGGCAGACTACATATAAACCATTAAAAAGAGTGAGGATCAATTCCATCTTAACAGATAATCATATAATTTAGTAAGCTCCACTATGTCTGATAATTCTCTACCAATAGGAAATTCTTTTTAATTTTTATATTTTTATTTTCTTTCCTTGGGTCTTCTTTATTTAATTTTCCTAATACTTCTTCACCTTTTTTATATCATTTCCTCCTTTTCCTCTTCTTCCGCCACTCTGTTCTGCTCCCCTCTTTCCCTCCCTCTTTCTACTTGTCTACCAAAGAATTTGAGTGCATTTACTGAGATAAGTACAGTAAGCTGTCTTATTGCTACTTTGACAAAGGAAATCTTATAATTTCATTCAACAAATATTTATTGAGCCCATACATTATACTATGACTTCTCCACATCCCGAAAGAGAGAGAGAGAGAGAGAGAGAGAGAGAGAGAAGGAAAATGAAGGCAGGGAACAAAATAGACAAAAGAATCTGCATTCCTGGGGCTTGAGTTCTCTTGGAGGGAGATAGACAATAAAAAAGTAAAATACATGTATGATTGATGCTAATAATATGTGTTGTGAAGACAATATAGTTGAGGCAGGGTGGTGTGGGATTAGAAATTTTCAATAGAATGGTCAGAAAATGCTCACTAAGAAGGTGGCATTTGAATAAACGTCTGAAGGGAATAAGGGAGTAAGGCATACGTCTATCTGTGAAAGAGTACTCTAAGACAGAGGAAAAAGCCAGAGTAACCACGCAGAGATGGGCATGTAGCTGATATGCTCATGGAATAGTAAGATGATCAGAACTTCTGGAGCAGAGTGAGCAAAGGGAATGGCAGAAGACATTAGAAGATCTGGTGGTCAGATCATGGAGCGTTTTGAAAGATCTTTGTTTTTCAACTTGAATGGGATTGGAAAACATTAGACAATTTTGAGTAGAGGAGTGATGTGATCTAACTTACATTTTAATGAGATTTAACAGGGAAGATGGAAGCAAGGAGACCATTTATGAGACCATATCACCAACCCAGCTGAGGAATCACAGTGGCTTAGGCCATGGGCACAATGACAATAGTTGTAGTATGGGAGTAATTCAAAAGGAAAAGCAATACAGTTTGCTGATGGATTGATGTAGGTTGCAAAAGAGTCAAGAATGACACCAAGGTGTTTGGTCTAATAGTCAGTTAGAGGCACAGAATTGGCATTTCTCAAGATAGAGAATATTGCTGCTGGGGTCAAGAAGTTGCAGAAGAATATAAAGAACTCAGCCTTTGAACATATTAAAGTTGAGATGACGTGTTCAGATAGAGATGTGGAGTTGTTAGTTTGAGAGTTCCAGGCTTCAGTTATGTGTTTGTAAGTCATCAGCATATTTAGAGCCATGAGATGGACCAGCAGGGGTTACTGTGAATGGATAAGTGGGCATTCCAATATTAATAGGGATTGGAGGCATTCCAACATTAGTAGGTTGAGGAGGAGAGGAGAAAGAAAGAAAGAAACAGATGAGAAAGGCAAGAGTGTTGATATTCTGGATCCAAGTGAAAAAAATGTTTCAAGGAGGGGAGAATAATCAACCACGTTAATTGTTGTTGATAGGTTAAGTAAGATGAGGGCTGAGAATTGACAAAGGACTAGTAGCTAGAATATATAAAGAATCCTTGAAAATCAACTGTGAAAAAAAAAGAAACAATGCAATTAAAATATGGATGTTATGGGCTGAATTGTTTCCCAACCCCCAAAGCTTACATGTTGAAACCCTAACCCTAGTGTAACTGTATTAACTGGTAGGGTCTTTAAAGAGATAATTTAAGTTAAATGAGGTCATAAGAGTGGAGCCCTAATTTGATTGGACTTGTGTCCTTATACAAAGAGGAAGAGATATCAGAGAGTTCTTTCTTCCCACCTGTGCCTAGAGGAAAGGCCAAATGAGAAGGTGGCCCTCAGCAAGCCAGGGATATAATGGGTAAAAGAGATTTCACCAAAGGACCACAGATGACAATTGGGCACATGAAATGACACTCAAAATCATTAGCCACTGGGCAAATGCATATCAAAACCACAATGAGATGTCACTACACACCTTTCAAAATGGCTACAAAAGTAATGATCCAGAATTCTGAGTAGGATGTCGAAAACCAGATCACTCACACATTGCTGGTGGGGATGTAAATGATATAGCCACTCTGGAAAGGAGTGTGGCAGTTTCATAAAAAGTAAAACACACAACTCTCATAGGACTCAGGAATTGCACTCCTGGGCATTTATCCCAGAGAACTGAGAATTTATGTTCATACAAAAACTTGCACATGGGTGTTCATAGCAGCTTTGATTGTAATAGCTGAAAACTAGAAACAGTCCAGATGTGTTTCAACAGGAGAAAAGTTAAAACAAATTTTGATACATCCGTGCATGGAATACTGCTCAGCAATAAAAAGGAATGAACTATTGATACATACACTAACCTGGTGTATCTTCAGAGAGAAATCTGAGTGAAAAATATGTAAGTCTCAAAGGGCTACCTACCCTTTATAGAACATTCTTCAGATGACAATAGAGGATGGGGGTTGTAATAGAGCTAGAGAGGAGTAAGGGCAGGAGGGAAATGGGTGTGGCTATAAAAGAGAAGCCTGAGGAATACTTCCAGTGATACAGATGTCCTGCATCTTAACTCGTATCAGTGTCAATATCCTGGTTTTGATACCATACTATGGTTTTGCAAGATGTTAGCATGGGGGAAAGCTAGCTAACGAATCTTTCTGTGTTATTTCTTACAACTGCACAAGAATCTACAATTATCTCAAAATAAAAACTCAAATGAAAGAAATTATGTTTCCAGCTTTTGAAAAGATTCTTACACATTCAGAAAGATCCATTTGACTAGTAAATTATCCCTTGCCTTGGTGTTTCTATATTTTACTTCTTTATATTTACTTCTAAGAAAGGTAGTGTTACCAAACTTACCAAGTTGTATACATTAAATAGGTACAGCTCTTTACATGACAATTATACCTCAATAAAGTGGTGCAAGAAAGAAAGGTAGGGTTAGCATGTCATATGTCTTTTGCTTTTAAAAGTAAAACACGGTGCCTTAAAAAATAATAGCTTTTTCAAATATTGTTCTTTTTTAAAAACAGCTTTATTAAGGTATAATTTACACACCATATAATTCGGCATATAAAGTGAACTATTCAGTGACTCAGTATATTCACAGCATTGTGTAACCATTACTACAATCAATTTTAGAACATTTTTATTATGCAGAAAGAATTCCCCCCCTTTAGCCCGTTATTCTCTAATTGCCTCCTCTCCCCAGTTCTAGAAAGCCACTAATCTAACTTTCTGTCTCTATAAATCTGTTATTTTTTAAGTTTATTTATTTATTTTGAGAGAGAGAGCGTGCATGAGTAGAGGAGGGCAGGGAGAGGGAGAAAGAGCTTCCCGAGCAGGGTCTGTGCTCTCAGCGTGATGCAGGTCTCATTCCCATGACTTGTGAGATCATGACCTCAGCCAAAATCAAGAGTTGGACGCTTAACTCACTGAGCCACCCAGGCACCACTAAATCTTGTTATTTTTAATGGATAATCTATTAATGATATAAATAAAAGTTTATCAAAAAGAATATTTTTTAAATTCTTTTTTTTAAGTTTATTTATTTTGAGAGAGATAGAGAGCATGAGTTGGTGAGGGGCAGAGAGAGAGGGAGAGAGAATCCCAAATGGCTACCCTCTGCCAGTGGAGAGGCTGACAAGGGCTCGAACCCACGAAACTGTGAGATCGTGACCTGAGTGGAAACCAAGAGTTGGACGCTTAACCGACCGACCCACCCAGGCACCCCTTAAATTAATTCTAATCTTAGCATTCTGCTAAGCTAATTTTTCCAAACAAGTTCTTTTTTACTTTGTGTATGGAATTCAGTCCTTAGTACATCTCCCTCTTCTATGTAAATAATTATCTGGATCCCAGTATCCATTGCATTCCTTTTTAATTTGGGAAAGATAAAAGGTGGAATTCCTGAAGGAATATTTCCAAATTTTGAGTACCCTATATTGAATTTAATTGGAAAGATATGAATTACTGAAATTCTTTTTAATTATTAGTTACATAGAATAACACCTCATGATTTGTTTTTGTTGCGATAATAAAAGTGATAATATTCTCCTGCCTGCAAGTGATTGCATTCCAGTCAACCACTGGGTGCAGCTTTAGGATTTTTAAAGCACCTTAGCCAGGAACTCTCTCTTCAAAAGACCTGCAGCTTCCTGCTGGGGCCTGCCTGCTGGGCTCTGCGCTGCCTCCTGCTCTTTCCCCTCCTTTTTCCAAGGCAGCCCACGTTCTCCTGGGTGCTTCTTAGCACAGTCTGTAAAGCGCTGAGATATCACATGCTATAAACATGATTTGATCATGGAAATATAGGCCTTTGCTTTCTTTATCATTGTTTCGAATTAGCAGCAATTTCTTAATCCAATAAGATGGTGGCTATTTTTTTTTTACCTATTGTGAATCTGTACAATAAGGTTTGCTAACTAGGCTAAATAGGCATGGTGATGTATGTGGGAATGTTTAAGCTACCAAACGTAATAAATTGTTTTCATTACTATAAAAGCATTCCTTGTAAAGATAGCAGCAATTCAGAAATTGCTTTTTTGTTTCAACCAGGTCCCTGAAACCTTCTGCAGGAGGCTTTATTGGGTTAGTTGTGATATAGAAATGAAACAACTGAAATATTATGTCTTATAATAATATCTAATTTAGGCCTTTAAGGAATTCTGAGTGTTCTTTTTAATCTGACCGAATGAAGAAGATTCCATAATATTCCATAATTTAAAGTTACAGCTTTAATTTTCATATATATCACATTTCAACAGAAAGGCATTTAATTCCTTTTAAAAATAGGTCAGGTAAGAGCTTTTAAGAACACAAATGTGTTGTTATCCCTGATTTGATATTTTGCATTTCCTTGCATTTTTTCCTAGAGATCAAAATGCCTAAGCATGGAAATAGCTGTACAATGGAAATAAGAACTAGGCTTGGCCAACTCAGATAATATACAGTTTCATTTGGCTGTAGGAAAAAAAAAAGCCCTCAAAGTATATTCTCAGCTGAATAAATGCAGCTCTAAAATTGTTCACAGATGAGCTGAGAATTGACTTTTGAATCAGGTCCATAAGAAAAACAGAAAACGTAAAATGGATACAGCCACTGCTTGTTTGGTCCAGAATTTATAGAAAATAAATTAAAATCTAAGGAACAGAGAGAAGCTGAGGCAAGTCTGTGATTTTTAACTCTAGGTATCTATTCCCTGCTAACATAATGAACCATTGTTTTGAAATTACTGTTTTCTAACTTCAGTGGATCAATATGTCTTCCAGGAAGGTAATTTAGATAGAATTTTAACCAATGTTGTGAGTGTATATGGAGGCAGTTGCTTAAAACTCAAGATAGATATTTATATTCGATGTGTTGAGAACTTGCTGGTGGCAGCAGCAATACATAGTTCATTTCTCGGATAGTCCTTCTCATCAGCCACACATAGCCACTTGGATTTCACTCTCGCCACTTCATGTCACTGCATTTATATTTTATTTCCCATACTGTCTGCTATATAAGTCCCACAATATTTTCTCAAAAGGAAAGTTGTAGATATAACAACAACAACAACAACAAAAAAGAATGGGAAAGTGAAGATGAGAAGTTGCATGTGGACCGAAATTATAATTAAATTTATAGTCCACATAATTTTTTTCAGATCCCTTAAATTTATACCCCAACCTTTTACACATTTTCTCTTATATTGAGCATTTCTAAGCTTTTTGAGAGCCTTTCCTTACTTCACTATTACAAGCGAAGTAAAAGATAATTTT
The DNA here is from genome assembly GCA_028646485.1 of Cryptoprocta ferox. Classification (NCBI taxonomy): domain Eukaryota; kingdom Metazoa; phylum Chordata; class Mammalia; order Carnivora; family Eupleridae; genus Cryptoprocta; species Cryptoprocta ferox. The sequence goes on from CM053563.1 coordinate 46,018,902, forward strand.
GAATGAAAAGAGCATTTTTGTGAGAAGATCAGTAAAGTAAGTAGTGTCTTGATCTTTAATTAGTTGAGAATATTTTGAATGCCAATCTCAGTTTAAGAAAATCACAAGGCTCACTAATGAAAACGGTTAGTCGAAGGTGTAACTCTGTGAAGTGTGTGTGTTAGAAGTGTCAGAAGCAAAAAAAAACAAAAACAAAAAAAAAAAACGCTTTGAGCTTCTTTAGAGTTTTGTTATTTAAAGGAATGTAGGTGTTTCAGTTTTCAAGTTATAAAAAAATTAAGTCTAGTCATCAATATTTGGCAGATTCTTATCACATCACTTTGGCAGAGGGTGGTATTTGGGGTGAGGCTATTTTTCTTACATAAAATATAACATTCAGACCATTTCTGCAGTGATCATTCCTCTCCTATGTTGGTAGGAATCCACGATCACAATCCTTGAAAAATCTCCAACCTTATGTCCATGTCCTGTATATTATATAGTTAATAGAAAAAAGAAAAGCAGGTTTGTGTAAATTAGCAATATTTTTAGTAGCAGAAATGCTAAAAATTGAAAATGTAATTATGCCATTCATTTCATAAATTTTTCTTTTTGATTTTTTCCTTTTTTTTTTTAAACAGGATCATTTTGGAATTCAGCTTCCTTCAATACTGAGGCTTCATACCTTCATTTTCCTACTTTCCATGGAGAACTTAGTGCAGATGTGTCTTTCTTTTTTAAGACAACAGCTTCATCTGGGGTGTTTTTAGAGAACCTGGGGATTACCGATTTTATAAGGATAGAGCTACGCTGTGAGTTTCCTTTTCCTTAGAGGCCTATGGAATTCTATTTAGTAGTAAATCCTTTAACCAGTTGTTAAAGTACTGTGTTTCTACTTTATCAGCTGAATCTTTTCACTGTATCCTTTTGAAAAAAAATCTGATATTAAGTTAGCCTTTTTGCAAGAAAATAATTTAATATTTAACGCGATAATTTGGGAATATAATTGGTATTCTCTGGAACCAATTTAATAAGGGTTTTAAATTCAAATAATTAAAAATTTTTTAGAAACTAAATTCTCAGTCAGTTATAGAATTTCTTAATTAGATCCACCAGCCATATAATTTTGGTATACTCTTAGACCACCATTAGTATCTCAATATCAAATGTATTTTACATGTTTTTAAAATTATATTAACTTTGAATCATTGTAAAAATTATTTTTACACAAGAGGCCAGAGCCTATTAAGTTTTCTTATTCTGGCCACATAGCTTTACTCTTTTATCAATATGAAAAATTAACTCTGAGGATGAATTTTTTAAGATCGGAGTTTTTTCCCAAATGTGTTTTACTGTCTTATTCCATGTCTGTCTTTTACTGACGTCATCAGTTCCGTCCATAAGATTTGAGCCATTATCTTTATATTTCCTGATTGCTTTGCTATGGTGCTATCCTAAATGTATTGAGAACTCCGCTTTCCACCGCATGGACTAACTTGAACAATCTTCATATCTAATATTTCCAGCGCCAGCAGTAGTGACCTTTTCATTTGATGTGGGGAATGGACCTTTTGAAATCTCAGTTCAGTCACCCACTCATTTCAATGACAACCAGTGGCACCATGTCAAGGTCGAAAGGAACATGAAAGAGGCAACTATTCAAGTGGATCAGCTCTTACCGAAGACTCAGCCTGCTCCCACTGATGGGCATGTCCTCTTACAGCTCAACAGTCAACTCTTCGTGGGTAAGTTCTGTCGTTAGGCGCTTTGTCATTTAACTGTGTGATGTAAGTGCAGAGGTGGGCCGAAATGAAATACTACCAACTACAAAAACAGTGGTAACAGCAACAACAAATCACTGTTTGCTGAGAACCTATGGTCCAGGCTGTGCCGGGTGTTTATGTCTTTTTGGTACCCAAACCTATGAAATGAGTTAACCCCATTTTACAGATGAGGTGACTGAGGTACCAGGGATTGAAATGCCCTGCCCTCAGAAATCTACCTAGTAAGTGAGATTTAAATTTGTATTTGATTAATGCCTAAATCTGGATTCTTAATGTTACAGATTGTGTAATCTGTTTGTTTTGTTTGTTTGTACATTAGTGCTTTCAGTGTTATGTTCGAGGTGTTTATCTCTATTCCCAGAGGTTTTAAGGAACTCTCCCTGTAACTCCACCTGATGGCAACCAGGGACCCTCGTCAAAAAACAGGCTAGTAGAAGAAAAATAGAAAAGCAGGAACAAAATGTGTAAACCATCAGTTCTTCTGCTGGTGTCTCTCATTTTGCCTATTTTTCGGATACCTTCTGATCACCTACCTCATACTTATATCCAAATGTTCCTTTATTGCCTAAATACGTTCACTTGGTATCTATAGACTTGATAGCGGAATCCTTCTGGAAGCGTTTATCGTTAATCCTGCTAATTATTTTACAGAACCCATCGACCATGAAGTGCAAGGAATTATTTTTTACTTGATTACTTTTCATATATTTTAATGCAAATAAGGGCACAACAATGCTGTAAAGCAGGATAAATTATAAATGATCAGAAACTTTTTTCAAGCATTTTTAACAGTTATGTTTTAGAATAAAATTCAACATATCCATTACAGCTTTTATTGCTTAATAATCGTTTTATTACTCTCACTGCAAAAGATAAGCCTATTTGTGACTTATTTGATGAAGACATATTAGGGATTTCTAATGAATGTATATACTCCTTATTTCTATCATTTATTCTTTCACTCAAGACATATTTAAAAACAGATTCTATGAGTAGGGCACTGTGATAGACAATCAAATCATGATTTTGTGGCCACTCAACTGACCTATTTAAGGCTATGGAAATAGGAATACTTGAACTACATAACTTTTAGTAACATGCTAGAAACTTGGGAAATTGACACAGATATTTCTTGAATTACAAAAACTGAGAGATCCCTGCAACCAAAGGTATGGCAATTTAAAAATCTGTCAGTATCTAGGAAATAGCCTTACTATTCTTGGAAATTGAGAAGGCCGAAACAGTCCTCAAATATTTCAGTGAGGTCTGCTGCAGTTCGCCTGAATGTGACCTTTTATTCTTTGTGCAAATTTTAACTTCATAGAAATGAAGTCACCATATATTGTGTCTGATAGGAATCTGGCCTTAATTTGATTTCAGGTAGTTATAACGGTTGGAAGTACTATTATTATATCAGAAGACGGTGTTGGAACAGACTTGAGTCTTTTGCCATCAATCACGTGTTATAATTTTAATAAATATACCTAAGAGATTTCATCTTTACAGAGGCAATTGGTTAGACTTTTGACATCCCCATATATGTTCAAATCCAAGGGCTGCCTTATGTGAAAGTTTTATAAACTAAAATCCTTACTATGTTTAAGTCAAGTCATTGAAACTTAAAAAGAAAAGGCAGAAAGATCTCTGAAAAAATTGTTATATCTACTATTAATAAAATTCTGTTTATACAATTCCCTTCTTTTTACTCACAGGTAACTGAGAAAATTGACATGGTTAATGTGATGATATTGAAAGAAGGACTCATGTTTTATTTTATTTTAATTTACTTTCTTCCAAGATTTTATTTAAATTCAACTTAGTTAACATATAGTATAATATTGGCTTCAGGAGTAGAGTTCAGTCATTCATCACTTACATACAGCACCCAATGTTCATCACAAGTGCCCTTCTTAATGCCCATCACCCAGTTAGCCCATCTCCCACCCACCTCCCTCCATCAGCCCTCAGTTTTTTCTCTATAGTTAGGTCTCTTAACTCCCTCACCGTTTTATCTTAATTTTCCTTCCCTTCCCCTATGTTCATCTGTTTTGTTTCTTAATTCCACATATGGGTGAAATCATATGGTATTTGCCTTTTCTCTGACTGACTTATTTCACTTAGCATAATACACTCCAGCTCATCCAAGTTTTTGCAAATGGCAAGATTTCATTCTTTTTGGTGTCTGAGTATTATTCCATTGTATATATATATACACCACATCTTCTTTATCCATTCACCAGTCAGTGGACATTTGGGCTCTTTCCATAATTTGGCTATTCCTGATAGTGCTGCTATAAACATTGGGGTGCATGTGCCCCTTTGATTCAGTATTTTTCTATCCTTTTGATAAATACCTAGTAGTGCAATTGCTGGATTGGAGGATACTTCTATTTTTAACTTTTTGAGAAACCTCCCACTGTTTTCCAGAGTGGCTACACCAGTCCCACCAACAGTGTAAGAGGATTGCCATTTTTCCACATCCTCACCAATATCGGTTGTTTCCTGAGTTGTTCATCCATTCTGACAGATGTGAGGTGGTATCTCACTGTGGTTTTGATTTGTATTTCCCCGATGATGACTGATGCTGAGCATTTTTGCATGTGGTTGTTAGCCATCTGGATGTCTTTGGAGAAAGGTCTCTTCATGTCTTCTTCCCATTTTTTCACTGGATTATTTATTTTTTGGGTATTGAGTTTGATAAGTTCTTTATAGATTTTGGTTACTAGCCCTTTACCCAATATGTCATTTGCAAATACCTTCTCTCATTGCCTAGATTGTCCTTTAGTTTTGTTGATTGTTTCCTTCACTGTGCAGAAGTTTTTTACCTTGATGAGGTCCCAATAGTTTATTTTGTTTTCTTTGCTTCCAGAGATGTGTCTAGTAAGAAGTTGCTCCAGCCAAAGTCAAAGAGGTTATTACTGCCTGTGTTCTCCTCTAGGATTTTGATATTTTCCTATCCTCCATTTAGGTCTTTCATCCATTTTGAATTTATTTTTGTGTCTGGTGTAAGAAAGTGGCCCAGTTTCATTCTTATATATGCTGCCTTCCAGTTTTCCCACCACCATTTGTGGAAGAGATTGTATTTTTTTCTAATTGAAAGTATTTCCTGCTTTGTCAAAGATTAGTTGAGCATAGAGTTACGGGTCCATTTCTGGGTTCTCCATTATATACCATTGAACTATGTGTCTGTTTTTGTGCCAGTACCTTGCTGTTTTGATTATTACAGCTTTGTAATGCAGCTTGAAGTCTGGAATTGTGATGCCTCCCACTTTGCTTTTCTTTTTGAATGTTACTTTGGCTATATGTAGTCTTTTCTGGTTCCATACAAATTTTAGGATTTTTGTTCTAGGTCTGTGAAAAATGCTGGTGTTATTTTGATAGGGATTGCATTGAATGTGTAGATTGCTTTGTGTGGTGTAGACATTTTAAAAATATTTGCTCTTCCAATCAAAGGCATGGAATATTTTCCCATTTCTTTGTTTCTTCTTCAATTTCTTTCATAAGTGTCCTATGGTTTTCAGAGTACAAATCTTTTGCCTCTTTGGTTGGATTTATTCATAGGTATCTTATGTTTTTTGGTGCAATTGTAAATGGGATAGATTTCTTGATTTATCTTTCTGCCACTTCACTATTGGTGTATAGAAATGCAACCAATCTCTGTACATTGATTTTATACCCTGCAACTTTGCTAAATTCATGTGTCAGCTCTAGCAGTTTTTTGGTTGAGTCTTTTAGGTTTTCCATGTAGAGTGAAATCTGTGAAAGGTGAAAGTTTGACTTCTTCCTTGCCAATTTGGATGCCTTTTATTTCTTTTTGTTGTCTGATTGCTGAGGCTAGGACTTAAAGCGCTATGTTGAATAAAAGTGGTGAGCATGGACATCCCTGTTGTGTTTGTGACCTTAGGGGAAATGCTCTCAGTTTCTCCCCATTAAGGATGATCTTAGCTGTGGGCCTTTCATATATGGCCTTTATGAGGTTTAGGTTTCCTTCTATCCCTAGTTTGTTGAGGGTTTTTATCAAGAAAAGATGCTGTATTTTGTCAAATTCCTTTTCTGCATCTATTCAGAAGATCATATGGTTCTTATCCTTTCTTTTATTTATGTGGTGTATCACATTGATTGATTTGAATATGGAACCACCCCTGCAGGCCAGGAATAACTCCCACTTGATTGTGGTGAATAATTCTCTTAATGTACTATTGGGTTTGAGTTGCTAGTATCTTGTTAATAATTTTTGCATCCATGTTCATCAGGGATGTTGGTCTATAGTTCTCCTTTTTCGTGGGATCTTTTCCTGGTTTTGGAATCAAGGTAATGCTGACCTCATAGAATAAGTTTGGAAGTTTTCCTTCCATTTATATTTTTAGAACAGTTTCAGAAGAATAGGTTTTAACTCTTTTTAAATGTTTCGTAGAATTCCCCTGGGAAGCCATCCGGCCCTGGACTTTGGATAGTTGAAAGATTTTTGATTACTGATTCTATTTATTTGCTGGTTATGGGTCTGTTCAAATTTTCTGTTTCTTCCAGTTTCAGATTTGGTAGTTCATATGTTTCTAGGAATTTATCCATTTCTTCCAGATTGCCCAATTTGTTGGCATATAGTTGCTCATAATATTCTCTTTTAATTATATTTCTGTGGTGTTGGTTGTGATCTCTCCTCTTTCATTCATGATTTTATTTATTTGGGTTCTTTCTCTTTTCTTCTTGATAAGTCTGGCTAGGCGGTTTATCAATTTGATTAATTCTTTCAAAGAGCCATTTCCTAGTTTTATTGATCTTTTTTTTAATTTGCATATTCTTTATTTCTGCTCTAATCTTTATTATTTCCCTTCTTCTGCTGGCTTTGGGTCAGCAAAGATGTTCTTTTTACAGCTCCTTTAGGTGTAAGGTTAGGTTGTTTATTTGAGACTTTGTCTGCTTCCTGATTAAGGCCTGTATTGCTATATACTTCCCTCATAAGACTACCTTTGCTGTATCCCAAAGGTTTTGGACTGTTGTGTTTTCATTTTCATTTTCTTCCATGTGTTTTTTAAATTTGTTCTTTAATTTCCTGGTTAACCCATTTATTAATAGGATATTCTTTATCCTCCATGTATGTGTAGTCTTTCCAATTTTTTTTTTTTTTTTTTTTTGTGGTTGACTTCAAGTTTCATAGCATTGTGGTCTGAAAATATGCATAGTAAGATCTCAGTCTTTTTGTACTGGTCTGATTTGTGACCCAGTGTGTGATCTCTACTGGAAAATGTTCCATGTGCATTCTAAATGTGTATTCTGCTCTATGATGAAACACTCTGAATATATCTGTTAAGTCCATCTGGTCTGATGTGCCTTTCAAAGCCATATTTTCCCGGTTGATCTTCTGCTTAGATGATCTGTCCATTGCTGTGAGTGGAGTGTTAAAGTCTCCTACTATATTGTATTATTATCAATGAATTTCCTTAAGCTTACTATTTATTGATTTCTATATTTGGCTTCTCCCAAGTTGGGTGCATTAATAGTTACCATTGTTAGATCTTCTTGTTGGATAGACTTTTTTATTTTATTATGATATAGTGCCCTTCATCTCTTTTTACAGTCTTTGGTTTAAAATCTAGTTTGTCTGATACTGGCTACAGTATGGCTACTCCAGCTTACTTTTGATGTCTGTTAGCATGACAAATGTTTCTCTACCCCCTCACTTTCAAACTGGAGGTGTCTTTAGGTCTAAAATGAGTCTCTTTAAACCAGCATATTGATGGGTCTTGGTTTTTTATCTATTCTGAAAACCTCTGTCTCTTGATTGTGGAGCATTTAAGGACCCATGTTTTAAAAAAAGGCTTAGGGAGAGGCAGATCACTGGCTGTCAAAGGGTGCATCAGGGTCTTCTTTTATCTCTACTTCTACCATATGAGTAGACCACTCTCTTAGGAATAGACCCCAACCAAGTTAATAGAAAGTGACACTTACAAGACAAAATATTAACATATCAATTTATAACATTACTAATAAATCAGAATAGTTTTAAATTTCTAGATGAAAATACTAAAGTGGGAGTTAAATTATAATTAAAAAGGTTACAATGAATTAGTGCAAAGTGGGTGAAAAACTAGTAAAAAAAATCAGTAAAAATTAGAACTAATTTAATGTAGCACTTACTGAGACCAAAAAGTAGCTCTCTGCATTCCTGATAGTATATTTCAGTGGAAGAGACAAGAGGCATCCAATATAAGAGTAAATAGTAAGATATTATAGTTATTATTTGTAACATAATATTATGAATATACATATATTATACATACATGCATGTATGCACACATCTGTATGTGTGTGTGTATATATATGTAAATACAGACACAAATTCAGATAATGATAAGTACTATAAAAAGTCAAGCAATGATTTGGGTTGAGAGGCTTCTACTTTAAGCAGGGTGGTCAAGAGAGTGCTCTCTGAGGACCTTACATCTGAACAGAGACCAGAGGAAGCAGAAGAGGGAACCTGTGAACATCTGAAGGGAGAGAATTCCCGGCAGAGGAACCATGCTCAAAGTGAAGGGAAGGAGCTTAAGGAGTCAGGGAGCAAGGCGGAAGCCATTGTGGTAGGAAAAGAGAGTTGGTCTGAGGGAAAGCCTGGTGTAAATCATGGTCAATATATATATTGGGTCTTGAGACTGTGGTGAGGAATTTGGATTTTATTCTGAGGCTCAGAGGAGCAGAATGATCCTTTCCACATCCTCCTTGCCACTGCGAAGAATGTGGATGGAGGGAATGGGGTAAAAGCAGGCTACGGCAGTGGTCCCTGTGGGAGATCATGTTGGCGTGGGCTGAAGTGGACATGGGGAAAAGCAGCATTGGGCCATACTTTAAGTGTAGATACACACAATGTGTGATGTATTTATTGTTGCTGTTAGTGTTACTACTTACCCCTGCTAATCTTCTCAGGGACAAGACACTCTCTTTTGGTCTCTGGGATTCTGACATCATTTCCCAGTTTTTAATTTCAACTAAAGTTAGCTTTTCTTGTTTTCTTCCTTTATCCTAACTTAGTAGGATGATTCAAGCTGTTCTCTGACCCATCAGTCTAGATTATATACTATAATCCCTATAAACCATACTCTTGCAAGTCTGCAAAAGACTGGTGGTCCTTCTTTACACCCAGGAGAAAATCTCTCCCCTCCTTCCTTTTCTTCAGTGAGATCCCACCCACCCCATAATCACACTCTCCCAGGAAATTGGGCTTTTTTGTTCATGTGTTCTGTGCCAGTACATGTCAGATGTAGAAGGCATCTTCTCTTGGACACGTATGAATACCTTCCAATATTCTAGAGTTAAGTCTATGCCCAGAGCCATGCCTCTGTGGGTGACTGGGAGTCTCTGTTCTAATTCAACAGAACTAATCTTCTGGTTCAAATTTTAGAGGGCAATTTCATTCCCCTTACTTACAAGTTCAAGAGTTTAATTTGTAGTTCACCCATCCATCGTAAAATTAATTATGGCTAATCAGTATTTTTAAGCATGTATAATGACTATCATTTGTTTTGGGGTATCAGTATATATTAATGAGATAAATGTAACTGTAAAGAGTAAGTTTAAAATTAAGTATAACTTTTTTTCTCCTAAAAAATGTTTAAATCCAGACACCAGTGATGATGATGATGATGATGAAGATTCAGGTTACATAGAAGCACAATCTTTTTAAGAAATTTTTTTAATGTTTTATTTATTTTTGAGAGGGTGCAAGTGGGGGAGGAGCAGAGAGAGAGGGAGACAAAGGATCCAAAGCAGGCTCTGCACTGATAGCAGTGAGCCCGATGTGGAGCTCGAACTCATGAACTGTGAGACCATGACCTGAGCCAAAGTCAGACTGTCAACCAACTGATTCCCCCAGGTGCCCTGAAACACAGTCTTTTAAACACAGGACAAAACTCTAAGACTAAGCTAATGTTAGTCAATCTAAGATAGATTATGTTAGAATCCCAGCATTTAGTCGCTTTTACCACAAATGTGCCTTCTTGTTTGTGAACAAATTTGGTAGAAAACATTAACACTATTGTGGAGTATTTCAAATACCAAATAAAGTCATTTTATAATACTACAAATAGGAAACATCAGAAATTTTGATAATGTAGAAATATATTTGTTTGGATATATCTTTAACGCTTTTACGTACAAGTAAAATGTTGTGGATATCTGGATATATGTTAATTTTGATTCCAGTTATATTGTCCATCTCACAGCCCGGTCTATGCTATCACAGCCCGGTCTATTGATGATATTCGTGGACATTAGGGTTTTTTTGGAGATTAGAGATTTGGGTGATGTCTCAGAAATGACTAGTAGGATGGGATAACATGGAAAACATCTAAGGTGTTTTCTCCATTACTGGCTTCAAACCTCCGTGATGGTCTATTGGGTAGAATTCAGCACTCTCTCCATTGCTGGCTTCACTCTCTTCTTTAAAGAGCAGTCATAAAGTATGTCTGCATCTTAGAGTGTAACTCTCAGGCAAGACTAATGCTTCAGTAAAAATAAGTGGAAAGCATGATAAAAATGTGATTCAGCTGGCAACAATGATGTATGACATTGAAATGGAAATAAGGAAATGATCCTTTCAGAGATGGAACTACGATTAATCTACATCAAATAATTATAAAACAGAAGGTTTTTAACAATACCTATAGTTCCAAACGTTAAAACATATATCTTCATTTAAACTAAACTATAGGATGCCATGCAAAGTGAAAGAGTAGTAAAATAATGAAAACAAAGCCTTGTATGAGAAAGCGGAAACAGTTAACAAGAATGTAATGTGATTAGGAACAATGAACACCAATGCAATGACAATCTCCTCCTCTTCCCCAAATATCCCAACTATCACATGGCTTTTCATAATAAAAATGACAATTCACCTTTTAGTTCGAGCCTTCTAGTTCTTTCTCCATTCTTGTTCTTATTTATGGCACTGAGTCTTTACCAACCTTTTCACATTCTTTCACTTTGTCCTTTGTGTGTGTACATGATTTATGATGTAGCTGAGTTAAAAAGTCCTATTCAGATATTCTATTTATTACCTTAAAAAATAAGTTTAGGAACACGATGTTAATTGGTGTATTAAACATATGCCCTTGACCTTGTTACACTGAAGACTCAATGTCGAGAGTCACCGCTGTTATCACTCGCCCACAAACATTCTTCAACCACGGAAATGATGGAGAGAAAAGAATCAATCATTTTTTTTTAAGCTCAAATGTGACAGTGGTCATTTTCTATTTTGGTTTGTAAACTCAGCATTTTTCTTAGAAGCTTCTTAAATTAGCCTTGAATTGATTTTCATTCAACTAGCTCTGCAATTTTTGTTTGCAGTCTAAATTCTTTTCCTGACAGGTTTTTTAAATGGGGCAAACTCTATCTCAATACTTTGTGACTAGGACCTGAAGAAGAAATAAGAACTCCTGACTTAGGTGCATATGTCATTTGCATTGCATTTGAATTGCATCAAATCCACAAATGTTTATTGGGCTTCTGGAGCAAACAATTTCTCAATGCCATACACAAGGGTTAATGTTGAACTCTGAGCCTATTGAAGGTCTGAAGGGTGGTTATCACCATTAGTTGCACATTAGTACCACTCAAGGATCTTTTGGGAAACTGACATCACCAGTACAAAGATAGATGTATTTACTGTGGATGGGCATTTGTGCACTTGCAAAGTTGGATATCACAAATACATCCTTGTACTGGTCTTTTGGTGAACATATGCTTGTATTTCTGTTGGGTCTGTACCTAACAGTGGAGTTACTGGGTCATAAGATGTGCATATGTTAAGCATTAAAAGACACTGCCAAATAGCTATTGACCATTTGGATATCCTCCTTTATGACGTGGCTGTTCAAATCTGTTGCCCATTTTCTGCAGGGTTGTCTTCTTTTTTTTAAGGTTTATAAGAATTTTGTATACATTTTGGATTTATTTCAAATACCTTTATTATAGATTTCTTCTCTTTCTCTGTGGACTGTATTTCCATATACTGTTTTTTAGGGTTTTTAAAAATTTTTTAGTGTTTACTTATTTTTGAGAGAGAGAGAGAGAGCATGAGCAGGGGAGGGACAGAGAAGGAGACCCAGAATCCAAAAGCAGGCTCTAGGCTCTGAGCTGTCAGCACAGAGCCTGACACAGGGCTTGAACCCACGAACTGTGAGATCATGATCTGAGCTATAATCGGACACTTAGCCGACTGAGCCACTCAGGCACCCCTGTATTTTCATATACTTAATGGTGTTTGATGAACAGAAGTTAATAATTAATTATAATATATTCCAATTTTTTTTCTTTTTACTTTCAGTTTACTTTTGATAGGCTAAAATAGTTATGGAAAGAGAATGGCAAATAGTTTTATTTCAATCTGGTTTTCTATTTTGTAGTAAATATGTTCCCACATTACCAAAGTGCAGTGCAATGAAGGTCACATTTCTCTTTTAATGCAATCATATCATTTGCTTCAATTGTGTTCTCTCTTCCTTGAGATGTCTTTTTCACAATCAATTTAAGAAGTGCTCAGTGTACTTTTGCATGCTTAGTGAACAGATTTTGGTGACTCTCGACTGAAATCAGAATTCAGATGGGATCTCTTAAGAGCAGAGAATATGACTAATACCACCAACAGTTCATTTCTTTAAAATATGCCATAGGTCAAACCAGAGAGGTGCTGTGGCTTTGGCATATAAGAAATCTAAATAGACACACATTTTTCTGCTGTCACTACCACAAGAGCATGTCCTCACCATTGACTTTGGTTCAGGGAACAGCTCCTGCATTTTCTGCACTATGACACTGTTGCTTACACTAGCTTCTTATTTCAACCCTAACAGTTCTTTGAACACAAAAAAGAATGGTCCTCCTCCTCCCAGTTCTCCTAGGGTTTTGCTCAATGAGGAATATTCCATGGCAAAGTTATCACTGGGGTCCAGTCTCACAGGTGTGTACGTTAATGCATCATTTCTGCGATGTGGAGTCATCCCCCAGGATGGGTGAATAGACCAGGACTAAATATCCAGTACATAATCTAGAAAAGACTGTGTTTTTCCTTCAATCCCCTCACTTGGCCCCGGGCCCAGCGTGCATGTGCAGCCACCTTCCCATTCCAAACTGATCAGTGGTTAGAGCCTTAGCGACCTTTCTCTGTCACAGTGCCATGGTCAGGGAGAGCCGCTGTACTCTGCCAGACAAGTTTCTATAACTTTAAATTTTGAAGAGATTCTTGATTTCTTTTTTTTTCTAAGGCCCCTGGGCAAATATGCTGTTGTTCCCAATTAATCCTCAATAATATTCAAGCACAGCACGTAATAATTTGCCATTAAAAAATTAAAGGTCTTCCTGTTTCCAAAAAAAAAAAAAAAAATTGGCATAGGAAAGAGCCAGCTCATATTTCGTGACAATAGCATCTGTCACTTAGACTGACTTCCTGAGAGTAATGAACATGATAAAAGGGTTGGACTCAGTCTCTGTTCGTCACCTAGCACACCTATTAGGTGCAGATCTCAGTACTGTTATGTAAGTGAACAGATTCAGTTTTTTATTCCTTCGCATAGGAAGGTTAGGCATTAGTTTCACAAGATACCTAGTGTTTGTGAAGTTCCAGAATTCATTATATCTGATATAGCATGGCAGGTAAATTGATAGGAAATTAATTGGAAGACAGTTCCAAACATAATAACTCAGTGGAAACATCCAGAATCAATTAATCAAACTGCAGCTCATTTTAATTGGACCTACTCTAACCCTGGAAAGTCGTTGGAATCTTTAATTAAGCTTTCAAGCTCAATACTGTTTACACTGGCCGTGTTCTCCAGAATAGTTCATCTTAAAATAAGAAGTTATTAACTCGAAACCTAATGGTAAAGTAAAACTCCTCAACACATGTATGACACATATGTTTATGTTTAATTGGACTTTTTTTTTGGTTAATTTAAAAATGTAGCTTAAAACTATTTGGTTAGGTAAACATTAACCCTTCACAAGTCTACAATTCAGAAGTCCTGTTTACAGTGCTGGGTGTTGATTTCTTCTCACTATTACAAATACAGGTATTTCATACATGTATTTAAGAGGTAGGGTGTTTCCTGTTAATGTCCCGATCCTCTGACCTTCTTGTCCACCGCGTACCTATTTCTACCATTAACATCATATGGTAATCATGTGCTTCCCACATTCTCTTTGAGGGCAAGGTCAGTTGCTTGTAATTCTGTACCTCCAGGGTCAGACGCCATGCCCAGTAAGGAGCTACGAAGTAGAGCTTGTAGAACTGAAATGCCGTTCAAACCAAAAATGATCTAAGAAGCAGAAGAAAATGAAGATTATCTTTTTTGACCATAGTTTGGTGTTAAGAGAAAGGGATGCCCTTGCAATAAAAGGCCAGGTCTAGATTCTTACCCTTTTCTGCCTTGAAGTGAATGTATTTATTTTAATATTTCCTCAGCTATGCCCATGGGCTGATCCCTGGAATTCTCTCTTCCCCTTGTTCCTCATCATCTGGAACAAAACAAAATAGATAAGAATAAACAAGCTGAGACAGATGAAAAGGAATTGTGTTCAATTGTTGGACTCTCAAGTTATTTAGTTATTATGATGTCACTGGCAGAGGGAGATCAACTCCTAAATCAGAGACTTGATGTTTCAGAGTGACAAATGCTTAACGGACCACAATTTAATGTAACTGCATACTATAAACTATATATCATGATTTAAAGTACTCTAACATGAAGTAAATTAAATACAGCAGGAATCCACCTGTAATCCAGAATTCCCAGCACCTGACCCTCCTCCAAAGAGTTCCTGGGCCAAAGCTAAAAGCAAGGCTGCGGGCTTCCTTACCCAGGAGAGAAAACTCCAGCAAAGATGCTAAGAGCATTTGGTCCAAGATTTAACTCTGAGCTCTCGACATTCTACTGAGATGAGTTAGAGAGCGTGAGAATAGGGAGGTCTGAAGCTCAGGTGAACAGCAGCTCTAATGCGGAAGGAAAAGAAGAGTCCTAAGAATAAGGGGAGGAGAGAGCCTTCAGGAATGGAAGGAGACAGAGGAAATGTAGGAGGAAGGAAACAAGAAGACTGTCCATTCTGAGACTCGGATGAAATGAACTCCTTTTCCCCGCCATGCCCATGTACACTGAAATTGGAATATGTCTGGCTACGTACCACGCTGCATCTGGATTCAAGTACAACCCACACCCTTAAGACTTTTATTTGCTTCATAGAAGAGTCACAAACAGACAATGTCAACTGAAGCAACTTCAATACACAAATTTAAGTCCAGTTGTTTGCACGGAGACCCTTATGTCTATGGAGACCCATCTGAATTCTAAACACCATCAGTGTCATGAGCCCCAAATTCTTAAGATTCCTTTTAGTTTCTCCTTCATGGTATTTCGTTATCCAAAAATATAGAATTAATGTATTCAGAAATATTCCTTGGGTCTTATCCTCATTCTCAGTTTCCAGGACATAAACCACATCATGGGGCCAGTGATGTTCTTCTCTCCAACCTTTGAAGCACCCAGCCCCCACTCCTATGGCCTAATCCAGCTTAATGAGCCAGTGCATTCATTAACTGATCATTAATATCTAATTATTAAGCATCAGTTATTATTATCAATTGCTGATCAATTAGTTATGATCATAAATAATTATTGCACAGCTATTATGTGTCAGGCACTGGTCTGAGCACTGGGGTGCAGTGTGGCTGAAGCGGCCTTTGCCAAAGGGTATCTAATGGTGGGACTCTGATAATATACAAAGTAAATTTGCAAAATGTAACACCTGGTACCTGGTGACAAAATGCCAGTTTATTTAGGGTCTTTCTGTCCAACTTTTGGTTCTGAAATTAAAAAAAACAACAACAACCTGTTTAATCTCTGAGGATAAGATGTTAAGTAATGAAGGCCAGGTCAGGAGCTAGCTAAATGTGGTGGTAGAGGAGAGATGAAACATATTCTAGAAAGAGACATATGTCCAGAGCAGATCTAAGATTTCTGGTGGTGAGACAGCCTCATCCATTCACTGACAAAGCTCCTTTTTAGAGGACCCGTGACCATCTAATAACGCCTCTGGGTAGAATCGTCCAGACTATTTAGAATACTATTTTCCCACTTCAAGTTCTGAGTATTAAGTTATGGGGTTCCTGGGCACAAATTTAGGTGAAGATCCTCTTAGAGGTTGTGTTCTTATTAGGATAGTGCCTAGAAAAATGTGGTGGTCACGTGACCTCCTGAGTAACATCCACCTTGGAGGTTTGTTGATAGTTTCAATTCACAGCCCTATTTCCAGCCCACAGAATCAGTATTTCTTAGAGTGAGCCTGTATTTTTTAAGAAGCCTTCCATGTGACACTTATATTCCTTAAAGTTTGAGAGCCTCTGGCTTAGAATATCAGGGTCCAAATTCACTCAGACATCATAAACCTCTCCAGGGGTGACTTGGTAAGTGCATAGTGTCATGTATTATCCAGTAAATGTTACACCACTGTCTCTCCATGGACCCCCTTTCCCCAGTTTGTTGAAAATCGTTCTGAGCTTAAAATAACCTACCCTGGACCAGTATTTAGAAAAAATTCACTGGGAAATATGCTAGACAAAAGCAAATCATATCAGTTACCATGTTTTTGATGGAAGAATAGCAACCAAAAGACCCCATCAAGTGCACAGTCAAGTTAGAAGAACTCAAAGTGCCTTTCACAATTCTCAGTAAATTAAAACCAGCCTAGCATCAGGATCAAGTTTCAATATGAAGAACGAGCACGCTCACCCACAAATATGTGCTGATTTAAAATTGCCAAAAACAAAATTAGCTTCTACATGAGAACATCAATCCATCTCACTGTTACTTTGCATGAACGATATAGTCTTATTTTGTTCTCTGAAAGAAAGAAACTAAAAAAGAGAACCTCTCCAACTTGTATTTTAGTAAGTCATTTTTAGAAAACCAACATGTAACAAATTCAGCCTTTTGAAAAAATTGAATTCATGTTTTATCTTCTTAAATTCTTTCAATATCCTGTCACAAATTGTGCTTCCTGAATTATATTGGCTCATCCAACGCTTGCCCTTCCCTGTAAGGCCACAGCTTTTGCCGTCATCTGTGAGGCCTCAGTTTTGCTTGGTCTTTCAATCCTGAAGCAAACGCCTGGGAACATGTTTCCATTTGCAGTGTTTCCCTTTTAGGTGGAACGGCCACCAGACAGAGGGGCTTTCTGGGCTGCATTCGGTCTCTGCAGTTGAACGGGATGTCCCTGGACCTGGAGGAGAGGGCTAAGGTGACCCCCGGCGTGGAGCCAGGCTGTAGAGGGCACTGCAGCAGCTACGGGAAGTTGTGTCTCAATGGCGGGAAGTGCAGAGAAAAGCTCAGCGGGTTCTCCTGTGACTGCACCTTCTCTGCGTATACGGGGCCGTTCTGCTCGAAGGGTAAGCATGGCAGGGGCGTGCTCGCAGACTCGTCCGATACGAAGAAAACATTTTGTAGTCATTTTCTGGGTAGCTATTTGAAACCCAAATGTTTCCATTTCTGATTTTCTTTCTTTCTTTCTTTCTTTCTTTCTTTCTTTTTTTTTTTTTTTTTGCCAATTACCTGTTTCATGCTAATCCTATTCCATTTCTTAGATATTGGCCTCAATTCTTGAAAAAAAGAAAAAAAGAACATTAATGATAAATCCTCTAAAGTTGCCTCTCAATGTCTTCTTAAAATTTTTTCTAATGTTTATTTATTTTTGAGAGAGAAAGGGAGAGAGACCAAGTGTGAGCAGGGGAGGGGCAGACAGAGAGAGGGGGACACAGAATCCAAAGCAGGCTCCAGGCTCTGAGCTGTCAGCACAGAGCCCGACGTGGGGCTCCAACTCACAAACCACAAGTTTATGACCTGAGCCGAAGTCAGATGTGTAACCAACTGAGCCATACAGGCACCTCGCCACTCGATGTCTTAAAGTGTTAGCTGCTCAGTCTGCTTTTATTTATCCATTGTTGATGCTCTTAAGTAAATATGCTATCAACAACCCCTCCCATGGGGCAGTTCTCTATTTTAAAATTCTTAAAGGCATTATTTTTATTTTTGATGAAGATACTCAACAATGCAAAGAAATTTAGGAAGTATTATTTTTTGTTTTTTTGCCAAACAAATATTTTTTTCAAAATAAAAATAACTTTGGGGCACCTGGGTGGCTCAGTCGGTTAAGCATCTGACTCTTGATTTCCACCCAGGTCATGATCTCATGGTTTGTGAGTTCGAGCCCCACATTGGGCTCTGCACTGGCACGGAGCCTGGTTGGGATCCTCTCTCTCTCCCTCTGTCTCCTCTGCTCCTCTGTCTCTTTCTGTGTGTCTCAAAGATAAATGAATAAACATTAAAAAAAGAATAAAAATAACTTCTATTAAATATGGATGTGTAACAAAATAGAGATACTCTGGCATTTTGCTCTGTGATGTGGCCAATGTCTGTGAAGTGGAATGTTTTTCAGTTTGTCTTGTTCACAGACCCATGTCAAGGAAGAAAGAAAGGACTGAGTATAGTATTAAGTGTTCTAGATGGACTTCTCTGAATACACAAACATTTGTTATGCTTCCATAGTTGCTCATAGAAAACTGCCATCCAGCTTAATTCAGTTGCTTTATTTGTGTGTGTCTGGGCTACTGAAGCTTTCCCTAATGGAGGCTAACAATAATCGCCTTCAGATTGAAGCAACCCCTGCTTTGCAAAGAAAGCATTTGGGATTATTTCATGAAAAGTGGGTTAAAAGCCATCTACTTTTGACCAGAACTAAGTTATAATTTAAAATCCGCCTGTGATAAACAACTCACACACTGCTGCTATCGTTCTAGAAGGCTTTTTACATTTAGACTTAGAGTAAAGACCACTTCTTCCCAGGAACTTGTCTTCCCTTTCTGAATCGAAATGATTTCTAGTGAAGCTCGCTAAGTGCAGTCAGGAATCCTACTCTGCATCTGCATATCATATTGACTATAAAAAGTTCATTATAATAACATAATGAAACAGACAAGCAAACAAAATACTCCTCCGGTGCCGAGGGAACAGGGATGTTGCTATGTTACCCCGTAAGCATCATCTGCTACTCACATCCCACAACTGGTCTTTTATAATATTGGAGAGAAGCAGGGTTCAAGGATCCAGTGCTAATTATTCTTCCAGATCTTCCTCATTTTCATGCATATATATATGTGTGTGTGTATATATATATGTGTGTATATATATATACATGTATATGTGTGTGTATGCACATCCATGTGTGTGTGAATTTGGGATATTAATCTCATATAAGTACTATGATTTTATAAAACTGAAAGAGGCTGGATAGTTCTTATGTTGACCACTGCTACTCAGATACCCACTGCCCTGTCTCATATTAACACAGGACTTGGCTGCTTCTCGCAAGACTAGGGCATAATAAATAGGGGAAAGTGTTTAGGCAAAAAGGAACATTTCTGCCTGTTGATCCTGGAAGATAAAAAGACCCCTCAAACTTCCTTCCTTCCTATTATAGGAAGACTAGTGTATTCTAGTTACAAAATAATAGACGGGACCAAAAATTTAAATAAGAAAATGGATGGTAAGGGAGATGAAAGCCCAGAAGCCTGGTTTATGTCTGACGTCAGAGAAAAGAACGTTATACTTGTAATTAGAAGGTTAACTAGAAAATTAATTACATATAATTCTAGCATAAAGCCATTTCAAGAACCATCATAAGAGCTCTATTAATTTTCTGTGTTATTTAATTCTGGTTTGGGGTGATTTGTTATATCTATACAAATTGTTATTTTTAAAAATATATCAATATAACTGAAATAAGATCCTTATATTTAATTTTTTTAATGTAAAATGTATGTGTCATTTCAGAGATTTCTGCACATTTTGGCTCTGGCTCATCTGTGGTTTACAATTTTCAAGAAAATTATTCCTTAAATAAAAATTCCAGCTCCCACGCTGCTTCGTTTCATGGCGATATGAAGCTGAGCAGAGAAATGATCAAATTTAGCTTCCGAACATCACGAGCACCAAGCTTACTGCTTTATGTGAGCTCCTTTTATAAAGAATACCTTTCAGTTATCATTGCCAAAAATGGTGAGTGCTTTTTAGATGAGAGAGAGAGAGAGAGAGAGAGAAAATAAGTTGAATTAGAACATTAGATTAGTAATATATGGATCGTTCTCATGTTGTTGCCTCTCAGACTTCAAACAGGAAGAAAACTGTGCCTGTGTTTTGTATTCAGTTTTGTTTTTTAATGCTGTCCTCTAAATTTTATCTAAAAGGATTATTTAATTGTAAGATAGGTTTGTTATAATTTTGATAATTTCACAAGGTCAGTGTTAATTACTTATTTATTTATTATTGTTAGAAGTTCTTTACTATCTCATATAATATCAGTATCAATTTTATGGTTCATTTTGAAATAAGATGCCTATTTGCATTTAATAAATATTTCCTTCAGTTAAAAGTAGAAGAGTTTTGGGGGAATGTTAACAGCCTAACGTTAGGTATAAGAAAATTTCCACAAAGTAATCTGTCAGTTCTAATTGTCAGCAATGAAATAGTCATGGGAAATGCTGGTACATCAGTGCAGGGCAATGGATTGTGGATTAGGACCTGTGTATGCTACAGAAACCTTGTCACAGAAAACCACTTACGGATATTTCTCTCCTCCCTCTATCCAGACTAAAGATAAGAATTCTGTAGATAAATTGTCTGAGTGAAGAAAATAAATTTATAAACCTGAATATATCATTTCACCTAAAATAAATATGGCCCAAGGGCACTGAACACTAAAATGAAAGCAATATTATTTAATAGGTATATTTACCTTCACTGTGTACCTTTTGAGCTTGAAGCTTATCTCTACATTAAGATATTTTCTTTGTTAAATTGGAGATACCCTGTGAAATAAATTAATTGGCATCTTTGTAGGCAGCTAAGTGAATAGCATTAAATCTCATGGTAAGTTGGGCTAAAATCTGTTCATTTCATCCTAATTTCATTCCAAAGTCCATGACCATGACCATTTGGGAATATTTCTTTAATAAAACTCCATTTGCTTATAAAAAATCCATTAATCAGTTGCCTTGTAGGTGTGGTAGATGTATTTTTTAAAAGGTGACATTATAGAAACAATGTTATTGTAATATTCCACAGTGGTTTGGCATTTCATAATATACTAAGGTTTTTGTTTTTAAGGTAGAGGCTAATACAGAGATTTGCTTATGATTAACTGCACCTTTGACTTCTAAGGGAAAAATGAAAGATTGGCGGGAAATACTGCCTATTAGTAATACGGTTGGTCTTGATCTCAAAAATAGTGCAGTTTGATATAGAAGCTGACTTCTAGGAACTGTGAGGAAAGGAGACATCCAAATAAGCTACTGTGAATTTTCCACCAGAAATTAATAACTAAAAAGAGTACTCTTGAGTGTTTATAAGTAGCTCTTCAACTACAATTTTAACTAAAAATGTAACTTCTCTCCCCTCCTTTAGGAAGTTTGCAGATCAGATACAAGCTAAATAGACATCAAGAACCTGATGTCGTTAACTTTGATTTCAAAAACATGGCAGATGGACAGCTTCACCACATAGAGATCAACAGAGACGAAGGAGTACTCTTTGTAGAGGTAATATAGGAAATTCACCAGGAGTGGTGGTTACAGTTAATGATTCTCCAGCATAAAGGACCGCCAGCAGAATCATGATCACGAATAGACCAAAGGCATTCTTTCAGTGCTGCTCTTGCACAGACCATAGACCCTCAAATGTGGTCTAGTTTTTGAAAGGATCAAGGTTCTGTCCAAGATATTATTAATATTTGATACTGAAAAATGCCACACTCTCCTCATTTGTTTTAGGTTGCTCAGGAGGGAGAGCCGACTAGTTTATCCTATGTACCACTAGTGGGGCCATCGCTGCTCTAATGAAAGAGTGGAATTATTCACTCAGCCAGCTTTTGAAGCAAAGCATGAATGTTTTGGCCCTCTACATAGAGGAATATTTCTTAGCTGAATGACTCAGCTGTAAGTACCAAGCTAAGTCAAAGTATCAGGGTGAAAATAACTCATATGTATATTGTTTAGCTTTACCAATTTTGGATTTCTCATACAATGGAGAAAATTAAAGGGATATAAGGGGCCAGAGGTGGGGTCCACTGTTATCTGAGGATAGATTAGAAAATTTAGAAAATATTATTCACCTTTGTAAATGGCTCTTTAAAATTTGCTTTTCTCAGTCTTTGGGGCCACGCTAACAATTTCCTATTTTTATCTTTTTCTTTTGTCTTCCTTTGCTTTCTTTCCTCGCCTCAACAAAATGGCATCCATTTGGATGCTTGTGCCTCATGTAACAATTCTATAGATTGATGACAATGCAAGGAGACAAGTTCATCTGTCGTCAGGTACAGAATTCAGTGCCATCAGGTCTCTTGTACTGGGCCGGATTTCAGGTAAGTAAAGGCATGGCCCTTCCCTAATCGTGACGCATAAAGATCAGAAGAGTCATGCTAGAAACGTGCATGCACACACATAGGCCACACACAAATTTATCCTGCCAAAAAAAATCTTGTTTTATCTTAATTATAAAGTGGGTGGTAACAGAGGCAGAAACTCAACCTTCTCAGAGGTTTATGGAACCCGGTGCAAGGACCTCTTGCTGAGCAAGCACTGTCCTTTGATAGTAATGCCACTGTGCTCTCGCATAATGAAACATGATGTTGTTCCCACTCTTCAAAAATATCAAACAATAAAGGTAGAAATAACAGCCTATGTATCAATCAGCTGCCAAATATACAGGCTGTCATCTAATGATCAAACGAGGACTAGGCCTAAAAGAGAAGGTGGGGAGAGCAATGGTTTTCTTCTCGTTAGTAAATGTGCTCGAGGTTCTGGCTTGGATCCTGTGTGCCTTGCTGGGATGTGGGGGTGGCTAGCCATTCTTGCTGGAACCCAGTGTCTGTGTAAATGCCTTATGCTTGTTTATATCCAACAATTACTTCTGATGTTAGCATTGAAGTAGAAACATACTCTTGCCATTTTAACATCAAAATACATATACATTTTTTTTAAACTTGCCAACAAGAACTACATGGAAATGGGCGATAAATTTTGAAAGGATTTTCTTTCTAGTTACAATTACATTATAAAAAGGAGTGATATTTCATTTCTTGTAGTCTGGTTTTTATTTCTTGTTTGATATTTGACCCATATCAAACAAGAAATAAATGTTTTGTCCCATATAGTAAATGGAATCTTTTATTTTTTGAACTTTTCAGCAATCTGTACCTTGACTAATCATTCCTTATGTTCCCTGTACGTAATTCAGAATCTTGAGAATGTTTGATTAAACCCATGGGTGAATGATCAAAATATTGGCCCTTGAGAAGGTTAATAGTTAAATTTATAAATATTTATAGGCTCTTCAGGAGTGTGATTAGCACCAAAATTGTGTGCTCTCATCCTCCAAACAGGGAAAATGTGAATTGCATTGTTCTCTCCCAGTATGCGAGAGTGGACATAAAAAAATATGTGCAAAGTGCTACTTAGATATTTGGAAGCTTAACTGAAAAATTCCAAGTGAGTCTCATTGTGTAAATTATGGAAATTCAACTGTAGTAATAAAAAGAATCAAATAAATATAACAAATCCTGATCTCAAGAGTTCCTCCTCTAGCAGGGTCTGAGATGAGGCATTACATAAAAATGTAAAACACAAGATAGAAAATTGTAATAGTTATGCATAATGTTAATACAATCATATTTTTAAAGCAATAAAATCTTCAAATTTAATGCCAGCTTTACTGATGAAAATACTTCTTGTGAGTAGAAATATGTTATATATATTATAAAACAATTGGGAAACTTATCTGCATTCTATTAGGAGGATTGTATTAATGAAACAGTAGAATAATAACATTCATTATATAAATATTTGTTTCCCTTTTTGTAAGTGAGTAGGAAGATTAGTAGGGAATTAAAGATGTTAATGTTTTTATTTAAGAATAGCATATCATTAAAATGCATCTCACTCATACGGATTAAAGTCCAAATTCAGCAGTGAACTTTATAGTCTGAGTCAACTCATTCTCCTAAAAGTATAGGTAAGAATTTATTTGGCATGTGCCTAAGGTGTGGATCTTGACCAAGGACTAATGGTCTGTTCGATCATTTGTAATTCAAAGGAAAGGAATAATTTGTGGTCAAATTTGGTGTGCTATATGAATTTACAATAAAACATGTGTAATATCTTATTCTATTTTAATGTAGTATATTAATTTATAGTAAAATAGACACTACAATGGAACTATTAATTTTCCAGAGAGTTGCTCAATCTTGAAATTTCTTATTATGTTAGTTCAGGTCCTCCAACAAGCAGTTGCCAAGACAAAATTAACCATGTGAGGATTTTATTCAGGGAACACGTGTCAAATAGGAGGTGGGGAGGGAGTTGGCCAAGAGTGCCAGAGCCATCAGATGCCATGCACTCTCCCTCCAAATGAAGGAGAGAGGGAGGGAGAGTCAGAAGTATCCTGGAAGTCTGTGCAATCTAAGAAGGGTTGAGTAGTCTTTGGGGAGCCCTTGGGTCCACCAGCTATCAGAGGAATCTCTTGTTCCCCGAGAATGAGCCTGCCTTAGGAATCCCTGCTCTGATCAGCCACCGCTGGGAGACAGTTACAAGAAGCATGGCCTTGGCCCAAGTATAAAGCTGGGTTTCAGAGGGGCCCTCGGTCAGTTACTCTCCTTGAAGGTCTGCAAGGCACATTCCCATGGCTCCACGCTTATCAAATACGTTTTTCCTTTTTGGAAGCCCCTTTGGCTCACTGATTCACTTAGCACATGCTCTGTGATCCCCTGTTGTATTCACAGAGAGTGCCATTCAGCAAGGTGGACATTGCACCTGCCTCACAGAGCTTATGGTTAGAGGGCATACAAAAGGTATGTCAGACAAAAGGTTCCTGTGTATCTGATTGAGTATCATGTACCCTGTGTTGCTTTCGATAAAATAGTTCCAAATTACCTTCCAAATTTAAATGAGCTAAAATATTTGTATCATTTTATAATTTCTGAATATTTCTATTAAGGGGGCAGAATATAAACACTGATCAATTAGATATATTTTAGGAGTTGTCATTTGTCTACCTTTTCAACCAAAGACTTAAGGATATGTCCATTCACTGCCATTTTAGATGGAAACCCAGGAAGAAGGACATCTTTTCCTCTTTCAACTTTCTCCATTAGGCATTTCTAAAATTTTGGAAGAACTATGGAGATAATTTTGGATTGTCCCTGTGAACCAACATTACTAGTACATACTCAAAAGGAGGTGAATTTTAGAAACAACATCAAAATGTAATATGACAGCATGGAAACCATCTCTAACTCCCTGTTACACTTAAACTACTAGGTACACAATAACTCTGACAATAATGCTCATTAATAGTCGGGGGCCGTGGTGGGGGGAAGTAAGGCTTTAGCCAAACAGCTTAGTTCAGATCCTCCTACAACCAATAGAGTACATTAAATCTGCTTTTCATGTTCATAACTCACTGTAAAATTAAGCTCTGATTTCTGTATCTAGACATTTTTATATGTTATAATAGTTTTATGATTTATTTTAGTAAAAGCTGGATGATTATTTTCACTTACTCTGAGTAGTTGCTCTTGCTTAGTAGAGGTCTTGATCAGTAGTCATATTCCTCTCTTCCGAGGTCAGAGAACCAGGAGGTACCTCAGATTACTGCAGTGGAGATGAGGCCAGATGTAAATAATGTCTGTCTTCAGCAGGGTAGGGACAGCCACTCAGTCTCCAATTTCCAGTGTGTCAGGAATCCTTTATATAAAACTTGCTTAGGTTCCTAGATGTGAGGAAAAAACAGATGACCTAAGTTCTGTTTTTTGTAAATATATTGTGAAATGACACTTAAGATAATGGTTATTTTACAAGCAAGTTTTAAAAGAAAAGTACAGCTTAGAACAAGAGAAGTAAGAAATCTACTTAAACTTTTTCTTCTTCATCAGGTTGATTTTTGACTATTTTAACAGTTAGAATGTCATAGCCTCTCTTCAGTGCGTCCTGTGGCTTTAACCTTCTGGAGGCTTTGTTTCTAGAGAGTTAGCGATACCATTTTGAACTGGCCACACCTAGAAACTGAAAAACACCTTTCTTCTCATCACACTATGTGAGCATCGATCAAAGAATCATGTCCCAAACCCAAGGAACACTCATGTTGCTGAAACACGTTATCTGATTTTAATTATAGAGCAAATGGTATGGTAGACATTGGGATTTTGTCAGAGGCTCGTGTAATCATGAGGATGTGTTCCAGGTGGGAAGGATGAATGTAACCCTTTGACAACATTGTCACTCTCCTTGCTTTCATTTGGTAGTCAAACATAATGAAGCAGAGCTCTGCTCACATTTCAAAAAAAAAAAAAATGATAAAAGCAAAAGCCACAACTCCCAAATTATATATTTATCAGCTGCCAGATCTAGAAACCTTTGTACAGAGATAAAACTAGAATAATTTCTAAAATAAAAAGGAGAAGGCAATTGTTTATCCCTTTAATTACTAACATGCTTTAAAATGTGCCTGCACCAGGAATAAGTAAACAATAAAGCCATTATCAGGGACTTACACCATTGTGTGAGTGACTTTATTAAAGAACAGGGATTGATGGAAGAGAAAGAGAGAAGGAGGTTGGCAGGAGGGTGGCTACAGGAGCTTTGGGGACAAAGCAAGAAGAGGCTGGCCAGGCCAGCCCAGTGCTGAGCTGTGGGGCTGCTCAGAGTGAGAGCAGTGAGATATAAATTCTGCGAGTGTCATCTCTTAAGTATAATAGGGGGTTAGAGATGGTTTCCATGTCATCATAGTACAATTTAATATTATTGCCTAAAAAATTACACTCCTTGCTTGATATCTGCTAGTAATACTTGTTAATGATGATTGGAGTTAAAAATTTGTTCCTATGGTCCATTTCCTTTGTAAAAATGAGTGCTGGAGGACAGAGAGGAAGCAGTTTTATTTCTTTCTGGTCTTCCTTCTAAAGACGCAGACAGTCTGATGTCATCTCTCCAGCAAGTATCTTGTTCACCTGTTTTAAATACTGATGCTGAAGTGAATGATTCCTCAATCAGCTCCTTTAAGAGAACTATTACCTTAAACATTATCTAAAAAGAGAGCTCTCTAAGATGTAATTAATCAATCAAAGGAAATATGCAGGTGTAAAGTTGTTTTGCTAACTCATTGAGGTTTTGTTGGGTCACAGTTCCACGCATGAAAAAAATCTCCATTAAGACCATTACATAATCGTGAAATTGCATAGAACCTTTCATGGAAAATGTGCTCACATCTTGAATGATATCATTTAACCTATCGTGAAATGACTGAAAAATCACTGTTCAAAGGCTGAGTGAAGTTTACAGTTACTATCAATTACTTTTTTATTCCGGACATATTATGGTGCAGGAACCTGACAGCAGAAATTCATTGTCCACCGTATGAGAAGAACCAGTCTGCATCAAGACAGACTTGGTCCACAGCCCTCTGTAATTAATGGGCTGCATTACATTTGGTTTTATATCCAAAGCTCACTGCAAAATCAAGTTCTGTGATCTGTTTATGGATTGTTTTTATGTTAGAAGAGTTTTCTAAAAGCCCGAAGATGTTTTTCACTCATTCTGTGCTGAGCAGTAGCTTTGGTATATTTAGAGGCAATGACCCATAGGGATCATTGATCTCTTCTGAGGCTACAGAGCCAGGAAGTAGCTCAGATTTCAGCAGTGGAGATTTAGGCCAGATGTAAATAAAGTGTGTGGTCAGAGGGAAGGGTTTGTCTCGTCCAGCTCTTAGAAGAGCTATAGGAACAAGCATCAATCTCAATGTTATTTTATGTAAAACCTGCTTCAAAGCCAAGGGGGTACTTAAGATAGTTTGATTAGATTATTTAAGGACCCTGTGATTTTGTAAATGTCTTACGACACTTAAGGCAAGTTACCTTGAAAGCAAAAGAGAAGTACAGGTCACCCAGAGATATCTAACTATAAACAGCTTCTGTATTAATCAGATTTTTCAAGATTATATCTCAGAGCAGTAGGTTTGGTTGGCAAATAAATACCTTTTATGTAAAACTGCTTACTTATCCATGTAGTATATGCTGTCGGCTTCGCCATTTTACTTTTCCACTAACTCTTGTTATAGGATCCTGGGTGTAATGGCATGTAATGGTAAAAATGCCCTGGTCCGCCTCTGTTTATTGCACCATGTTTTAGCAAGCCTTTTAATCTCAATCTTCATAGATTAAAGACACTGAGATTCTTTTTAAGTAAGGCCCCGCTTCATAGGTATGGCCAAACTACTTGGTTCTGTTTTCTGAGGTCTCCTGTTGGTTTGTTAATGAGCCACACGAAATTTCAAGAAGCACTTTTTGTAATTATTCTTCCATTTACTTCACACCTTTTCCAGAAACAGTCCTCTTACCACGTATGGAAAGACACTTCATACAAATTTTAATTCCTCAGTACCCTATTTTTCTTGCAGACTTTTTGTTAAAAGGTTCCTTCTCTAACAAAGCAGGAGTCATCCCCTTTGTTGGAAAATGCAGTTGAGGCTGATTTTTTAATAGGCAAGACCACCCAAACACCTGAGTCAGATAAGGATTTTTACAACCAGAAACATCCAGCATATGACTGTCCTCTCAGGATTTGTGTAAAGCAGGACACAGTGGTCTTCAATTCCTCCACTTTCCCCGTTCTAATCTTTACATAGTGTTGGCATTTCAGGAGTTAGATAATAGGAAAGATCAATAGTTTTGCTCATTGGCTTTATTAGCGTAGTTATTGATGTCTAGCAAAGATATCTAATGCTATGTATTTCAAAGGTCAGCTTTGCTTATGAACAACATATTAATAGCTGTTAATTTTGTTTGGTCTCAGTTCTGGGGAGATGGTTGCAAAGCCTCTGTGCTCTGCCTTCACTCCTAATTCTAATTCCCACCCATTGACCCTCCTGCAAATAGGAGTTTCTGGTCCAGCCCAGCAGGCAGGGGGGAGCCTAGAGGTTGTCAGTGAACAGAGTGTTGGGCAACTCCTGGCCCCCTGGTTGGAAGAGTCTGGACCAGCCTGCAAGAGTCTCTGGAGAAGACCCTGAATTGTGTAGATCCCTCCCCCACACTTGGAAATGCTTGGCTTACAGAGATCTCTGGACTCCTGTGGGGAAAGGTCCGCACTGAAAACATCACTGTGCCCATTTCCCCCCTTCGCCAAAGAGGGAGTGACCTGAAACTTGAGGAGTTCCTGAATCCTGCTGAGAATGATCTGAAGTTTGAGTCCTCTCTGGCTGGCGGTTACGGGTGCTTGGCCTGTACCCTCCCTGATGTGGGGCAGCTACGTTGTCTACCTTCTCTAGGTGTCAGCCACCTAAGGAAATCAGTGACTGACAATCACTTAGCAGATGAGAAGAACAGCTAGCTGTATTCTTAAGATTCAACAACAATGAAATGGGAGAAGAAACAAAGTCACCAAGTCACTCCCTATCACAATAAGTGTATTCAGGGAGACAGACACCATCCTGATGCAGCTTAGAAAGAGCACTTGCTTCCAACAAAGCAAAAAAAAGACCTTGAGGGACTAAAAAAGTTTGATTGTTCCAGACTGAAGTCCATAGGAAAAAGTGATCTTTGTTGAAACTTGAATTCATCACCTAGAAGATCACGGGAATGAAGCACTTGACTCACACAATATTAAGTCCTAAAAGATAGAAATCAGGTTGGAAAAGTAGCTTAGAGGATATGCAGAGAAGACCTGGTGTGAATAATCAGCAGGCCAACAGGATAAAGAAGATGCAGGGGGAGCAGTATATGACACTTTCTGGGCTAAAGAAAACTCTTGTGTCTCCAGATGAAAAGGGCCCACCATTTCCATGGAAAATTCCTGACTCACAGCGAATCTTACAAAATTTAAGAAAGAAGTGATAGAGCCAGAAGATGCTGGAATAATATCTCCAGACCACTAAGGGAACAGGGCTATGAAGAGTCAACCTTAAAATAGACGCACAAAAATCACCTAATCCATCAAGATAAATTTCTGTTCCAGACACACTCCATCACATTTTCTAATTTATTTCTTCAGAGCATTACCACTCTTCAAAATTTTCATTAGTTCCTGTTTCTGTGTTTATTTTCTGTCTCTGCTGCTAGAATGTAACATGCTTGATATGCACGGAATTTATTTCCTGTGTCTGTAGCTCTTAAAACAGAAATTAATTGATTAACTGCCCACTTTAAGTTTTAAGAGTTTAAAGTCTTTTAGACAGTAACTTGTAATATGAAAAATGTTTTTCACTTAAAGGTGTAGTTTTAAAAATTCATCTCGTATCAGATTTGTACCAGAGAAGTGAATCTTATCTCTTTGCATTTGGGGTGAGGGGGGGAAGTGTTCAAAAGGTAAGATTTTTCAAAAGCCTATAGAAATTGTAATCAAGATTTTAACACTGCAGAATAAATGTGAAAAGCACTGTCCTGATTATGTTGTTTGTAATGTATATTTCCTTTTCCTTTTTTATTTAAGTAAAAAACTTCCAAAGCAAGAATGCTGTCTTTCTAAACATAAATATGTTTGCGTGTGTATCCATTGAAATGAGTGAATGCTGTGTGTTGGAAATAAGTTCTTGGTTTCTCCACATGAACGACATGGCTTCTGTGGAACAACGTCATGCTTGGGGGTGAGGGTCACCCATAGGTTCAGGGAGCCAGTCTGTGGGCCGTGAGACAGGATGGCCTGGTGGTAAGAACATGGCTTTCTGAGGTTGAGCCACCAGACCTGAATGCCGTATATCTGGTGTAATCAGGTCAGGCTCAATCAGAGCTTGAAGTGACTTGCCAAGAGTCACTTCAAGAATAGGGGCTCCCGAGCCAAACAAAATAATAACAAAATAAATCAGCAGCACTGCAGAAGATATGAAAAGTGTAAAGAAAACAATGTGTCAATCAGAGAGTGGTTCATAAATAGAAGAGTCTTGTGATTTGGAGCCCAACAGGACTGACTCCTGAGCAGAATGCCGACAGCCCTGTGGCCTCAGGCCATCGCTGCAATTCTGAACCCACGTGTCTCGCCTGTGTGACTGGGATAAGGTATTGGCGGCTACTGGAAGCTGTCAACACAGACGTGCAAATCCCTTAGAACAGTGCCATTATAAGCACCCAATAAATACTTAATATCTATTATATTAAAAAAAAAGAGAGAGAGTCAAGAGTGCAAATTGTGTCTGTGTCCCTGTATATGCAGTGCAGGAGACACTAGTCCTCCTTTTTCATGGTCATATTGGGTGGGTAGGTGCTTTATAGTCTGGTCACATTTGAACTTTAAAACTATAGTTAGTTCCCCCTGTTCAGACCTCAGGCTCGCCACACAGAAAATGTAAATGTATCCTTCACTGTAAAATCATAAATTAATATTCTGGTGTTCAAGCTGATCTCTGTCCCACCATAGTCCCAGATAAACTCAACTCTGGTTAATATGGGGGAGGGGTTTTCTGTCTAGAGGGGCCACGCATGTTTCTGTCTGAGTGACAGACGGCCGTGAAACAGGGTGAGGTTTGGAAGCTTTTCACTGCTATGCATGAGGAATTAGGGTGACTCTCTAAACACTTTGGGGTGTAGCCTTCCCACCTGATAACATCTTCCCCCTGCGTGTTTGGATGGCGTCAGAGAGTACCAGAAGGCTTTCAGCCAGTCTGAGCTTTCTGCTTGGGGAGTTAACAGCGGAACCCCAGAAGCTCCATTTTCCCTCTAGCTCCTGTGATGTTCGTGACTTCTGTCTCAAAGGCTGAGCTGAATTCATTTCCAAATCAGGAAGCACTTTAATCTCTTGAACACTGACTACAAGCCCTATCACAAATCATGTTAATCATCTATTTTTAAATATAACATCTCACGAACCTTCATCAGTTCAAACCCTGCCCATCTTTACGGAGGCTTCAACCATTTCCAGATCACCATATCATATTAAATTAGCCATACTTAAAAACTTGCCTTCATTAACCTCAGGAGGCTCACCTGTAGTTGTGGAGAGACTTAACGGATGTGACTCTTTTAATAAAGACCCAAAAGAGGGGAGTTTGGTCTACTGCGTATCTGTTGTACTGTATTATCAGACTCAGAACATTCCATCTGTAGCTTTGCCTGTTTGCTCTTGCACGACTATTAACATTTTGGTGTTTCTTTGGATTTCCAGAACACAGTGATGTAGACCAGGAGACAGCCCTGGCCGGTGCGCAGGGCTTCCTGGGCTGTCTCTCTGCCGTGCAGCTCAGCCATGTGGCCCCTCTGAAGGCCGCGCTGCAGCCCAGCCACCTGGCCCCTGTCACCATCTCAGGACATGTGACAGAGTCAAGCTGTGTCCCTCAGGCTGGCACTGATGCCACATCAAGGGAGAGGACACACTCATTTGCAGGTAGGGGAATGGCTTTTCCTTTGCAGTAACAAACACACTTGTCCCCTGGGTATTGAATCTTCTGATGCCGCTGTTGTGATACGTTCTCAAGATGGCTTCCCCAAATTGGTTTTGTTTAACTTCCAGGTCTCTTTCCCATTTCTTTTCTAGATCCTCAGTGCCTTATCCATGTGGGCCACTGCAGTTGACACTACTGAGGTTAAAGTCACAGAGATCCCACATTGATAAAATGTTTTAAGATTTTTTTTCAAAATTTCTTCTTTTGACTTGGCTATATCACTCCCTCCCCCTTTTTTTATTCTTTTACTGCAGACCATTCTGGAACAAGAGATGACAGAGAGCCCTTAGCTAATGCAATCAGAAGTGACTCTGCAGTAATTGGAGGTAACAGAAAGCATGAATGAACTCTTCGTTGGTACTTCTCATCTCTAGGAGTGGTGAATATTTAGCACTAAAGAAATGGTGGCAAATCCACACATATCCCCAGTGTTGGGCACTGAATCCTGAGGTCAATGTCAGGGGTGGTTTATTGTTTGCACTGGGTTGTTTTTTAGAACCTTCCTGAATTCCTGAATTACCTTGAAGATTTTCAGTATACGTAATTGATAATTTCACCAAAGTGCCACACTCCTATAGTTGCTACACTGTGTAAAAATGAGTATCATTTAGCTTGAAAATGGCCTTCTATAATCCCTAGGGGATTCTGAATATACCTGAGGAAGTACTATTGTTGTTGGCTTCTTGGACTTTGTTGTATTGCTTCTACAAGGGTTTATGTAAAAAGTAGGAAAAACCTGAGATTAACATTGGGAACATACATTTTATGTTGTGTTACTACTCAGTAAAATGGATATTTCCAGGGTTTAGATGTTCACATCAATGAATATAAAACTTTTAGTTGCATTTTTATCAAATATTAGGCTAATGGAATAAAAGTGGTTTGTAGTTATTTTAAATTGCAGAATTAACACAAAAAATTTTAAAATATATCTTCCTG
Organism: Cryptoprocta ferox; assembly: GCA_028646485.1. NCBI lineage: Eukaryota > Metazoa > Chordata > Mammalia > Carnivora > Eupleridae > Cryptoprocta > Cryptoprocta ferox. The sequence continues at coordinate 46,052,110 of CM053563.1, forward strand.
GCCATGAAACAGCATATTCTGAGACATAATTTATTCAAAGCCCACCCCCAAAATGTACCTTTTTCTCCCTGATTAATGATCTTAAGAAGATAATTAGTCAGATAATGGAAATGCTAAGTGGCTCGCCTTTTCTTCACACTTTGCATATGAGATGAATGTGAAAAGTAAACAATTATTTATTACATTGCCAGATAATGTGATTTCGCTTTTACCTGGGCAGTTTATGTGGGCTTTATGCCTGGTCCATTTTTGTTCTATTGTTTACCCCTTTACTCATTCAGACATCAACTTCCTTTAAGTAGTTAGGATTTTACTTAAACAGAATAGTACCAGTCAAATCTTAGGATTTGGCATTAGGCAATGGCATCGTCATTTCCATTTCAGTTGCTTTTCTCTTTATCAGGTTAATGGTGTGTAAATTAAAGATACATAAGATAGAATTCCCATTTAGTCATATAATAAGCAAAAAACAAACAGCAACAAGAGCCTCCTAGAAGAGCAGTTAGTAACTGCGTGTCTAAAAGAAAATACATTAATATGTTATTATTAGCACATTATATGGTAAAAACTCATTTGAAGCTATGGCAGTTAATGTGTTTAACATTTAAATGATGATTCCTTGTCAAACAAATTGTCTCGGTCTCCTAATGATGCTTTTTCCATACATTTAACTAATATAGATCTAGGGAGACACAGATTCAAAGATATACATAGAGTATGACTGGACGGTCAAGCCAGTATTAGAGCAAAATATCGAATCTTTAGAATATTGTTGCTTTGGGCAAAGATCATTGGTAAGATTTACAGAATAAAGGAGGGGTGTATTGATAAGTCATTCTCTGTTATTCTGGAATGGAAACATGTTATAGGTCATCTGTGAAATCTCGCTTGGCTCAAATATGTAGAGCAGAGAAAGACAGCGTGGAAGGTGTGCAGCTTGGGAACTGAGGGTCTGGGAATCCAGTGGTGTCTGCTTTTGGTCATTGCCGAGACTGAGCTCCAAAAGCAGAGCAGCTGGTCATGGCCATTTAAGCTCGGAAGGCCTTGTCTTGGGACCACATGCAATTTATCTGCTAAATCACAAAATATCATCCTCCAGGGTGTTTCTCCATCTGGTAGTATCGTGGTATAATTCTTCGCCCGTTGTCTAGTTACTCGTAAATTGCACCCACTGTGTAACAATAATTAATCAATTGAAAATTTCTCCAAATTGGCTAACTGCCCTATGTTCTACATCTTAGATAATCTTTTTCTTCACTTACAAACCCTGACTAATGTAAGATGGGAAAATTGTTTAATAAGACATTTAAAGCTGCGACCCAGATATTATAGAGGGTTTCTGGCCAGGCTACACAGATATGGATGGTCAGATTTAGACAAAGAGAGAGCTACATAATTTTCTCATAAAAACATTCACACAGAGCTTCAGATGGCAATGTCACAGAGCACAGTGGTTTGCCATATTTTATTTAGGGTTTTTTTTTTTTTTTTTTTGGTATAGCAAGTTAGATCAAGGTTTTTGTTGCATGTGACAAATCCTGACATGACATCTTCCCCAAATTAAAGGAGATAAATCACATATATGGAACAAACTAGTTCCCGAGTCCATCCGTGATTATAACTATCTGGATGTCCTGTCTGGGCCACCATCATGTTGATGTTTATTTTATAATTGCTGTAGTCTGCTTTCTAGTATACCTCATCAGTTTTCCACATTGAAATAATTCAGAGTATCTCTCTTGAAACAAGAGGCCTAAATTAAGAGGCCGGACAATAGAAATGTATATAGCAACTCAACTGATGAGAGGCAAAATATATAACAACAAATGATATTCTGATTAAAGTTATTTATTAATATGACTGGTTAACAAAAACAACCATATCCATTAGTAAACTCTCCAGATTTCAAGTGTAGAATTCGGTTGCTACATTTATGTTAGACTTACATGAGCAAAGAATTATTGTCCTTCTCAAGTAAGGCTGACCCAGCCAAAAATTGGCTTAGCCATTGGCAATATTATATAATTTGCTGTAGTGAATCTGCCCGTTAAATCAGGTGCTCAGGAATCCACTGTGATTCGTGAGAATCTTCAATGTGTTGGCTTGGTCCGTCTCCATTAGAGTTCTATGCACCTGATTGAAACTGGAATGAAGAATCCTAGCTTTACAATATGACAGTTGATCCACATTGCTGTTTTCATTGTGCCTATTTTTGTCTGAAAACAACTTCATCAGTTAATACCTCCACCGTTTTCATCAGAAAAGTCTAAGTATTAGGAAACTCTCAAACTCATGGTGACAGGCAGTAGTTTTCCAAATTCTCCTTTTCATTGGAAAGCTTGACTTTTATCACCGGCAACATATATTGTCAGTTGTTTTTCTCGAAGTGACAGACTCACTTCACTCATTTGAGAGAAAATATCTGCCAAATACCCAAGTCAAAACAACCATAGTTTGTCAGTCATTCTTTCAAATAAAAATAGTGTTCCATGAAGCGAAAAGTAAGTAGTTGAGCTCACAAGTCAGCTGTTCATACAAGCGCTTTTCCTGGAGACAACTGTCATACTTGGAGATACATCCAAAGTACTTTCCACTTCATTGCCCAAAATGTTAAAAAGGCTGATAGCCAAAAGGTCAGTATTTCATAAAATAAGTAATTTTTAGGACTTCATCAAGGACACTCTTAAATGAATTTGGCTTGATTTTTGTTTTCTTTTCTCTGGGATTGCCTGGCAATGTAACACCGTCTGCCTTCTGAATTCAGTGACCGCTATTACAGTTCAGTAGCCTTGTCTTAATTCATGCTAAGGTACCAGGAATTTTACCTAACCTTGTTTTACATTAATAGTGGATATGTCAACACAATGAAAGAGGCATCTTAGAATTATTATGAAAATAGCTTTGACCCTGTGGACCTCCTCAAAGTGTCCTGAGGACCAACAGGGATTTACAGAACACGCTTTGAAGAACTACTACCCCAACGTAATGCCAAGGTCAATAACCTTGGCATAGCTAATAACTGTGGTATTTAAATATTTTATTTACAACCGGATGTTTCAAAATATCAATATTTCTCATAGAGAAATAATCTAAATAATCTATATACTCTGTACCAATATATTTCACTAGTCAGGATTATTCATATACATATATCCTACTCCTCCTAGCCAGGAGCATGACAAACTATTGAGAATCTACTGAATTACAGTGTTTAAATGTTGAAGTACAAAACCACATTAATTACTTTTCAGTGTTACTGCTGTCTATAAATTTAAAATAATAAAAATTTGTGTACTAATATGCAGTGACCACGGTCTTAGAGACATGTCGGCAACATCTTGTGTTATATGTAAATGCACTAAAAAATTAAAAAGTAAGTGGAAATGCACTAAATATGTCAAGTATAGTATGCGTGCAGAATAAACAGAGGTGAACCCCCAAGGCTGATAGAGGAACTCAGAAACAAACTCGATGTATTACGATACTGCCCGATCCAGAAATACCTGAGGTTTTGATATTTTTCATGCATCTAGACTAGATACTTGATTTATGCAGAACATAATTTTATCATGACTTATTAAGCCACGAAGTCAGCAGGGCTTCCGTTCGGACACACATTCTGACGTGGCGTTGTTTCCTCTTCCCTCCCCAGGTCTGATAGCCGTTGTGATCTTCATCCTGCTGTGCATTGTTGCCGTAGCTGCTCGCATTTATCAGCAGAAAAGGTTATACAAAAGAAATGAGGCAAAAAGGTCAGAGAATGTAGACAGTGCCGAGGCCGTTCTGAAAAGTGAGCTTAATATACAAAGCGCAGCCAGTGAAAATCAGAAAGAGTACTTCTTCTGACTGGCAGCTGCATTTTACCGTACAGTCCCGACAGTCTGTTTTAATAGCCGGGGGCTCTCAACGGACAAGAACATGTTCTTCCACTGAAGGTACAGGCAGTTGATTTGCAGCCCTGCCGTCTTACCGTATCCAGACTCGAGATGGCTCCAGGAGGCCTCATCCAGTGATGTATTTCCCTTAGCGGCCGTTCTAGAGAACAAGGAATTAGCTATTGCTCTTAATTTCCGACCATTCTGATAGGATCTAAAACGGAAGTTTAACTCGCTTGATGACTACGGTTTTTGAATGCGAAGACTGTATCCCTGGTCTCTCAGCCATGTGATACATAAGTTTTGTTAGAGGCAAAAATCAAAATTGGACAATACTGACCTTGCTTTATTGGAGAACATGCTCGTGTTTGCTTTAGTGTCCCCGTGGTGTTATTCATAGACCTGGAAATGCTTCTGAGATCCTGTTTGGCTGGTGTTTGCATCTTCAGTGGCCAAAAGTATATAAACCCCTTTGCCTTTCTCTGTGTTACATTCAATACAATTTATCAATAGTCTTGAAAGATGTTGTGTTGTCATTGGTTTGTTTATATTGCTCTTTTTCTATTTGGCTTCTCTTAATGATTTTGAATACATTAGGTTTTGAGTGTCAGACTTCAGCTCTGAGTGTAAAATTTATATGCAACCAGACTCAGAAAGCGCATTGGTTGTCGGTGTGTGATGTCTTGCCTTTTAATATTTTCATAATCTGCTATCATTGTTCAGTAGTGGCGGTAGGGAAGACCCTGGATAATGCCAATTTCCCAAAGAATGTGAAATGTTTGCAACTCCTAAACTTGTCGATATGAAAGACACAATTCTTAACAATGCAAAAACCAATTTTTATTTACAGCTGTAATATCTCCTATGAAATGTACCTTTGAGAATATTTTCCCCAAACCTTATGCCAGTTTTCTTTATAGGTTTGTTCTTCTGTTTTTCTAAAGTTTATCACCAAATCTTCTTTGATCTCCCTTGACTGTATTCCACGGAGCATGTTTCTTATGTATTAGGAAAAAAGAGACAGCTTGAAGTGGAGAGCTCCGCTCCCCATCCTAAAACATATACTCCTTCAGGCATACATTTTTCTGTGCACTGACCTCCAGGACAGACTTTGTGAAATATAAGCTGCAACCATGTCCCCTTTCTCCAAAAGCTGCGGAGTGGTTACAGAGTGCTCACTCGGGGCGGGGGCGGGGGGGGGGGGCGGGGATGGCGTCTTATATGATCTATGCTAAGTCTGCCATTCTGTCATTTCTCATTTATGGCGATGGGGTAGTTTCTCAAAAAGAACCAAAACTCAATATAACCTGCTAACCAGTGCATTCTGATTAAGGTGTATATACATACCAAGAGATCAAAGAATTATCAGTGACCTTATGAAACTTGTTGCAATAATTGATTTTGAGGCAAAGCATAAAGGTGCATGCATGTAGTTCTCTTTAAATTTCGAAAGCCAGTTATATAATAAAGGCACTTTGCTATTTATAGTCACTCTTCCCAGGTGCCTAGCGAGGAACAATTGGATCCCTTAGTTGGTCCACACCAGAACAATTTGGAAATACATAAATTAAGCATCTTATTTTCCTTCTTAATCTCCTTACAAAAGCTGCCTGTCTTTTCCTTAGCTCTGTATCCATTTTGCTGTTTCTGTAAATGCCTGACTAAATCTTAGGATATGAATTAACATAGTAGTTTATGAAGAACTGATGTTGATAAATGGCATACTTTTTTTTTAATTGAAAGACTTGAAGAATTGAACACAGAAGTGGTAGTTTTTATTTGATGCAAAGCTGAATACAAGCATCCTAGCAGCCCTGAATCTGTTACAAGTGTTCATGTGATTTAGTAGCCGCATTAACCTGGTTGGGAGTGTAGACAGGTTTATAGATGGTGAAGCCTCATGGTACCGTGTGGTCCGCACTGCTAGAAACTACAACGTGATGGCATCAAAATGCATTGATTCATCATTTGTCCTGATTTTCAGTTCCTGATTTGTAATCTATTCTTTTTTTCTTAATAAAATGCATTTTTGAAGTAAAATGCAGAATATATTTTAAGAGACGTTGTATAAAAGTTTAAAATGAGGGAATTATACTGGATTTTCATTTTCTTAAACCAGTAAAAAGATGTGTAGATGTCCACCTTCTTTACTGGCGGTGTGTGTTTTTTAAGCCTTTTGGTACATCTTGTGATGATGATGAACTATTAACAAAAAGTGCATTTGTCTTGTATTTTCCTTTTAAATGGACACAACAATGACAGGAGAAAATAGAAAAAGGTTTACTGATTGTAACAGGTGGGGGCAGTTAAATGACATTTAAAGTTTTTCCAGAGACGGGGCGCCTGGGTGGCTCAGTCGGTTGAGTGTCCGGCTTTGGCTCAGGTCATGATCTCACGGTTCGCAGGTTCGAGCCCCGTGTCGGGCTCTGTGCTGACTGCTAGCTCAGAGATGACTGCTAGCTCAGAGCTTAGAGCCTCTCTTCGGATTCTGTGTCTCCTCTCCCTCTCTCTCTCTGACCCTCCCCTGCTCACGCTGTCTCTCTCTCTCTCAAAAATAAATAAAACATTAAAAAACTAAAAAAAAAAAAGTTTTGCCAGAGATGAGACTTTGTCAGCAGTTGTTTGTTGAAACGTTCTGTATATTTAAATGGAGTGATATCCTTTTACTTCTGCAGAGAGCTTGCCCCATGAGGCTACACTGATAGACATGATTATATCGAAGAATACTGTGCGCCCTTCTATAATGTAAAAGTTTTTAAAAGTCCCTTATCTGTGATTTCACAGGAAAACAATATATAATTAACATTCTCTTTTTAAGAAAACTTTCTAAATCTCATTAAATTCAAATGTGCAAAGACGCAGAGTGGAGTTAATGTGGCATTGAAGACTCACCTCTATGAAATGGGGATCATCTGTGGGAAATGACATCTTTATTTTGTGGAGGCCGTGCCACTTAATGGCCCTTGACCACTCTAGCAAATAGCTTCGTTTTTTAAAAATTCGGTTCCCAAGGAGGCGCCTGGGTGGATCATTTGGTTAAGCGACCGACTCCTGATTTTGGCTCAGGTCATGATCTCATGGTTCCTCCGCTGACAGCGCAGAGCCTGCTTGGGACTCTCTCTCTCCCTCTCTCTCTCTCTCTCTCTCTCTCTCTCTGCCCCCCACCCCCGTGCTTGATTTCTCCCTCTCTCAAAATAAATATTTTAAAAAACTCCTTTCTCAAGTGTCACTCTTTGAAACACATTTAATAAATTCTTTAGACGGCAAGGGCAACAAGAAGAAGCCATCTGACAACCAACCAAACAGAAGCCAATTATTTAAAATTGTTAATGTTAAAAAATAAAACTGCCAGTTATTCTACCAGCAAAGGTGGGTTTATTCAGGAATAGCAGAGATGCAATCCGGTTAAGAGCAAGCTATGGAAATGATAGGCAAGTTGCTGGGACAAAGGAGACGAATGTTTTTTGTAGAGGAAAGGGGGCCGGGAGGTTGGAAAGGCTGTTATCACCAAGTCCATTGGAAGAAACTGGGAGTTCCAAGTGTAGAGGCTTCTCATTGGCTGAGCCGTGACTGTCTGTCATTGGCTGGGCTGCAGTGGTATGTAGGGGGAGGTGGGGTCAGGGAAGAGGAAATCCTTTCTTCCTCCTGCAGGGAATAGTGAAATAGTTTCCCATACAAGGTGGTTGTTTTCTCTTGGGTCTGCAGTTGAGAAGTGGTAGGGCGTGAGCGCGCCCCCTACTGGCCTCCTGCCTCCATTCTGAATGAGGTTCCCCTTTTATAAATGTTTACAAAATCCTCTTTCATTAACTGGTACTCTCCTTGGTATATAATCAGAATCTTGGAACAGAGTCCATCATGCAACTGGAGAGGACAGATGTGTTATTATATGATAATATATATTCTTGTAAACAGCTGAGTTTTACAGATGAAATGTCCAGGATGCAGATATATGAGGTGATGTCCCCAAAGGGAAATGTAGCAATGTGGAAATGGTGAAGCTGTGAACGAAATTACCTTTGCCCCCCCACATATTTCTGATCTTAGTACTTCCAAGACCTGGAGTTTTGGCAATTACTTAGTGGTGTTGAAAAATTGAAGGATCTTGGTGTCCTGTTTGTCCAGAATGGCCAATAGTTCTAGATCTCTACCATATTCTTTAAAATGAACATAAATCTTTATTTGTTAGGTCATTGCCATTGATAGATTTGGTTTTCTTTAAAAAATATGTAGTAAGCTTATGGCCCTCAATTCTGGGAGAGACAATTATAGCTGGAGCACTTTTATATAGTCATGAAATACACAATACAAGTTACACCTGATGGATCAAGGCATCAAATATCTTCGTTATAACAGAAGAAACAGATGAAATAGACCCAACTCACATCAATAATGTTCAATTGATTGACTTTCCAGTCCTTGTGTTGACTACGAGATGGATCTACCAGATACCTTCAGGATGTCCTGGTGGTCCTTTATTTTTCCAAAGTTAGAGTGATGGAGAGTGGTAACAGGGAAGAAAAACAAAAGGAATAGAAGCTGACTGTCTATGTATTGGAGACATGTGTGAGTGAGCACATGCATGTGTACAAGAAGGAATACCAAATGAGGAGAAAGGGAATATGAAATATGAAACAGTCTGCATATAATTTAGTTAAGCGAGCTGGACTTTTGGTGTGGCGGGAGCTTCCCTGGGTGCTGGTTCTGAAGATTTGCAAATGAAAATACATGGATGGAAAACAGTCTGACCCAGAATTATAATTCTTCTCCAGTGCAATAGCTTTTTAGTCTTTTCCTTATTTATAACATTATATTTAAATTTTTTGTTAAACAATACATGAATATATTTAAAAAATGAAATAACATAAGAAATCTTACACGGAAAAATAGCACTCTGTTACCATATCCCCTCCCCATCCCTTTCAGCTCTTTTAGATGTCTCTTGTGAACTGCCTCCATCTCTATAGCAATCACATGCTATAGCAGACTGGCTTTCTTGGGAAGCAAACTCCAAGACAGTGGTTATCACAAAGGACATTTATTGGGGAGAACTGTTGGGATCAACATCTGCCCCCAACATGAGGCAGGATGGGGCCCATCACCCAACCTGTGCTACTGTCACAAGGGCTCAGCCAACCCTGATGTCCTGAGTGGGAGTGAGGGGGCTGGGCATTTACACTCTCATATCAACCAGGCACTGGATATTGACTGCCTGGGGAAGTGGGCATGAACTTGGACAAACAGCTCTCTTCAGCTTCAGCAGTTCCTAAAGAAGGAAGACTAAGGCTGCTCGGCATCTGGGGAAAAGAAATCATTCAGTCCTGCTACAGGGATCTGGGGGGCACAGCTCAGCATCCTGGAGGGTTCAGCTGTGGGACCAGCTCCTTCAGGACTCTGATGAACCTCATTTCCTGGGAAACTTATATGAGGAAGGAGGATGGAACTAATCACAGACCCTGACCTGCAGGTGATCTCTTGGCTGCCACTAGTATTCATTCTCTCCCTCCTCTGCTGCCTGGGCAGGACTCCTGTAGTTCCAGCTAAGAGCTCTGCAGAGACTTTGAACCATTGCCTCCTATGACGTTTCAGGCTATAGCTGCTGTTCTTTTGCATTTACCATTAAAATTGGTCAAAGGAGTATCTAGATGCCAAACATATTCCTCCTTGTCCCCAAAGTGTAAAAGTAGCACTCTCTTATCACTGGTCTGGGACAATTACTGCTGACATAGCCTCCCACATAACGCTGCATCAGCCGAAGATCCACGTTACAGCAAAGGATGCGTGGGAGGGAGTGAGCACATTTCCGTGAGATTTGCTGGTCCTTTCATATCATACCCTCGGAAGGTCTCTGTTGTAGATCCTCAACAGATGGTGTTGGCTGATACCGGCAATAAAGACAACTAACTCATCTCTGAAATAGGTAATGATTCCAATCAAAAGTAATCTCTGATCCTTTCAGGGTAGAAAAGATCTGATGTAGTCAACTTGCCACCAAATTGGTGTTTTTGTAGAGGGGAACCATTCGGGGGAATGGACACTCGTCTCTGTTGCCAACCACTCGACCATTCAGGAGTGGTAGTAGTTATATCAGTCCTGACGAGTGGGAGCTCATGTTGCTTGATGAGGCATAGCTTCCATTCGTGCCTCCACGGCTACTCCGTTCATACACCCATTGTCCTAGCAGTTCCTTCAGTGCCCAGTGATTGAGGTTGGTTGATACTGTCATTCCGTCTGATTTGGTGGTTTGGTGATTATTTCAAGGCAGCATATGCTTCCTGGTGGGCAAAGATCTTTACATTTCATGCCCATCCCATAGGTCCATCCATCTGCTTCTCTTTCAGACCTTCTTCTCTGATCTTCCCAATCGCCTTCAAGGTCCTTGACAAACTGGCCAAATTACTGCCCATAAGTCTATATATATTATAACCTTGAGCCATGTGATTTCACACAAAGTGGATGACCATGGCACCATCCAAAAGTTCTGCTCATTTGGAGGGTTTCTCCTCACCACCATCTTTCTAACTGGGATGATAGTGGTGTTACCTTCCATTTTCAGCTTGCACCCATATTCTAAATTTACCCATACGTGCACCCAGTCCACATTTTCCCCTTCTCCAGCAGTTGGTAAAAAGGGACGATTCCTGCAACTCTAAGCATGAGCTGAGGGAATAGTGCTGGGGAAGAGTAGTGGATAACTTAAGGATCTGGGCGGGTGGCTTATGCAGCATGTTAGTGCCTACTCATGCTTGATCCCCCATACGCTATTTTCAATTCACGTTGGCTTTCTGCCCAGATAACTTGTGACTTGATGGGTCTGAGAGAACCCACCTTGGGCAGTTTTTCCCACAGTTAGTGTCCCAGTGTGAGGAACTTCCTCTCTAGCAGAGCTCAGTAGTGCATCAGGAGAGTTTTTAGAGAGTTGTATATGTCTCTGCTGCAGATGATATGGCATTGCTCTCAAACCTTGCATTTCTGCAGGGTGATGTTCCCATTGGTGATGGCCAAGGAAACCTGAATAGTGTCTTTTTCCACCAACAATGCCATGTAGGGTCTGCAGGGTTGTGTGGTCCAGGGGCCTGGACCACATGTCTGCTGTTTAGACCCCACTATAGAACCTGTTCTTATTCCGGGCCCCACTGATAGCCGGCTGAAGCCTTACATGCCACCCAATATTTGGTCACAGCTCTATTCCCAAGTGTGGAAAAGACAGCTTCCAGAACCCCAAAGAAGCCTACCAGGCACTGTGCTATCTTTTTCAGAGTGGGAAATGAGAGATGTAACACTTTGTTATTGGCTGTGGAGAGAGGTCCCAGCATGCTCTAGATAAGGGGTCAGCAAACTTTTTCTGTAAAATGTCAGATAGTAAATCCGTTAAGCTTATGGGCCGGATAGTCACTGCCACAAATCCCTAACTCCATCATTGTCACATGAGAGCATACATAGACAGTGTGAGAAAAAAAAAGTATAGCTGCATCCCAACAAAGCTATGTACAACGTAAGAAGTAGGCTAGATTTGATCCATAGGCCATAGTTTTCTGACTTCTGCCTTAAAACACTAGATTTTTAATCATTGTGCTGATTGGGCAGCCAATATAATAGACTAGTGTGGTCCACATGATGTCCATGTGACACAGGTCTCTTCAAACTGTACCATGACAAAGGGAGGAAGTGTTCACATAGCTTTGGGGCAAGACCGTTGTCCATTCCAGATGACTACAGACTACTTCTAAATCTGCTTTCTGATAGGTTGGAAAAGGACACATTTTTCACATCCACATCCACATACTCTATGCCTGAGACCGTGTTACTGTAGCAAAAGTACCAGGATCTGGTACAACAGCTGCAACTGGGGCTCCTGCAATCTCCTTCCGCTCTGCCAGGGAAGATAACATACTCACAGGTTGCAGGGGCTAGGATGTGGGCAGCTTTGAGGGGGCCATTAGTGTGCCTGCAATACCCCCATTTACTGCGATTTTCTCCATCCAACTGGCCTGATGTCTTTTATTCCAGATCCTTTTTGTTTGAACTTTTCTAGAAAGAAATCTGTATTCACGTGTCTCTTTATGGTTTTATGTGTACAATGCCTGTGAAGTAACTACCTGTCCCCATATTCCATGAGTCGGGTATGTAATGTCTCAGCCATTCCTTTATATACATTTTTCTCACTTTTCTTATGTGGAAGGAATGCCAATGGCCAGTGAATCTAGCCTCCTGTGGCTCCAGCTTCCGGCTTACCCTCTCTCCTCCTGAGAAAACTTAAACAATACTCATAATTTGATTTGCTCATGCCTTCATATTGCCTCTGACAACTAGGGGCTTTAACAGTTTTTCTTTTGAAAAGTCAAGAAACCAATATGGCTAGTCAAGCCATAAACTAGCAAGACCAGTCCTTATTATAATTCGTTATGTCATGCCAGACTAAACTGAGTTTGCTCTTGATAAAATAATTTCTTTATTCCACATGCTGATACTAGATATGGTTTTAGACCCATTGAACTAACACATCTGTGTCCAAGCTGTTCATGGGAGAAACTTTCTGATAAATTATGTTGTTGTGAATGAATTCATATTTTCATTGGAAACAAGCTGTTATAAATGATTCATGTTTCTCTGCATTTTCAACGGGAACAAATTAATTTTTTAATTGAGCAGTGAAATGACCTGTTCTTCCAAAATACATATTAAAAGAAGATGGTTACAAATGGTCATGGTGATTTAAACTCTTTGCAATAATTTTTTTATTTGCTTGCAACATTTGACAAACTTTTCTTAGTAGAAATCTACAGTACCACATAAATTATTTTAGAATGGCATCTTCTGGAATAGGATTGTAGTTATATGAAAGAACATACGCTAAACACAATGAAAGCACCACATTTTATCATTCAAACAATATTCAGAAATTAAAACAAATACTGACCAAACTCATTTCAACTTAGATAGAATCTTCATATTATGAATTATAGTAGTGATAATGTTAATAATAGTTGCTGAATGGTATCACATTTTCTGAATACACATTTATTTCCTACCTGTAATTTGTATGAGATCGAAAATCTCTTATCTTTCCTGATGACTTTCTTAGTGGAAATTTAGTACACTTCGGCCTTAGCATAGTTGAAATTTCATGATGTATGAAATTGATATGGTGCTAAATGCCTCTAAAACTTCTTAAAGCAATTTCTACTTTTCTATTGGCTTCTATCACGAAATTGAAGCTTAGCTACAGAGTTTAAGCTATAAAACATAATATAAACAGAGTCAGTCTTATCCTTGAAATCCTTAATTTGAAAGGAAATATTTTCTGAAATATTAATAGTGAACAAGCAGAATTGCTACTAAATTGCAAAACAAATTACAGTTACACACACGCAACCAATTTTTTTCTTTTTTTTTTTTTTTTTTTTGTCACGTGAATGTTTCTCTGCTGAAGAAGTGGGTTTGGGGAAAGGTACAGAATCTCCAACTAGCTCCCAGACAGCTTGGGGAAACCAAGGCAGACTTCAACCTAATTCCTTCAGCCCTCAGATACTATCCTTTCCCTTAATATCCAAGTAAAAATAGTTTGAGGTCCTATCTTGGGACTGTAGGAAGTTGGATCTTTTAAGTGGGTACCTCCTACCCCCAAGATTTTTTGGAGGTTCTGGAAGAATGGTGTCATATTCTACAAACCCATCTTGGTCATTAAAAGTTATTTCAGCCAGCTGCCGACATTGGACCATCAGTCTAGTAACCAAATCATAATTTAAACTCAGTAGATTATCTCTGTTGTTCATGACTAGCTTCTGTCTGGCTGTAGTTTAGGTTTTTCCCTTAATTCACCAAATACAGGGAAGACCAGACTATAGCACTTCAGAAAAAATTATGGACATCTTGGAAATAGCATAAAGTAATTATAATGCAGAACAAGTGAATTCAATTGGATATCAACTATCACAGTTCCTAGAGTCCACCAGTCATGCCGCTCCAATGAGTTGTTCTACTTAGTCTTCTGTCCAGCTGTTCTCTCACCCAGCATGGTATGATTTCCTTGCCACTCCCAAAACAGAAAGACCACCCCCAAGGGGAAGCCAGTTCCTTGCCGACACCTGACTTTTTTCTGCCCCAGGGTGAACAAAATTTATATTATTTAGTGGAGACTTACCCAGACACAGAATAGGGTCGAGATTCCAAGCCATTGCCAGGACGAAGTACACAACAGCCGATTTCCTGAAGCACAGAACATCCATCCTTATAGAAGGCCAGGCAAACGATTCATACATACTCTCTCTGGTACATTCTATGGACTCACCCTGGAGTTATCATGAAAATTCGCCTCATTGTCCACTCTCTAAGCCTAAACCTCATCCCAACAAAGTGTCCACCTGCAACTCCCTGCTGCTGGCCTCCTCCACTGCTCCCCTACCTTATGGAATAGCATCATCACCCACCTTGTTGTCAGAAGCTGAAATCAAATCAGAAGGCCCCTTTCATCATAACCCCCATCTGATTGATCACTGGGCTGTGTCTGCTCATCCCTTAAATATATCATAAATCCATCTCCTTCTCTCTTTTTCCACCCCTCCCATCATGTGGATAGTCCACTGAAGTGGCTTCCTAACTCACCTATATCACCCCAGGACTGTGCCAGCCCAGCCTCCTGGTGATTCTCTGTGCTGCAGAACCTCTGCTTGTCATCTCATACCTCTATGCTCTGAAGACAGAGGACATGATGACTGTACAGCCCATATGGGTTATGCTCATTGTCCCAGTTTAATTATAAATGTAGCAGATTTCACTGTCAAGTGTATATTCCGTTTTTAATGATAAATTACATGGCTAACCTAAACAGAATCATGATCTGGTCCCAGCTTCATTTCAGACGGAGATACCCCTGTTTTTATCCTCACTAATATACTTTCAGTTCAGTTTTATTTATTTTCCATTCATCCCCTGTCCCCATCACATAAAATTTGAATTTGCTTTGTAGTAAATCCCTTTCTCTTTGAACTAATTAGTTAATTCATTTCCATAATTTTGAGCATCATTGTTTTCAGCAAAACTTTCCCTGGTCTCCATTTCAAGGTCAAATTTTCAAACTGAAAGCACAGCACTTGTGTGCCTTCTCCAGGAGACGGAGCCCCACGAGATCAAGAGATGGGCTCTCTGTGTTTCCATTTCAGTCCCATTATCAAGCACAGAGTCAGCTGTTTTACAGCCACCCAATAGAGTTAACTGAACATACATCCATTAAATACATAATGACTTAGAACTGGTTGTTTTCTGTGTACATGTAATTGAAGGGTCAGTTTCTGGTGACCCACCCCTGACAAAGGAAGACAGCTACAGACATGAATAACTACGCTTACCTCCCAAGCTGGATCACTCGCCCCATTTAAATGCCACTTCTGTTATTACAAAATAGATTTCCCCCTCCCCACGCCACTGTACTTATCAAGAAAGCTTCTTTAATCAGCATCTCATGTAATACTACACCATCACTAAAATCATTCTTGTACTGTCTTCCAAGCTAACACAAAACAAAACAAAACAAAAGGCAAGTGTGTGTGCATGGAAATCTTTGTTCTCTAGTTACAATTCTTACTTTGTCTAGCTCTCTAGCTCTCATTTGCTCTTAATAAAATACATTAGCCTTCACCCGACTTTCCTGTATTTCATAAACAGAGTGCTACCGAAGACATTTACTTCCGTCCGTTCTGTATTCTCCAGGCCATTATATAGAATCGAAAGCTACTCGCTCAACAGTTATCTGATGCAACACTCTCTCTCCTTGAGTCAATGTAAGAGGTACACAATATGTGGTCACAATTGCAAACACTGTCATGAGCCTTTGGATTCGTTTAAAAGAAAAAGGGTACATTTTGAGCATAATAGATTAGACCACGTGTTTGAAGTGGAAACACATTGGAGGTGTTGGTATTGCAATGACCTTCCACAATTTGCAATTATGCGATTTCTGTTTTCTACTATAAAATTCGGGTGTGTTTTGAAATGTGAAAATTTTTGTTTGGTTTGGAAATTGTTTTGCTTGAAATCCACATGGATTGGGGGAGGGCGGAGGGAGAGAGAGAGAAGGAGGGAGAGAGGGAGAGAAAGCTCTTATTGGACTGGATGCTTCTGGTTGCTTGGATGTTTGGCTCCGAGGGGAAGCTGGAATCCAGCCGCCCTGCTCTGGCGCACCCCGGAGTCAGCGTGGCTCCATTTGTGAGTGACTCGCATGCAGGATGATTGAGGGTGATTGCTTTTATTTACTTGATTAAAATTGGTAGAAACACAGACACCCCTCCTGTTATTTTTTTATGCAGCTTGCTGACTATTGTTCTTCTTTTTAAATGGACATTTACTACCTACTTAGAACAATAAAATACCTCAAAGCAAACATTAAGCAAAATGTAGCTTATCTATCACATGCGCAACTCCTCTTGATACTAATAACCATGAATACAGTGTCCATTACATGGCAAATTCTACATTTTTACAAGTTGCTTTATAGATTCATTTTGTGATCACTGATAAACCTATTTAGAAAGTATCCAATTAAGAAAACCTTAATGAAAGCCAATTACTCAATGCCCTAAATTTGCTAAATTTTATTTTTGAGGTACTGAAATGTGTTTTAAATGGGTCACATTATATACATTAGTGCTAAAAATGTCACCCTTGTTCAATACCAGTTTACCCACAATAACACTTATGGGCAATTAACATTTCATTTTGCTTGCTATATTCATCAGTAATTTTCTTTTACTTATTATAATGTTTAAAGGGTGTAACTACCTTTTATTGGTAATCAAGCTGGACTTTTCCCTCATCAACAGACCTGGCAGTTTACAGGGGAGTGTGTGTCCATTCATATACCAGCAGAACTTTCAGAAGCATAAAGTCAAATGTGTTTTCCAGGAGGGAAATTAATGTCTCCGTTGTGTTCTATGTTTAATTTGCAAATAGCACAAGAAAGGATAGCACCACAAAAAAATACTATGTCTCTTTTTAAAAATGTTTTTATTAGAAGGGGCGGCGAGGTGGCTCAGTCAGTTAAGTGTCTGACTTCGGCTCAGGTCATGATCTCACGGTCCGTGGGTTCGAGCCCCGCATCGGGCTCTGTGCTGACAGCTCAGAGCCTGGAGCCTGCATCGGATTCTGTCTCCCTCTTTCTCTCTGCCCCTCCCCCACTGGCGTGCGCACGCTCTCTGTCTCTCTCTCTCTCTCTCTGTCTCTCAAAAATAAACATTAAAAATTAAATACTGTTTTTATTTGAAATAATTTTAGGCTTACAGAAAAGTTGCAAAATTGGCACAGAATCCACATTTACCGTTCACTCAGATTCCCTATGTTAATAACAATTGGGAGAACCAGGAAATTATTGATGGATACTAACCCACAGATTTTATAGAATTTTATAGAATTCTCTAATATCCTATTTTTGTTCCAGGATTCAGCCCAGGATCCCTGATTGCATATAACAACTGAGGTCTTTAATGACCTTCCATTTATGATAGTTCCTTAGTCTACCCTTGTCTTTCATGACCTTGACTCTTGATTTTTTTAAATAGCTGATCATTCTGTAGACTGACACTCAATTTTGGTTTGCCAGATATTTTCTCATTGTTAAATCGAGCTTATGCATTTTTTGGCCAGAATACACAGAGGAGATGCTGTGTCCTCAGTTCATAATAGCCTGGGGTACATGAAGTCAATATGTCTTATTACTTGCAATATGGGCTTCAGATTCTTGGTTAATGTGGTGTCTGTCACCACTGGGTTTCTCCTTGGTAAAGTTACTTTTAGCCTATGCTGATTTCCTGTTTCTCCTTAAATTTTCACCCGCTGATTTTAGCATCCCTTAGGGGATCCTGCCTACTACAGTTATTACTGAGGTGTATTCCTTATGATGATCATACATGTCCCTCATTCCTTCCACATTTATTAATTTGAATTTTTCTTTAAAGAAGAACTACCCTTCAGGGGCATATGGATGGCTTAGTTGGTTGAGCGTCAGAACCTTGGCTCAGGTCACTATCTCCCACTTTGTGAGTTCAAGCCCAATATCGGGCTCACTGCTGTCAGCCCAGAGCCTACTTCGGATCCTCTGTCCTCCTCTCTCTGCCCTCCCCAACTTGTGCTCTCTCGCTCTCAAAAATAAACATTTAAAGAAGAACTACCTTTCTCTACCCTTTGACTATTTAATGATTTATTTATGTGACTATGGACACATGCATATTTATTTTACTGGATGAGTTCTAATCCAGTACCCTGTTTACTTTGTTACTCAGATTGTTCCAGATTCAGCCTCCTTGGTGATGGCCCCCAGGCGAAGCTTGTGGTTGGGCACTGAGTATCATATGATCAGATCAGCTGGGTTTTTGTTAAAGAAATTATTGATACTGATACTTAACTAATCACAAATACTTAACCTCTGTGCATTTCTGGGAGAAAAATACCTAATGGAGAGACAGAGAATAGATACGTATTCTCCACGTGCAACATCTTTCTTTCTGTATCTCTGCAGTCCTAAGCACACTTCAGTTTAAGTCTGATTTTCCTTCCCCCCTCCTCAATTTTTTTTACTTGAGAGAGACAGAGAGACAGAGAGAGAGACAGAGAGATTGTGTGCATAGGAGGGGCAGAGGGAGAGAAAGAGAGAGAGCATCCCAGGAGGGCTCCACACTCTGCATGGAGTCCAGCTCAGGGCTGGATCCCATGAGTCTGGGACCACGACTTGAGCTGAAATCAAGAGCTGGATTCTCAACAACTGAGCGCCCCAGGTACCCCCCACCTCTTCTATTTTAAGGGGAAACCTGGGACTTCTCCTTCACACTGGCTGTCCATATTGCTATTGTCAATGACAAAGCCAGATCCTAGTTAAAATGGAAAGGATGGATTTTAATCAGAAATAACTACCGCAGTGGGGGAACAAGTCCAGCATGAACTGAACCTGGTTTGGGTTTGCACCGAGGTGCCGGGGTGTTGAAAGGGAGATGAGGGAATAAGGGGGGGGGGGGCTCCGTAGCCAGGGAAAAATTGCAAAGGGCTAGACTGTGCCAAGGCAGTTGGGTCAGGTGTGTCCGCTTACTGGCAATGATCGAAGTTAACCTGCTACCCTGCCATCCTCCCGTGTTGGCTGTAACAAACAGTTACTAATACTGGCAGCCGTAAGTTTTTTCAGGCAGGCACTTTAAGAGGGGAGGGGCGAGGCCCATCTTAGGAATGTTAGAAACCAGGTTAGTGTCAGTTCAGCAGTTTATGGGACAAGGCTGAGGCCTCATCAAGAAAAGGGAGCGTGGCTAGAATTTGGTCAAGGAGAGAATGTTTGTTACTTTATCCTTCTGACTATCCTTTTATTGGTGCTAATTGTTTTGCTCTGACACAAAAAGACCATTATGATTTTATTCTGCAGACGCTAGATGTCTGAAGTTTCTGAGTCTGTTTTAAGAACATCTTTTTTTGGCACAAGGCTTTTTATCTCCTCTGCCCACAGTCTGGCTCTGACCTGTGAGCATGTGTCCACCACAAAGAGAGGACTCCAGTCATGCCTCCCGTCTACTTTCCCTGACATCCGCTGCGGTTAACCAGAGATGATTTACATTTTCATGGTGTTTCAGAGGATACAATATATTTTGTGAACCTGAATTTTTAAGGAACCTAAAATGTTCCTCTGGATATTTTAAAACATATTTGTATGAGACACCAAATACATGTATCATATAGCATAATATATATATTTGGTGTTATATATAGCTATAAAGATCCATCTCTCTACATATATTAATATATATTTGTGTCTATGTATATAGTTATTTACATATATATGTATGCCTGTGTAGTTTATGTACTCAGCATGTTTGTATAATTTCTTTTACAGTCAGCTGTCTGAATTATAAAAGACGTTTTTTAAATCTACTTTGCTAGAGATTCAATAAGGCAGTTAGATTATTTTCCAAGAGAGATGGGTGAAAGGGTACATTGAAAAGCTGGGTACATCCGTAGACTCATTTGGCCTGCGAAGTTTTGAAAGGGACTTTCTCTCCCAAAGTGGGTTTATCTCTTTAACAGCACATATTCCAAAGCCTTCTCGTTACAGCCTCCTGGAAGGTGTATCTTATAAACCCTAACGCTGCAAGTAATTTTCGCTCCTAGCTGTATAAAGGCACTCAGGTGTGCCCCAGCCACATCCGGGGAGTCCGTGCGTTTGTGAGATTGGCATATCCTAAGTGCTCTGTAAGTTTCATACTGATAGAATAGGCAGTTAGACAGGAGCTGGAGGCAAAGGCGTTGATAAACAGGTGACACATGAGAAGCCTGAGGGTACACCATCCAGACTTTGTGGCTCTTAACATCCTGGCCTTGACACTTCCAGCACCCCGAGGCTGACAGACCAAGAGGCACAGGCAGAGAGAGCATACGCTCTCCTCTTCAACCCCTGCCCCAGGGTCACCTGTTGCTTCATTATATATATTTGCATTGTGGTTTTGACCCCCCATCCCCGTGGGGGAGGATGGCCTCGGCAGCTCCAGTACAAACCTAGCAGAGTCAAAAACTCTCTCTCCCAACCTGTGGGAGGGGTCCCCCAAATGATTGGAAGCAGCCTCATTTAGAGACCACCCTGTCCATGACCCAAGACCCCTTTCCTTTTTTGAGAGTGTACGGTCCTTAATAAACTGCTTTGTGCTTGCACTTTCCTTCTGGCTGTCTTTATTTGAGCGAGGATCCTCATGTAAACCATTCATGGGGAATCCAGGAACTGAGACCTTCACTCACACAACGCGGACTCTCCTACTGGTGACAGTACCTATTGTGCATTTCATCTGAATCCAAACAATTGACTCATGGGTTATATGTAGATAATAATAATTTCCATGCATTATTTAATAAAAAGAGGAGAACATTAGTTGTTTCGCTACAGGCAAAGCATAAACTCCAAGAATCTTTTCCAAAGCAATTTCTTGGCAAGACAGAACAGGGAAATGGGCAAATGCTAGAGGTGTCTGTGACTTTGATCCATATTATCTGTGTATTTGATGCAGTAGTTCTCAAAATTTAGCAAAAATAAGTCGTCTCAGCTCTGCATGCCCAGACGCCAAGTCAAGTGATTCTGGTTCATTGTAAGCAACAGGAATTTCCATTTTTTCTGAGGGGAGGGGCAGGGGCAGAGAGAAAGAGGGAGAGAGAGAATCCTGAGTAGAATCCATGCAGTCAGCACAGAGCCCCCCAGGGGGCTCAATCTCATCAACTGCGAGATCATGACCTGAGCTGAAATCAACAGTCAGATGCTTAACAGGTAAGCCACCCAGGCGCCCCAGGAATTTCCATTTTTAATCAACCTCTCCATGCTGGGAGAAAGCTGAAGCAGAGTTGTGGCTTGGGAACTCTCCCTGGGGTTTGCTCCTGGCCTGAAGGGGCGAGGGAAGAGGGTTGCAGGAAGGCGATTTGGGCTTATAAGCAGCAGCCCCGGTGGAGGGGGCCGACCTGACGAGGGACAACTTCGGGAGGTGGAGCCACAGAATCAACCCAAAGTTTCCGAGTGCGGAGTCTCATTCTCAGTAAGACAGAAACAACGACCTCTGCATTTGACCTCCTCTGATTCAGTGTTGCATTTATTGGCAGGTAAGTCATCTAAGCATTGATTTCAGGAAAAGGAATAAACTGTAAATGTGCTTTTTCAAAATGAGTACCCACCCTGCAACAGTCATACTTCACCTAAGAAAACGCTAAGACATGAATATCTAATTTTTTTTAAGTCAGTGGCAGTTTTCAACTTAATTTTTCTAATTCTAAGCGACTTGTTCATTCCTGGCTTGTAATGCGGATAGAGATCATGGGTTCACATGATTTGTGTATGATCTAAACGTTTTTGCAAACCATTTTTTTTTTCACTCTCCGGTTCCTATTTGTTCTCAAACTTGAATAAAAGAGATAATGTAGCATTCAGCTTTCCCTTCAAGCATTGTGTAAGTCCTTTGGTATATGAGCTAATGCCTAGTGTGCTGACCAGGCTGATGTTCAGTCCAGGTGAGTATCTTCTGAGCTGTAAAATGTATCAGGATTCCCTATGCCCTGGGAATTAAATACAAGTGACAATAATGTGAATATAAACAAAGATTTTCACTAGGGGCTATGAGCATGCTCTTAAGG
This sequence comes from Cryptoprocta ferox, assembly GCA_028646485.1. Classification (NCBI taxonomy): domain Eukaryota; kingdom Metazoa; phylum Chordata; class Mammalia; order Carnivora; family Eupleridae; genus Cryptoprocta; species Cryptoprocta ferox. The sequence continues at coordinate 46,074,114 of CM053563.1, forward strand.
TGGTATAGTAGCAAAATATTTTCTTGTCATAATTAAGAGGTTAAAGTTCAATTCCAGCTATGTTTTCCAAAGTTATTTGGAAAATCAAAATCCTCAAGTCATCTAAATTGGAATTTACAAGGCTTCTGACTTTTAATTCAGTGGTAAGCCTATATATTTGTTAGGCTGCTAATGTAAGATTCCCACTCCCATCACCACCGCCCCCCACCAGAGAAACCTCCCCAAAATTCAGAATTTAAAACATGTTGCAAAGAACTATATTAAGATGCACAAATACACATTGAGGCTAGTGCTAACTTACTTCAAAAAGTTGGGTGCCTATTTGAAAAGGAGAGCAGCAATAGTGAATATACTCTTAGTATTTATCGAAGTGGTCTGATCATTAGATCACATGGGAGTCTCTTATAATTATATTTTTATCACTTGTAATACTAAAAGGGAAGCATCTTAAAGGCAGAAGATAATTAGATTTTAGACCAATTGGTTTTTAATTGCTATAAGTCTATCCCAATGAAACTATCTAATAAGCATGTCTTAAATGTGAAACTGGAAATTGAGAGAGGTGAGCAGAGATAATTTGCATCAGCCTTATGGTGAAAGACCTAGGAGAGTGAGAGATAACCAGAAAAAAACAGAACTAGAACAGCTGGGAAATCGTTTGTTTGTTTGCCTTGCCTATTGTGAATTTTTTCCTCAAATCACGGGTTTTGAAGTAGGATAGAGGAATGAACACACAAACTTTAAATATATGAAATGCAAACAATAGGTATCCAGAGAAATCTGAAGGGCAAGTTATCTAGAGCTGTGATTGTCTATTTTTAACCTGCACAGAGATCACCGGGGATCTTGTTAAAGCCTTTTCTGCCTTTTCTGATTCAGATGGTCTGGAGTTTACCCAGGGCGGCGGTGGAGGGGGGGGGGGGCGGAGGGGAGCTGTATCTCTAACAAGCTTGCAGGGATGCCTGATCCATGGACCACATTTTGAATAGTGAGGTGCTAAACTGAGTGTGTACACGCCCATGAGTGGCTGCATTTTGCATGACCAGTTAGGGAGGGAACGCAAACATCAGAGAATGATATTAACCCTCCTTGGATACAGAGAGTTTTATTGAAACAAGTCCTTTGTAAAACTCCGTATCCTTTCTCCTGTAAGGAGACCAGAGCACCAATTAACATCCCGGTCTTGAAATCACGCAGTCCTGAAATCCAGCTGGTGCTGCCCAGTGGAGAAGCAGGTGTGTGACACAGAGTTGATTGGATAGAATCTGGGGGGAAAAGAAGATTAAGTGTGTTGAAATATATGAAGGACTAAAAATCCTTGGGATTTTTAGATTTTCGAGATTTCTGGGTGGAATGAGTTTGGGGGTGGGCACGTATCATTTCACCTGATGGGATATTTCTGCTGGAGCCTTATTTGCTCGTGACATCTATTTTCTCTGCTTTGGAGACAGAATGCAGTGAGTTTGCTCAGCAAATGGCATGCTGTGGTATAAACAGTGTAAAAGTCTTGATACTTTCAGATACTTGGACACTCATTTAAAAAAAAAAAAACTGCTTAAAGTTTTCTTCCAAAACTAAACCCGGGTCTCGATTATAGAGCTCCACCCTCCTCAGCTGTGGTCACAAGGTCATGTGGATCATTGCTGGACATCTTTACAAATGTTCCTTCTCTTTTGTGAAAGGTCTGAAACCTAAAAATTCCTAGGTAAAAGTACAAGTTTTAAAGAAGCCTTTTTCTAGCGTGAAACAGCCAACACAGTGTCTTAACATGAAGTGACTTTTGTCCCTGTGGTCTGCACTGTGGAAGAAATCCCTGCCATTTGTATAATACTTCCCATCTGGGTGTGACTCGTTTAAGAGTCCTCAAATGGGTTTTGTTCTGTGACCTTCCAAAGGTTGGCTATCTAGAAGACTCGGGTATATCTGCCTTAACATATCTAAAAGAATTATTTAAGCCTTTACAAGTGAACAGGTCCTTAGCTAAGACAGACTATTGATGTTCGTAATTGATGGTGGGTGATATGTGGATATATTTGCTGATGAGTCTTGGCAGTACCTTTATACTCATCGAGTCTGATGAAGTGGTGACCCTGTGTTTCTGCCATCTTGTATCTTTGCTCATTCCTGGGCAAGTCCCATCCTGGTCCTTAACTCTTGGCTGCAAGGTCTTCTGTACTTTCTCCAAACTTGACCATCACTCTGTATGGCATTATCCCTTTGTTCTGAAAGTCCTCTGACTCCGTAGTGCTACTTCTTTACCCGCTGCGTATTTTTGCCCCTCAGTTTTCCATGTAAATTTGATGTCCTGGGGTTCCTGATTTGTGCTGTGTTCTGTATCTGTTTTCAGAATCTTTTTTGGCCAGCTGCTCCTAATACTGTGTCTTGGATTCTTTTATTTTCTATGGCAGCGCTTTTCAAATTGTGGGGGTGGTGGTGTGAATTCCCAAGCTTAGACTGGACTCCAGATATCAAATCAGAATCCTTAGGGCTGGACCTATGCATTTTTTTTTCTTTTCTGAAATCCTTGTGAGATTTCTGTATACAGCCAAGTATGAGAGCCCATGTTCTAAGGGGCTTTTGCCAATTACATGCACGTAGCATCAGTGTTCTCACTAGCCACATGCGCTGTCCTCTGTACAAGCCTCTGGACACAGACAGGGCTGACCACACTGCCTTTATTGTGTGGAATCCCTCTGAGCACTGAGCCTACAAGCCAGTTTGACTCCACAGTGGCCATTACAATTCCTGACCGCTCTTGACCTCTACTGACTGATCTGCCTCCTGCATATTCTTTTTCAAAGTCATTAACCTAACCCCAGAGAGAAGCTCCAAGTTTTCAGTTGAAATAATTGTGCTTCGGGGACATTCGGAAAGATGTTCTCCTAAGATAATAAAATAAAATAAAATATATCTGATCTCTCTAGTCTTCCATTTTCCTTCCAAACTTTTTTCTTTTGCCAAAAACAACCTGCCAAACTAGCCATATTTTGCAACCAAAGGTGGCAGGAACATCCCAGAGAAAAACAAACTAACTTGGTCTCTGCCCATTAGAGTAAATTAAAATAGGGCCATTTTGTGAGGCTTTTATTTAAATTTACTTTTTTTCCTATTTGTGTTTATAGGAGAGGGAAAAATAGCCAATTGTTTCCATAATATATATATATGTATATATCTTAGTTCGGATCATTTCTTTGGAAGTTTTGCTATCCTTTTATTGCTTGTTGCAAATACACCCACTGTGCTAAAATGGAACTGTCTGACTCTGCTGGACAGTAATCTCCTGCATCTGACTTGTCTTTATATCTTCAGTGGTTAACCTCATAGGGAAATCTCAATAAATGCTCCTCACAAGCATTTCTGCTAATCCTAAATTTGGTTAGAGATTTGCCTCTCCATCCCAATTTATTGCAATAATTACTTAGTGACCATCACGGGCCGGACACTTGCTGGATTAGTGAATTAGAGACTTCGGCATCCTGGCTATGTTGCTGCGCACAGCCTATTAGGGATCCCACAATAACAACGCAAAAGGTAGAAGGGATACTGTGATTCCACCTGTGGCTTTATTTCCACTAGATCCTGAAGGGCGGACAGGATTTGGACAGAAAGAATGTGATGGAAAGGAAGAGCGAGCATCACTGGTGAATGTGGAAGGGCTGGGGGCCAGGGTGGGGTGTCGAGTCAATTCCCTTTTCGTTATGTGCAGATGTGGAGAAATTGGATAAATGAAAAGGGAGATTAAAATTGTACAATTTCAGTCAGTCTCTCAGCAGGCATCTCTCTGAAGGTTGGTTCTGTAGCTGCTGGCAGGTGGCCAGCTTGCTAAGTCCTCTTAAATTGACAGAGAAGCCAGATAAATATCCACTCCTGGCATCACTTCCCTGACAGATGGTCTGGCATTGATGGTGTAATCCAAGACAGCAACGGAGGGGCTGAAAGCTCTGTAGCCTAGCGTCTCCTAGTTACCACATGCAGTATGTAACTAGGGTTTCACTGTGCTTGCAGACACTGTGGAGATGGAGCCATATATAAAAACCAAGAAATCGCATCCATGTCTAAGAGGGTGGGGGTTTTTGAAGGAAGGGGCTGCATAAAAGCTGCCTTGCAGGCTTAAAGTGCAAAAGTAGAAGAAAGTGAACATCATCGTTGCTTTTCTCAAAATGCACGCCAGCGACACAGTTAGGACCCCAAATGAGATGGAGAACAAATGAGCTTCTAAGACGTTTCATTCTGTGGCTTTTCAAGTCTTTTGGTCAGCAATCTGGATTTTAGTACCAAGAAAAATGTTCAACAACTTGTAAGTGTCCTTGATGGCTGTCATTATTTGTACCGCTATTTTCTGACAGTTGCCAGGCTGTGCACAAGGGTAAAGGATGATGCGGGGTGGTCATGGCAGCATGATCCGAGGAAGTAGAAGATGGCAAAAGAAAGCATCATCACTTAAACTGGGTTCTTGGGCAGGTCACTACCTCTCTGGTTTAGTTGCTGTTTCTATTAGCAAAGTGTCTCCTTTGCCTATCTTTTATATTGGATAAATTACTGTGTTTTACCAAAAGCCACGTGTTTCTATTTCCTATAGAATGACTTAGCTACTTGAGACAGAGACAGTCTTAAGAGAACATAAGCTAGAATTACATGGATATTGATAGGATGTAAATAAATGCCTATAATAATGAAGATATTAAGGAAGGTCTCTGAAACAGTGAGATTGATGCATCAATTAACATCTTGAGGAAAGTATGAGACTGGATCAGAGATACTGAGGAAAAAGAATGATTGGTGCTTCCAAGCCATTTAGAGTCTTGAAGCCATCTACTAGCACAGTGGCTAACTTGAAAGTAGAAACAGAAATCTGTGGCAGCAGAATAATTAAAGTTGTGGAGCTCTTGTTTGAAAGGAGGCCATGCTCAGTGGTGGGATCCCATGACTTGATTTGAGTTTTGGCTGGAAGTTGATCGTACCTGTTTTCCCCCCAGATCTAATTAGCTTCTAAAAAAATGGTGCTTTAAATTGATAGCTTTGTCTCTGTTTCATCTATTAATGAGAAATCAGGCTAAAGAAAAAAATTTTGGTTCATCCTTACAGTAGATTCATATCTAAGAAGAAAGTCCATCCGTGTTTTTAAGTTCCATAATGTGAAGTCACTTAGGAACAGACCTTATCCAAGAGAGACGCAGTGTCCTCCGGGGAGGCCCTTCAGACTCTGTTTGCTCCTGATTATTACACAGTCTGTGTTAGCAGGGGAGGAGTACTTCATTCAGTGACTGAACAAAAAGGTCCTGAGCCCATGCCGGTCCTGTTTGAGAAAGCAAGATGTGGTAGTGACCACATACAGCAAAAAGTCCCTTCCCTCCCAGCCTCTCTGCTTCGAGGTTGCTCACAAGGCTGCCGTCAAGATGCCAACCAGAGATGGCGTCTCACTTGAAGGCTCAACTGGGGAAGGATCTGCCTCCAAGCTCATTTGCCCATCTCTTCACAGGATTCCTCTCCTTAAAGACTGTTGGGCCGAGGGCTTCACTTCCTCACTGTTGGCTGCAGATCACCGGCCATTACTTACCCTGTGGCTTTTCTTTCATTGAGCATCAAGGCTTGCAAGAGGCAGAGTGTGCTAGCAAAACCCAAGTTAGAATCCTTGTACCTAGTCAGAGAAGTGGCACGCTCTCAAAGTTGAGGTATTCTATTCATTAGTAGTAAAGGGGTCGAGTGGGGGGATTCCAAGAGGTTATGAGTACCAGAAGATGGGATTATTGGGGATTATTTTAGAGGCTCCTACCAGTGTGTGTATGTATGTGTGTGTCCGTCCTATTGGATGCACCCAGTATTTCCAGAAAGCTAAAAAATAGTTGCTTGAGTGACAGAAGAGAGAGACGTGTATGTCTGTTTATTCAAGTTTCTTTTGTTCCCTTTGGACATGCAAAGCCAGGGTTTGAGATGCCAGCTGGACCTTTAGTTGGAAATATCAGTGAGTGAGTTCAAGAATATTTAAATCTGGAATTCATAGAGAATCTGGAACTAGATATAAGATGTGTTCTCCTGAATTAGGGGATGATACTTGAAGCCATGATCCTGGATGACCCAGGAAGTAAGGTCAATGGGAAAGAGAAGAGGTCTGAGGTTTGAGTCTGGGGTGTTTCCTTCCTTTTAAGGACCTATGTTGCTAAGCTACACAGTTGCCTAATAAGAGTTTCTTATAAATGTTTAAAAACATAAAAAATGGAAAAATCTTTTTTTAAAGTCTAAAATTGCATTGCATCGAGGGCAATTGTACTGTGATTAATTGGAGTTTGGTTTGCCACCTACAGGTTCAAATATTATCCAGACTAACAATTTAGGGTGGGAAGTCAAGATTCAAGAGTTCCAAAAAATAGAGAAGGCAGAGAAACGCAAGGAATTAGAGTCAAAAGAGCTGATATGCTTGATTGAATTCTCAACCTTGAAAAACCCACAGAGCCCTATTTATCCGCAGCCCATGGCTATGTCTCCGGTCCAGCATGACCCTGTCAGAGCTTAGTTTTATTCGGCTCCCATTTCTCCCACTTGTTCCCATGGCAGGTGATGTTGCAGTTTTCTCTCTGGGATAGTTATTTTTATTCCCACGGAGGCACAGTTGTCAGTGGTACCTGAGCAAGACGATGCAGTTAGAACACAAGTATCGACAAGTATCTGAGTAACAACTAAAACCTCCCTGAACTTCATCTATTCCACTGCTGATTTGAGGAGAAGTAAATTACCTTAAGAATCACCCAAACCTTTAGGATTTCATGATTTAAAATTTTTTTAATGTTTGTTTTTGACCGAGAGAGAGAGGGAGAGAGAGAGAGAGAGAGAGGCAGGCAGGCAGGCAGGGTGGGGCAGAGAGAGAGGGAGTCACAGAATCCAATGCAGGCTCAAGGCTCTGAGCGGTCAGCACAGAGCCTGACACGGGGCTCAACCCCATGAACTGTGAGACCGTGACCTGAGCTAAAGAGGATGTTTAACTGACCAAGCCACCCAGGTGCCCCTAGGATTTCATGACTTTAAACAGGAAGGGTTATTAGTGCCCATGCTAAAATAAGGCACAGGAATTAAAGGTGAGGGGCTAAGGGTGCCTGGGTGGCTAAGTCAGTTAAGCATCCAACTTCGGCTCAGGCCATGAGCTCATGGTTCGTGAGTTTAAGTCCCGCATCAGGCTTTGTGCTGACAGCTCAGAGCCTGGAGCCTGCTTCGGATTCTGTGTCTCCCTCTCTCTCTGACCCTCCCCCAATTCCTCTCATCTCTCATCTCTCATCTCACCTCTCTTAAATAAACATTAAAAAAAAAAAGGTGAGGGGCTATGATGAGCACCAGATGAGCCTCTGAAGCTGTTGAAGCTTGTCAGAACTCCCCCTGCATCCCAGTCTCTTCCCTAACAGTTGCCTCTGCATTTGTGCCCGGAGCCCATCTCCAAGGGAATTGACTAATCGCTGCTGAGGCTAAGCAAGCCCTGGGTGCACAGTGCCCACCTGTACCCGCGTCCAAGCACAGCATGTCCACATTCAGACACCCCACCTCCCCGTGTCCATCCATGTTCCCAAATCCTTAGACTCCTTACAGTTCCCCCTCTCATGGCCCCAGTCTGTACACACGTGTCCCTCCTAAGTCCCCAAATCTCCACCTACATTCCTCACAGGTCCCTCTTGGAATACCCTTCCCACGTGCCTGTGTCCCCTTGAGTCCTCCCCCACACTCCCAGAAACACACCCACTCACGTGTATATTCACTAGTAGACCAGCATCTGCACTCATGTAAACTCCAGCCTGCACATCTAGACTCTGGGCACTCGCGTGCATGCACGTGTGAGCACACCATCTGTACACGTGCACCGCACACACATGCACATGATCTTTAAGATTTAACACGCTGCTTATGCAGGCTGGTTTTACTCAAAACTGTATTTCATGAAATTAAAAGAATTATGAATAATCATGAGCTTCCAGAACAGCTAGAGCCCTCTCTTTGCTTTTACTCATTTCAGATATTAGGCTGAAGGGGATGTGCTGTGTATCCCACACATTCAATAAAACTAAGCTTCTCCGGTATGCATTTAAATCAGCTTTTCAGTTTCCCATAAAAAAAAAGCTGTGAAACTACCTTGTCAGCGATGGTTTTATAGGATCCCCGTCCATACGGAAGTTAAAGTTAACGCTCCCTGAGTTGACATACGGAGCTAATTTGATGGATGTGCGTTCAAATGAAATGTGGCTCAATGATTCAAAGCTGGGTAACACCGATGCACTGGCTAGCATTGCATGGTTATTTTTTTATAGTAATTTAATTATTTTTATGATGTAAGTACTTAGGGAAAACTAGGAAATTGGGACTGTAAAGGTAATATTTATTTTAAAAGACCACTAGCACTGTCCATTTGACTTGCGTTTACTACAACTTACATGATACTAGGTACACCTATAATTCTGTGGTTACACCTACATTAATATGGAAGGATATATTGATTTTGTGGTCAAAGCATTGTGTTTCTGAAAGTGCTCCATGAACAGTATTTATCCCATTTTCTGTACCATGTTGACTAGAGTCTGTATAACACAAAAGACATTTTATCATACACATTCTTCCTTGGGACTTTACCACTTGCAATCGGAGTTTTTTGAACATGTACACATGAACATAGATGAAATGGAAGGTCTTTATTCTTTAGAAAAATGCAGTGGAATATTAGGAATTAGAGCTACGCTAAAAGATACTTCATTTCAGGGGACCGTTTATGGAGTCCTCTCAGTGTATGGATGGATATGATGAAGAGAACTGGTTTGGAGCTGGCTTCATGGAAATCACATAGCCTTTCCATTAGTTCTGATTGTTGATAAATAACTATAGCAGTATTAATAGTACCTGTGATTTGCACCAACTGAAATCAGAGATTTCCATGTCCCATTATGGTGTCCCAGAGCTCTCAAAATAGTTGATATTCATGTCTAGAAATTACAGTAGTTATTAGACTGCCACAAAACTTGTTATTTAATCCAATAAACATACATTTAGATCAAATATTGTGTTACCTCTATATCAATATTATTCTGAGGCGAAGCCCACAACCTTCCCCAGACTGCCAAAGTTGAAACTAAATGTGGTTTAAAGCCCACACTCTGGATGAATTTGCTGGGAGGCTTTGTCATTCTGTTGTTTCCAATAACAAAAAGCTTGATTAAAATGTAGACATTAAAGTATTTAAGCCAATGTGGGAGGGTTGTCAGGATTGGGAAATCTCACTGCAGAGAAGAGAAAATGGAAGGGGATGAAAATATCCTGCATGTAAAAGCCACCAATCAAGATTTATACTAACTAAATATAAGTGAGGCTTAAAAGCATACGTCTGAGAGAAGACCTAGATATTTCCATTGACTAAATTGTCCCAAAATTAGTCCTTAAGTCATTATCGTACAAGGGTGGCAAAAGTCAGACCAAGAGCTGTTTGAAAGTCAGTTGAGAGAAAAAAGACCTTAGATAACAGTGGAATCTCAAACAATACCATGTGTCATGTGCGTTACCTGTTTTAGCCTCATTGGCATGTAGTCACCATGTAGAAAATGCAAATGTAATCTTTGCAGATGTCTTTAACTCCCATAGTGTTAGATTGGTACGTGATGTTTCTCTATTGATATGAGTTGCTTTCATAAAAAGAGAATTATCTATTAACTGACCCCAAGAAAGCATGTCCCACGATGAGGTTACCCTTACTAAGCACAGCTAAGATTCCTGATTTATAACATTTATAGGGAAAAGGATGTGTGTGTGTTTGTGTGTGTGCACGCACACGTGTGCGCGTGTATAGAGTCATGCTCTAAAACTGAAGCATACAGCATTTAGTATCCAAAATAATTTTAGGGGCACCTGGGTGGCTCAGTCGGTTAAGCATCTGACCCTTGATCTCCAGTCTTGATCTCAGGGTCACGAGTTCAGGCCCCAGCTCTGCAGCACACAGCCTGTTCGAAACAAAATGACTTTAAAGTGTTACACTTGTATTCATAATATATACATGCCTTCTGTTAGTGTATGCTCTTCATCTTGGCACGATTTGTTGTCAGTTTCAAATATTGTACATTCAAAATGTTAATAAAGCCCATTTTGTTGAGAAGAGTTTAAAGGAGTAGTGTAAGAAAGAAACTTTGCATCATCCATTATGCATCTGCTTTTCAAAAGCAATCGTCTTTGTGCATTTGATCCATTTGGGAAACAATTTGTCTATTAATAGTACTATGACACTTTAATATAAATTCAAATCTATAAATGGTGCTCCATGCTAATTGCTGCTGGATTAAAAGTGGGAATTAAATTCAGTTCCGTAACTGGTGAAGATCATGTTTTTCCTGGCATGAGCATTTCTGCCAATTACCCATCTATTTTTCTTCAAGTTTTTATTCTTACTTAAAAATTGTCTACAAATAACTGCACTCACTGATACATTTGACTCTCCTTAAGACTGTTAAAACAGGGGTGCCTGGGTGGCTCCCTAGGTTAAGCATCTGACTTTAGCTCAAGTCATGATCTCGCAGTTTGAGTTCGAGCCCCGCATCGGGATCTGTGCTGATAGCTCAGAGCCTGGAGCCTGCTTTGGATTCTGTGTGTCACCCTCTCTCTGCCCCTCTCATGCTCATGCTCTGTCTCTCTCTGTTTCTCAATAGTAAATAAATGTCAAAAAAAAAATTAAAGACTGTTAAAACAGTTAGTGATAGCTAAATTATTTAGGTGATCAAAAACGAGTGAGTTAGATTTATCCAGCTATGTCAGCCCTCAGGTAAGTTGAAGATGTGTAATCCTGTGTCCTCTGGATTCTGCTGAGTTCACTAGCTGGGCTGTGATTGGTCACACTGATGGAATGTGAGAGAGAATTGGGCCATATGCATAATATGACCAGAATCAAGGGATCAGACCTACAAGAGGCAGAAGCTGTGATTGTTAAGTTTTGCTTTAAAAAAAAAAAAAAAGAAGGGAGACCAAACCATGTCCAAACCATGTCCAATCTTTCAGAAAATTTTCTCTAATAAAATAATGCCTACTTCTCCCTCTACCCCTTTACACTTGTACTCTTTTTATATTCCACCTAAGACCACAAGCCTTCTTAATTCTGGTATTCCCTTCCTCTTCAACTGCATTGTAAGGTCCTGTGGGCATGAATGGTGTCTCTGTGTTGCATCTGTTTTTCTCATGGAGGAAGGGGGGGGCCCACATTGCTTGCTGGGACTGTTAATGATGGGGGTTGGTGCTTGAGTGGACTGGAATGAATGGAAACTATGGGATGTTGGAGAACAAAACCTTCATCGACCTTCTCTGATTCCCACAACTGCCTTCTACTTTCTCTCTTTCTTGGTTGTCATTTCACCTATGCCAGACCTCTGAAATTGAGGGTGGGGGAAGTGTCCCTCTTTAGGGTATGAGATTTGGGTTTTTGTTTGAGTCTGACGGGCATTAGCTCTTAAAAAGGCAAAACTTAATAGGAAATGGGAGACAGAAAGGAACCAAGTAGATAAATTTCCCCTCTATTTTCTTCCCCCGTGTGAAATTCATCCTTGTAACTCTTTTGGAGAATTCCCACATGCTGAATGAACACCGTGTGACCTGTGTCATCCGTGTATCTGGGTGAAGCAGTCCCCATCGCACTGCAGAACATGTTCCCTGGCTTCACTTTGTTTTTCCCTCCCTTCCTCTTCTCTGGGCTTATACCACCCAAGTAATGTTTTAGCAATCTGAATCCTTTCCTCAGGCTCTGCTTTCCTCAGGCTCTGTTTTCCTGGCTTAGGACCATTTGTATTAGAAGGTATTTTTAAGATAGAAATCTGCAAGAGGGGCTTTAGGATTTGGAATGCTCTCCTCAATGAAAGTAGCAGTTACCTATCACTGGTCATCGAGTAGGGTGGTAGCTCTCCTAGCACGCAGAGTTGGGTTTACTTAGAAGGAGATAGTAGCTTGTGTACCTACCCTAAGAAATTGTTGCTATACATCAGAATAATGAGTAGAATGGCTTTTGACAGAATTATAGACAGATGTGACAATCTCAGGACAGTCATTGCCAATTTAAGACAGAAATTGTGAAATCCAGAGGGCCCCAACCACGTACTGGAAATAAGGCTTAGGCTCTGGTCGTAAGAGCACAGATCTGCAAACAAAACTAAAAGTACAATCCCAGTAGATTTTCTATGTCAAAATCAGGGCCCTGATAGGAAAAAAATAGTTCCTCTGACTCACCTGGGGATACATGGGTAGATAAATACAAGGCCTTTTTATCTTCAAAGTTCCGTGAGTTACCTATTTTCCAAAGGCCATTAGCTTTCCCCTGGTCTGGAGACCAAGTGAAGGGCTTATTGAAAGTAGGTGCCCTGTGTGATGAAACTTTGCCCCCATTCTCCCTCACTGCCTCCAAGTCAATAACAAGGGTCAGTTCTCAATGATGAAGTACAAGCCCTGTACCCAGGGTGGAGAAGGAAACAGCATCACAAAGCAGATTTAGGACATTGCTAATGTGTCAGCCAGAACTGGGCATATGCGTGGACAACAGTAAACTCGTGTTTTGGACCGTGTGCACAGTGCATGAAACTGAATATGACCAAATTCGTTGACAGGAACACGTTCCCCATAATTCATTTTAGTAAAAATGTTTGGAGCTGGTCCTAATGTTTTTCTTTGATGGACCCATGGAGCCTAGATCAAATGATGGGCTTCCTAATAAGTGAAATGCACATACCTGTACACCGTGCAGAAGAAATCGGTGGGCATGTTGGAATGACTTACGACGCAGTGTTGAGTTTCCACAATTTCATATAATTGACTTGCTCACTCTGCGTTCTCTATCTTTGCATGATGTGAGAAAAGGAAACAAGCTATAGAAGGCCAATTAATTTCTTCCCAAATGCAGACAGTAGTGGTATAGTAGACCCATTACTCTCCGTGATTTCTTTTTTAAAGATCCATCTTGCATGTTCAAAGTTGCTACTCAATTCTGAATTCCACAGTGATGTCATGTGAAGGTGTGCCATGGAAGACAAAAGATTAACAAGATTGATTTATAAATCAGTCCATTAGCAGTTATTGGCAAATGTATTGAAAACTGAAAAGGTTATAAACGTAAAATATGTAATTAGTTTTCTTGAAGTGAGTTCATGATTAAGAGTCATTATGTCTGAATTCCAGTACTCTGTCATTAAAAAACAAAGTGAGTTTAGGAGCACCTGGCTGGCTCAGTCTTAAGGGCATGTAGCTCTTGATCTCAGGGTTGTGAGTTCGAGCCCCACACTGGGTATAGAGATTACTTAAAAAAAAAAAAAACATAGAATCTTAAAAACAGATGATTTGAAGCAAATTGCTTCATTCAACTTATTTGTAAAATGAGTTAGGTTTAAATATTTCACAATGTTTTGGATCGACATTATGTAGCATTACATTAATGAACCGACTCATGTGGAGGTTATTCGTGTGGGTTGAAAATGTTGCCTACAGTCACCAGTAAATCAAGTTTTAAGGAATACGTCACAGAACCCAATGGCTTCTGAGATCCCTGAGGACAGTGCTAAGATTGTGAAGTTCTCTAAGTAAATTTACAAAATCAGCTTCTAAAATGTGTTTTAAAATATCAGACGTATGGGTTGAGTGACTGAGTGCTTTTAGGAACAAATCTGAGTTATTCCTCAAGGACAACTGGTTACCTTCTGTGCTTTCTTTAATCTGCTACAGATGGATGCTATCAAAACCTACTACTTCGACTAAAACAGAAAAGACCACCTATGTTATTAAGTAACCTTTCAATAAAATAATTGGCATTGAATTTAAACAACTGTCACATAAATTATGCAATACACTGGAGTACCAGCACTAGCTGATAGTTTTAGATAGCCCAGTAGTATTGGCCAAGTACGCATGCCTACTTTACACGGCTACAGTCAGAACAGTTAAGAATATAGCTGTCCTCGGTTAAAATGAAGAATAGAGTGAGGATCGTTTCTAAGAATAGGAATACAGTTATTATATATCTCTGCATGAAGTGATCACTTAGTTCCTGAAACTTGCATCTATATTTATAAATAAAATCATAATAATTATACTCGTGTTGACAGAATATGTCAAGAAAAGTCTTGTCTAGAGCTACTTTCATTAATACAATTTATTTCAATGATAGCTATTCCACACAGCGATGTAAAATTATTTCACTTTTTCTTTTTAATTATAACTTAAAGTATTTTCATTCAGACCTTTTCTGTGTGGTTGTACAACAAATTTGTTTCATAATGGAGAATTTGTATGTATATCAGTTTTACTGATTACCATTACCAGCCTTGTGAATTTCTTTATGATGGCTATGTAATCGAACTCAAACTATCCAGGGCCTAATTTTGCAATTACACTTTGTGTGGACCACTCTACTCCTTACCTCCATGTACCATGAAGCCTACTATGCACTCCTAGCAGGATTTTAACATGCCAATTATAGTAAAACCTTGGATTGCGAGTAACTTATTCTGCGAGTGTTCCACAAGACAAGCAAACATTTCTAATAAATTTTAACTTGATAAACAAGTGATGTCTTGCAATACGAGTAGTACGTGATCACCATGATCACAGCTGAGCCAATGGTTCTTGAAATTTACAAGAGTTTTGGCTTCTAAGAATGTTTCTAAAATGAATTATGCTTGCAATTCAAGGTTTTAATGATGACTTTTTTTATTTGATCTGTATAATCACAAAGAGGTCACTGCCAGTGATTACTTATATACCCTAATAATCGTGCTGCCTTCCTGTGGAAGTAACTCTGCAACATTTATGTGAGCCAACAATGCTGCCGGCAGTGTCTTTTGTTGGAGGCCAGGGAACTAAGATGGGGTCAAATTTGGGGGTCGGAAAGAATTGAATGGAATTGGGGAAGGTTCATTTTCTAAAGCCACTAATTCATTTCTAACATTTGATCTATTTTTAATCTGGCTGAAATTGTCCTGAGGATCTATCAATAATTTATACCATTATTTGTCAAAAAGTATGTTATGGTCATAAATGGCCAGGATAAAATGAACTTAGTTTTGAAACAATTTGTTATTTAAACTTTTTTCTAACAAAATTTTGTGATGAGTAAGTGGTATTGAAATGAGAAGTATGAAGAGGTCCAGGTGATCACCCACGCTTGTTTTTGCCACAGAATGACAGACAGGACCTTTGCGGCCACAAAGATTTTCATTCATTCATCCGTTTATTCAAAACTGGTTCATTGAGGCACTGTACTAAGTACCACAGATACAGTGATCTGCAAGACCGATATCACTCTTCCCTTTGTGGGTGTTAAAGTTTAAGGGAGATTAGCACTACTGTGCTAAGTACTAGGACTCCAGAAATCCAGACACGATGGTATATTTAACCCAGGCTCGATGAGGTTCCCATGGAGAATGTGAACCCAGTTCAAGACAGGGAATGTAGACGGGCTTCGAGCTTTCCAATCCCAGACAATTCAAACAGCTCTGTGGGTACACCTATTCTCTGAGGATCACCAATAGTCAGTAAACCACAGATGTCTATTGTGTGAAATAAAATTCCAAATAAATGATTTATTATGGGGATCCCAATTTCTAATTAGACCATTGGCTGTCCATTTTTGGGGGCATCTTTTTCCTGCCACTGAGCTCAATGCTCAGACTGTTTTTTGTTTTTGTTTTTTTTAATTCTTAAGTTAGATAACATACACTATAGTTTTGGCTGTTCAGGAGCAGAATCCAGTAATTCATCACTTACATATAACACCCAGTGCTCATTCCAGTGAGTGCCCTCCTCAGTGTCCATCACCCATTTTCCTGTCTCCCTCACCCCCCATCCACCCTCAGTTTGTTCTCTGTATTTAAGAGTCTCTTATGGTTTGCCTGCCTCCCTCCCTCTCTGTTTATAACTATTTTTCCCCTTCCCTTCCTCCATGGTCTTCTGTTAAGTTTCTCAAGATCCACATATGAGTGAAAACATATATCTGTCCTTCTCTGACTGACTTATTTCACTTAGCATGATACCCTCCAGTTCATCCATGTGGTTGCAGATGGCAAGATTTCATTCTTTTTCATTGCCAAGTAGTATTCCATTGTATGTATATACCACATCGTCTTAATCCCTTCATCAATTGATGGATATTTGGATTCTTTTCATAATTTGGCTATTGTTGACTGCTATAAACATTGGGGTGCGTGTGCCCCTTTGAATCAGCACTCCTGTATCCTTTGGATAAATTCCTGTTAGTGAAATTTCTCATTTGTAAGGTAGTTGTATTTTTTATTTTTTGAGGAGCTTCCACACTGTGTAAACCCATTTTTTTAAGTTTATTTATTTAGAGAGACAGAGGGTGTGAGCAGGGGAGGAGCAGAAAGAGAGAGGTGGGGGAGAGAGAGTCCTGACAAGGGGCTCAATCCTATGAACCATGAGATCATGACCTGAACAGAAACCAAGACTCAGATACTTAACTGACTGAGCCACCACAGCACCCCTAAACCCAATTTTTAATTAGATAATTCAATCATTTTGTTGGAAAGTTCGAGAAAGCCATGATAAACTCTGAACTCTAATCCAGGACTCTGATTAGAAAGTCTATCTTTTTACATAAATGCCTGCACCTCCGTAATTTTTCTCTCCTCTGATTAGCTGAGGATCTATTTTGTCATTCTTTAATATGAATTGTACCCCCTTTTTTCTGTTTACACATCCTTCCTTCTTGCATGTTACAAGGCTCGAAGGTGCCCTCCACCCACATCAATCCAGGCATTAACACATCTCCCCAGTCAGATCACTAGAGATCATGAATGCTGGGGGAAGCAGAAATAAAAAGTGAGGTCAAATCTTTATTCTGCCACATAGTCATTGTGTGACCCCATCGAAAATTATAAACCCTCTTAAATGGGAAACAATTACAACCATACCTGGCGCTTAACATGATTGATTAAAAAAAAAATAAAAGATTTAAGATAGTGTAGAGAAAGGAGCATGTGGTACTTAGGTTTGTTTTTTATTTTTTTAATGTTTGTTTATTTTTGAGAGAGATAGAGACAGAACGTGAGTGGGAGAAGGGCAGAGAAAGAGGAAGACACAGCATCTGAAGCATGCTCCAGGCTCTGAGCTGTCAGCACAGAGCCTAAAAAGGGGCTCAAACTCACTCACCCTGAGTTCATTACCTGAGCCAAAGTCAGACGCTTAACCAACTGAGCCACCCAGGTGCCCTGTATGGTAGTTACTTTTCTGGTTGCTGCTATCCCCAGTTGTCTGCTCTTTCTTCTCCTGGCATCACTAATTTTCTCATTCATAATGTGATGAGTTTTTATGTGTGAGGCTCTTTCCGACATCTAGGGGGACCCTGTGTCTGATGTACATAGTGATCATGGGTAGTTATTGACAAAGGTAAGATGTGAATATAAGTGGAAGTTTTTGGAAAAGAATGATAAAAGTATAAAATAGGAAAGGCAACAGGAAATTGGGGGGGGGTGGTTGGAGAAAATATTACTTCTAGGAAGCGTAGGTGGTAGGTAGTAAGATAAAGTAAGAAAGAGGAAGGGATGAGAAGCAGTGGTTTTTTTCAGATAATTGTTGCGTTTATCTGGTCAATATTTTCCCCCAAATATCTTTCTGGCAGTAACTGTTTTAACTACATTTCAAATTTGCTTTTTAAGTAGGGGTGTGTTGGTAAATAGATTCTCAGAGAGAAGAAAACAAAAGAAAAGGGAAACCCCATCCTGATTTATAGCTTTTGCCAATTTCCGTGGTGTAAATACTCCCAGATGGTTCTAGGGTTGAAAAGAAATTCACAGAAGTGGCTTTTTCCGAGGTGGTACAAGCTGGCTCTAGCACTCCTCTGCTTTTAAACCTTGTTTAAAAGTGAATGCTTATAGCATTGTATTTGTAACAGTGACCACAAAATGAGCTTTAATTCGCATGCTAGAAGTCTAAGTGGACTCCATACATATTATGTTGCTGTCTCTTTATAGGCTGTAAGGCTGCCTTTTAGGGACTGCTCTTTTCTCCCCAAGCTCCATGGCTTCAATTACAGTTAATTGTGACCATAAAAACTATTAATCATTTGGCGAAGGCTACTTCTGTGTGTGAGGAAATCAAGAGAATAGATTAACACATTAGGCAGGTAATAATGGCTTTTCCACTATAAAAATTTTATTAGAAAAAGCAAAACATAGCATCTAACTCTCAACACTTATTATTTATATTAACATTAGGCAAATTTTAAAAGAGTGCAAGCACAGAGATCCAATTCGGCTCCTACTGATTAACTTATGAATGTTACTTCTCCTAAATCTAACAGTCTTTCCATTAATATCTTTAAAGAGATTTTTTCGGTGCTTCAGGTGTCAGAAAAACCAAGGTCTTGACATTGATATGTATTTGCCTGAGTTAGCCACTTACAGCTCTCCTTTTGACTGTGATAAATTTCCTCAGTGCCTGGTCTAAACATGGCTTTGGGAAGGGCCCAAGCATCTGCAGGAAGGGGGGACCCAGCCCAAGGGAAGAGAGGTAAAGTCCTGCAAGCAGAGGCTGCATATCTATGCTCATACCTCTGTTCAGGCAAATAAAAATTTTCCTTCCATCTGTCATGAAGGCAGCAGTGAAATGGATGGGCCGATCCGTGCGCCTGCGTAGTACCGTGAGGCACAGAGGAACAGGAGCAGGGACACTAGGTGTTTGACTTGATTTGTGTGTCAACCTAAGGGGTTTCATGCAGCATCAGCCAGGGTCACGAAGAAGCATTTTTTGAAGGGTGCCTGGGTGGCTCGGAAGGTTGAGATTCTGACTTCTGCCCAGGTCAGGATCTCACGATTGGTGAGTTTGAGCCCCACATCTGACTTGCTGCTGTCAGTGGAGAGCCCACTTTGGATCCTCTGTCCCTCCCCCATTTGTTTTCTCTCTCAAAAATAAATGTAAAAACATTTAGAAAAAAAGTATTTTTTGAAAGATTTCTAGCATCGGGACGTGCTCTCCCTCCTGGAGATCCCAGTTCACTGTCGTCAGAGGGGGGGATTGACAGGTCAGTAGAGAGTTACGAATTCTGAAAGCCAAGTACTTTCTGGGTAAACATGGGACACTGGGTCCTCCAGGAAATTTGCGCCACTAGAGGCACTCGCGGAGGAGCCAGTCTGAGGTGATTGCGGGAAGCTGGTACTGAGCATGACAACCACAAGCTGTGTTGGATGGGATGGGCAATCGGTGGGAGGGAGTTTGCAGTTGCCCAGACATCCTGTAGGGTGGTCTTGGCTTTGCTGTCCTCCCTGTAAAGCGCAATAGCTCCCATTTGGTCTTCAGGATCCAAAGGGAACATAGGACATAGTGACTTTTTCCTTTTCATCATGCTCGCCCTTATACTTAGATAAAAACTACTTAAACTTAGGAATCCTGCGAGTTTATAATTAAATATATATTTATATTTATATATTTATATATAATTTTTTAGTATTTTTGAGATACAGACATAGTGTGAGCAGGGGAAGGACTGAGAGAGAAAGAGAGAGACAGAGAGAGAGAGAGAGAGAGAGAGGAAAGGAGGGAGAGGGAGCGGGAGACACAGAATCTAAAGTAGGTTCCAGGCTCTGAGCTGTTAGCACAGAGTGCAACATGGCGTTTGAACTCGGGAACTGTAAGATCATGACCTGAGCTGAAGTCAGATGCTTAACCAACTGAGCCCTTAGGTGCCCCAGGAATCCTGGGAGTTTTGTTGCTAAAACATCCTGCAGAGGCTCCAGCTCCATCTGTCAATCGGACAGGATGACTAAGGTGCTTGGACTCTGTGGTGTAGGGTTTAGTTAGCACTTAAATATTCTAATAAGCTTCCAGCCTTCTCTGGGGATAGAGTTGAGACTTAAAGGGCCCTTTGTGGAAGAATGTTTATATATAACGTAATTGGAATGAATCATTCTCACCCAGCATACTTATTTCCTGGTGTTCTTTTGAGAAATCCATACACATTATTCTCTTCAGTCCCCACAATCACAATGACACTGGCACCTTTATTATTATTTATTATGATGATGTCCAAGTGGCATGTGGGGAAAACTCAATTTTAGCGGGAATATGTAAAGTGCCCAACGATTTAGTTAGGAAGTGATTTGAACTCACTTATTTGAGACCCCTAAGAGGCTAGTGCTTGTCTACCTCTGGTACCAAATCCATGTGTCTGTGTTGGACATTTATGGAAACTACCGCGTGAATTACTTAGAGCATTTAAAATTTGTTTTCTTGGAGCACCTGGTTGGTTGAGTTGGTTAAGTGTCTGACTCCTGAGGTTATGACTTGAGCCAAACAAAATAACTTGTTCGTGAGATCAAGCCCTACATCGGGCTCCGTGCTGACAACACAGAGGTTGCAAGGGATTCTGTCTCCCTCTCTCTTCCCCTCCCATGCTCGCACATGCTCACGCTCTCACTCAAAACAAATAAACTTTAAAAAAAATGAAAAATTTTATTTTCTCTATTTTACTTCTGTTCTCATCTCTCTGCTTATCAGACAATTCTAGGCTAGAATCTATACGTTTATAAAAAAAGGGGGGAAAAAGGAAAGAAGGATTGCCTGGGTAAATCAGACCTCTGGTGCAGTTTTCCTTTAAATAGTCGAATATTTGAAACTACTTTTTTATTTTTCTTTTTTGTTTGTTTTCAGTTCTGCTTATGGCTTTTTGTTGGGTTGATTGTGTTTACTCTGTGGTGTCGGGGGAGGGCAGATGCTTAGAAAGCCTTCTAGTCCTCGAGGAGAGAAATGGAGAAAAGGCAGAGAAGCATTAGTGAAGAGCCTCGAAATAGAAGTTCATCTACAAGCAAGTGGGTATTTATGGTTTCATATCTTGGCAAACCAGTTTTGAGGAGCCGATTTAGCATTCCATCATACAGAGAATCGATCCACTTGTCCTTGCCTGAAGTCAGATGTAGTTAGATGAGATGAAGCTGATATTGTCTGTCTGCAGACTCACTCGAGCCAAATGTTAACCAGCCATTAAAAACTCAAATAATGTTATCTCTTCCCTGTTTTTGAAACGACAGCCAGAGCAGAGCCACTCAGCGTCACCCCAACATTCTCTGCCTCTGGAGAGTTTAGCTAATTGACTTGATTCTTTAAAATGTATTTTCTACTGTAAGCACCTATAAAAAGGATTACCATAATGGTTTGTGCCTACGGCAAAGTATGAAGAGTGCCCAAGCTGATGGGGTCCAGTTATTTTTTTCTAGACAGGCAAACGCAGCAGTTCCTTTTACATTTGACTACCCAGCAATTTCCATAATATTTTCACAATTATATATTTCATAAATGCTTTCACTACGTAATGAATATTTTTATTTCTTGATTCAATTTTATGGTAGGGAGACCATAATGGCATTAAAAATGTGGAAAATTTCTCTTCCTTTTAATGCCATCTGGGTTTCTACAATATATGCCAAGTGGATAGATGAATTCTAAAAATTATATAACGTTGCTTACATAACTTGAATCTTAAGATCTTTAGAAGGATTTGATGTGTATAGCAGGCGCATCCAATCTGACTTTTTGTTGGTTTTTAGATATTTTCAAAAAGATTGGGGGGGGGGACTAAAAAATACAATATTTTCCATTTATAGACCTTTGCCTGCCATTATTTTTAGTGATAAATGCCTCCAATTCAAGCAACAACAACAAAAGTATGCAAATAAAAAGTAAAGTATTTCCCCAAATCTATCCATCCAAAAATAATTGCTTACTCTTGGTGAAACTCATTCTGGTCGCTTTTAAGAGTACATACACAAATAGATTATAGGATTATAGAAAAAAGTGTATTTTAACATTTTTAAAGTTTATTTATTTTGAGAGAGAATGAGTGCAGGGGAGGGGCAAAGAGAAAGGGAGAGAGAGAGAATCCCAAGCAGGCTTCATGCGGGGCTTGAACTCACAGTGAGACCATAACCTGAGCTGAAATCAAGAGTCAGATGCCTAACCAACTGAGCCACCCAGGTTCCCTGGAAACCATATATTTTAAAAATAAATTACGTTCTATATTTTTAATGAAATTACTGAAAACGAAGACAAATGATAGAAAATGTGAACTGCCAACAATGGTCTATCATCTGGTCGTCAACAAAGTTTTTTTTTGTCACCAACGCAGAACTTTTTTTTTTTTCATACCCAGAAAAAAAGAAGCAAATCCTGTTATTTATGCTCCGTGAATTTTTAAATTAAATGTTGATACATATGTTTAATACAAATCGCTATATTTATTTTTACTTTAAGTGAAAAATAAGCAGGTGAAACTAAGGAAATTTCATGTAAGCACAAATGTTTAAATACAAGTTGAAATATAAACTGCCTAGTGTTAAGAAAAAATAACCTAATTTTAGTCCCTTAGAAACCACACGACATTATACCTAAAGACCTCCATGTAAAGAATTCTGAGAGTGATGATAAAAAGGTTATCCTAACTTGGATGTGTGTTGCTTTTTCTTTCTGGAAATTTATTGAATATTTTTATTCTTGAATATCAGGAACACTGTATCATTTTGTACGTAAAATGGTTACTCAATTATTTAAGAATACTTAGTGATTAGTACAAATTGAATGCTTACTAAATTATTCACACAATGAATAATTTATCATTTATAATATCATTGAAAATAGGAATGAGGTTGGAAAAAGAGGACTTTACCCTATTTTGATTTTTAACATGAAAATTTAAATGCCAAGAACTTAGTTGGCTTAATTTTTAGTTTTAAATTATATTCTGTTCCTATCTATGTATACTACTCTGTGATTTAAAAATACTTAATAACTGGCACTAGTTGAAAATTTAAAAGCCAAATACTATTCTAAGCATCTTAATTTGTTCCTCAAAACACATACTGAGTCAGATACTGATGAATTGGATTTAGAAAGCAGTTCCAAGTTACACTGGAGGGAGGGATGGATTGTAATTCACACAGTTTGGCGACTGATTCCATACTCGCAAGCGCTACGCATCTTTGCTCAAAGTTTGGGTCTACGTTACAGCAGATATACAAAAGCAAAAAATAGACCCCACAGGGAAAGATCTCCCAGAGAGAGAGGTAAACCAGACAACTGGATCCAGTGTGATCCATGAAAGTACAGCACAGAAGCAGTAAGAAGGGAAAAAGGAAATACTTCAAAGAAGAGTTTTCAAGGTAAGCAATTGTGTGTGTGTGTGTGTGTGTGTGTGTGTGTGTGCGCGCGCACGCGCACACACATGAATGTGAGTGGAGGTGTGGGTGGCAGTGTTTCCGTGAAGCCAGAACATCGAGTGTGATAATGAAGGCACAAGGTAGCATGAAATAATTGTATAAATTCCAGGTTAGTGGTAGAGATGCGGTGTAAGATACAAGCAACTTAACCAAAAGAAAGAAACTTGGTGAGAAACAGGGTAATAGAGGGCTCTGGGGGCTTTGGGAAGACCTCTCATTCTGTAGGTGACATTGGGCAATAGAAGATTCTAATCAGTGAAGGAAACGTTTCTGTTGTAGAAAGATGATTGACTGCAGATTAGAGGAGGTGCATGGTGGAGGCACAGATGAAGTTATGAGGCGATCCTAATTCTCCTAGGTGGAGAGGACGTGGTGCTTTGTCTTAGCAGCATCCTTAGCATTGCTTAGGAAACACACGGTGAAAACAATTCAGGGGAAAATAGTGAACTGTACCATGGAAACAAAATACTGCCTAAAAGGGAGAGAAATGTGGGTCTGGTGCAGGAAGTTTGTACTGAAAGGATGTTTTGGCTTTTTCAATATGAAAAGTAAATAAGATAGAGGAGAGCTAATAAGCAGTTAGAACTTAAGAAAATGTCTCTGCTCAGAATTTCTAGATAATTGGGTATCGTGTTTCTGTATCAGGGAAAATTTCAGATGAGATGTGCAACCTCTCCAGGATGAGTTTTCACCAATGAGATAGGTGAAGCATATTGCCAAGGTGATTTACTTGTCCAAACTATGGAAACAGAATTTATCCCAGAAATCATTTGAGGACCACGGGAACAAGGGTAACTTGAGTCTGGTAAAAATTCTGGCATTCAGCGATATACCAGTTTCTTCTGTGTAACCTAACATTTAACCTAGTATGAGAATCTGTATCCTCTATGCCATCATTGTCATTGATCTCCTCTTCATTAAGTAAATCCTAGGCACTTACATTCACTTCACCCTACAACACCTTTAAGAATTGGACGCTATCACATTGTCATCTCTGTTGGTGTCCCTGATTTTTTTTCTAATTTAGATTATTTATTTTAAATTATTTATTTAATGTTTATTTACTTTTGAGAGAGAGAGACAGAGAAAGCATAAGTGGGGGAGGGATGGCGGAGAGAAAGGGAGATACAGAATACAAAGCAGGCTCCAAGGTCTGAGCTGTCAGCACAGAGTCTGACGCAGGGTTCGAACTCACAAATCATGAGCTCATGACCTGAGCCGAAATCAGAAGCTTAACCAACTGAGCCACCTAGGTGCCCCTATGTTACTTATTTTAGAAAGAGAGTGAGTGAGTGAGGAGGGAAGGGGCAGAGAGAGAAAGAGAACCTTAAGCAGGCTCCACACCCAGCACCGAGCCTGACGTGGGGCTTGATCCCACGACCCTGGGATCATGACTCAAGCTGTAATCAAGAGTCTGACGCTCAACCAACTGAGCAACCCAGGAGCCCCTCTCTCTGCTTTTAAAGTGATGAGGCAACACGGAGGAGTTAGTTACTAGACCAAGTAAATTCCTGATTCCCTACCCATTCTGTCTGAATTTGGAGCCCATGCTAAATTCCATGATTTGAAGACAATTCAGGGAAAGTTGGGATTAAGCTTTTGCTGTGTGATTCTAAGAGACGGGATCAGGAGAACAAGAAGACACGAGGAAGCTCCAAGGAGATGCATTTGGACTCCACAGAAGCACGATCTCCTTGACATCGGTGCTGATCCCAAATAATGGGCCCCTTGGGCGTCCCCCAGCTAAGACTAGATCCTTCCTGTGGCAAATGAGGAAGGGCGGGTTGGGTACTGACCCTGCCCTAAATGTCCGAACTCATCTAGTCCTTGTGATGATGCCACAGAACAGTTCTGTTACTATCGCTGCCATCTTACACGCGAGGAAAGTGAGGCACAAATGTGTTAGGTAACTGGCCTGATGCCAAAAGCCAGTGAAGGGAGAAGCCACCATCAAAGCCCACGCAGCCGGCTCCAGAGTCGGCTGCCCTGTGGAGATGATTCAGGCTTCGGAGCATATGGCTGAACTGAGTGAGTTTTGCCTTCCCTTCTAACCTTGAAACTCGCTGATCACATGCCCTCCGCTGACTGACACATCCTATGGAAACACACTGCATCTCCTTGATGTTACACTGCCTGTCACATTCGGAAATTCTGGGGGGGGGGAGGGGGAACTCTCTGAAGGTCATGCATGGGCAGGTGCTATAATATGAAAGGCACTGAAATCCTAATTTGAAGGAATGCTCCATTTGCATCTACATGCTGCTGTATGATTTATGACAGGGAGACTTTTCACAAAGGTAGAAAGTTTTACAGTGCGGGTGATTTTTCATTTTCTAATCTCAACAGGGGCTTGGAAATCAAAATAAAAAATTAATCACCTTATTTCGATTTATATTAGAAAGTAATTTAAGATAACGTCTCCAAAGTTTTTTTTATTTGACACACTAGTTGTCTTTTGTTGTAATCACATTATCACAAGTAGGTGAAGTCTCTAAAAGTGACCATGCAGAAAAAAAAATATTAAAAGCCCACACAGTCGTGATGTGTTGGTGAGTGAAGTCGTTCGCCATCATGAGAACAGCCTTATGTGCTAGTAGATGACTTAGTAACTTAACGTCCTTGGTACGGAAGGTAGTTGTTGAGACAAGTCATAAACCTTCATGGCATTGGATCCTTGCTAAATAATTTTCGAAATCCTCTCTTTCTTTTTCCCCAATTACTGCGTATGGAACTATCCCTAATAAAAAAAGAACAGAGTCTGTAAAGTGTTACTTCCACCCCTGTAGGTTGCAAAAAATACAAAGAATTGAAGACCACAATCATTCTATGCATTTTTAAATTACTCTTCCCACAGATTTTTATCTGAATATAATAAATAGATATTTTGTCATTCACGTGGAATAGCATGTTTATCTCCCTTCTCCCACAGTAGGCAGAGAACACAGCGGTAGTTACGGGAAGGAAGGCCGTGAGATACCAGTGTGAAAGATAATGCACACCTGGCTCATCTAAATAGGTTAGGAAATTTCATTTCCACCATATAATAACTCCTAGAGAGTCAACATTCTATTTGAGATGAAAACTCTCCCTGTCATAAATCATGAAGCCACATGTAGATGTAAGTAGAGCCTGCCTTCAAATGAGCGTTTCAGTTCCTTTCCTATAAAAAGGAAATTCTAGGATTTTGTTTCCATAGGTCAGCATAACTTGTCAGAGTTCGTTATAATCAGTGCTAATAATGTATCCACTTACATTATGTTTTTCCAAATGATGCAGTTTTACATGAATAAAATAGAAGTTTAATGAACAACAGACTGATCCCTGATTTCAACCGGGTCCCTACACTACAAACATGATGAAGTAATGAGCTGTAAAGGAGCCTAAACATGAAATTATGTCAGTGTATACACACAAGGGTTTGTATTTTTTTTGTTGGGAATCTCACAATTTTGATCACTTTTTTTTCCTCCTATAAAGAGTTTCCCATGTTGCGCTTCTTTATTTTTCGCACAGTTGACCAACAAGGTTAGCATGCAGTGGAGTTTTCGGAGCTGGGTACCTTTACACCGCAAATAGCTTCAGAGCTAAGTGGACGTTCTAAAGAGGTCCGTCAAGTATGTGAAGACACAAGATGCCGTGTGAGGGCTGTCGCCATGCCATATGCTAGTGTCGTTTCTAGTGCATTTGAAAATTAGGGTCTCACAAGATTTACCGCTCTTAAAATCTCTGCTGGCGTGGAATTTGCCATGTTTGCAAATCAGCAGAAAAGGAGCTCCGATCGCTTCTTTCCAAATTTCAGGTTAAATGGAGGCACAAGAAATTCCAAATTGGCTCAACTCTTAGCGAAAAATCTATGTTAAATACTCGAAATGTGTGGGTAACTAGGGGTAGCTGGGAAATTGCTAAACCGTTCACATTTTTTTGGCATGCAGACAGCAGTATGACTTAGGGATTCACCTGCCTCAGTCTAACCTCCAATACCGTTTTCCAAAGCAAGTCTCCTATTTTTCTAAATATCTTAATACTCATAAATAATGTCATGAAAATGACCAGCAATTATTCATCATAATTGCAACTGGGAGACTACTCATTGTGGGCTTTCAATTTATTTTACAATGTATTTTAGATGCCTAGAACATTTACATAGGCATGCGTGTGTACACATACATACGTGTTTGTATGTTATATGCATACATAAAGAAGACTTCACCATTTAAAGAATAGTGTGAGCAAACAAAAACACTGTATTTGCACTGAGAATGGGATCCTAACTTGACTGAAACAATTCCAGCAAGAAAAGGTGATTAACAGCCATGTATCAATAGCTGTATTAATCCGAAGCCCCTACTGCCAACAGTCTTATATTTGTCTCTCTGAGTTTCCAGATGGATGGTGGCTGAGAGGACATTGTGTTTCTCTGTAGCAATTAGTTTTTTCTTAGGATTATTTTTCAACCATCAGAAGTATGTATGCTTAGCAAGAGATTCATTTCATTCTTCTGTATGACATGAATGGCATTTCTTTGGTGTTTGGCCATTTAGTCCAAAGCACCAGCTGGCAAACAAATCAAGATAATTTTTGTTTATTTTCTTGGCTAGTTTCCTATATATTGCATGCGGAAGAGATGCTTTTTAAATTATGTTACTGAACAGAAATGTTGGGTCCTAGCCTGGAAATTTATTAATGGTTATTAAGATATCAGATCACAACATGGTGTGTGGTTAAAGTTCCAAACAACAGGTGTCTGTTTTCTCTTTCCTACGGTGGTGATTGTTGTTTTCAAACCTATCTAAAAACTATGTCTTAGTGCAGCAAAAAGCAGACCTGAAAGTAACAGGTTTTTTAAAAAAATTTGTTCAATGTTTATTTTTGAGAGAGAGAGTGAGAGAGAGAGAGACAGCACCCGCACGAGAGCACAAGTCAGGGAGGGGCGGAGAGAGAGGGAGACACAGAATCCAAAGCAGACTCCAGGCTCTGAGCTGTCAGCACAGAGCCCGACACAGGGCTCGAACCCACGAACAATGAGATCATGACCTGAGCCGAAGTCGGACACTTAACCAACTGAGCTACCGAGGCTCCTGCAAGATTTTTTTTTTTCATTTCACAATACTTTTTGCCCAAAGCTGTATAGTATCAGAGTAGAAATTTTAATTAATGCCTTGTTAAAATGTCTTCCAATGCTTCAGGAAAATGGGCATTTTAAGATTGAGGTTAATTTTAGAGCCTGGGCCACTGAAACAAACACATGTGCAGTCCTTGAAATAGGACTTTTTATGTGACTTAATTGGAATTACGTTTCTTTCTGCATGGTGGTGCTGTACAAATGAGATGGCACCATCTGCTGCTGTAGAATGAGCCTTTTCGTCCCTCTAAGGCTTGTGCCCTCATCTGTAACCAGGGTATCCTGGGTACCAACCTTTCATGGCAGATAGGAGTGTGATGCTATGCACCAGAAGCAATGGGCCACTTGCTGACGCATGGCGGTGTGCGACATTGGACACGTGCACAGACGACTTTCTTTGAAACTTGAGAAAAACATCTTCACTGGCATGCATGAGGCATTGTGGTAAACATTTATAAACAACCATTCATTTAGTCTACATAACAATCCTATACATATATATTTTTTAAAGTCTACAAAACGTTAAACAACATGCCCAAGGTCCTATAGCCATTGGGCAGCGGATCTGAGATTCACATGTTCCTTGCGTTCCAACTCCATGCTCTCCCTCATATTCTTTAGCTAATTGTTACAAATATCATCGATGGGGACATATGTAAATATATAAATACATATATATAAGAAATATAAAGTAATTGC
The DNA here is from genome assembly GCA_028646485.1 of Cryptoprocta ferox. Taxonomy (NCBI): domain Eukaryota; kingdom Metazoa; phylum Chordata; class Mammalia; order Carnivora; family Eupleridae; genus Cryptoprocta; species Cryptoprocta ferox. The sequence goes on from CM053563.1 coordinate 46,103,130, forward strand.
TTATGTGTATAAATTGATTTCCATTTATAATTTTCTTATATATAGATAGGTTACTAAGAATTAGAAAAGAAGCCTGCATTCTTTTCACTGCCACGGTAAAGAATAGAGGACAGCAAAAGGAAAGTTTTATTAAAGTACTCATCCAAGGAAAGATAGTCAAGAGAGACAATGGCCGGGGATAGACCAGAGTGTGGGCTTGCATCAATTCTTTCTAGTGGTTGGGTCATAGGGTCACACATTTGAGTGACAGGCCTGAATTACATAATGGCATAAGATGGGTGTCCCTTCCCATGATATATTTGACATGCCTGCAGGGGGTAGAGAAACCTCAACATTGTTTCTTTTTTTCTTTTTTTAACTTGCAGCATAATTTAATTTTCTAGTTTTTTTCTTTTTAACAACTTTATTTTTTTAAATATAACTTATTGTCAAATTGGTTCCCATACAACACCCAGTGCTTATCCCAACAAGTGCCCTCCTCCATGCCCATCACCCACTTTTCCTTCTCCCCCACCCCCCATGAACTCTGAGTTTGTTCTGAGTATTTAAGAGTCTCTTATGGTTTGCCTCCCTCCCTCTCGATAACTTAAAAAAAAAAACAACAACCCACATCGTTTCCATTCTAGAGACAAAGGCCAGATCAGGACAAGTGGCTGCTTTCTGGGCAAAGTGTAATATGCACAACAAATTTAACTCTTCCTCTGCCAGGATGTCGTAACTGCAAACTAACTTCTGGGCCGGTTGAGTGGCGCTATACCAGGGCTGTCCTCAGGTCTTCATCTGGGGCTCTCATCAGGACGTCTAAGGTCCATCCTCCTATCGCTCAAGCCTCGCTTCCTGCCTAACAGAAATGTGGACGTAGTATATAAAGGCATAACATAGCAATAGCATGTGTGCGTGCATCCCTCTGTGTGTATGTAAATTGCTTTATTTTCCCTCGATTGTTTGGGATTATTCACAATGTTGCCCAGACATTGGCGCTCACTTTCCTGGAGGCCGTACTACTGGCCTGTTGCAAAGGTCACTGGGCTGGGAGTTAGAGAGGGCTGTTTCAGGTTGACGCTTTACTTTCTGCACCTACAAAATGAGGGTGTTAGGTCGAAGGGCCATTCAATTTCCAAGATGGCCTGATCGTAGGGAGGTGCTAAAGATTTTCTCTCCCTGCGCTGTGGTGGGAGAGGAAAGGAGACGGGTATCAACAGACATTTCAAGAAACATTACCATCTGCCATGACTTTTACAACAATTCAAAAAGAACAATAACAACCGCAAAATTCCTGATCAAAGCCGTGGCTGAATTTATGAATTTGATTTTCATGCAAATTCAGCTCTGAACACGAAGTGAGTCGTGAAATGGAATTTGAAGGGGTCGTGCTCCGCGCTCATGACTGACTGCAACATCCATCTGCCCCGCTCTCCGCGCACACCCCCATCCTCACACGGAAGAGATCATTGAGGCTGATGTGTGTCAGATGCTGTAAAATGGAGTTAATCATTTGAGAATGGAAAAATGAAGTTGTTTTTACACTGATAATGAAACTCCTATTTGTTTTAGAGATTCCCGCCCCCACCGGGAACCTTAAAATACTGCAAAATCTTACCTTTGAAAAACTACATATAAATATATCTTAGGAATATGTTTGAATGCCTGTAGAAAAGTCTGTAGAGAGAATCGGTAAAAATTTTGATTTTCTGCTAAAAACATTGTAAAAGTTTATGAAAAATAATAACAGGAAAGGAGGGAAGCTATATTTATAAAGAAATTTAACATCTTTTATTCCAGTAAGAAAGATGAGAAAGTAAGGAAACATCTATAGTAAATATGGCTGTAATGTATCTCTAAACTTAATATATGGAACTTTTAATGATTTAGGATAACGGTGCTTTCAAGGGTAATGAATGATTTATAAATTTTAAATGAACTGCTTACTCAGGTTAATAATTTTTATAATTAATTGCCTACTTAATAATTTTTATCTTCCATCCAAATGATGAGTCTTCACTGTTTTGGTATTGTCTAGGTAAATATGACTCTCACACCGAAAGAACTTAATTAATGCTATAATTTACATGATTTGCTCAACTGTTACTTTATATTTTCCCCTATACTTGGTGATTGAGAAGTTTCAAGCATTATTTGTCCTGAAAGTTTATTCCCATTTTGTCTCATAAATTCAAAATCAATTTATTATTGTGTGTTCTGACAGGCTGTGTCCTATTTCCCAGGGTAGATAGTCTTCACCCAGAAGGTGCGCTATTACACTTCTCGGACAAACAAACAAACAAACATAAAAAAGAAATATGTCCAAGTAACTCCAAAGGTCTAAAACTGAAATCAGTGTTCAAGCTCTTTTTATATCTAGATACCTGAGATAATAAATATCAGCCCTGAGCGCTTGCAAGGTAATCTCACAATTACAGGGGAAGCTTTTGTGTTTTAAATATGATTTGCAAAGCTTGGCCTCTTGTAACTCCTCTGTTATTTTCCCCATTCAAACAGTATCGTGCTTCTGTATCTGTCAACCTAGCGACCAGAAGAGAATGTGTAATGGATTTCTAGACTTTGTTTATGTTTTTTAATTTCTCTCCTTTACCATAGTTGTATTAACATTATTTAATCATAGGCCTGGATGTTTACTTTTCTAACAACAGGATATTATTCATTCCGAACACACACTTTTCGTATTAGCCAAGGCTTTCTGAAATCACTCTGGCGTGTCAGTTGAATGTATAATTAGGCATTTTTCTAAATACACAATAATTACGCAGCAGAAAATTCTACCACTTCTGTTTCTTAGTTTTAACATACCCAGAGTGGTTGGTAACTTAAAAAAAAAAATAAGACCCAAACTTTTTAGGTGGATTTTAAAGTAAGCTTTATATTGAAGCATAATGTCCATAAAGAAAAATGCACAGATCCTAACTATACAGTTCAGTGAATTGTCACCAAGTGAAGGCATGCAGGTGGCCACCAGAGAACGTTTCCAGTCTAATTCCTTACGGTGGTTACAATAACCCACGCGTGAACTTGACGCTCACTTCTACCACCATTGTACCTCTTTCATTAGTGTCCCATGAATGAGATCATAAAGGCTCTTTTGTTTTGGGCTGGTTTTTCCCAACCTTCTGGTTGAGGTCTATCCATGTTATTATGTAAGACACGATATGATTTTTCTCCCCGCTCTGTAGGGCTGTGTCACAGAAACACATACATGGGGGAATAGAGCCTCCAGCATCGACGAGGCTTGAGCAGCTGACTGATACACCTCTTCTACATATTAAATGTGCATCTGTGGATATGTGGGAAATGGACTGAAGTCAGGCACAGCACAGCTGGCCAGAGCTGTTGTAAGAGGTGGGGACAGCTTGAATTAAGAATGTGGCATTAGGGAGGAGAGAATTGACTGATTTTTTTTTTGACATCAATTATAAGGTTTTTCTGATTAGCTGGGTGTAGGAGTTGAGAGTAAAAGAACTGGGAAGGCCTTTTTTTGTTTGTTTTTAAATGACTTTATTGAGGTATGACTGACATACAAAAAGCTGCATGTGTTTAATGTATACAGCTGGACGAGTTTGGAGATAACTATTTGTGAAACCATCACCACAGTTGCTTAAAGCAAAAAAGCAAATCAAAGTCTGTTTTTTATTTTTAAAATTATTTTAGAGAACACGAGCAGCAGAGAGTGAGACAGAGAGAGAGAGAGAGAGAGAGAGAGAGAGAGAGAATATCTGAAGCAGGCTCCATGCTCAGAACAGAGCCCAACATGGGGCTTGATTCCATGACCCTGGGATCATGACCTGAGCCAAAATCAAGAGTCGGACATTCAATCAACTGAGCTACTCAGTAGCGCCCCCTCCTTTTTTTTTTTTTAATTTAAACAAAATATCTAGGTGACATTCTTTTTATTGAGATCAGTTTCAGAAGATCAGGAATGTCAAGGTGTCCGTCCTGGACATGGCATATGGGAGATGTCTATGAGATCTCTGTATCCAAATGTTGAATAGGCATTTGGCTGAATGTGCTTGGAGCTCATCAGGCTGAAAATGTAAACTGGGAACTGTTGATTTTCTGGGTAGTATTTAAAACCATGGGAATGGTCATGATCATCTAGGAATTGAGTAGAGAAGGAGTAGAGAAGATGTAACCTGAGTCTTGAAAGCAATTCAGTATGCAAGGGATCATATGCAAAGGGAAGCTTGAGAAAGAGACAGAAGTATTTCAGAGTTATAGGGGGAACCATGGCCAGGGTGATAAACCACAAGCCAAGAGAGGCGGAGAATGGGGTCAACCGAATCCAATATCCATGAGCTGTCTGGTAGGATCAGGGCTAAATAATGTCTGCGGATTTTGCAGAATGGGTGTGTGAATCTGGCAGCTTGGAGTGGGATAGGAACACTGAGGAAATGGAGACCATTGGGTGTAGAGTACTTTTTTGAGAAATTGCCAACAAAGGGAAGTAGAGGATAGGGTGGTAACTGGTGGGTGTGAGGTTCAAGAGTTTCTTTTGAAGTTAGAAATGATTAAGTGAACTGAATGCTGACAGGAATGATTAAGTTGAAAGAGATCCAAGACCCTGAACAGACAGACAGGTGACCCAGCACCCAAGAGAAATTATTCTCCAACCTCTATCATCCGATGGAGCTCCAGAAGCAACTTCAAGTGGCTGGGGAGACCCAAGAGGTTGAATTTCCCCAAGGTATGCCTGAAAGGCTCCCCAAGGAAGCTCTTAATCACCTGTGCTGAGAGAGTAGTCAACCCACATGCAAAGGATCCACAATCATAGCACCAGGAGAGGGATTGATAACTCCCCTCCCCCATTTCTGCCCCTCTTGCTTCACCTCTCCTATTACCTCGGGAGAGTAAATGCCCAAAGTGTCTCATCACCCACATAAACCATGCCAGTAATAAACTTTTTTCCAGTAGTGATATTTCAGGTTTCTTATTAGAGACCATTTACTTTAGCAACTTTGTTCTCACTGCCTAACCTGGGCGCTGTGATGTTTGCTAACAGACTAGTGCTTATCTGTATTCTCCTCTGCTCTGGAAGAGAGACCAGAGACAACCTACCATGTTTTGTCCTTCCATTTACCCAATACTGATTTAACAGGTATTTTTTTTCATTGTTTACTTATTTGAGAGAGCACATGAGCCTGAGCAGGGGAGGTACAGAGAGAAAAGGAGAGAAGGAATCCCAAGTAGGTTCACATTGACAGCATAGAGCCCAAAGCAGGGCTCCATCTCATAAACTATGAGGTCATGACCTGAGCTGAAATCAAGAGTCCAACACTTAACCGACTGAACCATTCAGGTGCCCCAATTTAACAAGTGTTTATTAGACATTTTTAAGTTCTTAGGGTACTTGGTAATGGCTGACCCACAGAAGGCAATACAAGTAAATTTGTTGAATGAATAAGTGAATGCATGCACACATGAATGAATGAAGTCTTGTAGAAGGAGTAATCGGAGTTGTGTTTGGTAGTAATTATATGTCTAGAGTACATTCTTTTTTTTTTTTTTTTTTTAGTGTTTCTATTTATTTTGAGACAGAGTATGTGGAGGAGGGGCAGAGAGAGAAAACCCCAAGCAGACTCCATGCTGTCAGCTCAGAGCCCTACATGAGGTTCAATCCCAATGAACCGTGAAATCATGACCTGACCAGAAATCAAGAGTCAGAGACTTAACTGACTGAGCCACCCAGGTGTCCCTGGAGTGCATTCTTTGTTACCTTGAACTTTGATATTGATGTACTGTGAATAATGTTTTATCATATATTAAAACGGTTCCACCCTTTACAAAACTTTGAATCTATAATGGGATTACACGAATATTTAAAACACCATCTTTATTTCAAAATCTTTCCAATACTTAATTGCATTGTTTTATGAAACAAGCTAATGTTCCCCAGGCTCACATAATATGCCAATATAAACAGCACGTGAGAATAATTCTAAGAGACTTTTAATTTTCTAAAATCCATTCAAAAGAAAATTTCAGTGACCAACTAGGGTTTCCATCAAGGTGCTAGAATGGAGAAACTCTTCTGGCCTAACCAAAGGTCCAACTAGAATTGCTCAAGAACTTATTTGCTGTTGGGGGCTCAAGATGGTCACAAAATACTCCAATTAAGCACCTTAGAAAGTACATTTTCGGGGCGCCTGGGTGGCTCAGTCGGTTAAGCGGCCGACTTCAGCTCAGTTCATGATCTCACAGTTCGTGGGTTTGAGCCCCGCATCAGGCTTTGTGCTGACAGCTCAGAGCCTGGAGCCTGCTTCTGATTCTGTGTCTCCCTCTCTCTCTGACTGTCCCCCGCTCATACTCTGTCTCTCTCTGTCTCTCTCTCTGTCTCTCTCTCTCTCTCCCTCTCAAAAATAATGTTAAAAACATTTAGAAAGTACATTTTCTATTTTCTGGCATGAAGGTGTCTATTTTTTGGGGTGTGGTGAAGAACCCCAAAGGTAGAGAGGTCTGTGGGCTCACATTTACTTTAGAAACAACATGCAAATATATTGGAGCAGTATATTTACTGCTATTATCTTTTTCTTTCTTAGATAAGGATAATATCTTTCTTCTCCCCTCACCCCATCACCCCATGTCCAATCTCAGAAGAAGGTCTGAGCAGGTGTGGGGTTGGTTACATTGTGAAATATTTTCCCTAAACTTCACCCCAAATCGTGTGTGGTTTTGAGAAGACAGGTTTTATTCATGCTTCCTACCCAGAATTGAGAGTAGCATCTGGCTTCTAGGAAAAGCACAATATTTTCATTAACAAAATGAAGACCTGTAAGAAGTTCTTCCAGCATCAATTCATGAGCAATAGATTGAATGGGGAAGTAATGACTGAGGCCCAGAACTGTCCCGGAGGCCTGTTGCCATGCGTGCTTTATCACAGGTGTTCAAGGGAAAGAGATAGTAGGGAATGTAAAGGTATTTCCCTGGCCTGGGGGACTTCCGGTTTCCAGATCAGCATGTAAGGAGCTTGGAAGTCTCCACTGTCTCTTAACAGCAAGCGTGAAGATCAACAGTTCTTGGGTTCAGCAGAGAGGGGGCGACACAGGCAAACAGCGGGAGCACAGCTTCCCAGAGTGAGTCAAGGGTGGAAACCAGGCAGGAACCAGGCCTGCGGTAGGGGCCTAGGCTGTAACCCACCAACTGCCAGACAAGTCAGTGTTCCAAACTCTGGGGGGCCTATTGCTAACAGCGTCCCCACAACAATATGAGATTTTATCTTCGGGAGCTCAACCAGGTACTCACAGTAAATACCAGGGAAAAAAAAAAATCTCTGCACTGACAGCACGGACACTGACATGGGGCTTGATCTCCCTAACTGTGAGATTATGACCTGAGCTGAAATCAAGAGTCAGTCGCTTAAATGACTGAGCCACCAAGGTACCTGATGCTTCTTTAAAACATGTATCTCCTTTACATTTTGTGCATTTATTTCCCCAAATTGATGTCTATTTATGAAACCTTAAACCTTTCTTGCAACATCTGAAAGGCATGTGTGTTTATACCTGCTCCTACTCAGGTATGAGTATGCACAGTATCTCCTTGCATACATGCACTGGGGAGGGGAGGGGAGAGGAAGCGGGGTACACATGCGGCCGCGGATGGAGGTAATGACGGGCTCTGTACTCTGTCGTACTCTGTGCTGTATAGTTGAGACTCACGTTGAGCTCTTCAGTGGTCACACCCAATTCAAAATGCACATTTTTTATGGGCACCTTGGTGGCTCTGTTAGTTGAGCATCCAACTCTTGATTGCGGCTCAGGTCATGATCCTAGGGTCATGGGATCGAAACTCATATCGAGCCCAGGGTTGGGCTCCCCACTGAGTGTGGAGTGTGGAGCCTGCTTGAGATTCTCTGTCTCTGTCTCTCTCTCTCTCCCTCTCTCTCCCTCTCTCTCCTTCCCTATCCCCCTCCCTCCCTCCCTCCACCACTCTTCCTCCCTCTCTCTCTCAAAAGAATTAAAAATTTTTTAAATGCACATATTTTACCCATCTATAACCAAGTAAATGCAAAGCTCCAAGAGCTATCTACACAGCTATCATTTTTGCCAGAAAGCCTTCTGCCAGTGCAAGAGAACAGAGCGGTTAGTGAGATGCCATTAGGTTTCTCTCCAGTCCTGAGTCTGTTAAACCCCCTGGCCTGCATGGTCTCTGGGGCTTTGGCCGCAGATAATAGTTACAGCCACTGCACACAGGCATAGACACTTGTGTCCCATTTGGTCATTTCCGTTCAGACTCTTACCTTTTCTTCACCACTCTGAGCGATACACAAAGAATAAAAAGAAATTAACAAAAGTGATTGATTTACGCAAGGGGCATAAGAACTTCCAGGCAACGTAAAAACGGGCTCCTCTGTAGGCCGTGGCTGGAACTGAGGCAGACTGTTGATGGAGTCATGAACCCATGTCCCCCAGAGCACTGGGGGTTCATTTAAAGTAACAGGCTCTACACAACTTTTTCTGCACTGGTGGTTTGAAGAGCCTTGAAAATCCACTGAGTGATTTTTTTCCTTTAGCCAAATATCTGTTTCTTAAGGCATGAAAATTAAGAGTATCCGAAAGAAAGTAGGGTCGTTATTCCCCTTTGGTGGCTCTATGTCTGCTGTCTCACACGATGCCCTGTGGCTGCATGTTGGTCTGAAGGATATGAGATGTGGCTGATCCAAATGAAGATGTGCTATAAATGGAAAATACACAGTGAATTTTAAATGTGTCATATGATTTTTAATGTAAAATATCCGTATTTTAAAAATATTTATTGCATATTAAAATACCATTTTGGATATCTTGGATTAATTAAAAAAATTTTTTTAACACTTACTCATCTTTGAGAGACAGAGTGCAAGTGGGAGAGGGGCAGAGAGAGAGGGAGACACAGAATCCGAAGCAGGCTCCAGGCTCTGAGCTGTCAGCACACAGCCCGATGTGGGGCTTGAACTCACAGACCGTGAGATCATGATCTGAGTCAAAGTCAGATGCCCAACTGACTGAGCCACCCGGGTGCCCCTTGGATCTCTTGGATTAAATAGGATATGTTATAAAAGTCAATCTCATTTGTTTCTTCCTACGTTAAGTGTGGTTACTAGAAATGTTTAAATGATCTAAGTGTCTTGCCTTATATTTCTATTGGTCACGGCCACTCTGTGGACTTCTATTCTTCAACAGTAAAAAAGAAGACATGAGCTAAGTCATTCTTGCCCTTTATGTTTTCCTCGGGCAGAGATCCCATCTCCGCCACACTCTTGAAACCCTCATCTACCGTGCCTGAGGCTATGGAGTGGATGGAGAGCCTTCAGATGCTTCCTAGTTCCTGTAAAAATAAGTAGTGGTATCCTTTCACATCTAAATTTGAGCCCTTTTGCTCTCAGACCCCTATTATTTATCCTGCAAAATACAAGTTGGAGCAATATGGTTAAGGTCCGTTTCCTGATCAGTGCCCTGCACGCGCGTCAAGTCCAGTTCACTCTAGAGTCTCATTGCTGTGTCATTTGACCACTGAGGCCTGTTGGTTGCATGCAGCAGAAAAAAACTCTGGATGACAGAAGCAGAAAAAGAATGCACTGGAAGGACATCCAATGCCTACAAAAGTGGCCAGAAGATCAGAGAGTAGGCTTAGTGGGTTGGCGGGAAATGAAAGAGGGGACAGTCTCCTCCACTAAGTAATTAATGTCCATGTTTTCACTGTCCCTGTGATTGTCTCTCTCCCTCAAATCCTTCATGGGAGCATGTGATCAGTATGGTATGGTGATCCATGCCCATGGCCTCACCGCTACAAGAGGCTTAAGCTGACCCGCTGGGAGGCAAATCCCCACCCACGGTCAGGAGTCACATGGTGGGGCCTGTCCCAAATGTGAGAAAGGCATTCAGACTCTGGGTATTAATTTTTATTAACAAGTATCCCTACAGATCTCTCCAGAAATATCCCTTCTGCGGGACAGAACAGCAAACAGTAAATTTGGCAGTAGGGCTAACACAGAAATTTGAAATTCATATTTTTAGTGGAAAAGATGCTGGTGTGTTAAACACAGCATGGTTTTAAAAGCATCAGCTTATGAAAATAAACTGTGATTTAGATTGAACAAAAATTTCCCGTGCATCCCAAAATTAAACCGGCCCTCTCAATGTGTTTCTAATGAGGATTGAATCTGAGTTTCAGAAACTTTCGATTTTTTCAATCTACAGACATTTATTGACCTATTAGTCTTAGTTCAGCCTCTAAGAATGAAAGATCAAGGAACAGCGGATAATTGCATATAGACATTTCCATTAAAGGAGACCATGTAGGGCTTTCTGCAGTTGTTAATGGTCTGTTGACACTCAGTAGGAAAGAAACTCGTTATATTCCTGACTTTATAGAGAACTATGCCTGTAATTAGCTAGACATTGCTTAGGGTACTCATTTAATTGCAATTATCAAATTTTAAAAACCCCCTTTGCTTTACTTAAAAATATATACCATCAAAGCAATTGGTGCACATCCAAAGAATGAATAGCGCTACAGGGCTGGCTTATCATGAAAAGCCCAAACTTTTCTAACCGGTCATTTCTTGCCCTCACCTACTTTAACCATTTTTAAAATTTCTATTATTGCACAGGTAATACACACAACTTTAAATACAGCATTCATACTGCAATTAAAAAAAAATCTATTACCTAGACCCAAGGCACCAAATGACAACATTCCCACTTTGTATCTCACAGTGTATTGATTCCAGATCATCACAAACAACTGTAATTGGTGGGTACAAAGTAAAGATCACAATGGAAGAATAAAAAGGGAGTGAATCAGAGGTTTTCCAGTGACCACTTGCTGGTCTGATTGGGCGTCACTCACTCGGCCTCTTCCTGCAAGGGGAACACTTGGGGTAAATTGTCAAGATGCCTGCGCATGCATTGGGGTCTTTCTATGAGAATGGAAGGGACCACTCCCTTCTTCCTGAGCTGGTGTGTGGCCCAGGGGCTGTTACACTCTCCTTCTGGAACCGCCGGAGCAAGAGCTACTTACTCTCTCCCCAAACTTGGTCTAGTTTGTCTCGGGTCTGTTGACAGCTCAGCAGCCAGAATGCAGCTGCTGTTTGCAGCTCGGTTGTTTTCCCTTAGAAAACTCAAGCCAAGAGAAAAATGTGAAGGAAGCAGAATATTTTATTTTTGGCACCTGCTCACCTACTCAGGCTTTAATGTCATAAATTAGAAGAATCGGAAGGGTAGGACATAGCAAGCCCCGTGGTATGGATGTCGAAAACCAAATCAGGGGACTAGTCCTCTATTATTTGAAGCAAAAGCTAGAATTTCTCTGCTTTTTGTTGCTGTATGGGTGTGCACGCATGTTTTGTATACACATGCACGAATATTGGTAGAGATAATGCTCTAATTAAATACACTTTGCAATGATACTTTGGAAAACACATGAATAGTTTAACAGTTTAAACTATCTACTTAATTATCTAAGTGATAAAAGCTCAGGTATTGGTAAAATTTCTGCCCTCTTGACACAAAATCGGATTTCTTGCACTAGTTCCCATTTTTATAAATGGCAATTGTCATCCTTTTGATGGCTCTGGTCAAAACACGTGGAACTATCCTTGGTCTTCCGTGTTTTATCACTAGTTACAACCAATCCATCGATAAAACTGCTCCAGCTGTACAATATGTTGACAGCCCAACCATTTCTCCGCACCTTCCACGATTAGCTTTGCGGCCCAACACCATCTGTTATTGGAGTTTTGCACAAACTGTTCTCCCTCCCTTCATTCACATTTGTGTTAAATTCCCAGTCTGATCATTGTAATGTCCCTGCCACGTCTCTGTCTCATGTTGGCTTTCTGTCTTCAAGTTGTGTGTGTGTGTGTGTGTGTGTGTGTGTGTGTGTTTTGTCTTTTGGTGTGTCTTATAATTTTTAAATAGCCAGACACGATGCACTGGGTAAAAGGAACTGCTTTAAATAGGTAACATAGCTGGGAGGTATGGGTGGAAGAGAATGTTCTATAGCCTGTGCCTCTGGCCTGTGAACCTCGCGTGTCTTCCACTGTTTTCTCTCCCTGCCAAGCAGGACGGGATGGCCAGAGTGGGCAGAATTTGGGTATTACCCTTCTCCCGTGTGGATGCTCAAGTTGGCTACCTCCTTGCCAGGGGTCTGTTAGGCTCTGGGAAGTAGTTTCTCCTGAAGGCAGGCCTCCTTAAGAACAGAGTGCTCTCGTGTGTTTTTATATTTATTAATTTTTAACAAATTCTTAAATTTGTTTAAATTATAGTTAACATACAGTGTAATATTAGTTTCAGGTGTATGATACAGTGATACACAGTGATCAACAGTTCTGTGCAACCCCCCGTGCCCATCACAAGTGCCCTCTTTCATCCCCACTTCCTGCTTCACACGTTCCCCTCTGGTAACTATCAGTTTGTTCACTATAGTTAAGAGTCTGTTTCTTGGTTTGCCTCTTCTTCCCTTTGCTCAGTATTTTTTCTTAAATTCTACACATGAGTGAACTCCTATGGTATTTGTTTCTCTGACTTATTTCACAATATCCTCTCTAGCTTCATCCATGTCATTGCAAATGGCAAGATTTCATTCTTGATGGCAGAGTAATATTCCATTGTACATACATACCACATCTTTATCCATTCATCAGTTAGCGGACACCTAGGCTGTTTCCATAATTGCCTATTGTAGATAATGCTGCTTGGTGTGTTTTTAACCGTTCCTCACTCCGTCCCCACTTCTGCTTCCAGAAGAGAAGCTTGGGATTCTCTCTCTCACTCTCTCTTTATCTCTGTCCCTCCCTTGCTCCCTCTCTTTCTCTAAGTAAATAAATATTAAAAAAAGGGGCATGTTTTATTTTTAAAAGAATTTTTAATCCTTGAAAAAATGTTCATCTTATTGAGGTACACTTAATATACAAAAACCTGCCCATATTTGATATGTACATTTTGATAAGTCTGGACATGCAAGTACCCATGACACCACTGCCACAATCAAGGTAGTAAACGTATCCATCACCTCCAAAAGATTTCTTGTGTCACTTTGCATTTTTATTTTTTGTGGTAAGAACATTTCACATAAGATCTAACCTCTTCCTAATATATTATCTTTTGTGGCATGTATTCCTATGTATTCTTTCCATAGTTACTAACTGCCAACATTTTTTTCAGTCTTGAATCAAACATGCAATAGGCCAAAAATAAGACACATGCCATCCCTACCTTTAGGAAAGCAAAATATGCTTCATTAGCTAGGCATTTGAAATATATCAAACCTGAGGCATAATATGGCTTATACTAAAGAATTTAGCCTTTGTTTAAAGGCTTCAGGAAGGATTTAAAGAACCTAACTGGTATAATTACATGTGTGTATAGGAAATATTAGGCTATAGGTGAAAATGAAAGAGAAGAACAGAGTGAGTCAGGTGGCAAGACCAGAAGGAAGCGGTTATGTTCACAAGGTGGGACATGGTGGTACCCGAACCAGGGCCTGGGAATATGAATGAAAAGAACCAGAAAGGTTTCAGAAATATTTGGGATGTGAGCTGGCCTGACTTGGTGATTAGAAGATCTATAGCTGAGATGAAAAAGAAGAAAGAGACAAGATCTCTCCACAGAGAATTTAATAATGTGTGTACTGAAATTGAATATATAACTCAAATACAGTCTCAAAACCTCCTAGAGAGGCCAGCTTCTGCTTGTCAGTCAGGATTTCACGTATGTAGCATCATAATGAGTCAACAGATGTCATTGTGTTATGATTTAGTATTTAATAAAGTGACAGGAGACAAGGGGTTCTAGTAAGAAACTTTTCTCAGCTTTCACAGGTAAAAGCTGGTTTTGAAACCTGGTGTATTAGCTAGCTATTGCTAAAACAACCTACATTTATTATCTCACGTTTTCTGCGTCAGGATCCAGGAGTGACCTAGTTGGAGCCTCATGTCAGTGGCTAATGAAGATGCCATCAATCTATCAGCCAAGGTATCAGTTTCACTTGAGGCTCAACTGAGGAAGGATCCCCATTTTGACCTCCTGGGGCTGTTGGCAGAATTCAGTCCCTTCGCAAGCTATTGGGCTTTGCAGCAATTTATTTTTTCTTTCTTCTTTTTGCTGGCTTGCAGACAGAGGGTGCCCTCAGGTGTTTATGACATGGTCTCTTCATAGGCCATTCCACAACATGGCAGCTGGCTTCTTCAAAGGCAGGAAAGGAGAAAATGTCTCCTTGCAAGACAGTTGTTATAATCTTACATAATGTGATCACATCTAGCCTGTCATCGCCGCTGTGTTCTACAGGTTAGAAGGAAGTCACAGGTCTGGCCCACACTCAAAAGGAGGAGGTTATACAGGACTATGAGGAGGTGGGGAAACACAGGAGTAACATAGATGAATGCAATTCCCGTAAGCCCCTAGGGTGTTATTCCTAGCGAACCCTCAAGCATTTAAGGACAAAGTAATACCTAATGTGAGACAATGGTATCGTACAAACATATCTTTCTTGTCTCTGCCTACCTTCTCTGTTTCTGTTTAATATATCAAAAGTTTTGTTTGTAAACTTCAAGTAAGTAATTATCCAAAACTAGTTGACTCATAGAAAATAGAACATTATCTTCCAAAGCGGTGAAAATTATGTCGCTGAAGCTCTGGGGATATCGTTGTGAGCAAGGAAAATAGAAGCTTACGGGGAAAAAAATGTGTCTTAGTAACAGGGTTTCCAGTAATTCAATTCAACTTCTTGAAGCCTCTTTCTATTCTAATACCCTTTGGTATAATCCCTGATGAGTATTCTGTGTGTGCAGTAACACAAACAGGCATCCATTTGGCACAATTTGAGTACTGACTGGCACCAAATGTGTAGAGGAGATCACAGAACTGTTCTTCCCGTTGGCTGTTCATTTTTTCTACCCAGGCTTCCTGAGCAGGATGAGAGGGAAATAATAACTCAATATTTCTAATACCACACTTGCATCAGCAGTGAATGTAGATCTGTTTGGTTCCATGCATGTGATTTATGAAATTCACCTATAACAACCATGTCAGAGCCCAGCTAGCAAATGGCGCAGCACATGTAGTCTTGTATATGGTGTCTGTTATCCATTTCTCAGCCATTATGGGCCACGTCCTTGCCTAAGACTTTGCTACAACTGGTAAGCTGACTTCCATTTTAATACCTTCTTTTTCCTCTGCTTGGCTTTAGGTACGTAGAGGTGGCTGCTGTCAGGTGTTCTGATAATTATTTAGCTCAGAATCGAAAGAGTTTCAAATCCATACTGAGGGGAGCAAAGACACAAAGGTGGAACTCTAATCGGAGAGGATGCCTGTATTCATCAAATTTTAGTGATCACCATCTCTGTACATCTCTGGATTAAAAAATATTCTCAACCAAGGGCACAGATCCATGCATGGGTATATAAACACTAGTCAATATTTTTTACTTCTGTTTCCAAAAGCCCATTCTACTGCCCTTGTTATTTCATGTGCACACAATGACCTTCCCATATATCCGGGAATATCAGGTTTAAGTACAATAGACATTACTTTAACTTCCATTCGCCAGTGTCCTGGAACAAACTGGATTCTCCATTGTATTTGTGCCACCTGTTGACTTGTGCCCATGGTGCTCTTCCTTTTGCCTGGCCTCGTCTTTGCATTTACACCAGCTGAACCACATTCTTGTCAAGAACCAGTTATGTTCGTTTCAAAACCGCTTTTGCCACTTCAGTTGTTACTCTCATTACGTGTTGTAATTAAATATCCCCTAAAAATTGCTGAAATTGAAGCTGAAAGTAGAAGTCAATGGTTCAACTGAAACTAAATTAAAGGCTTTAGAAAGTCTTGGTAAAGAAAAGGAGCTTTAAAATAGCTGTCAAATTAGGTGTTGATGAGGTAACTGTAAAAGACTGGGAAAATATTTAGACAGATTCTGCCCTCAGAATGATCCAAAACAAGTCTTTCTCATTCAATTTGAAATAACCTAAAACTAGGATTTTAAAAAAAATGTTTATTTACTTTTGAGAGAGAGAGAGAGAGAGAGAGAGAACAAGAGCAGGGGAGAGACTGAGAGAGAGAGGGAGACAGAGGGTCCAAAGTGGGCTCTGTGCTGACAGCAGAAAGCCCTACATGGGGCTCGAACCCACGAACTGTGAGACCATGATCTGAGCTGAAGTTAGACGCTTAACCGATTGAGTCACCCAGGCACCCCTAAAACTAGGATTTTTAATAGCTACATTATGGATGTAGATTATGAGAAAATTACACAGGACAATCATCAGACAACATTCATGGAAAGGACTCCTTCTCTTGCCAAACATTAGGAAAAATGCACACCTATTTAGGAGTTTAAGTTAAAAACGTTGTTATCGTTATGATTCAGTTTTTAGTTATCTTTATTTTTTATTAACCTCTATAATTCACACATCATAAAAGTCACCTTTATTTTATTTTTACAGTTTATTTATTTATTTTGAGGAGGGGGCTGAGGGGCAGAGAGAGAGAATCCCAAGCAGGCCTGGCACTGTCAGCACAGAGCCTGATGCAGGGCTTGAACTCACAAACTGTGAGATCATGAAGGGAACTAAAATCAGGAATTGGACCCTTAACTGGCTGAGCCACCCAGATGCCCCTAAAAGTCCCCTTTAAAGTATTGACTGTAGTGGTTTTCAGTATGTTTATAAATCCATCAACCATTACTACTAATCCTAGAACATTTTCATCATCCCCCAAAGAAATCCCATACCTATTCGTAGCCCCTTTCGTTCCCCTCCCATCAGATCCTGGTAACCACTAATCTCCTTTCTGTTTCAGTGGATTTGTATATTTTGGGCATTTCATATACATGGAATCATACATATGTAGCCTTTTGTGGATGGCTTCTTTCCCTCAGCGTAATATTCTTAAGGTTCATCCATGTTTTGTCATATGAATTTATGAGTGAATAGTGGTTCATTTTATGGATATGCCAAATTTTGTTTGTCTAGTTATCAGTAAGAGGACAGTTGAGATTTTCCACTTTTTTGGCAATTTATAAACAATGGTGAACCTTTGTGTACCATTTTTTTTTTTTTGCATGGCCATATATTTTCAATTCTCTTGGGTGTATACCTACAATTAGAATTGCTGAGTCATATGGAACTATATTTCACTTTCTAAAAAAATAACCAAACTCTTTTCCAAAGCAGAAACACACCATCTTATATACTCACCAGTGATGTATCAAAATTCTTATTTTTCCACATTTTTGCCAACGTTTGTTTTTTCTTTTTTTTATTATTACAGCCATTCTAAAGCAGTATGTTATTGTGGTTTTAATTTGCATTTCACTAATGACTAATGGATTTTAAGGATCTTTCCATGTGTTTGTTGGCCATATGTATATCTTCTTTGATGAAATTTCTATTGACATTCTTCACCGTTTTTTTATCCCATTTTGTGGGTTGTCTTCACTTTCTTGATAGTCTCCTTTAAGTCACAAAAAATATTAATGTTGAAGTCCAATTCATTGTCTGCTTGTGCTTTTGCTGTCCTATCAAAGGAAATCATCGCTGAATCCAGGGTTACCTGTATTTACAACTGTGTTTTCTTCTAAGTGTTTACAGTATTCGTAACTATAATTAGGCTTTTTTGTGTGTGATTTTTGAATTTTGTATATGGTATGAGGTAGAGACCAAAACTCATTTTTTGTACATGATATCCAGTTGTGCCAGTAACCATCTGTTGGAAGATTCTTCTTTCCCAATTTAAGCATCTTGGCATGCTTGTTAAAATGTATGAGTTACTTAGGTCTCTAAATTCTACTCCATTGACAACATATGTCTATCTGTATGCCAGCACTGCCAGAGTCTTGATTACTGGTGCTTTATAGTAAGCATTGAAATTGGGAAGTGTGAGTCCTCCAATTTTGTTCTTAATTTTTAGATCATATTGGCAATGCTGGGTCCTTCGCATTTCCATTTAAATTTACGATTACTTTATTTCACACAAAGAGCAATTGAGATTTTTGGTAGCGATGGTGTTATGTAGATTGTTGGGAATATTGCCATCGTTACAATATTAAGTCTTCAATCCAGAAACATGGGGTGTCTTTACATTTATTTACATATTCTTCAATTTCTTTCAACAACATTTTGTACTTTTCAGTGTATATGTCTTGCACTTTCTGGTTAAATGCATTCGTAAGTATGTTATTCATTCGGTGCTCTTGAAAATGGAATTGATTTCTTAAATTCATGTTCAGATTATTTATTGCCAGCCTATAGAAATACAAGTGATTTTTTATATATGGATCTTGTAACCTTCAAACATACTGAACTCATTCATTAGCTCTATTGTTAACAGGGATTTCTTAAAAATTTCTATACATAAGATCATGTCATCTGCAAACAGTTTCATTCTTCCTTTCCAATGTGATGGCCTTTTGTTTCCTTTTCTTGTCTAATCACCCCAGTTAATCCTGTAATACAGTGTTGAATACAAATAGAGAAGACATTTTTGTCTTTCTCCTAATTTTAGGGGAAAAACTTTCAGCATTCATTATTAAGAATGATTTTAGCTTTGAGCTTTTTACAGATGTCCTTTATCAGACCCCTTTCTCTTGCAAATTTGTGATGATTTTTTTTCTTAGTCATGAAAACGTTGGAGTTGGTATCTTAAGAAACATTTCTTTGCTCTTTATTTCTTCATTTGGATTCAAATTACTCTCTAGCCCAGTTTTCACTTTAGCCTGAAGAAGTCCTTTTAGTATTTCTGGTTAAGAAGATAGGCTCATGACTTATATAGTTATTCCCACCTATTTAAAATAAATTGATCTGTTGAAGAACTCAGGACAACTGTCTGTAAGAATTTCTACAGAATGGACCTTATCTTTTAATCTACTCATGGTTCCACATGTCCTTCTGTCATCTGCAGTTCTTTGAATACTTGGTGCAGGACCAGGCTTCATCAGACCCTAGTTCCATTCTTCTGGAAAGACTCTTGAGGTGGTGTTGTGTTCTTTATTCGGGAGATATATGACATTTATGGGTCATTTATTCTTGGTTATTTTAGCAGTCATTGATGTTCAATGATTAAATTAATTAATTTTGCAGTGCATCTGAGTGGCTCAGTCGGTTAAGCATCTGATTCTTGATTTCAACTCAGTCATAATCTCGCGACTCATTGGTTCAGCAACCCCTGTGTCGAGCTCTGGGCTGATGGCCTGGAGCCCGCTTCAGATTCTCTTCAGTGTCTTCAGAGACACTTCCCATGATTTACTCTTTGACTACCAGTGGTACAGTTCATACAGATAAAGTAGAATAAATGCTTGCTTCTTTCCCTTTACTTAGCACTTTTCAAGAAAATAACTTGTTTTCTTACCATAAAGATGACCAATTAGTTTTTGTTTGTTTTATTTTTGTTTGATGATTTACTGCTGTTATTTTTTTATTCCAGCACTCTTTTAGGGACTAGAGATAAAAGTTGAACCCAAAGTGTCTGCTTTCAAAATCCATCCAGTTTACTTCCAGATTAAGCCACATTAAAAAGCTACTTAGATAAAGCATATACAAACAATGCAGTATTTTCTTTGCATGAAAATGTCTATCTTACTCATCTCTGGGACCTAAAATCACTGAACAATTCCAATAATCAACAGCATTTCTATGTATTAGAAATGAATGGGGTATAGAACTAGAGGGAGAACAGATAGTAAGCAGAAAAAAATCTTATCTGTAAATACATAAGATGCAAATGTTTTAAATGTTTTGAAGGAGTAGAAGGTGGCATGTGGCCACACATTATGTGGCCATAATGTGTAAAGTTAATAAAGAATACCTCATCGAAACAGAATCGTGATTTGGAAGAAGCAATTTTTAAATTGGGGCTGGAAGAATGAGTAGAAGCCAGGCAAGCAGAGATGAGGGAACAAAATCCAGGCCCAGAAAGCAACATGAGTGGGAAGAACTGAGGCATGAAATAACTTGGCATAACTGGGGAAAAGACAGGAGGCTTTACCTCAGAATGCCAATTAATTTAACCTGGGAAACACCAGGTACAAGTTGAAATGCTATAACAACATCTTTCCTTCCAGTTTACAAAGAATTTTTTTCTGTGTGCAAATACACAATGGATAATGAGAAAAGAAAATATGACATTAACACTTTTTTTTAAGTTTATGTATTTAGAGAGCACGCACCAGTGAGCATGTGTGAGTCAGAGAAGGGTGGAGAGAGAGAATCCCTAGCACTGGTAGCCCAGAGCTCATGTGGGGAACCTTGAGATCATGACCTGAGCTGAAGTCAGACGCTTAACCGACTGAGCCACCCAGGCGCCCCAACAAATTCTTAATATAATATGTTTGGGTGAAACTGCTCCGTCTGATGTTAGATTGATAGCACATTTCCAAATCTCTAAGCGCAAAGATACACTTGCTAGACTATTAGAAAGTTAAAACTTTCCCTCAGATTTTTCACCAATATTACTAACACCTGATAGTTCTGAACTAGCTTATGCATTAAGGACAGGGTATCTTCTTGGTATTCCCAGGATGGAAAGAGGCGTTTTTTGTTTTTTTTTTCTATCCAATCTCTCTGATAGATCTTCTTCTATTCTTTCCAATCATATCTTTTTACAGTTAATGAGTTTTGACAAATAAATACACCCATGTAATAATCACAGTAAAAATATAGAACATTTTTATCACCCCAAAATGTTCTTTTATGTCCTTTAAAAGTCATCCCCCTCAACTCCTGGCGCCATACAAGCACTGATGTTCCTGTAGTTACTATAGGTTGGCTTATATTATTCTGTATTTCATCAACAGAATCATAACATATGAATTTTGCGTGTGCCTTTTGCCCAACATAATACTTTTGAGGTTGATCCATGTTATTCTGTGGATCAGTAGCCCATTCCTTTATTTTACTAAGTAGTAGTATGCTGCATGG
>CM053563.1:46124128-46221875 GCA_028646485.1 Cryptoprocta ferox
CACAAGATTTCAAGTTTCCCCATGTACTTGCAAGCACTATTGACAGCTTTCTAAATTTCAGCTTTCTTAGAGAGATTATATTAAAATGCATTTTCTTGATGACTAATGGTATACTTTTTCATGTGTTCATCAGTCTTTTGTAATTCTTTTGTAAATGATTTGTTCAAATATTTTGTATATTTTATTTGGTACATTTTAGATTGTTTGCTTTGTTATTATTAGGGTTATTTATATATTCTTGATCCAAGCCTAATTATATAATTTTTGTTGTCTTATTGAAGACTTAAAATTTTGATGAAATCTAAGTATTAGGATTCATGTGTCTGTTCCTTTTTCAAATATATTTTTAATGATGTGTAGTTGCTGTTCTATATAAAAATTTATTGAGCTCATGAACGGTACGAAGATATATTGTTTTCCTGTAGAAATTTCATAATTTTACCTTGTAAATATTGAAGTATATCCATTTTAATTTGGTGTCAAGGAACTAAGTTATTTTTTTATGTGGACATCCAGTTGTTCTAATGCTTCTTGAAAAAAATCTCTCCCATATTGACTCATCTCGGCAACTTTGTGGAAAATCAGTTATTATACACGTAAGTCTATTTCTAGACACTCTCTTTTCTCCCACTCATCTACTTTTCTATCTTTGTACCAGTACCAAACCATCTTAATTAGTGTTGTTTTATAATAAGTCTTGAAATTAGAGTTCTCCCTCTTTGTTCTTACTTTTTTAGAAGAGTTTTTCCCTTTTCAGATTTTTTGAATAGCCATATGAATTTTAGAATTTGCTCAATTTCTACTGAAAAGCCTGTTTGGTGTTTGGATGGGATTGCATTAAATGTGATGATCAGTTTACAGAGAACAGGGTTCTTAACAGTACTGAGCCTTCTGACTCACAAGAACATTCTATCTCTCCATTTACTTTAATTTCTCTATGCAGAATTCCTTTTCTAGTTTTCAAAGTATAGATCTTTTATCAATTTTAAATCTGTTTCTAATCATTTTGTGTTTTTGGATGCTATAATAAACTGTATTCTTCTAATTTAAAATCTCAAATTCTTAGTTGCTTATTTATAGAAACACATATATGTCTACCTTGCCTGCTGTCTCATTAAGTTCACCTAATAGTTTTAGTGCATTTTAAATAGCTTCCTTAGGATTTTCTCTATACACGGTCATGTATTTATTTCCATCTTAATTTCCAGTTATAAAAACCATAACCTCTTTTGCCATGAAATTTGTATTAGAAATTAAAAGTTTCTTGAGAAGCAGCAATCTGAATGTAGACAGTAATCCGAGTTCCTTCTTTTTTTTTTTTTTCACTCTGTGTTCTATTTTTTCTTGCCTTATTGCATTGGCTAAGAACACCTGTACAATAGTGAATAGAAGTTGTAAAAGAGAAATGTTTGCTTTGTTCCTGATTCTAAGTAAAATGTGTTTAGTCTTTCACTGCTGAATATGTTGTTATCTGTAGATTTTATAGTAGCCCTTTAGCAGCTAGAGGAAATTGTCTTTTATTACTAGTTGGCTGAAATCTTTATCACTGGTATTAACAGAGTATATGTTCCTGGTGGGGGAGAACCTCTGTTGTCATGATGTATTATAATTTTATATACTTCTAGATTCTTTTTTCTAAATATCTGCTGAGGAATTTCATTTCTATGTACATGAGGGATGTTGGTATGCAGCCTGATAGTGTTGTAAGTTTTTCTTGGCCATTTTGGTATGATACTGGCATCATATAATGTGTTTATAAGTACAGAAAAATACAAAACAAAAATGGTTGCGAGTAGACCAATTAGTTTAGTGTGCAGGATACATTTAATATGGAAAGCCACTGGGTGTGAGGAAGATAAAGCACAAGACTTATTTTAATAGTAGAGAAAAATAGGCTTCTTTGCTTGGAGAAACACTAAGTAATGGTAGAAATAAAACACACAGATAAATATTGATTATAGATATTTAGGAATATGTATATTTAATTGAACCAAGAATTGCAAATGATGCAAAAATATCAATTGTAATTATTGTGGGATGAGTTCATCTGAAAGGTTTCTAAACAAGAGGATTCTGAGGATGAGCTGTGGAGTACATAAGCTTTGCTACAGTTCTCTTAATTATAATCCCAACTCCATTCTCTCAGTTTGAAAGATGAAAATGACTTACCTCTGTTCAGGTTTTTTTCCAGTCAGATTTATTATGCCTTACTTCCTAGTGATGAGACCCTAGACTCTTGTCATGAAGATCTTATAAACTAAAAGTTAAGAAGAGAGTGCCTGAAAAATCCAGTTTCCCATCTATTCAGTAGTAATTTGAGTTTTGTTGTTGTTAAATTATCTGGGAAAATGTTTCTGGATATTTCAGAAGTGTGTTATGGCCAAATGAAGAATATTATGGTAATTAATTCAAAATATGACCAAGTTTTACCACTATACCCATTATCTTCAAATATTACTTCACATAGAGAATTTTCCAGCAGTCAGTCCTTCAAGAGTTCCTCTGTATGTGTGTGTATGCACGTGTATATGCGTGTGTGTGTGTGTGTGTGTGTGTGTGTGTGTGTATTAGAAACTTTGGTCTCATCTGTAAAGACTGTCCTAATGCTATTTTAAAAGTTGGGGGTGCCTGGGTGGCTCAGTCAGTTAAGCATCCAACTTCAGCTCAAATTATGATCTTGTGGTTTGTGAGTTCCAGCCCCACATCAGGTTCTCTGCTATCAGTGCAGAGCCCGCCTCTCTCTCTCTCTCTCTCTCTCTCTCTCTTCCCCTCCCCCCACTTGTTCTCGAAAATTAAAGAATATTTAAAAAAATAAAATAAAATTTGATATTTAACAGATTCTTCCTTAAAATACCATCTCACTTAATAACACTGTGTCTTGGGCTTTTCCTTTATTTACTGAATTTCTTCCTTTAACTAGGAATCTCTATTGATTTTCTCACCACAAATGGGTTCCTTGATTTAATTCAGAAGCCCTAAATTCCCACCTGTAATTGCAGCAGGTGCCCCTTTAAGACAGGTGGATGTGTATCTTTCTGCTTTTTTGAGTCTTTTAAAATAACTTTGTATTTATTACAGTCTTCTATAACTGATATGATCATTATGGGAAAAAAAGTGTAACCATTGAAAATCTTTTACATTCCCCATAATTCTACTGGTCAGAGGTAACAGACACATAAGTTAAAATCAGTCATATATCAATTCATAATTTAGTTTAGCTCTCCATTATGATTTAACCTTGACCTACATCCATTTATAACCTTACCAGGTCTTCCCCTCTGATGTTTCTGTCAATATTATTCCATAGTCTTCTGTTTTAGTGAAGAAAATGAAGCTATTCTGATTTACATTAGGTGAACTTAACCTGTTTTTCATGATTGGACACTTGTAAAATTTCCTTTTGTTTTGTTCCCCCTTGCGACTTGAATAATTTTCAAATCCTGGCATTTCATCTCTTTATTTTTTAAACTCATTTTGCGAACTTCCCTAATTGTCAATCTCCATGTAACTGTGTGTGTGTGTGTGTGTGTGTGTGTGTGTGTGTGTGTGTGTGTCTTAATTCAATAAATATTATTAGTTAATTCTAACTTCATTATGTCTATTTTCTGGAATAGGAGGAATGCCTATTCTTAGCTGATTGCACAGGCACAGGCTTGATTATTGTTCATGGTCAAGGCATGTCACCTGTTCTCTTGGTCAGTGCTTACCCTGGATATGAAATCAAAGCTAGTTTCCTTCTAACTAGTTACTAAATAGTTTGAATATCACCTCGACTGGAATGTTTTCTCTCTTTTTTTCCCCTCTCCCCCTCTTTGTCTCTTTTTCCTCTCCTCCCTTCTCCTTTTTGAGAATATTTTCTAGAATGCTTAGTTGTAGTCTAAACAGTTCAACCTGTGGTCCAGTTTTGCTGTTTATAGTAAAGATCACATGAAGGTCTAGTCATGTTTGCTGGAATCGAGTCCCCTCTTTCCTTTGTTTTCTTTGTTTTCTGGACCAGTTTTCCCTGATATTTTCCTTTAGATGTAGACTTGATAGAGGTATGAAACCAAGAAATCCCAGTGCTACGATAATATTAGAGTCTGTATCTTTCTCCCTCACATCTGTCTGAAGTTTCTGTAAACACTTATTAAAGCCTTCTCATATTTTGAGATTCTCTCATTTAGAGTTAAGAGACCTCCTTCGAGGGGCACCTGGGGGCTCAGTCACTTAAGCATCTGACTCTTGATTGCAGGTTGTGATCTCACACTTTGTGAGATCAAGCACCACACTGGGCTCCATGCTGACAGCACGGAGCCTGTTTGGGATTCTCTCGCCCTCTCTCTCTGCCCCTCCCTCACTTGCTCATACTCTCTCTCTCTCTCAAAATAAAATAAATACACATTAAAAAAAAGACCTTCCAGTAGCTTCCTGGGTTCTGGCCCCTTAATGGAGGAGGTGTTGATCCACTCTATTTGTAACAGCCTCTCCTTCTGTTAGATTTCAGTTGTGTACATGAGAACTTTTTTTGATCTAGAAACTGTGGGACATGCCCCACCTTTTTGATCTATTTTATGAACATATGAACACATTTGCATCTTTTCCCCTTTTTCTGTCTTGGTTTTTAAAATCTAAATCTTCTAAGATCTATCACTCATGTAGTTTATTCTGCCCGTCTTCATTATATATATGTATATATGTGTGTGTGTGTGTGTGTGTGTAGTTTCTTTTCAAATGTCTACTTTTCCTATCATGAAAGTGAGATTAAAACTTGTGGTTTTCTAAGCAGGCCAATCCTTCCCTCCTTGCCTTCCTGAGAAAACCTAGCTAGAAATCCTTTAGTTTTTAAATAATTTAATCAACTTTCTATTCCACCTAAGAAAATTTCCTATTATTTTAATACATTTTAATGAATGATCTCATGTCTTTTTTTTTTGTTTCTTTAATAAAAACTTATCCTTCTTTTATATAGGAAAGAGTTCCCTTCTGTGGAGAATAAGGTTTCTAAATCCAAGAGCTATAGTCAGAGGATATGTAGACGACCTTGGGTCATGTCCCAGGAGGTGACTGCAGATAAACCACATGAATTCAAGGCTAGTTTTTTCACAGACCTATTTCATGGTTCTGTTCACAGTTCAAATACTGCACATCAGGAGTGGATTTCAGGTGGCTTAATAAAGCTGTCTTCTAAGACCAAGTATTAGCATGTCTAACTGACCTTGCTGGGGGGGGGGTGCGGGGAACATGGCAAAAGCCACAAATGTTTCAACACTTGTGCAAACACAAAGCTCAGATTGTCAACTGGATTCACTGGAAACCTGTCCTATCTAGTGTAAAGGTTTACAATAATTAACAAAAGACATGAAGCAGGCATGATGCACACTCCACGTCACCATAGAGGAAATCCTAAACTTGAGAGATACCCTAACTCCCTTGTTACAGATTAGGAAATATTCTGGTTTCATAGTGGTCAGAGCTGGCCATGTATGGACCAAGTTAGCATAGGGAGTAGCTAGGTCTGGGGGTCTGCCCAGACTTGGTCTTCTTGTAGCCCTATTCTAACTGCATGTGTGTGTACCTTCAATTTTCAGGCTCACTGAGACCCCTAACTTGTAGGGGTACTTATAATCAGTCTAGATGGGTATTGTTCAGAAAAACAAAATACATGCCACACATAGAACTTTAAACTTTTTGGAGGCACACTTTAAAAAGTTAAAAAAATGAAATTAAATAATGCAATTATCTAATATATCCAAAGTAATTCAGTATGTAATCCAAACGAATTAATGAGCTATTTTACTTTCCTTCTCTGTGTTATCTTTGAAATCCCATATGTATTTTACATGTATGACACATCTTATTTGGATTAGCCACATTTCAAGTGCTCGAGACTCATACTTAACTTGCATCTACCTTATTGAGCCGCACAGTCTTAGTGACATTTTCCCACTAGCACCACTGTCTCTTAAATACATCTGATTTCATTACTTTTAAGATGTCCCCTGAGTAAGGGCAGATGCTCCTCTCCAGAGTCGCTGGCAAGACTGATGTTTGATGAGTCTAATAATACAGACTGTGTTCTCAGGTTGCTTTACCAGGTCTCCAGACTGATTGCCAGCCCTGTCCAGTCTCCTGAAGGATAGCTCCCTCTAGTGCCTCTACTTGGGTTAGCAAATTGTTTTCAGCATAACATAAAGCTTCTCATAATGCCATGTCAGCATTTTTCCTTCCTCCACCAAGGATACACCACGCATAGAACACGTAAGAACTGATTTCCAAACAGCCTCATGACTCCCAGTTTAGAAAATCCAATCAGTAGACTTAGGGGAGGATTTGGGGGTTTGAGCAATCCAGCAGCCGCCGTAGAGAGGACTTCGGAGGGTTCTCACCATAAGGCTTCAAATGCAGTGAAGAAATCTGTGCATAAATGCAGTGAAATGCTTTTGAACCCTGGCTAACATGTGTTCCTAAAAATACCATTTCCCTTTGTCAGTGAGAGCCGCTGAGATGCTTCCTCAATTTGAATATTTATCTGTCATCAGTCACCCAAATCATGATGGGTATTTCTGGTTTCAGGATTGTCTGAAGCTTTCCTATGGTAGAAGCAATTCCTACCAATACCCAACAGCAAGCTTACAATTATGTTTCTAAATGGCTGCATCGAGCAGCTGCATCGGACCATTTTCAAGTCCAAAATCCTTGCCTTCTCCACTGAGTAGCTATATCGATTTCTGCCAAAGGCTTTGGTCTGTGTGTGTTCTAGTTGCTTACACTTCTGTAGTCATTTGTGCACTGGGGTCGTAAGGCTCAAGAGGCAATGCCTGATTGGCAGTCCTTTATAAATCTTTTATTTGTTTGTTTCTGTCAGGGCACAATTCAATCTCCAATTTCTTTCTGGTGACTTTGTGAATAGGACTAACAATATCCCCAAATGGGAGATATGATTTTGCCATAACTCAAATAGTTTCTCCAGTCTCAGGACTGTTTAGTGGCAGGGTCAAGATCAGATCATAAATTATTTCTCACGCTATGAGGAAAGCTCTCTGTGGTTCTAGCTCTAGTTGTTTTTCGAATTTTCAGAGACTAGGCTGAGTCTTGAATTTTAATGGTATCTATCTGCTATGCTGTATTGGCAGATGGAGGATCTCAATCTCTAAATTCCCCTGTGCTTCTTCCTCTGAGGAGGCAATTATATTTCACTGATGTTACCAACTTACTCTTTTCTTTAATTTTTTAATGTTTATTATTTATATTTGAGAGAGTGAGACAGACAGACAGCGCACGAGTGGAGGAGGGGCAAAGAGAGAGGCAGACACAGAATCCAAAGCAGGCTCTAGGCCCTGAGCTGTCAGCACAGAGCCTGAGGCAGAGCTCAAACTCACAATCTGTGAGACCATGACCTGAGCCAAAGCCTGAGGCTTAACCAACTGAGCCACCCAGGTGCCCCCCAACCTTTAATGGTTATTAAGACCATGTGCAGCCACACTAGGTTGTGACTGGTGAACACATGAACACAAATTGTACTTGAATGGCTTCTGAAATAAGAATAGAAAAGCAAACATGAACTAAACTGATATTGCATACTAGTCTCCTTTGGCCCATTGCCTTTTGGTGCAAAGTTTTTGTTTTTGTTTTTCATCATATCTGTAGTGCATCTGAGGTAATTCGTAGATCTACCTAGATGAATTCCCAGTCGTCCACTATCAGTGTCTGCAAATCATCTGCTTTGCCTTTTGGCTTGAAAGGGCTGTTAAAAAGAGAATTAATGGAGATCAATACGCCTGCTCCAACCATTAATGCTAACTAAAGCATTAATCTCCTCTTGTACTCCTGGAATTCTATATTGTTTAATATTTTCTATGGAGGAGGGCTTGGAAATTGCAAAGATTCTCATTTAGCATTTCAGTTGAGACCAGGCTGAAGGTGGACATGGAAGACATACCATTTAGAAATGGGGGAGATATCATCCTCCATCTACACATGGCATCCATCCCAATTATGCATTTTAATACAGGTGGTGCAACCAGAGAAAACTTCGTCTCTTCAAGTTTTCCAAGTTAGAGTTTAACCTCTAACTGGCATTATCTATCATGGCATGTTGACAGTTTCACCCTAAAGCCCTCTTGGGTGGCCCATCCACCCCCCATGGGGATTATGTTACACTGGATCCCAGGAGCTATCATTCTAAATATTTTAGTTATTTCCCAGAGGCCACTCCACCCACATGATTTTCTAGTTCCTTGGATTCCCCCTCTGAGAGTTGGGTGAGCAAATCCCAAACCCTCAATTTGCTTTTAAAATGTTATTGTTTTAACTAGGGAATAAATTCAGTTCCTCTTTAAGTCTTTTCCATTCCACATCATGATCTGTATAATTGGATTTATGCTTCTCCGTATTAGGTGATATGCAGAGAATCTCAAGGGGCTGTGAAGGTTTGCGGGCGTCATAGCCAGAGCTAAAGTTGGTTTTGCATCTCTCAGACCATAAGATTTTGCCACCAACATCCCTACTGGGGATCCTCTCCATTTATTCCTTTTTCATCCTGCCTTTTCAATGGGAATAAAACAACCAGAAGACTACATCCATTATCACTTCTTTGTTCCTTCTTTATAATGTTCCCCTTAGTCTACACTTTTCTTTTGAGTAGCATGGGCACCTTGACCACCATTGGGTCCCCTGTAGAGTCCCTGATCTTTGCTATCTCTTGAGGCTTTTCTTGACCTCTAGATTGCAATAATAACATGAGGAGCCCAAATCTGGGGAGCATCTCACACCACAGGATCTATCATGGTCTGGGTCAGCAGTAACAAACTAGATGTACCCATTTTTTTGATTGTGGTGATGCTTTCCAGAGTGTATACATGGGCCAAAAGTCTGAATAGGTGCAGTTTGCTGTGTGCCAATTACATCTCAAAGCTGTTACATAGATACGTTGCTCCAACGGTCATTTAACTCATCTAAAGTTGCATTTACCTTTATCTTTCCTACTGCTGCAGAAAGATGGTTTCAGTTTGCCCAGCACCAGGCTGATGCATAATTATCAATGGGTATGAGACCGGAGCTGTAACATGTATAGTCTCTGGGAGGCTCCAAACCTGCAGATACAGTTTCCTGAGTGTTCCTTCCCATGCCAGACATATCTTGGCTTGGGAACTTGTCAAGAATATAGGACAAGTTAGCCAGGGAAGCTGCTGAGCTCCAGAGCCACACTAGGCACCTGGCCTTGCCCTGGCTCTGTGCGTAGCCTCCGTGCTTTAGCAGAGCTTCAGCCTGTGATCTGCAAGATAATTCAACACAAACAACTTAGATGGACCAGGATATAATGCTAAAATCATTTCTAAATTAGTAATCAGTAGATAGCAAACCCTTTCAGGACCCTCATTTGTCTTTTAGCTAGCACATTCGATCAATCGATATTTGCAAAGAATTCTGGTCAGGGTCAAACTTCTTCAGGGATCCCCTAGGAGGGAGGAATAAATTACAGACCCATGGTTACCCTTTCACATAATAGCTAAAAGGGCATTATGTGGAAAGATTCTCCCTGAAATCTAAATCTTGCCTCAGCCAGGTCAATTTAGGAAGACCGGACTGCCAGCAGCTTAGCTCTCAAATGCTGCCCAAACAGAAAAAAGCTTGTGGTTTAGAGTAAGGCCCAGACTGTGCTTGCTGCCTCTGTAGAAACAGATGTTACTCTGTGTGAGAACAACCATTTGCCCATGGACAGAGCTTCCATAACCTAATGGTGGACAGGGAAATCGTCAACGTTTATTTTCCTATGTTGATGCTGCAGTAGGTAGCTTCTAAGGTGACCCCCGGTGATTCCTGCTTCTGGGTACAAGTCCGTTAGTCCCTTCTGTGTGTGTGCGCGTGCTGGCCTAGAAATTCGTTTCTAGCCAAAAGAATATAGCAAAGTTGAGGGGTTATCACTTCTGTGATTAAGTTACATAATAATGTCACTTCCATCTTTTTAGTAGATACTTGCTTTCTCTGGAAGCAAGTTGCCATGCTGGGGAGGCCCACATGCCAAGGGCAACTTCTAGCTAACAGCCAGCTAGAAACTGAGACCTTTAACCCAGCAGCCCAAGGGAGACAGTCCCACCAGTGACCACAAAAATGAGCTCAGAAGCCAATTCTTTCCCAGTCAAGACTTCAGATGAGACCACAACCCTGGCTGACAATGGAGTTGCCAAGTTTGTGAGAAAGCCTAAAGCAGAGGACCCAGCTGAGCTGTGCTCAAATTCCTGAATCACAAAAACTAGGATAATAAATGTGTGTTGGTTTGGCCATTAAGCCTGTGGCAGGTGGTTATGGAATAATAAATAATGAATAGAGGCACAATCTCAAAAGTATAAAGGCAAAGTGCATGTATTCTGACTTTTCCCCTCTGCTCATTTTATGGTTATTTTCCATTTAGCTTTGAAGATGAGCTCATTCACTGAGCAGATCATGACTTGAGGTAAATAGTATGAAAAATAAAACTGCTTCGTAGGTCAAGAAGAAAAGGGCACTGCCTTGTAGGTCAAGAAGGAAGTAGTTAAGAGAGATTGTGCAAAAACACAAAGAGTAAAGGGGCACCTGGATGGCTCAGTCAGTTAAGCATGTGACTCTTGGTTTCAGCTCAGGTCATGATCTTGTGGTTCATGAGTTCGAGCCCTGCTTTGGGCTCTGCACTGGCAGTGTGGAGCCTGTTTGGGATTCTCTCCCTCTCCATCCCTCCTCACCCCTCAAATAAATAAACTTAAAAAAAAAAAAAAAGGAACATAAAGGGTAAAGATTATGACTGAAGTTGTTCCCAAACAATTAAGCCATCAGATATGATCTGGCTTTGCCCATTAAACCTTCCAAACCTTTGGTAGGGACCGAAGTATAGCAGGATCTTCCCAGGAATGGCTTTAGACTGGAAGTCTGGAGCGAGGACCTAGTATAACAAAAATGGGGAATGACACTTCACAGTGGTGTAAGGTATATGGAAAAAACAAGAGGGAAGGAAAGAGTAGTCTTGGGTATAAGTACAATTTAAACTGAAATCCTAATAATGGGAACTTGTGCCCATTGGAATAATGTAAGGTTTATAATTAAAAGCATAGATTCCATTGGCTTGGCAACTGAAAAATACCAGATGTTGCATTGTGAGCAGCAGGTGATCAATTTAGGCCAGAAAAATGTCCACTTGTTTCAGGAAGTGAGCAAAAAAAATCCCTAAAGTGAATTTAAAAAATATGTCCAAGAGACAAAGGTATCTGGGAAAAACATAACTATATTTTGGCATACTGTATACTTCTACATTTAATTTTTTATCAATTTTATAAAGAATAACACGATGGCAGTCTCCAAAAAGAATAAATCAACAGAAAAAAACATCAATTTTTCAATTTACCATCCTCATTATTAAGTATATAGAGAAATACACCATTAAATTCACCTCTCGACACTGGATGTGTCTTATATTCAAACTTTCGTGAAGTTCTCTGAACTTTTAAAATTTAAAGATATTAAAATCTGGCCCTATCAATATGAATATTTTTCTTTATATTCTTTGGTGGAATTTTTGGGAGAATGCCAAGTTGGCATGCGAATGCTTTGTCCCCTCTTCTTTCTCCTGCATCCTGATGGACATTACCAAAATAAGTTCAGAATATGATAAGAATATAGGTAAACTTACATCAAGGCTAATAGGAAGTAAAATAACAATTTTGAGGCTTTTCTGCTAGATAAAATAGGAGATAGGATCATTTTAAACTAAGAATATAAGGGTAACCTAGCAACTCTCTCGTTTCTGATGAAGCCATGTCATGTCATTTCTGTTGGATGTAACTAGAGTGTTCTCTAAGATGTTTTGAAGAAAAAAAATTCATAGCCTAGGGGTTAGGGAAGACTGAGCCAAATAACAGATATACCATTTGCTAATCTGTCATTGAATATCAAATTATTAGGAGCACCTGGAAAAGTCCCAGGAAAATAGTAGGTCCTCAAGAAATATGTCGAATCACTGAAGGCATGTCTGTCTGATCGGGATCAAATAGCCATGGCAGAGGCAGAGCAGGGAGTCTCCCTGCCGTTGCTCACGGGTGAGGCTGCGGGAGGTGGCCAAGCGATAAGTCACTGTTATGAGTTCTCATTGTGCCAGGAACTTCTCATTCACAGAACTTGATGGAAGTGAATTTTCATTGTCATTTGTGGGATTATCTGTTTATTGTTTATCAGACTCTGCTTTGCCCCTAACATGGGATCTGTTTGATGGCTAGAGCTGGAAACTGACTGAACCCCATCCAAGCAAAGACACTCATTCAGTTTCCTAGACAGAACTTCCTTAATGCTTGTATTAGTCTATCACTAAGTGAAATTAATCTTAGAAAAAAAAGAAGAAAATTTAACAAATCAAAATTCTTTCTTGAGGCTGACATCGTCTGGTAGTAAGTTGACTTTTTGGACTTATTAAAATAACCTTCATATTTTTAAATGACAATGAGAGCCAGACTAAGGAGTGTGTGTGTGCGTGCACCCGTTTGCGTGCTTCGCTTCTCTGGCTTTAATTTGCAATAAAAGGTAGTGAGAGTATGTGGATCTCATGTTTATATGCACATGAGCATGCATGTAATGTGTGTGTGTGTGTACTTGTAAGAATATTTTTTAAATCCAGAAGTCCAAGAGCTACGGGCCTACGATAGGATATATTTTTTTGTACATTAATCTTGGTTATACTAGGGTATTTATTTTCAGACTTTGCTATTGTTTGGATCCTTATTCAGAGATTCATGGCCTTTGTATATCTGCTCTCAACTTTTCCAAGGCTATGCTTTATGACAGAGTTCTGAGGTTTCAGTCTACATTGTGCATGTGTGTATGCACGCATGCATATGTGTTGAACACCACGAGGCTCTGCCTACCCCATCCTCTATGGGCAGGTAGGAGGCTAATTTATACATGGCCTGTGGCTTTATCAACATCTTCTCCTGACAAAGAATGAAATTCCACCGTGGCTAGCTGGTATACTTAGAAAGGGTAAAATAGAACACCTGCACACCAGTCATTATCAATAAATATAACTTGGTTCCTTGAAATTTACAAAGATTGCAGTTGAGACCTGACCTGTTTTAATCTGTCCATTTCTCTGGGTGCTCTAAACTCTATCCTTATATTGATCCAGAGGAGGATTGAACCAAGAACCCAGCCTGCTGATAACATCATGGGGCACTTTTCCTAAACCATAGTTTTCCATCATTGTCATTACAATTTTGAGCGATGTTTTAACATACAAGATGAAACCTACATGATTTAGCATAAAATGTTGAAAACATTCTGCACTGTGATGGGTCTGTGATGCTCATGGGGAAAGTTTTTCTCAGCAGAAGTGAGGATAATTGTGTTTTCTTCGAGCACTGACTTTGATAGCATCTTTAGGA
This sequence comes from Cryptoprocta ferox, assembly GCA_028646485.1. NCBI lineage: Eukaryota > Metazoa > Chordata > Mammalia > Carnivora > Eupleridae > Cryptoprocta > Cryptoprocta ferox. The sequence goes on from CM053563.1 coordinate 46,137,508, forward strand.
TGTAGCCAAGAAGTAGGGCAAATGTGCTCCACTCACTACACTGACTGATGGAGAAAAGGAAGTCAATTCAACTGTCCCTTCTAGCAACTTTATGCAAACCAGATTTTATCTTGTATTCTGTATCTTTGTTTTAACTTTACCTCATTTTCCCCACTTAAGTGTTTAATTATTTTAATTTCATTATAGTCTCTATATTTTGAAAGTTGCCATAAACCTATTTTTACAATTTTTAAATCATTTTATTTATTTTTGAGAGAGAGAGAGAGAGAGAGAGCACAAGCAGGGGAGGGCCAGAGAGAGAGGGAGACACAGAATCTGAAGCAAGGTCCAGGTTCTGAGTTGTCAGCAGAGCCTGATGTGGGGCTTGAACTCAGGAACTATGAGATCATGACCTGAGTTCAAGTGGGACGCTTAACCAACTGAGCCACAAAGGCGCCCAGCCATAAAAATCTATTTTTTGAAGAAACTAGGATAATTTTTAAACATCAGGAATAAGTAAATGAGTAAATAAATTGTGTCCAATGTTTTTAAAAATATGTACATTTAACATAGAACTATGGATTTAGTTTCAGAAATATATATTATATTAAATAAATAAATCAATATACACATTTAAAATATATACCTTTATTTAAGATCTATATTTTCTTTTTTCTTTTTTTTAATGTTTTCTTTATTTTTGAGAGAGAGAGAGAGAGAGAGAGAGAGAGAGAGTGAGCAGTCGAGGGTCAGAGAGAGGGGGAGACACAGAATCCAAAGACAGGCTCCAGACTCTGAGCTAGCTATCAGCACAGAGCCTGACATGGGGCTCGAACCCACGAATGGCGAGATCATGACCTGAGCTGAAGCCAGACGCTCAACCAGCTGAGCCACCCAGGCGCCCCAAGATCTATATTTTCAAGCATTGGACACAACTGTTGAATTATTTACGAGGTGGTCATAGAGACAAAATTATAAAGAGTTAGGAATATGAAGAGGTTGCTATTTTAAATAAAGTCAAACAAAGCATCATTTCATTAGAAGAACAGGTAAACTTTCAGAGAGAGAAAAACAAATACGGTATTTACACGTCTCTCTTCTGTGCTTTTCTGTTAACTCTGAATACACCAAGGATAAATATTATTGAAGATAATTACTTGCCTTGGGAAATACCATGGGTGTTTTTCCCCCTCAAACACAAACAATAACCTGTTCTATTCCATCACACAATTTCTAAAATCAATCTTGTGAGGAGACAGCACAGTCTGCAGCAATGTTTAGGATGCAGGACACTGACTTAAATTAAGCCTCAAGATGCCTGAAACAATGACTGCTGGGAGTGAAAAACTGAGAAGGTCAATAATCCTCTACATACTCACGAAATAGAGAACTTGCTCCTAAAAAGAGGACTCCTTTCCTCAACAACAAGGAAAAAGTCGAGCAGATTTTAAGATAAATATTTTCTTGTGCTTAGGGTTGTTTTTGTGACAACTCCCATCACGCTTCAGAACGTGACAGTCCCGAAATGCAAATTTTTAAAAGTAAAGCTGCTGCATTTTCTTTTGGAAAAAAACCCTAAACAAACCAAAAACTTGGAAGTATCCTAATGCGAAGGTAAATTATTTTTTCTCCATGATGTTGCGGAAATACCTTTGTACTTTTGAAGAGAAGTCGTAAATATAAATGGGTTGATCTGTGGTTTGCCTTTTTCGAAATGGGGGACGTCGGTAGTCAAGTGGCTGGAGTTACTGAGCACCATCTGTAGGTATGAGACTTTGTATAGTGTTAGGGATAACAAAATATAGTAATATACTCTACATACACATACATACATATATGTGCATTTCTTAAGAGCGTATGAAATTTTATTTTTTTAATGTTTATTTTTGAGAGAGAGAGTGCAAGTGTAGGAGGGGCAGAGATAGAGACACAGAATCTGAAGCAGATTCTAGGCTCTGAGCTGTCAGCATGAATTCACAAACCCTGAGATCATGACGTGAGCCCAAGTCAGATGTTTAACCGACTGAGCCACCCAGGCGCCCCCAGAGTGTATGAAATTTTAAAGACACTTGAAAATTCAACACTTTGTTGATACTTTGTTTCTTCCTATCATAAAATAAAGATTTCTTCCAATATTTAAAGAGTGCAGATCATTAGTAAGTTCAACTACATCTGAGTCAAGAATTTCTCTTTATCACAGGTAACACTAGAATTGCATTTTAAACAAATGGGCAAAATCAGGTGTTTGTAAGGATGGGAGACAACAGAAGCTCTTGTCCACTGCTTATGGGAGTGTTTTATTCACACAATTATTTTGGAAAAGAGTTGACACTGAGATGAGAGATGATTGTTCAGATTACATTTGGCGAAATATAGCTGAAAGATCAAGAAATAAGAGTTTTTTTCAGTTCACTAATTTGTTTTGCAAAATAGCTTTAATTGTACAAACACATAAAAGGACTGATGTGATCCCATTTGGGTAGTCCTTCATGCCAGGATTCACAGCAGTGTCCTGTAGCACTCTGACATTTTGGATATTACGCTAGTCTTTGGGATGCAAAGCTTTAGATAAAAGAGGGAAGGATTAGAGAATAGAGCTAAACAGCAACCGTTCTCAGTAAAGAACAGTCTTTTATAATGTAGAAAAGAGATCCTTGATTGACAGCAAAAAGAAATTAAGCGAAAAAGGACAGTGTTTTGAGCTCTGAATTTCCCAATATCAGAAGTCTGAGCTGCAAGACTGAGATGTCTAAAAGCTAAATTGTGTGGCTAAACTTTTAATATAATCCCTGAATTTCATGAGAAAAAGAAAGCTTCTGTGAGCAAAAAGACGTGAATGAATTGAAATTATGATTTAAAAAAAGAATGACTTCTTTCCCAAAGTTTCTTTGACAAATTGTGCTAGGAAAACTGGATATCTGTATGGGAGCGAATGAAATATTTGACCCTTATTTTATACCATATAGGAAAATCAGCTTAAAACAGATTAAAGATTCAAACAAAGACCTGAAACTATGAGACTCCTCCAAGAAAACAGGGGAAAGAAAATCTACATGACATTGGTGTTGACAATGGTTTCTTGGACAGGATACCAAAAACACAAGCAACAAAAGGACCAATAAACGAGTGGGACTCCATCAAACTAAAAAGCTTCTGCACAGCAATCATCCATGAAAAAACAATCCACAGAATGGGAGAAAATATTGGCTAACACTATATCTGACAGGGGTTAAGCTCCAAAACATACAAGGCACTTGTACAACTCAATAGCAAAATAAATAAATAATCCTAAATAACCCAATTAAAAAATGGACCAAAGATTTGAATAGACATTTCTCCAAAGCAGACATACAAATGGCCAACAAATATCTGGAAAAGATGCCTGGCATCGCTCATTGTCAGGAAAATGCAAATCAAAACCACCATGTGATAGGACTTCGCTCCAGTTGGATGGCTATTATCACAAAAGAAGATAAATGTTGGTGAGGATGTGGAGAAAAGGGAACCCTTGTGCACTATTGATATGAGTGAGAAATAGTGCTGCCATTGAAGAATACAGACAGTACGGGAGTTCCTCAAATATTAAAAATAGAACTACCATATGATCCAGCAATACCACTTCTGATTATATATGCAAAACAATTGAAATTAGATCTTGGGGCACCTGGGTAACTCAGTCGGTTGAGCACCCAATACTTGGTTTCAGCTCAGGTCATGATCTCACGGTTCTTGAGTTCGAGCCCCTCAGTGGACTCCATGCTGATGGTGTGGAGCCTGCTTGGGATTCTCTCTCTCTCCATCTCTCTGCCCCTTCCCACATTCTCTCTCTCTCTCTCTCTCTCTCTCTCTCTCTCTCTCTCAAAATAGATAAACATTTAAAAAATTAGATCTTGAAGAAACACTTCCACACCCATGTGGAACGATAGCATTATTCACAATTCCAAGATATAATACAACCTAAGTGCCCATCAGCCGAAGAATGAATAAAGAAAACATGGCAAATACATACAATGGAATAATAGCCTTAAAAAGGAGGAACTCCTGCCATGAGCAACAACATGAATGAGCCTGGAAGACGTTACACTAAGTGAAATAGGCCAGACACAGAAGGACGAATACTGTAATAGACTTTTGGGAGGCATCTAAACTAGTCAAATGCATAAAAACAGTAGAATGGTGGTTGACAGGAGCTGCGGGGAGAGAGAAATGGGGAGTTGCTGTTCAAAGGGCATAAAGTTTCAGTCCTATAAGTCCTGGAGATCCACTGAATGACATCATCCCTATAGTTAACAATACTGAATTGTGCACTTAATAAAATACTTCTCGTGACTAATAAATTATAAAATAGCTTCTATTCAAACAAAAATTCTGAGATAGATTTTGAGGAAGAATGTTGTGTTTTGAGTAAATGAGAAATTATACCATATCTCTAAAAGTCAGTTAAAAATGAATTATTGATAATGAGAGTTAATGTCACATGCTATTGGCTGGACATAGGATAGTTATTCACTTGGAAAACAATTTGAAAAAGAAAAGGAGTATCAGAAGGAAGTATCACTCTGACCTACTAACTGCTTTTCAGTGAAATAAACTGATGTTTTATCTCACTTTTAAAGAAAGCTAAGGATATATGGGAGAAAAAATACCAAGGAAGAAATTTCTTCAGACACGATTTTTAGATCATTTAATCAGTCTGATGTCTTAGACTTAATTTTTAAAAAAAATTTTTAATGGTTATTTGAGAGAGAGAGTGCGCATGAGCAAGTGAGTGGGGGAGGGGCAAAGAGAGAGGGAGAAAGAGGATCCCAAGGAGGCTCCATGCTGTCAGCAGAGAGCCCAACACAGGGCTCAAACTCACAAACTGTGAGATCATGACCTAAGCCCAGATCAAGTGTTAGATGCTGAACAGAGTGAGCCACCCAGCCCCCTTTGACTTGATTTAATTGGCATTCAGTGATTGAGACAATCTGCCGAACAAGCCAGGTGACTAACCTGCCAGAGGAAAGGTTATTTTAGGAAGGGAGAGAGAACATCCCTTTCTCATGGTGGCACTCATGGCTCAGACTTCTGTCGGTGCTGGCCTGTGCCCATGCATCCCTGGGGATAAGAGCTTGAAGAACTCGTCCGTCCATGTATAGTGGTAACACATGCAATCATTTTAGTAATAAACTCAGGAATGAAGAGATAATGAAGTTATCTTGGGTGGTGGTTAGTCTCCAAAGCTAGCTACCTGCCACTCCTTTCCTCCTGTTTCCACATAGCGCTTCTCAAGTCAAGAGAGGACATACAATTCGCCCCATCTCCAGCCTTCTCAAATTTGGGCTTTTCCTAAGTGACTTGCTTGGCCACTAGAATGCAATTGGAATTGATGTTCTGCGATTTGGGAAGCGAGGGACAAGAAGCTGGCAGATTCCATCTTATCCTTGCTCTGGGGAAAACCAGGCCATGTAATGATTCTTGGCCACTCCCCAGATGTTCCCCTCATCCTCAGCGGGGATGCTCGACACGTGAGCCTCCAGTACCAGCCACCATTTAATGGCAACTATCTGTGAGGCCCCAAGTGTGAACTGTCTAGTTGAGTGCAGTCAATGCATATGACTATGACAAGTGATAAAGTATTGTGTTAAACCCCTAAATTTGGGGGTGGTAGGTTAGGCAGCAATATATAACCAAACATCTTGACTTCAAATGAGAATATTTAGCATTTTATCCCATCCACTCAGCATTTAAAAAAAAATCTCCAAAAGTATCTTCTTGGCATGTTTCTTGTTGTTGTTCATCTAATTAGCACCCTGTTAAATGATATGCCAAGAGCGTCTTTACTTCAGGCTACATTTCTTGTGTAGGTGTATGTTTTCTACAGGGCTGTCAACTCAATGAGGCTGCAAGCCTCTAAATTCCTTCAAGACTGCGCCACACATTATTTTCTGGCATGCTTTGATTATATCCCCTCTGCTGTCTGTCCCTGAACTATTTATAGTAAAAATTGATGTTGTGAAGGAAGCCAAAAAAAAAAAAAAAAGAGCCTACAAATAATATCAAAGCAAAATATGAATTTCTCTCTCTGCGTCATATTAGCCATTAAGAACACAATCTGTTGATTCTGTCCTAAGATCAATTTCCTCAAAATATACTACAGTTTCCCCTGTGAAAGACTGAAATATTGGCTTCAATTTGCATTTTTCCCAATTACCAGTGAGGTTGAACATTTTCTTGCTACGTGTTTATTGCTTTTCAGGTGAATTGCTCATACATATTTTGTGCATTACCGATTTTTAGGATTTCTTTATACTGGCTGCTTGCATCAACTATAAAGACACTCCTTGTCTGTCTTACATTTTGAATCTGTTTATAACTTATTTTATTGTCGCAGGATTTCCTTTATGATTGTGCTGCTTTAAGAAAATCTTCTGTACCTTAATACCCTAAGGATAATTATCTATGTATTTTCTAGACATTTTAGATTAGCTTTCCTCATTGAGGTGGTTAGAGTATTTGGGCTGGACTCTGGCATGTAATATGAACAAGGAATATATATTTTTTTCCTATAGATGTTAAATTTTCCATTAGCATTTAATAAGAGAACTATCATTTCTAGTGATTGGTAATAATGTCTTTTAGAAACCACGTCTCCACACACACCTGGGTATGAGTCTGAGGTCAGCGTTGTCTTACTTTGTCTCTTTATCTATGAATACCATGGTCCTTTAAAAGGTAATATTTAAAAACTATTTCTAGTTACCTCAGCATGTTTTCCTACTATGAATGGAAGTCTTTAGTGTTTTATGTTTTGATTTTGATTAATGAATAATTATTATTTTTCACATTAGTCTATCAAAGGAAATAGTGCATCTCACCAGAGGCGGTGATGCCAATACTGGACTGCCTGATTTTTGAACCCCAGCATTACACTTGGTAGTTGAGTGACTTATAATCCTGCTAATGTTTGCTTTACGCAGTCTCGGGCTAAGTTACTAAAAGCACTAATATTTACGGTTATACTACTAAGTGACTTGGAAATCCCTAATAGGGGGCACCTGGGTGGTGCAGTCGGTTAAGCATCCAACTTTTGGTTTCGGTTCAGGTCATGATCCCACCATTTGTGAGTCTGAGCCCCATGAACCCTGTGCTGACAGCACAGAGCCTGCTTGGGATTCTCTCTCTTCCTATCTGCCTCCAAATGTACATAAACTTAAAAAAAAATCCCTTTTAACTATGTTATTTGCTAATTTTCTGTGTGGCAGGCATTGCAAACTTGAGCTAGCAAGTATTTCCATTAAAGGAAAGTGCTGTGATTAATCCTGATAGGTGAGACGGAGTTTTGCTAACTGACATAGGTATTATTATATTGTGATTGCTCCAGCAGATGCATCAGGGAAAACAGTATATTTAAACTGAAATTGAAATATATTTTTCCACTGTACCGTGTCACTTAAGTTCCCCTCCAGTTTCAGCATGTTAACGTAACATTTTTCTCATGACATGTACCTCTGCACATACTTTGTCTGACGCCGTTTTAGTACAAAAAGAATGGTTTTCCAATCTATTACTTCTGAAATCCTGAGGACTTTTTTGGGGGATAAATAACCCCCCCACACACAAATATACAAATCCCCCATTCAGACTGGTTCTCACATGTAAGGATTGCATTTCAAAACACCCATGAGCGGGCCTGGTGTCACATGACCTGTGATACCAGGTAGCAGAAGCGGCCCGTGCTTCTGGTTCAGAGAGTTTCATGTTGCTTTGAAATCCTCCAGAGGCTTTTTTCCCTTTGCTAATAGTTGAAAAGATGGCGGCCCCAAGTGGCCTTGTATCCCTGATGTGCAGAGTCACCTGCTGCTTCGATTGGGGAAAAATATAACTAAGCCGCTGTGATTTGGGGTTATTTCTTCCCACACCTGCCCCATTCTGAGTAGGAAGGGCTGCTTTCATGGAAACTAACATGTGGCATCAACACCAACCATAGTTAATAGGGAGGCGGGAGGTAAACTGATACTTGAATACTAATGGCCATTCATCGATGAAATTTTTGATAAACCTGACTGTGGTCTGAAATAATTTGGGAGGTAGAAGAGTGTAGAGCCCATAAAGGACACGTAGAGCTGAAAGAGGCAAGTGCTTTTTATCATCAAGTGGTAAAAGATAAAATTCACAAGGTCTTTGTTCAAGAAAGGATGATAGAGCTTATATGGCAAGGATCAAATCAAGGGTATAGTTTCTCTCCATTGTTAGAACTTCTAAGTAGATTAAAAAGACACCTGGTAGATTTTTTTTTTTTTTAGATTGAGAGACAGAATGTGTGTGTAATCCAATGTATCTTTTGACAAGTTCCTTTGATAAGGTCATGCTTTTATTTCTTAGAGATCCCAAAGTAGTGTGGTCACATCTACAGCATATTCTTTTAACAAAGTTTCTCTGAATGGATTCTAAAGAAACCTCCAATGATTTTTTGCGTGCTTAATTTATTGGGTCTTCTTACTCCTAAACAAGTTGTCTTTCTTTCTGTAAATATTTGTTAATTTTTTCCTTCCGAACCAGTGTGATTCTTTCTGGCAACAGATTGATTTCATCTAGTAGTTACCCGGAATTTCTTATAAAAGGAGATGCTGACTTTTCAAAGATATTTGGGTTATCTTAATAACAAAATCCATACTTAAGCAAATATTTTTCTATATCCTAAGCCTAGGGGCTTCTCATATTAGATATTGCAATCTTCTAAAGCACCCTGGGTGCATGTGTTTTTGTTTTTTAATAATTTCATTTTGGCTTGTCCATTGCTGGTATATAGAAGTTAAAATTGATTTTTAAAATAGGCTAGTGTCCCATTACCTCATTGAATTAGTGTATTTAAAAGTGTTTTTAGTTATTCCTTTGACCTTTATATAGAAAAGATCATGCCATCTTTGAATGGAACTATCTTTCTTTCTTTCAATCTGTATGAGGTTTGTAACTTTCTGTTGCCTAATTTTCCTGACTAGATCCTCTAGCACAAAATAAAGAGATGTCTTTCTAGAGCAGTTTTAGGTTCACAACAAAATGAGAGGAAGGTACAGCCATTTCCCATATACCTGCTCCTATACACACACAGCCTCCACATTATCAGTGTCGCCCACCAGTGTGGTACATTGTTAACATAGATGAACCTACAGTGACACATTACCACCACCAGAAGTCCATAGTTTACATTAGGGTTCACTCTTGGTGTCGTACGTTCTCTGGATTCGGGAAGATGTTCAATGACATGTATCCAGTGTCACAGTATCATACAGAATATTTTCATTGACTCAAAAATCCTCTGTGCTCTGCTTGGTCATCCCCCCCCCCCCTGACAAATCCCTGGAAACCACTGATATTTTTAATTCCTCCAGAGCTGTGTCTTTTCTAGAATGTCATAGAGTTGAAATCATCAGTACACAGCCTTTATAGATTGGCCTCTTTCACTTAGTAATAAGCACTTGGGTTCTTCATGTCTTTCAATGACTTGATAACTCATTTCTTTTTAGCAAGGAATAATATTCCATTGTCTGGATGGACTACAGTTTGTCCACACCCACTGAAGGACCTCTTGGTTGCTTCTGCGTGTTGGCAGTTATGGATAGTGTTGCTATCAACATCCGTGTGCAGCTCTTTGTGCAGACAGAGTCTTCACCTCCTTTGAGGACATACCAGGGAGTAGGATTGCTGGAACATACTGTAAGAATATATTTAGTTTTGTAAGAAGTTGCCAAACTCTCTCCCAAATTGTCTATACCATTATTCATGCTCGTCAGCAGTGAACGAGAGTTCCTGTTGCTCCACATTCTCATCAGCATATGGTGTTGTCAGTGCTTTGGATTTGGTGCATTCTGATAGGCTATTTGCATTTCCCTGAGGACATGTGATGAGAAACATCTTTTCATATGTTTACTTGCCAGATGTATATCTTTGGTGAAATATCTATTGATGTCTTTGTCCTACTTTTCAATCAGGTTGTTTTCTTATTGTTGAGTTGTAAAAGTACTTTGTATATTTTGGATAACAGTCCTTTATCAGATGTGCCTTTTGCAAACATTTCTCCCTGCATGGGGCTTGTCTTCTCATTCTCTTGAAATTATATTTCCTCTAGTGAGTTTTTTTTTTTTTAATTTAAAAAAAATATTTATTTTTGAGAGAGACAGAGAATGGGCAGGGGAGGGGCAGAGAAAGAGGGAGACACAGAATCTGAAGCAGGCTCCAGGTTCTGAACTGTCAGCACAGAGCCCGATGTGGGGCTCAAACTCACAAACTGTGAGATCATGACCTGAGCTGAATTTGGACGCTTAACTGACTGTGCCACCCAGGCACAGTGAGTTTTTTTTAATGCTTATTTATTTATTTTGAAAGAGAGAGAGTGGGGTAGGGGCAGAGACAGGGAGAGAGAATCCCACACAGGCTCCATGCTGTCAGTACAGAGCCTGATGCAGGGCTTGATCCCTTGAACCACAACATCATGACCTGAGTTGAAATCAAGAGTTAGACACTTAACCCACTGAGCCACCCAGGCACCCCTCCTCTAGTGAGTTTTTAAGTTGTGTTATACTTTTCAACTACAGAGTTTCCATTTATTTTTTAATAAGTTCTGTCTTCTTGAGACATGGTCATAGCTTCCTTTAATTCTTTAAACATGATTTTTTTGTCCTTTTAACACCTTTGATGTCTAATGTATCTATAATGTCTAATAGCTATGCTCAGATTTTTAAATTATATTTTAGCCTGGAAAGTATTGGATTTTATCAAATGCTGCCTACACATTAACCCTGGGTCAGCATAAGCCACATTTTGTTCAACATCTGTGCTTAAGCCCTCTTGGCCAGCCGGATTTTAGCCTTTACCATTTTATGGGTGTATGGCTTAGAGGCTCCTACTACAGTTCAAGTTTAGATCTTTGTCCCATGTTCAGTCAGGGATTAGCAGTTTGGAAATCCCTCTCCAGTCACTCTGGGAAGGGCACAGTCCTGGGCATGCATGCACTATTCCAGAGCACCAGGGATGGTTGTGACTTTATTTTTGAACCCAGTTTTCTAAGGATCGCCCCTGAGTTGCTTATTGTTTAGCCAGTGTTTGGTTAGAGCTTCTGCTTGATCCTCTAGTGACAGTCAGGCTTCTGTCCTTTGTTGATGGACGTGTGACTTGGGGACTGTTTTGTGTTCAACCTCTAACTGGCCTACCATCGTGCTGTTTGCTACCATTATCATGGAGCTATGGGCTCCCTCTTAAACACTCCACTAAGTATGGATATCTCCATATTCTTTTCCAAACAAAGTCCCCTCAGGTAGAACAGCAGAGTCCTTCATCTACAGAGCCTGCCATTTTGGGGCATCATACAGGAGCTTTGGTAAGAACTTCTATGACACTGCACAGGAGCTGGGGATAAGGACAGTGGCCCCCTTCTCCCTGCTCTAAAAGCAGGTGCTGGATGACTAGTATTACCTAGTTGGCTTGGCTTCTCCCTCCAGCATGAAACCTCCACCTTAAGAGCAAGCTAAGGCAAAGACAATTAGGGCCAATAGGAACTCCCATCCTATGTGGAGAAAGGGAGCCTGGTGCTTTCAGCTATGTCTTCTAGGGAAATTGCTTCTGCCACCAGGAGCTAAGGGAAATTAGAAATTCTAGTGACTCCCTCCTTTTGCAAAGAACTGGAGTACTGGCCTGTGAGCTACAGGAAGGGGGAACCCTATATTTTTAGTGGTGCTCTTGCCACACTGAGCTGGGGGCATGTGGGAGGGAATGGGTCAGACGCCACAAATTTTCATTTTTCTGTCCAAGCATGCAGACCTTGATTTTTTTTTTTTTTTGAGAAAGTATGTGAGCGGGATTTAGGGGTGGGGCAGGGAGAAAGAATCCCAAGCAGGCTCCACACTGTCAGTGTGGAGCCTCGCGTAGGGCTTGAACTCACAAACTGTGAGATCGTGACCTGAGCTGAAACCAAGAGTCAGACGTTTAACTGAGCCATCCAGGCACCCCAGACCTTGGTTTCTATATGTCAATATCCACTAAAGGAATCAAGGATTCTTGGAGATGTAGAGAAACTTCAAGATAAGCCTAGAACATTTTATGCCAAAAAGTCAATCGGTGTTTAAAATAATATGGGGGCATGTCAGGAGACAGTCTGGAGGGGTTCCCTGCAGGCAAAATCTGGAACAATCTGAGCATAAAAACTGAATTAAATAAGCAAATATGAGTCTATACTGATGTAAATAAATGAATGTTGGGTAAGAGAAAGCTGTCATGTAGAGCAGAAGACTAATAAATATAGAAATAAAGGCTTATTATGAAATCACGCTTTTTTTTTTTTTGCCACCATCACAGTAATGATTGATGCAGGCAAGTATCATTAATAGATGGATAAAATGGATAAAATGTTCATGAACAGAGTACATAATCTCAAAGTATCTCCCTCAAGTTACTTATTAATCACAAAAGAAAAAATAGTAATTTTATAGGGAAGAAAACTGGTTGACACCATCTCATGATATGATCAACTTCACATCACCAGCAAATGGACAAGCTGACAGCCCATGTCTTCTAAAATAATGCTGTGGGAAGACACCGCGCCGAGTCTGTGGCGTTCCTACTGAGAATGCATAGCCTGGATCTAGCCACAGGGCAATGTCAGGCACCTACAAGTTAAAGGACATTCTGCAAAATAACTGGCCTGTGTCCTTCAAGAATCTTAAGGTCATGAAAGGCAAAAGAAAGGCTGAAAACGGTTTCATATGAAAGGCGAATAAAGGTACTTAACAAGTGAACGTAATTCTGGACTGGGCTTGGTCCAGGAAAATATTATCATGAGGGACATTATTAGGACAATTGGTAACATCTGAACATGAGCTGTGGCATACATGATAGTATTATATTGGTTTTAGGCATCCTGATTTTGACATGTATATTGTGACTGCGTAAGAGAAAAGCCATATTTAGGAAACAGTCACTGACTTTATTTATGGAAAAAGAGATGTGATGTTTATAAATGATCCTCACATCATTCAGAAAAATACCTGTATGTATTTGAAAATTCATCATGAGTCATCAGAAGAGTACACAGCATTTGAGCACTATATGGAATTTGTTCTAAAATAAATGGCAAGGGAGAAAAATCCATTTGCGTTGCTATTAAACAACAGGTTAATTTTGGTCATTTGTTTCAGTAAAAACAGCTTCACTCTGCACAACCAGGAATAACAGAATGTTTAAGGAAACTGCTTAATCGACCTGATGTAACATTATGTACCCACTAAATATCATTACAAAATACATGGTTAACATAACCATATAAAAGCACTGATGATGGCTGTATAAAATTAGTATGTGAGCTCGGAGTGGAAAGAAATTTGAAAATAATTTAATTTGTGATGCAGTTTTGAGCATCTTCCTCTACTTTCTTTATCCTTGGGTTAATGTTCTTTAATAGCAAGTGCATTAAAAAACTGAAGCGCTCAGTCTTAGAGTCCAGCACAAACACACTGCAAATGTTCTAAGCCTACAGCCACTGAATTCAAGTGAATTCATTTTTATGGGCATTAAGTGAAATGGAACCAGTGATGGTTGTAGTGTTCAACCAATTCATATTGGGGACAGATGACCCATGTGTTAGGAAAATGTAACTCCAATCCTTGCCTTCCCACATTCTCTCACGGCCCCCACGACAGCCACGTGGCATCCACGAAAAGACCACTCCACATTATTTCCTTTCTTGGGGAAGCAGGCACAGAGAGAAGCACTTCCCAAGTTCTGTTTGTTTTGTTTGCTATAATTGAGCTCAGTTGGATACATTCATGATATGCACTCTCTGCAGCAGACGATGAAACAAAGGTTTTGGCGAGGAATTTTTTAAAAGCTCCAACTATAACAACAAACAAACACAAACTTCATTTGCAAACCACTGGTGTGCTAGCCATGAGCACGGAAAAGCAAAGGAGGGAAAAGAAGGGTAACAAATTCAGTTTCTGAATTTGTACTGACAAAATGATCTGGGATAGGACAGTTCTAAGAAATAATTTAAAAAAAGACACCGATAATTTTTTAATTGGTAGAGTTGATGCTAGATCAAACCTTGACTATAGAGAACTTCAGCTTCGTTCTTGTAAGTATATTTTCAGATCTATTTAAACCCTAGACTCAATATCCTGATTCTAGATTTCAAAAGTACTGCAAAACCAACCCGAGCCAGTACAAAATTTTTAAAGCTGGCTGTATTTATTTGCCAGTTTTAAGAACATACCTGTGAAGAATCCCACGGAGGTGTTAGACGAGGGGCGGGCGAGGCAGGAAGGGGATTGCATGGCGGACGTTCCCATTAAGGATCATCACCTCTCCCTCTGGGCAGGCAGGCAGGCAGCATCTGTGGTCTATTCAGGATTCGTTAACACAAATACTCATGCTCCTCGGTCAGGAAAGAGTCTTCAGTCCGGTCCAATGCCAGCCTAGCATATGTGGGGTCACTCAAAGTTTACAACTCTTTAATGAGGCTGGCGGGTTAGAATAATTTTTGAGAAACCGTTTTCATCTTAATGTCTCCTAGGCAAGGGCTCCTGCACAGGGAGATTTTTCCTTTTACACAATTATAAAGAATGGTTTCTAGTAAATGTGATTTTTGAGATGTAATAGTATGAAATTAAGTTGGAGAAAGTCTATTTCAAAAGCAATCCAATCCATGAGTTACGTAAACAATGATGAAAAATGACTAAAGAAAAGTCATCTCACGGGAGATGACTGGCCCATGCTCTATCCAAGTCAGAAATCAGCCAATACAAATTGGCTTTACGAAGAATATATATGAATATTTTGTGTGTATGTATGTGTATATGCCTACATTTACATGATAGTGTATACTTTATATATAAATATAGTTAACATATTTGTAAAGTATAAAAGAGTAATAATACAAGAAAAACCTAGGTAGGTACCTCCTACTCAGGTCAAGAAATCACACACTACTGGTTCCTTTGAAGTCCATTTTCTCTGCTGATCATTAACTTGCTTTACTTCAGTTTTATCATACTTCCTTTTAGTTTTAAGACCCTAAAATCAGGCTTGATCCCACACTGTTATTAAATTTATGAAGTATCATGCCACTGTTAAGGTTTGTAGAATCTAGGAAATAAGGTCAACTAGGCATTTTTATGAACTCCGAGAAGGAAATGATTAGAATTCTAAGTGAGTAGGGGAAGAAAAAGATTGTAATACACAGGAAGGTATTTCTCCTCCCCTGAAATACTGAAACTTAACAATTTTTCCTCTATGCTTCTAGGTTATCTGGGGCTCTGCAAAAGATCAAGGGAAAAACAGAAGGTTATTAACACGTGTCTCCCATGCACCTGCTGGAACTCGGTGATCAGGAACTCAAAGGGGTGGCTAGAGTTTGGCATCAGAACAAAAGAACCGTAACTTTATAGTGAAGCGATAAGGAAAAGGTGGGAAGCTAAGGGCTAATTAGTAACGTTTATGAGGTCCCCCTGGTGCCGTCTCTGAGCTGACTGGGGTCTAGAGGTGTCTTCAGTGATTCACATCTGTCCTTCCTGGTAGAGAAGGGAGAAGGGACACCTTTGCATATTTCTTGTTTCTGCTTCTCAGTTGCCTTCAGCTCAAAATAACCCTTATGCCAAAGTGGCATAGTCTGCTACTCTTCAGTGTCAGGAAAAAAAAGCCTAAGAAAATAGAAGGTGGAATAGGAAAAAGGAACCTAGAATATGGGCTTTGGAAACGAGCACAACAATTCAATGTCATTATGCAGATTGCCAATCTTTGAGATGTGATTAAATAGCTAGCAAATACATCTCCATAAATCTGTGTCTTAGAGTGGTTTAATTTCCTTCGTGCTAGAAGTTTTCATTAGCAGATTCTTTAGAGCTGAACAGGGTAGAATGATGAAAACTACAGGAGAAGGAGGAACCCCATGGGAATGGATTAGGGTACCTTCACCTTTCTACAGATTTTTGGAAGTTGAGAAACAAGGCTGTGGGGAGAAAGCCAAAATGATCTTCGGGCCCGTGTATGAGAGAAAAAATATCTAGAAAAGAGCAATTTGCATTTGAAGGTGTATCCAGTGATCTGAGAGAGAGTACCACATCGGGTGAATAATAACTTCACCTGCTGCAAGCTTTTAACATCTCTATTTAGTGCTTGAATGCACCCTTCTATTTTGTTCTATCTGCTACTCTTCCAAAGAACTGAGCCCTACACAATATCCAAAGCCCTCATTTTTAAGGCTAACTACATCTAATTCTTAGCATAGGTTGTAGGTATGTAGACTAACTCTACGAAAAGCTGTATTTCCACATCTCATTTTTTTTTTTTTTGCCACATCACAGTGAAAATGTAAATTGCAAATCTCTTTACGTCTCAGATTGTGTGCTGGATCCCCTGCAGTTACAGAAATACTATTCTCTTATCATCAGAAGGTCAGAATCTCCTTACCTGTGTGGCCATGGGAAGCACTGTTCCTACTTCCCAAATTGGATCCTTTTCTTAAAAAGCTGCATCTTCTTTGCCTGAGGGCACTCTTCTATATTCATATATTTCAAAGCAAGCTTCATTATCCAGAAAAGAAAAATTATGATGGTCTCTGCTTCTCTGAAACTATAAAAACTCACAAGAACCGAGTCTCTGTCAAGTCACCTGAATTCCCCCCCCCCCCATTAAATAGCTGATGTATTCGATAACAGCAGTACAGGAATATTTCTCAGACACCTACACTACAGAAACCATTATCAAAATTCCACCTAGCCCTGTAGAGGCTTTTTCTGTATACTGGGCTTACAGCCTGGGAGGATTAATTTTGTGTGTCAACTTGGTGAGGTCATGGTACCCAGATAGATGGTTAGACATCAGTCTAGATGCAGCTTGGAAGGTATTTTTTCTTTTTTACATAAGATTAACATTTAATTCAGAAGAACTGAGTAAAGCAGATGATTCTCTATTATGTAGGTGGGCCTCATCCAATCAGTTGAAGGCCTTAAGAGAAAAAGACTGAGGTCTCCCAAGGAAGAGGGGATTCTGTATTATACGCAAACTGCAGCATCAACTCTTCCCTGCATTACCAGCCTCCCCTGCAAACCTCAGACTTGCCAGCCCCCACGATAACACGAGCCAATCCCTTTTAATCCAACTCTTTATAGCTAGTAGACCGTACACACATCCTATTGGTTCTATTTTTCTATGCAACTCTGGCAGGTAGACTGTCCCTCTATATGACTATATTACCCTCCACTTTACCAAACTTTACAAATGCACCTGATCTTCCTTTCTTGAACATTTATGTAAGGAAGCTTGTCAATATTTTTCCTGCCTCTTTGAGATGATAAATCGTTTAAAAAGCCTCTTGCCAGTTTTGCATCCCATGGTTTTGAATGTAAACATCGAAGGAGATCGCCGCACTGGCACTCCCCCGTCTCTGTGAGAGGAGAGGAGCCTAATTTTGATGTGTGCCTTGCTCCTGGTTGTAGAACTACTTCCTGTCCCAACAACTCTACGGTTTATTTTTCCTTTGGGTAAATCCAGTGAGCGAAGACAGACGACTTGGGTTCTGCCTCTCACTCCAGCACTTACAAACTCTTGCCTGCCCTCATTTGACTTCAGTGAAGTTGAGCTCAGTGACAATGAGTTGAGTGTGGTCTGTCTTCCCGTTAACGTTGCTGCAGCTTTTGCTTCGGCAAGAGCAAGAGACCATTCTTTCCTGAATTCGAGAGAAGTTACTCGTAATTGGCCAGAAGTCAACAATGAAGTTTCCATGATATAGTCAGATCTCTTTAGTCATTCAAAAATTGTGTACCTGTCTGAAAATGAAATTTCTTATTAAAATAATTTTTTTAAAGCATTAACCTGAATAGTGGTGAATGTAAGCCTAGGAGTTTAAAAAAAAAAAGTTTCCAGTAAAATTTGAACCTAGACAAAGTCTGGTAACCATATATAGTAAAGGTCAAGGTCATAATCTTTGCTCTACCTTTGTCAATTCACCGGCGGAGCGTTAGATCCTTTCTCCTGTGGCATCCATTTCTTCTCCTCGCTCCATTCATCAAAACTTAACTCTGCACGGTGAACAAAGATCAAAATCAAAATGTTGAAGGTGGATCTCTAAAGTCCAACATAATGCTTTTTATCCAAAATTAAACACTCCTAGGAAATGAAGGCTGAGGTGTCATTCTGATGTTGGAGGACATTGTGCTGTTTGTGAATGTTTATTGGTGAATGCCTAATATCAGCTTTGGACTTTTTTTTTTTTTTTTTTTTTTTTTTTTGCCTCTTGTGCTAATCTCATTCCCTAGAGATGAATAATTAAATATTTTGTCTGTGGAATTTAGCCTCACAAATTAAGCATTTATGAATTATAGACTAGAATCCTCTTCATATTGTGAGATAATGAGACACAATGGCCTCCTCTTAATCATATTAGAGAGGCCAGGTCCCACTGTCTGGACCGTAAGTTGGATGGTCAATTTGTCTTGACCTGCTTTGAATTGAAAATTGTTGTGCTAACGGGTGTCATTTGCTGTGATGATTTATAGCCTTCCTACACAGCGTTCCCAGTGCTTAGTCATAACCTTCTAGAATCTGTCTGCATGGACAGAACATCAAGCCATACCTAGACTGGCCTGTGCTCATAGAATTTATACTTCCAGAATTATTTACTCAAGAGCTAGATATAAGACTCAGGTTAGAATCAGTGTATTTACTCATTCAACAAAGAAGTTGCATATACTCAGTATATGTGCCAACTCTAGACACCAGCCACAATGTGTTCACAAACCAGAAAGCTTCACTGAGTTCTGTGTGTGGAGTTTTCTGTGGGGCTTCATTATGTAGGCGTGATTTATTAAATCTCCAAGTCCCCTCCTCTTCCCAGAAGTCAAACTAGCCCAAAGTTACAACACTCTAAGCAGGGGTTGGTCTCTCTAGGGACCAGCCTCCATCCTGAAGCTAACTAGGGATTGGCCATGAGTCCCCTCATTAGCACAATATATACATACCTGTCACTCCAATTCCAAGGGTTTTATTTACAAATTCTTTGCCTAGAACCAGAGGCAAAAACCAGGTATATTTTTCATTATACCACAGATTATAGCTCTAATAATTTAGGACACATGAGATCTACAAAGGTGAATAAAGATTCACCCTTTAGAGGTTCTGAACCTCAGTGCATATCTACAGTTTTCAAGAGCATATAAAGAATTCTACTGGCTGATGAGTGTGTAAATTGACATAATCATTTGAGAACAAATATCTGTTGATAGCCACTAACCCTAAGCATATGAATACACCTGATTTAGCAAATCCATTGCTGGGTAAATACCGGATAAAAGTGTCAACTGTCAGGAAAAACTGACACACTTGAAATGCACACACACCCACACCAAAGATTACTGGGTTTGCATCTAGCTCACCCTTCTCAGTCTTCTAATTCATTGTTTGTGAGCTATTTTCTAATCTGTAGGTGGTAAGAAACTATAGTACTGTAAATTATTTTTCCATAATAATTTAATGAATTTAATTTTGTGTAATGCAACGGATAATTGTCCTGTAAATGTTGACAAGTTTAGCATTTATGCCTAAATTCATTTCCACATTCCCAATTGCCTATATATGGGTAAAATGTTTGAATTCTCCTTTGAACCAATGGAGGCCATTGTGCTGGCTTTCTGGTTAAGTTATATAAAATCTATGGCATGTGTTCTTTTTATATTTTCATGAAAGTTATGATTTTTCCCTTAAAAAAATGTATCAGTTACCACCACAACCAAATGCTGGACGATTCATGGAAATATTACATCTATGTGGGTGAGAAAGGGTTAACATTGAGTCTGTAACTCTGTATCATCCTCCTTTGGGATAACTCAGGCAGTTTTGTCCTCCTTTAACACTGATGGAATTTACTAGCTGGAAGATAAATGAGGGTCTTCTGGGGCTGCTGTATACTGATTTCTTATCTTATTTTTTAGCATGCTACACCTGGTCTGTCTGGATGGTATACTGTACCTAAACCTCCAGCACAATGTGTGGGGGCTGGGAGTTTTCACTTCATCCCTCTGGACTCAAAAGGCATCTGGTTTAGAAGACAAGTTGACCTATGGAGCTGCATCTAGAAAGAGACAAAGGAGTGATTACCTCTGACATTAGAGCATTTTATAAAAATCCTTCTGGACTCTCATCTGAGACTCCTGGAGGTGTAACTTTGTGGTCACAGTGTATTTGACTCACAATCCACAACTGATAAATGTGCAGGTAGTTTAGTGCTCAATAAAGTTAGAGGTTAACCAGAAAATATTGATAATATAATTTATTGGCCTTTAGACAGCCAATCTTATACATAATTTAGCAATCTTAGACATTTCTTTCTTGACTAACCAATCTCCTTCTTTCTCAATTGCTAAGTGAGCTCTTATAGTCTTGATGATTCCCTCATTGATGAGTTTAATAAAATTTTGAGAATTGTGCTTTATATCCTATTATTAAAGGCAAAGTAAAAAAAGGCATTCTAATAAACTCTTGTAAAAATGGAGGTCATATATTTCATTACATACTCTTAAATATTATTTAAATATTAAATATTTTTTAAATTTCTCTATTTTTATGACTACATGCAACATTCTTCAACGGAAAAGTTTAGCCAAGAAATGTGCTTGTACGAAGACAAGTTCAGTATTTATCCCAACAAATTGGATTCATAGTTACATTTTTAGGATATTTATGGTTAGGGCCACTGTGGACTTTTGTCTTTCTTCTTTTCCTTTAGGGCCATAAATAACAGTTTTTTACCTGTATCTATTTCTTCACACCAACAGAACTTTGTGCCTTTGTGGGGGGGTTAACATCTTAACTGACCTTTTGTTTATGACAAACAAAACAAAAATACCCTACATTTTGGTTTGGATGGGATATTTGAAGAAAGTATAGAAAGTGCTATCCAGAGTTAATGGTATTTCAAGGGAAAAGAAGTTTGTTTTTGTTTTCCTTTTATGTCTTGTAATAAAAAGTTCCATATTCTAGTCTTACATGTAAGAAGCTTGTACATGATAACTTTATCTTAACAATAAGGAAAATAATTGAACAAATCATCTCACATCTGCCAGAGATGAGGTCACTGGGCAAACAGCTGCACCAAATTTGGAGACCTAGATGGAAACAGAGAATCACAACTTATCAGAGTGAAACCCACAAGCAGAACCAGAGCTAGGTTCCTTTTACCCAGTACATCATATGCCAATGGGAAGAAAAAAATCTCAGAGTACTAAAAGGTCAAAATCACAGTTTGAAGAAATAGAACAAGCATTAGAACCAGACTCATGTCAGGGATGTTAAAATTAGCCAACCAGGAATTCAAAACAACTCTGTCAATGAAAAGAGATTATACAAGAGTAGACGTATAATGTAAGCACTGATGGAAATTCTAAGAATCAAAAACATGAGAGATCAATAACACTGTAACAGAAAGGACACAACTGAGGAAAGAATCTCTGAACTTGAGGACATTTCAATAGAATCTTCCAAAACTAAAAAGCAAAGAAAAAAACTGAAACAAAAAACCCCCAACACCACAGAATATGCAAGAACCCTAGGGCAATTACATGTGTAAAGGGAATACCAGAAAAAGAATAGAAGAAATATTTGAATGAATGATGCGTGGGAATTTCCAAATATTAATGTTGGACACCAAACCACCAATCCAGAAAGCTCAGTGAAATAAATATAAAACAATATAAATATAAAACAAAAACTACACTTAGGCATATCCTATCTAAACTTCAGAAAATCAAAGATAAAGAAAAACCTTGAAAAAAGCCCAGAGGATAAAAACACCTTATCTAGAGAGGATCAGAGTTAGATCTGATTCTCAGAAACCATGCAAGCAAGAGGAGAAGAAAGTGAAGTATTTAAAGTGAGGAGAGGGGGGAAAAGTCACCAATTTAGAATTCTGTACCTGTGAAATTATCCCTCAGCAGTTAAAGAGAAATTTCTCACACAAGCAAAAGTGTTGCCAGTAGATTTGCTTTGCAAGAAGTATTAAATTCTCACAAAGTGGTATTGAGGGAAGGTATCTCACTATAATAACATATATGACAAAGCCACAGTTAAAATCATACTCAATGGTATAAAGCTGAAAGATTTTCATCTAAGATCAGGAACAAGACAAGGATGCCCACTCTCGCCACTTTTATTCAATAGACTATTGGAAATCCTAGCCACAGCAATTAAGAAAAATAAAAGGCACTAAAATTGGAAAAGTGAAACTGTCACTATTTGCAGATGACATGGTACTATATATATATATATATATATAAGTAGATGTGCTATTTATTACCCCCTTTTTACAAACAAACTGTAGTAGAGAGGCTGAACAAGCTGCCCAAGGTTGTTTTATATATATATATATATATATATGGTTAGGGTATATATATATATATAAATGCTTAAGACTCCACCAAAAAACTATTAGAATAAAGGAATTCAGCAGAGTCACAGGATACAAAAATAACATACAGAAATTGGTTGCATTTCTCTACACTAAAAATAAGCTATCAGATTAAGAAATTATCGAAGCAATCCCATTTACACTTACATCAGAATAAAATACCTAGGAATAAATTTAATCAAGGAAGTAAAAGACCTGTACTCTGAAAACTCTGAGACATTGATAAAAGAACTTGAACATGGCACAACTGGAAAGTTATACCATGTTCATGAATTGGAAAAATATTGTTAAAATGTCCATACTACCCAAAGCAATATACATATTCAATGCAATCCTTGTCAAAATATCGGTAACATTTTTTACAGAAATAGAGAATCCTAAAGTTTGTATGGAGCCACAAAAGCAAACTTGAGAAAGAAGAACAAAGCTGGAGGTATCACAGTGATTTCAAACTATGCTACAAAGTTGTAGTACTCAAAATATGGTACTGGCACAAAAGCAGATACACAGATCAGAGGAATAGAATAGAGAGCCCACAGATAAATCTATAATTATATGATCAATTAATCTATGACAAAGGAGGCAAGAATATATATTGGGGAAAAGACCATCTCTTCAATAAATGGTGCTTGGAAAACTGAACCGCTATATTATACTGTATACAAAAATAAATTCAAAATGGATTAAAGACTTGCATTTAAGACCTATCTTATACGATATACAAAAATAAATTCAAAAGGGATTAAAGATTTGCATGTAAGACCTAAAACTATAAAATTCCTAGAAGAAATCATAGGCAGTGAACCCTTTGACATTAGTCTTAGCAATTTTTTTTTTTTTTTGGATCACTCTAATCAGGCAAGAGCAACAAAGGCTAAAATAAACAAACGAGTAGATCAAACCAAAAAGCTTTTGCACAGGTAAGGAAACCATCAACAAAATGAAAAGGCAACCTATGAATGGAAGAAGATATTTTCAAATCATAAATCCTAAATATATAAAGAACTTGTAGAGCTTAATATAAAAAAAAACCAACCCAGTTAAAAAATAGGCAGAAGACTTGAAGACATTTTTTCCAAAGAAGACATCCAGATGGCCAACAGACACATGAAAAGATGCTCAACATCACTCATCATCAGGGAAATGCAAATCAAAACCACAGTGAGCTATCACCTCCTATCTTTAAAAAAATAATAACAAAAAAAAAATAGCAAGTGTTGGCCAAGATGTGGAGAAAAGGGAATCCTTGTACTGTTGGTAGGAATGTGCATTGGCGCAGTCACTATGGAAAATGGTATGGAGGTTCCTCAAAAAAGTTGAAAATAGAATTACCATGTGAGCCAGCAATTCCACTTCTGGCTATTTATCTGAAGAAAATGAAAACACCAGTTCAAAGAGATACATGCACCCGCATGTTCACTGCAGCATTATTTACAATAGCCAAGATATGGAAACACTCTAAGTGTCCATCCATAGAGGAATAGTTAAAGATGTCGCATACAAACACACACGACAGAATGAAATCTTACCATTGGTGACAATCTGGAAGGAACTAGAGGGTATTATACTGTGTGAAATAAGTCAGAGAAAGACAAATAATGTCTCATTTCAATTACACGTGGAATCTAAAAAACAGATGAACAAACAAAAGAGAAAAAGACTTACAGATACAGGAAACAAACTTGTAGGTTACGAGAGGGGAGATGCTGGCAACAGATGAAGTAGGTGAAGGGGATTAAGAGGTACAAACTTCCAGGTATAAAAGAAATAAGTCATGGGGATGCAACATACAGCAATGCTATAAGTTCTTCAGAGATAAGTAAAATGATATAGGTCGGAATTCAGATGCAGGGGCGTCTGGGTGGCTCAGTCAGTTAAGCTTCCAAACTCATCTCAGGTCATGATCTCACAGTTTGTGAGTCTGAGCCCCACGTTAGGCTCTGTGCTGACAGCTCAGAGCCTGAAGCCTGCTTCAGATTCTGTGTCTCCCTCTGTCTCTGCCCCTCCCCTGTTTGCACTCTCTCTCTCTCTCTCTCTCTCTCTCAAAAAAAAAAAAAACATTAAAAAAACTCAGATGCACATAAAGAGTATCAGAAAAGGAATATATGAAAAGAAAATAAAAACATTTTTTTCTAAATTAATCTGTTTAAAATCATAGCAACATGTGATTATGCACATGTAGTACATGTAGATACTTATGTACAAATGAAATGAATGGCAGCAATAATACAAAGGATAGGGAGGAAAAAATAGGATCATTCTGTCATTATAAGGGCATCTCTAACACAGCATCCAACTATAGGAAGCCAAAACTGAGAGAAATTCAAGGAGAAAGAGAGGGCTCTGCTGTCAAAGTTGGATACTTCAACATTCCTGTATCAGAAATGGAAAGATCCAGCAGGCAAAAAAAATTAGTAAGGACATGCTGAATTCAACACATCAGACACTGGATATAATATTGTCTGTAGACCACTTCTTCCAACAACGGCAGTTACGCAAGCTCACAGGCAACATTCACCCAGCGAGATCCATTCTGGGCCATAACACACCTTAACAAATTTGCAAGAATAGAAAACCACACAATGTCGGCTCTCTGACAACAATGGAATTTAACTAGAAATCAGTACCAGAGAGCTGAAAAATCCCCTTAATTGGGACATTGAAAAAGACACTTGTAACACGCAGGTCAAAGAAGAGATCCCAAGAGAAATTTAAACATATTTTGAAGGAAATGAAAATGAAAACACAACTTGCCGACATCTGTAGGATGCAGTGAAAGCAATGCTTCTGGGAATCTGAATCTTCCTTTTCGTGGAACAGCAGACAGACCTGCTGCTGGTCCTCTTCCCACAGGGTCTTCACAGTTGCTTGGACTTTCAGGCCAGATGCCCATTGAGATCCATCAGGCGAGGGCACCAGTTTCTCCTGGAAGACATGGTCAGAGCTGAGGACGTCAAGAGCGTATGCAGGTTCCTGTCCAACCTCAGGTTCTAGCTCACGTTTGTGGGTTCCACCTTGTCCACGATGACCCCATTCTTCATTTTTCTTCCTTCTTTAACTGCCTGTCATGTTGATTTCAACCTCAAACATCAAAGACAAAGAGCCTTAAAGAGACTGCTTAACCAGCTCCCACAATTGCAGAAAGTCAAATCCCTGTGATAGGCAGCCTACTAACAACTTCATGCTTAGTGATGAAAGATTGGATATTCGCCTCTACCTTCAGGAACAATACAAAATGTTCACTTTATTTTTTTTAAAGAGAGAGCATGCACAAGTGAGAGAGAGTGGGGGGAGGGGCAGAAGAGGAAAGAGAGACTCTCAAGCAGGCTCTATGCCCAGTGCTGAGCCCAATGAAGGGCTCAATCCACAACCCTTGGGAAAATGTGTCCTGAGCTGAAATCAAGAGTCAGACACTCAACTGACTGAGCTACCCAGGTGCCCACAAAGTGTTCACTCTTACAATTCCATTCACTGCTGTGCTGGAGCTCCTAGCTAAAGAAATATGGTTAGGTAAAGAAAGGAAAGGCACGCTGTTGGAAATGAAGATATAGAACCATCTTTACAAATACCCTGATCATCTATGTAGAAATTCCTAAAGAATCTACATGAAAAAAAGAACTACTAAAAAAAATGAATTTAGCAAGCATACATAATTTAAAGCAAACAGGAAAAAGTACATTAAATATATCTATATGACTTGAACTCAGAAAAGAGAAATGCAGTCTGTCCTGAAGGAGAGTAGGTTAGTGGTTGCCTGAGGCTGGACCTTGGTGTAGGTTTGACTGGGCAGGGTCCCAAAAGAACCTCTTGAGGTAATGTTCTCTATCTGGAGGTGTTCATGCTTATATTAGTATGTACCTTTTTTTAATTCATGGAAATGTGCACTTAAAATGGATGTACTATGGAAATTATATCCCAATGCATTTTAGAAAGTTTTCGTTTTTATTAAAAAAATTTTTTTTTAGTAATATCTATACCCACCGTGGGACTTAAATTCATAACCCCAGGGGTGCCTGGGTGGCTCAGTTGGTTAAGCCCCTACTTTGGCTCAGGTCATGATCCCATGGTTTATGAGTTCGAGCCCCTTGTCGGGCTCTGTGCTGACAGCTCAGAGCTTGGAGCCCACTTTGGGTTCTGTGTCTCCCTCTCTCTCTCTCTCTCTCTCTCTGCCCCTCCCCTGCTCACATTCTCTCTCTCTCTCTCTCTCTCTCTCTCAAAAATATTTTAAATAATGCTTGTCCTTTAAAAAAAATTTAAAAAAAAAATAAACTCATAACCCCATGATCAAGAGTCACATGCTCCACTGAGCCAGCAGCCCCTTAGAAACATTTTAAAAATCACATATCTAAATCCATTATTAAGACTACTGATAATCCCCAATCTTTTATAACAACATTCAAGAATACATATGCTCACATCATTACAAACACTGCCAGATTCCATTTAAATTTAGTAATTTAAGTAATATGAACTTGAACAAGTCACTGATGTCTTTGGACATAGAATTTGATCTTCATATACCCTGGGATCTCATCTAGGAACAACAGGATCTGTGGGGCTGGTGAAAGAAACTTCTGTGATAATATAAATGTTATCTACTCTGTCCAGTAGAATAATCCAAAGCTTCATGTGGTTATTGGATATTTAAAGATAACTACCTGGGGCGCTGGGTGGCTTGGTTGGCTGAGTGTCTGACTCTTGATTTCGGCTCAGGTCGTGATCTCACGGTACGTAGGATCAAGCCCCGCATTGGGCTCTGCAGAGCCTACTTGGGATTCTCTCTCTCCTTCTCTCTTTGCCTCTTCCCCACGTGCACATGTCTCTTTCAAAATGAATTTTTAAAAAAATAGGATTTGAAAAAAGAAATATTACTACCAAGCTAGGAAACTGACTATTGGGTGGCATTTAATTTTATTTAATTTAAACTTAAATAGCCACACATGACTGGGGGCTACTATAATTGACACCCTGAAATAGTCCTTTTTCACCTGAATCTACTACTGTGAGTCTATAGCTATAGCAGTCATTAAAAAAAATCATCTAAGTAACCTCAAAGTTTTGTTATATGCAGCTTGCATTAATAGTCTGTGATAAAGTGTGAATTACAGAAGACACATGGCACTGCAGGGATAGATGGCAAATACATCGACTATAAATAAACTGTTTAATTGGTACTTGTTTGATTTCTGACTCTTGTATGTGTCATCACACACAACCTGCTGGTTGGATCAATTTCACCAAGTGTACCCTGTGAAAGAAGAAACACTACTCGGATACATTTTAAATGGTGATCACTGCAGGTAAACAAGAACAATGGTGTTAAATTATTTTCAAAGAAGCAAAATGTAAAATGACTTTCATCTGGAGAACACCACCCAGTGAGCTTAGTGGCACGGTTTTGACAGTTTGCGTGAATTTGCTCATTCTGAGAAGTTGGCTCATTAAAATATTTTCTCCACAGATCTGCTCCTTTTCTACAGTGTTTTAAGATGTGCACAGTATCCTTAAATGTGAACGCTCATTTGCAAATAGACCTTCATAAAAGAAACAATACTGAAATATAATATTGTGTTTTGTGATGTGTGAATCAAGACCTCAAAGCGCATGTAATCAAGTGACTTACCTTTAATACACCTACAAATCTTCACCTTGTAGAAAACACAGTGATAAAAAAGGAGTCCCTGAAATAACCTGTAATGTTTTACTGTCATTTATGATCTGATTCATCCTTATGAAATGTCAACCCTATACACAGGGCAAGTTGAAATTAAACTTTTTTTGTTCAGGTAAGTCTGGACTCAAAGGATTTGTTCTATAGAGGAAAATAAAGGTTCTGTCTAGGAACTGTACTTAATTCTATGTAGATACACATTCCATTATATATATTTATACTTTTATATGTATATGAAATATGTCCACTGAAGCCTTATGGAATTAAATGCACAGATCACACATAACATCTAATAAATGACATGTGTGCACAATACAACGTTAAACAGCTTACACAGATCATCCAAGGAACCCAGCTCTTGTGAGATCCTCTGTTACATAACAGTCCCATGGTCAAATGGAACAGAGAACTGCTGTCTGCCTTCCCTCTGGGAGATGCATTGAGCACTTCTATACCCTAAAGCAACTGAATTCCTCCTATACAACAGCGGAAGGTGGATAATGTTGTCCAACCAAAGAGTTTATAAATGTATGTGGTCAAAGTACCCCTTTCCACTAAAACACTATTAACCTGCTCTAAGACTAATGGTCCATGGAACACACTTTGGGGGGGAAAATCATCATAGAAAGCTCCATTCATTTTTCAATGTCGGTTACAATATTCATTTCAGATGGATTCAAACGCAATGGCCATAACTTATGGTGTTTACCCTATTTTCCTAAGTTTGTGGCAGCCTTACCTCAGATGTGTCTTCCTATATTTAGCCAAAATAGATTCCAATATAATAATCTTTGTATGCATTTTTCTCTGAAAATTACTTTTCATGCACATGAGCTTATGTATATAATGTAATACATCCTGTATTAAAACATACTTTTGGATATTATTTGTGACCTTACAGATGAAAAGATTCTATGTATATAGTTAATGGGCTGCAGTTTCCTGTTGACTGAAATGCACAAATAAACAAGAGACAAACTGTAAAAAGATCACCCAGCCTTTGGGGCTTCTCCTAATTTCTGACTAACTATGTGCCTGGCTGAGTGAGCTCATCTTTCTAATTTTTATATGCAAAAGAAAGAAGACATTAACTTATCTATATATTATCCTGTTATAAAATGAATCTCAAGGGATTTCTAGACATACCTTTTCTTACACATAAAAAGATTTCTCTTAGAAGGGCGCCTGGGTGGCTCAGTCGGTTAACTGACCGACTTCAGCTCAGGTCATGATCTCGTGGTTTGAGTCCCACATCAGACTCTGTGCTGACAGCTCAGAGCCTGGAGCCTGCTTCAGTTTCTGTGTCTCCCACTCTCTGCTCCTCCCCCACTCATGTGCTGTCTTTCACTCAAAAATGAATAAACATTTAAAAAACTTCTAAAAAAGATCTTACAAGAATATGTATTTCACACAGAAGATAAAAATATATATGGTTAAAGGGAAAATATTAGCACAAAGGTAAAAAAAATCAAGGCTGAGGAAGACAATCCGTTCATCCCTAAAAATGCTTTTCATTCTAATATTCTGGGATGCTACATTTGAAAATGAGTATATGATTTATTTTGAGTTTTACTGGCTCTCTGTTTTTCATGCTTTTTTAGTACAGTATCTGGCAACTAGATAAATGTGCTGTAAAAATGCATCTTTAAAGGAAATTATACTCTGAATTTATTTAAATCAGAGTATATTTTATAAGAATTGTTTTCAGGACTTGAGGAAAATTAAATAAAACTGCAATATTTAGGATTTTACTCTGTATCTTTGAATATTAAATAAGTTCATTCCACACTGCTTATAAATTTATATGCACATTCAAATTCTGTATTTGATTAATATGTATTTTACTGAGTCTTTACTGCTTCATAATTATTCTCTGTTTTGGGAAAAATTATTCTTTTAAGTCACAGATTTAAAGAAACAAGCTCAATATCTCATTTATTTTCTGGTTTTCTTCCTTCATCATATTGACTATTCATTTTAGGAATATTCTTCTAAAGATGTTTTCATTATATGAACATCTTTTAGTTTACTACTTGTTGCTTTTATGCTTTATTATTTTTATTTAGAGGAAATAAATTCACTGATCCTCCTTATGTATATTTGAACCCCTCTTCATAACATTACATGAGAATGGGGTGATAAATAAGACAGCCCTTATGAATTTCTGGTTATTATTCTCAGCGCACACTCTGGGCAGCCACCATCATAAGATAATTCAGCGTATCTAAAAAGATGGACTCTTTTTAGTCCATCTGGGTGCTAGGCAGGTGTTTTGGCTCCAATTACTTTATATTTGTTCTCTGTGCTTTAGTATTCCCCAAAAACTGTATTATCTGCTACATGGTCTTCTTCAGATGGATGTTATTTTGTCTGGATTACATATTCTATGATTTAACAATGAGATTGTACAGGTTCACAAATTTTTTTTAAATTCATTAAATATAAGAAATAGAAATACCTAAATAGTTCTAAGTTATTCTCTTTCAATAGTGACAATAAACCTTATATTTTTAATTTGGTACTGGATGCCACTTGCTTGGGCAGACAGAGAAGGTATATAATTCAGTGTTATCAGCCGATTTGAGTTTACTATGTGCTAGGTGCTGTGAGGAATGATTAACATGTACACTGTAACATTTACCTCTCATAGAAGAATTTCAAGAGATTCTGGAAAAAAAGAGATGCACAGGGATTAATTAACTTTCTAAACCATAGCCACAGCAAGACAATGAACACACACACACACAGCCAAAAGATACAGCTACTTGTACACTTGGTAATTAACCTATGATTTTTTCCTCTACCATCTCTAGTCTAGTACAACTAAAAGTAATTACAAAATAAATATAGAAATTTAGCTGTGGGAGTTTTGAGCCAGTAGATTTCCATGACTAGGAGAAATTAATCATGTTTGGGAAAGTAGAGCGGGTTGGAAAATAGAAAAAAGAACATTGAGTTCCTTAAAGAGATAAAAATTTTACGGTGATGAAAATGGGCTCAGTTATAAAATGTTTTCAAATGTATTGGCTTTTTGATAATACAAATATCAGATGAAAAGCAGTTGGGTCTACTGAAATGCAGAGAATCACATATATTTTTCCATGTTTTGGTAATGGAAGTAAACAGTAAATTAGGGTTTGGTTTAATTTTAGGGAAATTGCACAGATATTTCATATCTAGTCCACAAAACAGGATTCTACAGTATCTTCCCAGAGATGTTGATGTAGAGATTAGTGCATTTTAGTATTCAGTATTTGTGTGTGTGTGTGTGTGTGTGTGTGTGTGTATGTGTGTGTTTTGAAAGAGAGAGAGCAAGTGAGGGAGAAGCAGAGAGAGAGAGAGACACAGAATCCGAAGCAGGCTCTGAGCTGTCAGCACAGAGCCCAACACAGGGCTCAAACTCATGAGCCGTGAGATCATGACCTGAGCCAAAGTTGGATGCTCAACTGACTGAGCTACCCAGGCACTCCATATTCAGTATTTTCTTTTAAGGACCAAATCCTTTATTATGTTCAGGACAACATATTAATTTTATTAGATCTGAACAAACTAAAGTAGGCCAGCTTCCTTTTATCCCTTCCCCAGCCCAATCTTCAATCTAGGGCTGCCACCACTTTTATTTCACTCAGGGCCCATAACAGAGTATGAAAACCCCCTCTCCCTTCTATGGGTCCCCTTTATTGTTATGGAAATACCGGCTCAAATAGGTTAATGATCTATTGGAGGTTGTAAAAGTAGATTATGGCCTCTGTGCCAAGTCCAGAATTCATACAGCGTCCTCCTCACTGGGGATAGCTCTATGGTACATGGGTACAAATGCAGAAATACTACAGACTACTAAAGATAAAACAGCAGCAGACTTTCCTGAAAATCTGTTCTGTCACAGGAATAACAGACTAAGAACGTCACTGGCAGGACTGAGAAAAACATGGAGGATGGAAGAGACCAGTTATAGGTGACTGGAGTAGAAAGCACATCAAGGAAACTATGTATGCAAGGATGTTGTGCTTCCAAAAGGGAGCGTGGTTATTTCATGCCTAGTCCATGCCTGTAGTTCAATAATTCACTTTCTTTGAGAAGAGACCATCAATAAAAACAAAAGGAGGGAGAAGAAGAAAAATACAATACACTAAGAATAAGTCTCAATGCAAGGTCTGGTTCTTGTACAGAAAACTTTAAAACTCTACTAAGATAACAGAGGTACACGAAAGGGATTCTCAGATGGCACAAAGACATCTTTTCTTCCTGGAAAGGTACGTTAAATATCATAAAGATGTAAATGTTTTCCCATCAAACACTTGTCACCTCAGACCAGCAATAGGGTACATACACATACTATGCTGTAGAAAATTATATATTTTCATCTTGGTTGTTATATGTGTACAGGAGCATGCATGAGGAGTGTCTGGAAAGGATACACACCTAATATTAATGACAATTTAAGAACCGGGACTAGAATCAGGAATTGTGGCAGATCTGTGAACTAGTATCTAACACGCTTCATGTCCTGCCTGATTTTTTTTAAACCAGAATTATGGACTGTTTTTACCTTACCATTTTATATTCAAGCAAAACCAGAAATACATTCAGCTCAAATATAACCAAAAGTACCTTTTCCCCCTTATTGTTTTTTCTTTTTATCCTGTTTAGGTTGACTTCATTAATGACCGGAAGCTGAGTTTTCTTTCTTCTGGTAAGAATGATGGACAGTACGAGGACAAAGGCATGCAGGTTAATGCTAATAAAATGTGAATAAAATCTGTGCCAACATGAAATCATCCCTCAGTTTCCATTTATTCTGCCAACAATCTGATGATCAGATGCTTTTATTATACCCTGTGTGCGTTTGTCTCACAAAAAGAAACAAGGCGGTGTTTTGAGAATACTAACTTTTGAGAGACAATTTAAGTCACTGATCTTGGAAGACCTTGCTTTGTAGAGAGTGTGTGCTATGTTCCCTCTCTGTATCCTTGAAAATTAAAGAACATTTTCAATCTTCACTGTTGTATTTCTTTCTTTCTCTTCCATTTCATTCCTCAGCGTGATAGTTAGCCTTCAGTGGTAAGCAGGATGAAGAATCCCCAACAACCACCGTGTCCTACTTCTCAGATCCTGTGGATTTATTACCTTTCATGTCAAAGGGGAGTTTAAGTTGCAGATAGCATTAGGGTTGCTAGGAAGCTGACTTTATAATGAGATTATTCTGGATTACACAGGTGGGCACAATGTAGTAACAGTGTCCTTAAATTGGAAGGTGGAGGCTGACAGTAGGTAAGAGTAATGTAGTGTGATGTGAGAAGGGGCCTTTCTACTCTTGGTGGCTTTGAAGATGAACAGGGGTGGTCTGTAACTGGGAAAAGGAAATAGATTCCTCCCTAGAGTCTCCAAAAGGTACACAATCCTGATAACATGATGATTTTGTGTTCATTGAGACCCATTTCAGATTTCTGACCTCCACAGATCAACGACAATACACTTATTTCATTTTAAGTCGGTGGTAATTTGACAGCGAAACTGAATATACCAATCTAGAAAGCATAGGCTACCTGGTGCTTCCCCGCAACTCCTGGCTCACCAGGCTGAACTGGGTGCCTCCTCTGAGCGCTCGGACCCCCCCCCCCCCACCCTGTGTTAGTTTCTCTTGGTGTAGTGGTTAGAAAGGGGCTTGAGGACAAATCCTTACTTGCCTGAGGCCCAACCTTTAATCTCTTGGATCTCTGATGACTGCACTTCTAGTTCAGAGATGCTATAAAAATTTGAGTAGGACTATTGGTTGCTTTGTCCAAATGAAGTTATTTTTAGAGTATAATTTTACTACAATCTACTTAGCGTATTCTAGCAGCTAATGTTCTGTTTACCAGGTTTCTGAATACCTTATATAATGTCATGTAATGTTTGAAACAACCCCATAATTAGGTACTACTGTTATTACTACTATCACTATCCTCATCGTCCCTGATTTATTTATTAGGAAACTAAACCAAAGCACAGAGAAGCTGCCGACAGACTCCACGGCAGTATGCTTTACCACCCTGCTTTTAACCTTGGCAATTTGCCTCTTGAGTCTGAGTACTTAATCAACACAATCTGACAGTTCTTCAATATGTCCATATAAAAAAAAGTCTAACCCCATAAATCACCTGTGACGCTGAAAGAAGAGGCTTTAGCTAAAAATGTTAAGGTTATCATACCCAGAATGACGGGCCCGGCCAGGGGAGTGGATGACTGAAGTCATGTCACAGCAAGGAAGGTACCCTTCTGGATGGCCTCCAGCCCAGAGTTTATGGGAGCTTCCTCCTGCAAGAGATGCACAGACTTGAAGGCAATTCTACCGTGTACTGCTGTTTTCATTTAGCAGGAATCCCAAGTTCACCGGGTATAGTCTTAGAAGGCCCTCTGAATGCCCCTGAAGCATGTTGATTTATTCCTGCTACATGGGCTGCAGTCACAGAAATGGAAGGTCTCAGGAGGTGCTGCAAGTAGTGGGGTACTCCAGCAGATACACTTCCAGGCCCATGTGATGGGCCTACCAGCTGCCCGCAGCTCGCACAACACATTCTTGATGGAGTCCATCTCCCCAGGCTTAAGCCCAGATCCCATTTTACTTTTTACATCTTTTTCTAAACCAGAAATATTTTGCCCCAGTAAAACCTTGTTAATTAGCTACTAGCTCCTTTCTTGCTGACTTTATACTTAGCCAATGTATGCCATTACTATCAAGCACAAAAAAGAGGCAGGAAAAGATCTCCCCAAGGACAGCACAAATTCTTGCTCACAATGACCCTAGACTTAAGAATACTTTCTACCATTTGACTATTCCCTGACTTACAACTCCTAAATTCAGATGTTTAACAAAATAACACTTTTTATTCAGTGACTTTGAAAGACAGCCTTCTAGTATGTTCTAGAAAAAATATTTGAAGCATTCAGAACACAAATTGGCATATAACCTGTCCTGAATGGGCTGTTAATTGAGGAAGATAATTATTATGTATGCTAGCTGCCAAAACAAAACCATCCTGGTGAGAAAAACAATAGCACTATCTACTCTGCTTGTGACATCTCTTTAACCTCTCTTTGAAAAGTAAACCCGTGAAAATTTTTGCCTAATATATACTGAAAAATAAAAACAAAGCCCAGAGTACCCACAAAGGTTATGAGATTTCCAGTTTTTCTTCAGAGATAGTCAACCATTGAATATGCATTCTCATAAGACAAATTCATGGAAAGAGACTCCAAATACTAGAACGAAGTTTGTCTCAGTTCACTGAATGTGAACAGAACTGTTGCAATATTCATAAGCCAAACTCACACCGAAAAGGAGATTTTTTTTTCCAAAAAAGCAGGGCACAGCATTTTATAATGCATCAAGTTACAAAATGTATTCATATTCAATAAACCGAGTTGTATTTTATGATTAAAGATAATATAAGGCTTTGTATGAATGACATTCTTGATGTATTGGAAAAAAAATAAATGTTTAACGGCATGAAAGCCTACAATTTAAGGACACAGTTTTAAGTAGGCCCCATGCCCAAAGTTGGGCTCAAACTCACGACCCTGAGATCAAGAGTCACATGCTCTGCCAACTGAGCCAGCCAGGCACCCCAAGGACACATTTTTTTTTTAATTTTTTTTTTATTTTTGAGAGACAGAGAGAGACAGCGCGAGCAGGGGAGGGTCAGAGAGAGAGGGAGACACAGAATCCGAAGCAGGCTCCAGGCTCTGAGCTGTCAGCACAAAGCCTGATGCGGGGCTCGAACCCACAAACTGTGAGATCATGACCTGAGCCGAAGCCGGACGCTTAACTGACTGAGCCACCCAGGCGCCCCCAAGGACACATTTTTAAAAAGCAGCTTTTTCTTAAAGAATTCAAATGTAATGGTATAAAAAATACTATTTATGTAAAAAGTGCCAACTTTTACCTTTAATTTAGCAATTTGATGTCAGTTATCTGTTTGCTTTCATCTCCCCACTTCTTTCAAGACGGAAAAGAAAACAGTATATCTGTAATCACGCTGTAATCATTAAGACATCCTGAAGGGAACAGAGGAGATGAGTCCTTCTAAAGTCTTGACATTTTCAGCCCCCGCAGAGGAATCAGAGGAACAGTGATCATAAAGAAGGTAGCTTTCAAAGGCAACCTAACAGCAATAAAAACCTGAACCGTTTCAGCTTTTAAAAAATGACCCAAATTAAGTGTACTTAATTCTGAAGGTATAGACGAATGCCTATGACTATAGCTAAGACTATGTCTGTGTCTGTCCATATCTATCTAAGAAATTCATTTTTGTGATACAAAAGGAAACTAATTCCTGCCTCTTAATGGAAACTGAATACAGAAGAGTGTTTATTGAAATAGTTAAACAGAATTTATTAATAATTTAGGTAAAAAGAAAACACTAAAAAGTCTAAACAGCAGGGACCTGAGTTAATATGTAGGATGTAGGCAGATTCTATGTTCACTCAGATTTAAAAGGTTTTGCACTATTTCAGAACAGCATAAAATATGGTTTCTTACTATCCTGGGTAATGAAAATTTAGCTAGACAAATGGACAATTCCTGAAACTCACACAGCCACTGATTTACCTACCATCTCATAAACTAGTACATACATGAACCCAAGACACCAAATGATCTTAGCTAACTTCTACCTTATTTTCCCTTTATCTTTCTTTGATTTGAGAACCCAAGCTCAGTGTAATGGTTTATAGGAAAATTGTGGGTAAGCAAATATTCCATATAGAAAAAAAAATACAGAAAAATCAGTCTCTGGATAATAAAAAGCCAGCTTGATATTTTTCACAGTTATTGCAAAACATGTCAACAGGAAGAGACTACCAATTGAATGCTATTCTTAGTTACAAGTTGATTAATAATATTTAGAGTTTGAAGCAACATGTAAGCAGTGATTTGTAAACTGCTACCCATAGATGAAGACACTAGGAATCACCATTTGGGATGCTGTTCACATGCGCCATGAAGGTGCTCGCTGGAGAAACTTCACAAGGCCAACATATTTCATTTCATCCAACAGCGACCGTCGGTCCTAAGAGTATGTAGCAGTTTCTCCTATCTTTGGATCTAGGTGACTTCTCAGAGCGAGTGCTTTACACATCATCCACGTCTCAAGTGGGAGTTTAAACAAGGCACATAATATATGTTCAAGCACACAAGTGTTTATGCAATGTTACTGAGGCACACTGTGGATCTTAGTAAGTAATGTATAGGTAGGTAACTATGTTCAAAGAAGTTTACAAATAGTTCCTCTCTCAGAGATAGTACAATGGTGTGCTTGTCAAATGGAAAGCAATAATACTGATTCAATTCTTTTTGCTTATTGTGCAACACCAGCTAGCAAAGGTTTATTATTTTTTCCTTGGGTTATATTTCTAGATGAAGTGAAGTGCCTGATAATTTCTTTTAACATATTTGCAAAGCTGAATTCAGCCCCATGATTCATTGTAACTGCTTCAGAACACGATGTGAGAATTAAAAAAATGAATAAAAACACAGCAGAAAGGAAAATTCAAAGCACACCATTTGTTAGAATCAATTTTTTTTCTTTTTGCAAGCATAGCACTTCAATCTCAATAGTGTTCCAAAGCCTCCAAAGCTTATAATGGTGGGGATACACATATTTTTCTCTCTGAAAAACAGGCCAGGAGATAATGAAACTATAATTTCAGAATACTGCAACCGATATAAAATGGCCACATGTGTGGTGCTCAAGCACTCTGTATGAGTACTTTCTGTAAGATAATCCTATATTAAACTCAAGGAGTAAGGAAAATGAATTTTAAGAAAGTGAAGGGAAAGCAAGGAAATATTAAATATTGTGGGATAATACTCTAGTCAAATCAGTATTTCATTAATCCACCTTGAATCAATTTAATTCCCTCCTACATCTTAATCAAGACAGCTTTGAAATGATAGAACCTTAGAGACAGAGTTTAGAAGTCAGTGAATTCAGCAAAACCAATATGTTTCTTTATATAAATAATTACATCAGTATCAGAGGCCTTTTCCGACTATCACACAGGTGTGAAATTTAAGACAATTTTAATACAGTCATTAGGTGTTTATGGAAAGGCTGTCTCAATTTACACATGCAGACACATAAACACATTTCACAGCATATTTACCTATAGTTGGCTTATACCAGGTGGAAAGAGGTGATCTAATACTTTGAAGTTTATTTTTATTTCCCAGCGGTCAAAGAGTTAACCTGAGGTTCTAGTGAAAGATAGATATGGTTGAAAACAAAGTATATACATATACACATGCATATATATTAGTTTTGGGTTTTTTCTGAGAGAGAGAGGGAGGGAGGCAGGGAGGGACAGAGAGAGAGGGAGAGAGAGAGACTCCCAAGTAGGCTCTGTGCTGTCGGCACAGAGCCTGACGTGGGGCTTGAACTCGACCCTGAGATCATGACCTGTGCTGAAATCAAGAGTCGGGTTCTTAGCCGACCGAGCCACCCAGGTGCCCCAAAGTATATATTTTGCTTCAGTGTTTTTTCCAGGCTCTAGAGAGTCTTCCACACATTGCCTGGAAACCAATAAGACAGTCCTACTCTTTGCAACCCATATGAGAAAAGACTTCCTTGACTTGCAAAGAGCTTAAACAAAGCAATCAGTAAAATAAAATTTATATGTAAATTTAAATTTAGTAACATTTCTATATGTATGTTTATACAAAATGTATTTATTTATATATAACATATAGTTACAAATGTTTATATATAACTTATATATTATATATTATGCATAGAAAAATAAATTCTAATGGCAATATTATAATGAAAAGATGTGATAACATAGATTCTCTAATTTGAGTGGGTCTACATTATGAAGCAATTAGATACCAAGTGATATCAAAGTATTCATAATCTCTACTATATAGAAAAATGTAAGAATATATGTCAACCTGCTAGTAAATCAGGGTTCGGGATGACCCAGCAGAGAGACAACTATAGGTTTGGAAATACTGGATTTATGATCTACAAAAAGACTTCACGTAAAAATGGCTTGACCTAAAGGTGTAAAGATATGCACTGGCTTTTCCTAGAAACTGCTTTAAAATGTTTAAGGTATTTAAAAAGGAAAAGTGGAATTGAGCTGTCTAAAGATCACATGTGTTTAAAGGAATAATTTTAGTTATTCTCAAAATAGGGTGATTTCACCAGCTAGTGCGTGGAAGGTCCTGTCCCAGGTCATAAGCCCTACTGTGTCCAAAATACTAAGGTTCATACAACTCTAAGTCTGCCACCCTGTTTTCCCTAAACTGCTGATTCTGATGTACTGTTCTCATTCACATAATATTTATTAATGTCTAATATCTTAAAATAGCAAATAAACATAGATTATCAGTCTTGCTTTTTAATAATATGATGTAAAGAATCACCGATTCATCCTAAGCACTTAAACAGTCACAGATATATGATATGTACTCAATAGATACTGAAATGAACTTAAATGGCTTTTATCTTCTCCTTTTTAGTGGGGTCTTTGTTGGGTTTTGGAATCAAGATAATGCTGGCCTTATAGAATGAATCTGGAAGTTTTTCTTCCATTTCTATTTTTTTGGAACCATTTCAGAAGAATAGCTATTAATTTTTTAACAGTTATATTTATTTTTTTAACAATTAAAAAAATTTTTAAAGTTTATTTTGGGGGGTGTTGGGCTGGGGGTAAGGGGCAGCGAGAGAGGGAGACACAATCTGAAGCAGGATCCAGGCTCTGAGCTGTCAGCAAAGAGCCTGACACAGGGCTCAAACTCATGGACTGCGAGATCATGACCTGAAGTCGGACACTTAACCTATTGAGCCACCCAGGCACCCCTATTAATTCTTCTTTAAATATGTGGTAGAATTCCCCTGGGTGGCCAGCCAGACCTGGGCTCTTGTTTGTTGGGAAACTTTTTTGTTTTACTTTAAATCCAAGTTAGTTAACATATAGTATAATAATAATTTCCGGAATAGAATTTAGTGATTCATCACTTACACAGAACACCCAGTGCTCATTTCAATAAGTCCCTTCCTTAAGGCCCCTCACCCCTTAAGCCCATCCCACCACCCAACATCCCGCTAGCAACCCTCAGTTTGTTCTCTGTATTTAAGAGTCTCTTATGGTTTGTCTCCCTCTGTTTTTATATTACTTTTGCTTCCCTTCCCTTATGTTCATCCGCATTATACCTTAAATTCCACATAAATGAAATCATATATTTATCTTTCTCTGACTTATTTCACTTAGCACAATACGCTTTAGTTCCATGCACATCTTTCAAATGGCAAGATTTCGTTCTTTTTAATCACAGAGTAATATTCCATTGTGTGTGTGTATTCCATTTGTATATATATATACATATATACATATTCCATTGTGTGTGTATATATATATATACACACACACACACATAATATTCTAGTGTGTATACACACACACACCATACCGTCTTTATCCATTCGTCAGTTGATGGACATTTTGGGCTCTTTCCACACTTTGGTTATTGTCAACAGTGCTGCTATAAATGCTAGAATAACTTATAAGTGAGGGTGCATGTGCCCCTTTGAATCAGTATTTTTGTATACTTTGGATGAGATACCTAGTAGTACAATTGCTGGGCAGGGTAGTTCTATTTTTAATTTTTTGAAGAACCTCCATACTGTTTTCCAGAGTGGCTACACCAGTTTGCATTGCCACCAGCAGTGCAAAAGGGCTCCTCTTTCTCCACATCCTTGTCAATAACTGTTGTTGCCTGAGTTGTTCATTTTAGCCCCCTGACAGGTGTAAGGTGGTATCTCATTATGGTTTTGATTTGTATTTTGTTGGGAGATTTTTTATTACTTATTCTATTTCTTTGCTGGTTATAGATCTGCTCAAATTTTCTATTTCTTCCTGTTTCAGTATTGGTAGTTTATATGTTTCTAGGAATTTATCCATTTCTTCCAGATTGCCCAATTTGTTGGCATATAATTGCTCATAATATTCTCTTACACTTGTATGTCTGTAGTGTTGGTTGTGATCTCTCCTCTTTCATTTGTGATATTATTTATTTGGGACCTTTCTCTTTTCTTTTTGTAAGTCTGGCTAGGGGTTTATAAATTCTGTTAATTCTTTTAAAGAATTCTCTTAGTTTCATTGATATGTTCTACTGTTTTTTTCGTTTGTTTCTATATCATTTACTTCTGCTCTAATCTTTACTATTTCCCTTTTTCTTCTTTTTTTAAAATTGTTTAAAATGTTTTATTTTTTTTTCCAAGAGAGAGAGAGAATGAGCAGGGGAGGGTCAGAGAGAGAGGGAGACACAGAATCTGAAGACAGGCTCCAGGCTCTGAGCTAGCTGTCAGCACAGAGCCCAACATGGGGCTCGAACCCGCGAACCATGAGATCATGACCTGAGCCGAAGTCAGATGCATAACTGACTGAGCCACCCAGGGGCCCCTTTCCCTTTTTCTTCTGGCTTTGGGCTTTATTTGCTGTTCTTTTCCCAGCTCCTTTAGGTGTAAGGTTAGGTTGTGTATTTGAGACTTTTCTTGTTTCCTGATAAAGGCCTGTATTGCTATATACTTCCCTCTTAGGGCCACCTTTGCTGCATCCCAAAAGGTTTTGGACTGTTTTCATTTTCATTTGCTTCCGTGTATTTTTTATTCCTCTTTAATTTCCTAGTTAACTCAGTCATTCTTTAGTAGGATGTTCTTTAACTTCCATGTATTTGTGGACTTTCCAAATTTTTTCTTGTGGATGATTTCAAGTTTCATAGCATTATGGTCTGAAATATGCATGGTATGCACACAATCTTTTTGTACTGCTTAAGGCCTGATCTGTGACCCAATATATGATC
This sequence comes from Cryptoprocta ferox, assembly GCA_028646485.1. Classification (NCBI taxonomy): domain Eukaryota; kingdom Metazoa; phylum Chordata; class Mammalia; order Carnivora; family Eupleridae; genus Cryptoprocta; species Cryptoprocta ferox. The sequence continues at coordinate 46,179,430 of CM053563.1, forward strand.
CATTCTGGCAAATGTTCCATGTGCACTCAAAAAGAATGCATATTCTACTGCTTTAGGATGAAATGCTCTGAATAGATCTGTTAAGTCCATCTGATCTAGTATGTCACTCAAAGCCATTGTTTCCCAATTGGCCTTCTTAGATGATCCGTTCACTGCTGTAAGTGGGTTGTTAAAGTCCCCTACTATTGTTACAGACCAGTATCTCTGATGAACATAGATGCAAAAATTCTCAACAAGATCCTAGCAAATCGAATCCAACATTTAAAGAATTATTCAACATAATCAAGTGGAATTTATTTCTGGGCTGCAGGGGTTAATATCCACAAATTAATCAATGTGATACACCACACTAAAAGAAAAGAAAGGAGAAGAACCATATGATCTTCTCAATAGATGCAGAAAAGGCATTTGACAAAATACAGCATCCCTTCTTGAGAAAAACCCTCAACAAAGTAGGGATAGAAGGAAACCTCAACATCATAAAGGCCATATATAAAAGACCCACAACTAAGATCATCCTAAATGAGGAAAAACTGAAAGCATTTCCCCTGAGGTCAGGAACACAACAGGGATTTCCACTCCCATCACTTTTATTCATTATAGCACTGGAAGTCCTAGCTTCAGCAATTAGCCAAAAAAAAGAAATAAAAGGCATCAAAATCAGCAAGAAGTCAAACTTTCACTCTTCACAGACATGATGTTATATGTAGAAAACCCAAAAGACTCCACCAAAAAATTGTAGAACCGATACATAAATTCAGCAAATTCGCAGGATAAGAAATCAACATACAGAAATATGTTCATTTCTATTCATCAATAATGAAGGAGAAGAAAAAGAAATCAAGAAATCAATCCCATTTACAATTGTACCAAAAACCATAAGATACCTAGGAATAAACCTAATCAAAGAGGTAAAATATCTGTATTCCAAAAGCTATAGGACACTTATGAAAGAAACTGAAACAGACACAAAGAAATGGAAAAACATTCCATGCTCGTGGATTGGAAGAACAAACATTGTTAAAATGTCTGTCCTACCCAAAGCAATCTACACATTCAACACAATCCCTATCAAAATAATACCAGCATTTTTCACAGAGCTAGAACAAACAATCCTAAAATAAGTATGCAATCAGAAAAGACGCCCAATAGCCAAAGTAACATTGAGGAAAAAAAGCAGGAGGCATCACAATTCTGGACTTCAAGCTGTATTAAAGCTGTAATTATCAAGACAGTATGGTACCGACACAAAAGCAGACATACAGATCAATGGAACAGAATAGAGAAGCCCGAAAGAGACCCACAAATATATGATCAACTAATCTTCAATGAAGCAGGAAAGAAATCAAATGGAAAAAGGTTTCTTGAGAAAATGCTGCTGGGAAATCTGGATAGCAACATGCAGAAGAATGAAAGTGGATTGCTTTCTTACACCACACACAAAAATAAATTCAAAATGATGAAAGATCTAAATGTAAGACAGGAAACCATCAAAATCCTAGAGAAGAACACAGACAGCAACCTCTTTGACCTCAATTTGCAAATGACACATCAGATAAAGGGTTAGTATCCAAAATCTATAAAGAATTTACCAAATTTAACACCCCAAAAACAAGTAATCCAGTGAAGAAATGGGCAAAAGACATGAACAGTTTTTGAAAGAAGATACCCAAATGGCTAACAGACACATGAAAAAATGCTCAACATCCCTCATCATCAGGGAAATACAAATCAAAACCACAATGAGATACCACCTCACACCTGTCAGAATAGCTAAAATTAACCCAGGAAACAACAGATATTGGTGAGGGTGTGCAAAAACGGGAACCCTCTTACACTGTTGGTGGGAATGTGGACTGGTATAGTCACTCTGGAAAACAGTGTGGAGGTTCCTCAAAAAGTTAAAAAGAGAACTACCCTTCAACCTGGCAACTGCACTACTAGGTATTTATCCAAAGGATGCAAAAATACTGATTCAAAGGGGCACACAAACCCCAATGTTTATAGCTTACCATCAACAATGGCCAAATTATGGACAGTCCAAATGTCCATTGAATGACGAATGGATAAAGAAGATGTGCCATATATATACAATGAAATATTACTCGGCCATCAAAAAGAATGAAGTCTTGCCATGTGCAATGTGGATGGAACTAGAATGTATTATGCTAAGCGAAATGAGTCAGAAAAAGACAAATAAATGATTTCATTCATATGTGGAATTTAGGAGACAAGATAGATAAATATAGGAGAAGGGAAGAAAAAATAGAGTAAGAAAAACAGAGGAGACAAACCATAGGAGACTCTTAAATACAGAGGACAAACTGAGGATTGCTGGAGGGGTGGTGGGCAGGGGATGAACTAAATAGGTGATTAATAAGGACATTGTCTGTTAAAGAAGGATACTTGTTTGGATGGGCATTGGGATGAGCATGTAAGTGATGAATCACTAAATTCAACTCCTGAAACCAATACACTAAGTGTTAACTAACTTGAATTTAAATAAAATCTTAAAAGAAAAAAATAACAAATTCCTTTATCTTAACATTTATAGGAAATGACCAACACTTTTTGTATACTGCAGAAGAGATGGGAAGGCTCACCGAAGTGAAATATGAGGTTCTCACAAAGACATGGACATAGAGAATTCTTATAGCTTTGGATCAACCTTAAATGAGTAGTGAAATTTGTTCATGTAACATTTCCAGGATGAACATGATTTGTAAAAAAATAATTATGATGGTTCCTGGCAAGTGCTAAACATTATGGAAAGGCACAAAAATGATAAGCCTCTTCATATACCAGTGAGTGAAAAATGCATGTGCTCAGAGAAGAAATGCTCAGTTTATGAAACACTTTCTCAGGACGTTTTCCCTGAGGTGTTTGAAAACCATGAACACTGCAATGTTAAGACATAGGTTTTAAGTGAGGTAACTGAAAAAAATACCGATTTGTAAGTATAATTATAATTTTCTTGGCAAATGTTTCTGAACCAAATTGATATTAATGAGTTAAAATATCAATTGTAGGGCTAATTTCTTAAACTAGATATTTTGATACTCTTTAGTCAAAATTCTTCTAGAATCATTCTATTTGCACATTTATTAACTCAGTGAAGTTAAAATCATGAATGTAGGTTCATAGATGCATAGCATTTGTATTTGAGATTTATTTAAATCAGTTATAAATCACCTTATATTAGTGACAAATCTAATCCATAAGTAGAATAATTTTAGCTAAAAGTGAAATCATTATGCTACTTGCAATTGTAAATATTTGTTTAACACAGAAGGAAAAACAGACATCATTCTGAATTGGTTTTGGATACGCTGGCATTTACCTGGAGTGGATGAAAACATCTAGGGATGAGACATTCATTGCGCATGAGAGAAAATTTAATCAATGTATTTCCTATTCATATAGCATTCAGTAACTTTTGTGATAAAATCTTTTTCTTTATAATATGTAAAAGTAAAGTACTACTACATCTCTTTCTATATACAAAGAAGGAATAGTTCCATTCATTGGAAGTAATCAGTTCTACTGAGAGAAAAATTCCCCAAAATAAAACTCTATATTATAACTTCCAACATTAAAAATTGTCCTATTTTTACAAAGGATATCAAACATCAGCATGGTGTAACACAAACTGCCTGATGGAATCTGACTGTATTTTATGGTTCATTTTGATTAGTTTTCTCTTTTGCTTTTGGGGGAATTTAAAAGGCATTTAAAATTAGCCATGAATAGAAGCTAGAAGAACATCTCCAACTACAATTCAGTGGTATGATGGTGAATGTTTAACAACTGCCACTGGTGGCTGGGAGAGGGGGTGGTCTCTGATTTGTAACATTTGCCAATTTCTGGGCTGTAAGTGTTTCCACTACGGTCAGTTTAAGAGGAACTGTGTTTAACAACGATCTCACAAAATGGCTCACAACTTAACAGTTGAGTCTTGCAAGCCACTAGAGCCAGCTCCATCCAGCACACCACTGGTCAGAAGGGGCGGAGAAGGGGAGCCCTTCTAGTGACTGCTGACATGCACTTGGCAGCTAAGGAGGGAGGTTCCAATCCTGGCGTTGCCACTTATTTGCCTTGTAACTGCAGACAAGTCATGTACAGTCAATGAGCCCCAGTTTTGTCGTGGTGCTATTGACATTACCAACATCATAAAGCTGGTGTAATAATTGAATGAGGTGATGCATGTAAAATGGTTAGAACGTCTGACAGAATAATTTCTTGAATAGTATTTCTCGCCCATACATGTGAGGCTTCATTATTATCATGAGAATTATAGCTATTACATTTTTAATGTTTTCACTGGAGGTATGTCTATAATTTTATTTCTGTTAATTACAGGCCGCTCTTAAGAATAAATTCTCACTGACTTGAAGGTGAAATACGTATCACTTCCAGGTTGCCCAAGCTTATACAGCATAATATTCTAATTTTGAATTTTCATTGTGCACTGAAAGCAAACTATAGTGCAACACACTATTTTAACAAATATGATTGTTTACGACAGCCTTACGCTAGACCTCACTGTTTTTCACTTCTACCTCATCAATTTCCTTTCCTTTCAATGTCATGTTTCTCCTCTTACCACCACCTCACGTTTCTGTCCTTTCACATTTGGGTTTATTTTTATAGCTCCCTAATTATATGTAATTATATTATAATGTATCAACAAATAAACTTCCCTCACAATATGTGTTTTCCTCACAATCATCCTTAATTGTACACTACTTTGATATGAGTATTGAAGTTCATAGAAATTAAGTGATTTGTTCCAAATCCTACAAGGGATAGTGACAAATCTAGAATCAAAACTGAAGTCACTTGAATACACAGCTAGTGGTGTAGTCAGGAAGGAGAAGTGCGAAGACTTTGTAGTAACCATTAGCTCAGGAAGCATGGGCTGGGACAGAGGAGAGATGCTGAACACACAGTCTCCCGAAAGATCACTTGAACTCCATTGTATCAAGGAAAACTACAACTGTGAGAGTAACTATTTGGTTAGAGGGAGTCAAGGGATGGCTGTATTTCTGGATGAGATGAGAAGAGCAGATGAGAACATACAGAAAGTCATGGCCCTATTGAAATGATTCTGGAGAAAACTTTCCTTTTTAGACATTTTTTTCCCTCTTAGGATAAATGTGGACTAGTTGTACTGGGGAATCCTGGTAGGGAGCTGCTATCAGGAATAAATACATGCTGGGTTAGGTCAGGAAGGGATCCAGGTTTAATTCAGAATGTTTGACAGAAAAGTCATACAGTATTTTCCAATAATGGGCCAGTGCAAACTTTCAAGGTCCAATCAGTTATTCTCCAGTGGAGACAAACTTTATTCCCTTCTTCCCCCACCACTGGAGAATTTTGCTAACAACTCCATTAGCCTGTGTGAGATGATATTTAATTCGTACTTGCAAAACTTCTTTAAAGCCTACATTGTTATATAGTTGCTGTGTGCTGCTCAGGAGAGTAATTTAGGTATGCATGCAGAGTTTCAATAAAAATAAACTAAAACACATACTTTTTTAAGTTTCTCCTTACAAATGCATTTTAAAAATTCCAACTGCTAGGTTCAATGGTGCACGGAAAATTATGTTTGCATTTCATTACATTGATGTACCTTACAATTCAATGAACCTTCAAAGATAAGATGGATCCAAATAGGAAAAATAAGAGCCAGATATAATATCATACCATTTAATGGTCAATGTTAGACTGTATTAATGGTTAGATTTTTTAATACTTGGCATTAACAAATTTTGGTAGACTCTTGTTCTCTATTAAGAGACGCATCAGGTTAACTTTGTCATTCCATTAATGACATTGACACATGGTCATTAGATTCTACTGCCTGTATCAATTCAGCTTTTGAAATAGTATACCCCTAGATATAAAATAAGCTCAGTTTCATAACACAATGTTGGAAAGCAAAAATAATGAATCCCACTAGATAAATGGGAAAAAATCTGATCATTCTTGGAAACCATAAAATGTAATAACTCTACCTTATTGTGAGTGTAACAAATAATGGCATATAAAATCTTGCGTAGGGTAGGGATGGTTAGGTGGTGGTGGGTATATAATCTCTAGCATGGTAGCTTATCTCTCTTTAGGTTTTTTTCCTTTCAAATAGAGACAATAGTAATATTTATCTGATAGGATTAAGCAAAAGATTAAGTGAGATAATACATGTAAGACACTTAATGACAGTACCGGGCATAGATTATATGCTCAATACCTGTATCATCATCATTATTAACCTCTCTTAAAAAGTACTTGCTTTTAGGGGTATTTTTTAAGATGCATTCTAGCTATTTATGGGAAATTCAGTACAAATACTGATTTGAATATGTTAAAGTGTGCAGGTATTTCCTTTTCTCCCTGCTTGCTTATGAAACATTTATCAAATTTATTCAGAGGACACGGCTAATGTTTAAAGCCCATAAGGCCTATTATTAATTATTCCATCAAATAAATGCAAAGGCGCCCATAAGTAGATGTAGAAGAACTGATCTATAATATTAATCATTATATATGCTATAGTAGTCCCTCTCATACTTTGAGGCCAGAAACTATCCCACAGTCTATCTGGACATTGTCTTATAGATATAGATGCTTATGATGAATCCACTATGTCCCTTTGATTATGTGATTAGAAAGAACTAGACAGCCTCAGAGATGCTGTGGCAGCAATGATTAAAAATAATTTTTTTGACGATACAGAAGAAAAATCATGCCTGATTTCTAATGCAATTGGAACGTATGAAATGACAATTTATGTGAATTCTTGTTATCACACTAACGAGAAATATATGTATCTATGTGCATATATATATATATATATATATATTTATTTATTTACAATAAAAAAAGACACTAACCTTCTATCTTATTTCCTCCAATAAGAGAGAGAAATTTCAACTTTCAGCCTTCACGCATAATTTAGCTCACGGGTGACACGAAATCTGACTATCAGGGATAATACTCAAGCAAGGAGAGTTTAGCTGCCTAGGAGCCAGCAAGATGCACAGCCTTGAGGTGTTCTTTCTTGCTGGCAGCGCCCTTTACCTGCACAGACCACAGGGCACACTCACCAGCTCCACCGAGCAACTTTATTCTCATTAGCCAAGGACCACTCATTTCTCTGTGAGAGATGCTATTCACTACTGCTTCTCTGACTATTCAAAAAAACTCTATGAAATTAAAGAAAAATAAATACAAGAAAGTGAGCCTGCAAAATATTCCCTGGTCAGGTCACATTTACAATAAAACCCTGCCAACGTATGCATGACCCACCAGCAACGAAGAGACTCAAGATCACACAATGGCTTGAGTGCATCAGGCCGCTCTCGAGGACCCTGTCCCCTTTCTGTTCTGGGTGCTACACCTCCACTCCTTTGCAAGCCATAATTCCCGACCAGCCCCCTAGGCTCCCATGTCAATGAAGTTGCAAAGGGGTTATAATTTGGGTCCCCTTTTCCTACCCAAACTTCTAATCTCCCCATTCCAAAATGGTCCCGTTATTCACCTCTTCCGCTCCATCCCCAGCCTCCCGCAGACTGTTAGATTAAATCACACATTTGAGCAGATTGGTGTCATCACGCTTTCCAAGAACACAGTGGCATCTGGGCTCTAACGGTGCTCGGCAATATTGTTATGCCCACTGGTCAACTACCTGTGCGGGGGAAAAAGCCACAGCAACGATTTTAATTCTTTATTAACCTCTTCACAAAACCTGCCACCAGCCACTTTTCTCTGCTGATAATTTATCTTCCTTCACAGAGAAAATTGAGGCTTTTAACCTATATTCAAAACGTTTGCTTTTTCTACTGACTCCCACGCAGCCCTAAATATCCTCTGGTATCTCCTATTAAACATATAGATATAGCCCGTTCCTAACCTAATGTCCCTCTTGAGCTACTCCTTTATCTCTCTCCATCCCTTTCATAGCCAAGTGGTTTGGAAATAGGGTTTAAATTTGCTAACACATTTAGCTTCCCATTTAAAATTTTAATCTACAGCCAACTGACTTCTACCCCCATCAACTTCACTGAAAATGTTCTGGCTAAGTTCTTCAATTACCTTCTAAATGCCAAAGCCAAGGAAGCACACCCCCACCCTCACCCCAGCCCTCCTTTTACTTGAAGTCCCTACAGTGCTTATATTTATTTTTAGAAATACAAGTTAGAAGTGTATTTCTACTATAAAGATTGTACTTTTCCATTGTAGAAACTTTCAACTATATTAAAAGAGTGGCGAGATATGCACATATCCTGACCACTCGTGTGAAAGCAGTGTTTCACATTCTCATGTATTTCTTTTAAGATTTGTTCTATGCACATAGTGGCATTTTGTACAACTGGATGTTATGCTTTTTGTTGAACATAATGCCATAAACATTTCCCCATGTCATTAGTCATCTTCAGAAACAATATTTTAAGGCTATATAATTTTCCATCACATGGAAAAATATACTTAATTCTTGTGCAGCATGTAAATGAGACACATTCTTATATTATTAAATATCCTTGAAAAATGTGACATGAATGCATAGTGGCAGAGGGTTTTGGTACTGTGGTTGTACAATAATTTAATTAATCTCCTTCTGCTAGACTTTCAGGCTATCAAATCTTTGCTATTATAAATAGCGCTACAATGAACACTAAGGTACCCAAGATCATCTTGAATCTTCTATGTTGGTATTTGTTATCTTTTCTCAAATTAGGGTATAAACTTTCCCATTTTAAGGTATTTATTCTTTTCACCATTACCACACAGAATTTCTCCTTACATATCAAAAAGAACATATTATTAGAGTTTGTACCTTGATGGCAAGAAGGCAGGGAAAACCGTTACTGACAAGGGACACCACTAAATACTGGGTCCTTTTATTAAGGGCTAAGAGGGCCAGTGTAGTTCCTGGAAGCCACATCTAGGAGATCTCTTCATCTGTCTAGACTTTTTTGGGTTATGAAGATATTTTATTGTATCCAACACAGCTTACCTATTTGAATGGCTGTACTTACCTTATGTACGAGTGAGGACCATTGGTAACAGAACCTTAAGACACATTAGCTTAGACTCAGGGGAAAATAGGAAAATGCTAAATAAATAAGAAAGTCTTTCCTGGCTTAAGTTTTTGCAGACAAAACTAGCTTTTTAACTTAATCTTTTAAAGTTTCACTAAAGTCTGGAAAGTACTATTTTGTTGTGTTATTCGTGACGTATACTAATGAAGTCTGCCTTTTCCACTAAGCATCAAGGTGCTGTGGAGACAATGACTGTCACGGGTTCAGAGAGACTGCAGGTCATTTCGTTTCTGTCTTGCTCTGAATCTTACCCCAGTAATTAGCGACCTCCAAGCTGGGGCAGAGCAGCAGAAGAAAGCAGAGTCTCTGTTGGTGTGCGTGGAAAATAAGATTGGAATGAAAAAGATGGCAAGAAGACAATCTTCCTTATGTGAACGTTAAGTAAAAATTTATACCTGATTTAGCTCCTGAAATTATTCTTCACGAATCTGCACATCATCCTTGCTCAGGGACCACACTCATCTTTCTGTATCATTCCAATTTTAGTATATGTGCTGTCAAAGCGAGCATACTCTTGAAATTATTCTGATTTAAACTGTGAAAAAGACATGGAAAAGAACCAGTTTTAATTTGCTACTTGTGTTTAGAAGAAGCTAGTGTAGGAAGATAGTTTTTGATTAACTGAGTGATTGGTGTAATGACCCCAACTCATAAGTGTATTTTCAAATTCAAGGATGGATGCATGACCAGTTTTGATCTCCTAGGGCCTGCATGTTTGGAAATCTTTTCCAACCCAAATAAACACAATTAAGTAGATTTTCTGACTTTAAACTCCTGCAAAAGTAAACGGTATTACACTAGAAGTTTTGGTTGAGACACACAGATATAAAAGATAGAGTGTAATGAAGTGTTAGGAGTCAGAGCACCACATAGATATTAAAAGGAAATGCTAGGAACTGATATTCACTTAGCTGGAGGGTAGAAAATGGTTAGGAGTTTTATTTTTTATTAAAAAATTTTTAATGTTTATTTTTGAGAGAGAGAGAGAGGGCATGTGGAGGAAGTGCATGAGGAGGACAGAGGATCTGAAGCGGGCTCCGCACTGACAGCAGAGAGCTGACATGGGGCTCAAACTCACCAACTGCAAGATCATGACCTGAGCTGAAGTTGGTCGCTTAACCGACTGAGCCGCCCAGGTGCCCCAGGAATTTTAGTTAAGAGGGAGTTTTATGAAGATGATTTCTTCAAAGAAACCAGTGCCATTTGTCCCACCTCCCCCAACACACAAGAGGACAGGATGTGTGAGTTGGTGTAGGCTTGTGAGTGCATGTAGGGAGAGGGAGGAACATAATCTACCCCCTTTATCTTGAGGGTAGAAGTGAGCTTCCAAAGGAACAAAGGAAAGCTTGCTTCATGCTTTCTGGAAGGGTTGAAAATGGTAAACTGGAATCCGACTCTTGCCATTGTCAAGAAGTTTGTCACTGAACAAACACTTAAAAAATTTTTTTAAATTTTTATTTACTTTTGAGAGAGAGACAGAGAGTGTGAGTGGGAGAGGGGCAGAGAGAGGGGAAGACTCAGAATCTGAAGCAGGCTCCAGGCTCTGTGCCCTACAATGGGTTCAAACTGAAGAACCGCAAGATCATGACCTGAGCCGAAGTCGGATGCTTAACTGACTGAACCACCCAGGAGTCCCAAACATTTTTTTAATTTAAAAAAAGTTATAAATAAAACAGAACAACAATAAAAGTGACCACCCAGGAATTTCCCTTGACTTTTACTGAGCAGGGACATAGAGCAGGTGATGTTTTTCATGAACCAGATATGATTCTTGAGATAGTAAAACTCAGCCTGGACCTCCTGGACCTATTTTGACACCTGAACAAGTAAACTTGGGAAGAAGACAGAACTCTGGCAGAAAGTCTGTGTGGTTTGAAGGTCCTGAAAACTAGAGGTGGAGAGGGAAGTGGCAATCATATCACAGAAAACATCACCCAAACTGCCATTTGGTGCAATCAGCAGACTGACAGGTCGGGGAGTTCTGAAGAAGTTATGGAACCGCTCATGAAAGTGAGAGAATCTGCGTTAAGTATCTTCCAGGTCTAGAGAGAGGGAAGCCCATGTACAACAGGACCAGGCAAGCAGGAACTCTCCTACCACCCATTTCTCTGCTCCCTCAATTCCATCAGATATTATCTAACAGCGAGAAGATAACACTGGGGTCCAGATCCAACTATACCTGAGCTTCTGGATGCTTCAACTGCACAAGCAGCTTTTAAAACCCTGGAAATGATCTGAGATAATCATATGTGCCCATAAAATTTATAAAAGACATTCTACTCACAATTACTGAAGACTGGTTTCTCCATCCAGTTCAATTACTCTTCTCTCATCCTCCTCTCAGGGGACTTTGAAGAGGCTCTAGGTATTTTGACATATTCTTAACTTTCAGATGAATATTCATAGTTTCCAACATTATTAATCACTGAAAATTCAAAAAGGACCACAAGAGTAAACCACAGAGAAAGATCAGTTCCACTCAACACTATTATATGAAAAACATTCTTTTTCCAAAATCATGGTCCTAGTAATATGTATAGACCATCAAAGGGAATACACAATGGATAAAAGAGATACTTCTCAGATATTTTGTGAAAAGTGTTCTTGAAAAGTCCAATGTTATAAGATTCTGAATCACCTATTTCATGACCAGCTTCAAATAATATTTTCTTTATAAATAAATTCATTTCCATCAGTTGGGTTCCAAGACTAGATACACATGATAAGAACATTAAAAAGTCATGAAAATTCCAGATGACAAAAAGGCTAGGTTTACTTGGATTGCACATTAGTAGATATACGTGTACAGATTGGGCCAATGTTTTGAAGTAATGATGAGCAGGAACATTCAGAATTATTTTGAGATGCTAAAAGATTAATTCCAGTCATTCGATTCACAGAGAAAGAGACGTCCCCCTTAGGGGTCATGGTGACCAGAGGCATTCTTGAGATAACAGAAATGTCACAAAAACCATGGAATTAAGTGTGGAATTTGATTCATTTCTACACTGATCCTTGAGGAAAAAATTAAAGTGAGGAAAGATCAGTTAGACTTATTTTTTTAAAAAAGGCATTATAGGGGTACCTGCGCCTGGGTGGCTCAGTCGGTTAAGTGTCTGACTTCAGCTTAGGTCATGATCTCATGGTTTGTGGGTTCAAGCCCTGCGTCCTGCTCTGTGCTGACAGCGTGGAGCTTGGAGCTTGCTTCAGATTCTGTGTCTCCCTCTCTCTCTCTGCCCCTTCCCTGCTCACACACTCTCTCTCTCTTACAAATAAACATTATTTTTTAAAAAAAAGCATTATATAATTATTACCAAAAAAATAGAAAACCTGTATGAATTGAGGTATGTCCACTTAAAAATATGGAAGATAAATCCTACTCAATGGTTATAGGTTCTTTGTGAAATGTGTGTTGAATAGCTGGGGATTATTGTATGCTGCTGTTAAAAGGGAAACACTATGATTTTTTTTTCTACTTTTTCATGAACAGAACCATCTGCCACTTTTCAGCAAAGTGAATACTATGGACAGTTGTAACCTCTGGTTGGACAACACATAACTGTTAGAAAGATAAAGAAAAGGGCTGCAGCCATGCTTTTAATAGCTTCATTATATGACCCTAGGTGACATCAGCAGGTAAAGTGGGGTAAGTACATTCAAAAATCCTCTTCTCCATAAAAGAATGAGAATACTGGCATGATGAACAAAATCAAGATTTTCAAAATTCTGGAAATCCACAAAAGGGATTAATACAGGGACATTTATTCTAGAAAAGCAGTTGAATCTCAGTAAGAACAGTCTGCTTTGTCCTATTTTAACTTTCCCTGCCTCCATCCCAAAGATGGGGGTGGAAAGGCTGATACCACTGAGGGTAGAGAGGCCCCTTCCAACAGCATGGAAGACTCATTAGACTTTAGAGATTCAATGTCCCCAGCTTCATCAGGATCTTCCCACATGTCCCCATTCCAACTAACAGCCTCTCATTCTTTCCTAGTCATTGCTCTCACTTTAATAAAAGACACCCTGAGAGGCTGGGAGTTCAATTTGTGCTGTAACTCAGCCAGTTGCAGGATGAGGTCCTGTGCTCGATTTTCAGCAACTTCAGCCCTCTGTGTATGGCATCTCCTTCAAGGCACACATAGAAGCTCTTTGGTCATTTATGAGGTGTTTGAGCTGAGAAATCAAATCAAATCTCTGAGCTCATCCATTTCTTTCACCACTTTGACCACATTAGGAGCAAGTAACCGATGTCATTTATATTCCTCATTTGCCAACATGTTTGAAAGTATTACACACAGAGCCTCTTAACTCCTTGATCAGGAGTATCCAATGCATGTCTTTTGCATATTGCTATAAACACCTTACACCATGGACAACCAGAGCTCTCTTTACTGCTGGAAATGGAGTCATTAGCATCTTTAAATATAATCAGATTAGAGAGCCAATTCCAGAAAACTCATCCCTAGATTTTACTTCCTCATAGTGCCTGGGTGGCTCAGTTGGTTTAGCAACTGACTCTTGATTTCAGCTCAGGTCATGATCTCATGGTTCATGAGTTCAAGCCCCTCATCTGTCAGTGCAGAACCTCCTTGGGATTCTCTCTCACCCTCTCTCTGTCCCTCCCTGCACTTTCACTCTCTCTTTTCAAAATAAATAAATAAGCTTTAAAAAAAATTTCCCTTTCTCTAAAACCACTTTTAGGTATCACTCAGGGTTCTCCAGACAAACCTAAACAAGAACATATAGATATACAGAATATTTATTATGAGCTGCTTACTCATGTAATTATAAAGTTTGAGAAGTCCCATGATCTGCCATCTGCAAGCTAGAAACCCAAGAAAGCCAATGGTGTTTGGTCCAACCCAAAGGTGTGAGGACCAGTGGATCCAATGGTCCCAGTCCAAGTCTGCAGATCTGGGAACCAGGAGCACTAATGTCCAAGGACAGGAGAAGAGGGATACCCCAGCTCAAGTACTGAGAGCAAATCTGCCCTTCCTCTGCCTTTTTTGTCCTATTGGGCCCTCAGTGGGCTGGGGGATGCCCATCCATATTGGTGATGGCAGTCTTCTTTATTCTTTCTACAGTCCAAATGCTGATCTTTTCCAGAAACACCTCACAGACACACCCAGAAATAATGTTTTACCAGCTATCTAGTATCACGCAGCCCAAATTGACACATAAAATTAACCTTGTTGTCATACTGTTCCTGTGAATGATCATGAATGAAAGATTTCCTTCCTGAGAGGAGGAAGGATTGGTCCTGAGGAGGCAGACAGGAGGAAGCAGGACCCCAGCTGCCTCCATGTAAGTCCCCAGGTACTACTGGGATGGTGGCTCATGATGTCACCAGGCAAACAGACTTCTGGAAATCTACAGTGGTCAGCGAACTGCAGAAGGGGAAGGACCGGAAGGACACCTAACCTGTTGTGTGACGAAGGCCTGCACAAGCATTGGTGGGTGAGAGCAGGGCCTTCCCAAAGTACATGAGTAGAAAAGTTGGCCCTGACTCTCAGATTCTGCTTTCCATGGGTTTAAATGAACCTTTGCTGGAATTAAGGATGTGAAGCCCCTACCCTGGACCCCAAGAAAAGCAGGACACCAAGCCCATGTGCTTCTCCCCACCTCCTCTATGACCTTGCTATGTGGCCCTAGGTATGCCCTGTAATTTCCAGGACTTATAAGTAATGAACCTTTTAAACATTTTTTTCAAAGTTCCCTAGTGGTTATTGCTGAGGGCCTCTTGAACTCATATGAACCACAAGGGCCAGTCAAGCCACATCCCCAGTTATCAACAGGCTGAGACTGACATAAAACACTACCTTGCAGCCTAAAGCATCGCTCATGAACAAGGCACAGTGTGCAAATATGCAGCATTTAGTCCCCTTTACCTTGACGGTGACAGATATGGAGCACAAAAGAGCAAATAGTGCTCTGCACCTGGAATAATAATATTTTAAGAGCAACTAGAGCATTGTGAAAAAAGTGTGCTTCTAGACTACAGACATCCCTGTCCTATATTATTTGTTTCTCCATTTATTATTAATTTTTACCTTACGTAAATATGAGTTTATACTTGCTTAGGAATAAAAATATGTTTCCCAAAGAAGCTTTCTACTCTTGCTGCTCATTTCCTGTTTGCAAACACAACCCTTTGTATGTGAGAGAATAATCATTTTTCCCCGCGACAGAGGTGGGAAATATTACCTTCCCACACATGAGGGACATAGAAGGTAATGACAGAATATGGTAGTGGTGGCTTCCTGGGTCAGGCTCCAAACGCTGCTGTTCGGGATTGTGAGGAGAGTTATTATGCCTCATGCTGCTTTCCGCATCTTCCTGCTGGCAAGGGCACTACATTCCTTGACTTCCCATGTCTCTTATGTAAACCTTTCTTGCGCTTTCAAAGTAACATTCCATCATCACCCACACCAAGCACTGAAAAGGCTGGCTTAGGCGGAATTTGCTCAAGGTTGTACAATATACAAATGACATGTTTGGGGATGAAATCCACCCCCAACTCATTCTTGCAGGTGCTGTAGGTGCAGGTCACTGCTAACCACAGAAAGTTGGGGAGGGGAATGCAATTACTCCTCATCAACAAAAAGAAATGAATCACTGATAAACATCAGAATATGGATGAATCTTGAAAACATGCTGAATAAAAAAAGCCCGACACATAGAAAGTATAATTTAGTTTCTTTGATATTCTAGAAAAGGCAACACTAACCTATAGTGGCACAAAGCAAATCAGTTTTTGCCTTCTCCTGGGGGTTAGAGGGGACAGACTGCAAATGGGCCAAGTGAACTTTGGGGCATAATAAAAGTATTCTGTCTCAGAAGTGGTGATGGTTGCATGTGTGTCTGTGTTTGTCAAAACTCACTGAACTATACATTTAAAATGAGTACATTTTATTGGGATATAAGTTATGCCTCCATAAAATTGACTTAAAAAAATCACACCTTTGAGGTGGACACAAAGCACAGTATTGCTTCTCATCCATATAATTTGACTGCATGAGAATAATAAAATCTTGAAAAAGAAAAGACAGGAAGCACATGAGCAGGACCCTTGAACGAGTGCCCTCATCCACATTCTAAGAGAAAATTAATCAGAATCAACTTAACTTGTCAGGCAACGGCACACATATTGTCTGAGTGCAAACAACAAAAAAATCACCCCAGAATTTTCAACTTGATAGTAATACTTGAAATTATGTTTATTTTTGGTTTTAAGGCTATGAATTGGTATTTCTGTCTTCTGATAGTTTGCACATGTGCATGAGCACCATCAAATTATCACATGAATAAAACATTACAAGGAAAAAAATGATGCACTTACCTTGGAGAACTGTTACACCATGCGAAAGTATTTGAAAGTTTCTTTCTCTTCTTTTTTATTTTAGAGAGAGAGAGCGTGCACACAAGTGAGGGGGGAAGGGCAGAGAGAGAGGGAGAGAGAGAATCCCGAGCAAGCTCCATGCTCAGCATGGAGCCCCACAAAGGGCTCGATCCCACCACACTGGGACCTGAGCTGAAATCAAGAGTTGGATGCTCAACTGACTGAGCTACCCAGGCAGCTTCAAGTTTCTTTTAAGAAGCAAAATTAAGTCAAATCCACTCATAAAATGTCATCCTGACACATTTCCAAAAAGGAAAACATTCCTCACATATCTTTTAAAAGTCAGTGAAGAATTGGTCATAGTCCTTTTCAATCCATTTTGTGGTTTTAATTCCCCATTTGTACTATGTGAATAGTTGAGAGGGTCTCATTTTTTCCAGTCACTCCTAAGATAATAAAAATCCCTCATAAGTCAAATTACAATCAGTCTAATTTTAGCAATTAAAATGTCTCTGGTCCTAATAAGAGTAAACCTTGAAACTCTGTCCAAGGTTGGAGCTCCTCCCCCACTCAGTTCCAGCCTCCTACAGGCTGAATATCTATGATGGAGAATGGAGACCATTGTTTGTTTCTCCACCACATGCTTGTCCTCCTCTCTCTCCATTACCTCACCAGGCTACCAGTGGCTCTTCTGGTTTTAAAGTAGAGGACTGGAAAGGATACAGAAACAGAAGAAGTCTCAGTTGATTGACACAGTCAAAGATTTCATCTGCGGCTGATTGGTGCTAGCCCCCTCTTTTGGGCCAGAGGGTCTCTCAGATGGGACCCTCCAGTATTAATACTTCCTCCTTGGCAGCCACTATAAAAGGTGCTTCTTGGGCACCTGGGTGATCTAGTCCATTAAGTGTTTGACTCTTGGTTTCAGTTCATGTCACAATCTCATGGTTAGTGGGATTGAGTCCCACATTGGAATCTGTACTGACAGCATGGAGCCTGCTTGGGATTCTCCCTTTCCCTTTCTCTCTGCCCATTCCCTGTGTGTGCGTGCGCATTTGCTCTCTCTCTCTCTCTCTCTCTCTCTCTCTGTCTCTCTCTGTCAAAATAAATAAGTAAACTTAATAAACAAACAAACAAACAAACAAATAAATAAAAGATGCCTCTTAACATCTGTCTCCTATGACATGCTAGTAACAGATGGGAGAATGAATCATCCCTAGATAAGAGATTTTAAATATTTTCCCAGAAAACTGAAAGTGGACAGAAATTTTGGTGGAAGAAAGAGTAGAGGATGTCACAACCCTGGGGAGGACCAGAGGAGAAGAGAGAATCAGCCTGCCCTGTCAAGCAGAGTCCCAGAAATATCCAGAAGTGGAGCTGGCAGGTATGTGGGAGATAAGAATAAGAGGCAGAGCTAAAATGACAGAGAATAATTGAAGCACTGCTAAAAACATAATCCTCCAGGTCCCATACACCTCCTCCAACTTCATGCACCAAAAAGTGAGCCAGTCAGGCCAAACTCTACCAAAGTTTTCCTATAAGTGTTAACACACGCTGTCTGAAGAGAAAAGCTGGGACACTAGGGAGGGAATTCCCCTCCGCAGTGAGCCCTCCCACTCTGGACGAGGGCACCTCAGCACCAAGACTGCTCTCCACTGGTCCAACCTAAAATGAAGCTCTGGAAAAACACAAGCATACAGAGCTTCCCACTAGATTTTCTACAACATTAGACACAAAAGGCCAATAAGGGACCACCATACTCTTGAAGAAAACCAACAGCATAGGTCAGTGAGGAAGAATGACGTACACAGTGTTAATCAATATTTTAGCAGTAGTTCTTAGTGACACACAACCCATCTCAAATTGGCTTATTCAACAAACAAATAAGCATACAAACAAACAAATATGTATATTAGTTTTCTGGAGCCGCCATATCAAAATACCACAGTTTGGATGGCTTAACCAATAGAAATTTATTTCTTCTGGAAGAGGCTAGAAGTCTAACATCAAGATGCCAGCAGAGTTCCTTCTGGGGCCCCTCTCCTTGGCTTGAAAAGCTAGATGATTGTCTTTTCCCTATGTCCCTCTGTCCTAATTTCCTCTTCTTACATGGACATCAGCCATATTGGGTTAGGGTCCACCCTAAGGATCTCATTTTAATGTAATTACCTCTTGAAAGATCCTATCCCCGAATACTGTCCTGTTCTGAAGTACTGGGGGTCAGGACTTCAACATATAAATTTTGCAGGGACACAACTCAAGCCTATGACATACGTTTGCTCCATTAACTGCACATGCTAGGTCAGCCTTAACATGAGGCACGGTCAGGGTCATGCATCCAGTGATGGCCCCAGGAGCAGCTTCACCTGCTTTCTGTTGATTGTGTTATATCTTACTTTTAGAACAGGCACACAGATGACTTTAAAAAGGAATTCAGCTCTTTGTAAAAACATCAACTGATAACGTATATCAAACAATTGTAAAATTTAAATTCTACTTGTTTAAGTTTATTTATTTTGAGAAAGAGAGAGAGCACGGGAGGGGCAGAGAGAGAGGGAGAAAGAGAGAATCTCAAGCAGGCTCTGTGCTGACTCAATCTCACCAACCATGGGATCCTGACCTGAGCCGAAACCAAGGGCCAGATGCTTAGCCTACTGAGCCACCCTGGCACCCCAAATCCTATTTTTAATAATCCATGTCATTTGGCCCTCACTTCTTGACCAAATCATCCCATCATTGCTTTCATCTGCACTCATTAACCCTTGTACCGCAGACACAATAGTTCTCATTCATAAATCTGGCTGCAAGGCAAGGCAGACCCAGTCACAGTCAAATGGCCACTTTGTGCTTCCCACCTTTCTGTTGCCATGAGGATGCAGGGAGCGTGGAGAATGGAGCGTGGAGGGAAGGACAAGGATGGCAGTGACTGTCAGGACCTTCTCAGAGCTCCCGACCTCAGGAGAGGAGAGGAAATCACACTGGGTGTTTTTCTTAGATTGCCGTATACCACCCTATAAAAGAAACCCAGGCTTGCAAATTTGGATTACATTTTTAAATCAAATCAAAAATGCATGTATCAATTATAACGATTGACATTGACCCAGGAGATGGATATATTTAAGAAATCATGGCAGTGTTTACAAGCAGCATCTGAGGACACATTTTAATATGTTTCTACACTATCTTGTGGTCTAAATTTGGTGTCTCTCTTTAATGGCTTTCATAATGACTGGCTTAGGCCATCTATACTCAAGTGGATTCCAAAGTGTTTCAGGGAACTAGGCAATCAAAACTGACCAATTTAAAAGATGCGAAGGGGCACTATTGATTTTTTAAATGCTATTTTTAAGGGTTTTCTGACAGTTTTAGTGGTAGTTGGAAGAATGTCAAATTTAGCCTTTAGTAGAAAAATTGATTATATGCAAGAGGGCAGAGCAATGTTGTTTTCTGAATCCTTAACTTATGCTAACCTGTGTTTTCTTCTCCATTGTTCTTTTAACTGAAAGGAGTTCATTTAAGAAGGAAAAAAATGAATATGCATCACAACATTCTTTTGTTTATTTCCTTTAAGTGGCAAAAAGGAGACAGTCAAATTTATACTGTCAAAATCAAGTCCTTTCTGTAATAATTAGCAGAGTGTGTTAAGTTACTAAGTACAAGGTTTTGATCTTTGATCTTTGTGACCGAGGTTCTTGATTCAACACTCCACGTGTTCTACTTTCAATTTTAGGTTCCTGCTAGCTAGATCAAACGTATGTCAAATCCTGGAATGCTGATATGAGAAAGAAACAAAAAAAAATATAAATTCTTATTTTCTAAATAAAAATTTTTATAAAAGGTAAGAAATTCATATGCTTACCTAATTTCATCACAAAGTCGACTACATAGTACAAGATCAAAATTACATACTCGGCCAGCTACTTGTCAGATCTATCACTTACAGATACTAAAAGTACAAATAAATTAATCGCCATTCTCCTTTTGATAGAACTCACACCTTTGTATAGTTCAGTAAACTCTTCTGTGGCCTCTGTGCCTCTACAAGACATAATACATATTCCTCAATATAATTTAATTGGTGCTAATATATTGTATTATGTCTGTAAGCATAAAGTAGGAGGTGAGGAATTATGTGACCATTACAATCCCCACATATTGCTTATGAGTTATCCCAAAATGGCAACATACTCTGTAGCTTTTGGGACCATATTTCCAGTTGCGATGTCTTCAGAGTAAGCCACCTACCATGGTAAAAATATCTCTTTTCACATTCCAAGCAGTGTGACTGGGGGGAACCATCCATTTTCAATGGGCCTTGTACATGTTAAGCCTTTTTTTTTTCCATTAAATGCAAGAACAGCCTTGCTTGCAAAGTTAAGAATTTCAGGGAAGAAATATGGAATATCCATCTGTGCTAAATAGAAGAAATTCTGCCTGATTACCTGGTTCACGCAAAGACGATAGAATCTTGAATCTTTTTATGGTTTCCTTAGATTTGAAGGTCAGAAATATTTCTGCTACCTGTGACTTATGCTGTTCGTTACAAGAGATATAAGGATATTTGTTTGATTATCATATGCTGAATATATACCCTCAAGAGATGATTTATTTTAAATTTAGAAATGCTAGTATTTTTTTAAACATAAACTTCTTATATTGGAATACTAGGAGGCCTACAGAAGAGCTGCAGACACAATAGACACTTCGCTTCCCCCGTTATTATTAACATCTTACATAACCATGGCGCATATGTCAAAACTAAGAAACTGATGTAGGAACATTACTATTAACTGAAGGTCTGACTTTACTCAGATTCCATGAGTTTTTCCATTAATGCCCATTTTCTACTGCAAGATTCAATACAGAATATATCACATTAGAGTTGGCTGTCGTGTCTTCCCAGTTTCCTACGATGTATAACAGCTTCTCGATCTTTCTTTCTTTCCTTTTCCTTTCCCTTTCCCATCTTTTCTTTTTTCTTATGGCCTTCATGGTCTTGAGGAGTATTTCTTGGCATCCTATAGAATGTCCCCCAACCTGGGGCAGTCTGATGTCTTCTCAAGATTAGACTGGGATCACAGGCTTTAGGGAAGACTACCACAGAGGTGAAGGGTCCTCCCTTCCCTTATCACCTCACATCAGGGGGTACATGATATCGAGATGACATCATGAATGGTACTAGCCTTCATAATTTGGCTAAGGCAGGGTTTGACAGGTTTCTCCATTCTAAAGTTATTCTTTTTACCCCCTTCCCTATTCTTTGAAAGCAAGTCACTGAGTCCAACCCACATTTAGTGGACTTGGAAGTGATGAGGACAAGTTCCATCCTCTGGAAGGGGGATTATCTACATATATTCCTTGGTTATTTCAGTAAAGAAGTTTCTTCTTGCACATGTATTTATTCAACTACTTATGTATATTAATATGACATATGTGTATTTATTTTATACTTTGGGCTATAATCCAATATAATGTCATTTATTTATTTATTTATTTATTTATTTATTTATTTTTGCTAAATTTTCAGTTTTGGCCTTTGGGAAGTCTTTCAGGTTGACTCCTGTATCTCGCTGACATAATTCCATTCTTTTGTTTTTTGAACACTTTCTTAGTTTCTGGTACTACATGATCCCCCCGGCTCATCTTGTATTTTCTCTGCACCATCACTAGAATGCCTACTGCATGGTAACTTCCTCCCGAAGAACAGAATATGGAAAGGGAGCAGGGGAGTAGATGAATTTTAAGTGACAAAATCTGCCAAACACTTTCCTTGCCAGTGATCAACATCGATATCAATAAGTCATATTTATAGTATGTACTTACTATAATATAGTATGATGGAAATGGCATCCTACCTCTGTGGCCTTCCTCCCCACATAACCTGCATAACCCTGTCTAATCCTAAGAAAAACATCAGATACATCCCAATTTAGAGACATTCTACAAAATACTTAACTGGTGTCCCTAAAAACTGTTGATATGACCAAAAGCAAGGGAAGTCTGAGAAGCAAAGGAGATAGGACTACCAAATGTAATACGGTCACCTGGATGGGTTGCTGGAATAGGAAAGTACGTTAAGTAAAAATTAAGGGAATGTGAATAAAGTACGAATTTAGGTGAAAAACAATGCATTGATATTGGTTCATTGATGTAACAAATGTACCATACTAACATGTTAATAAGAGAGGAAATGGAGTATGGGCTATATGGAGACTCTCTGTACTATTTTCACAATTTTTC
The DNA here is from genome assembly GCA_028646485.1 of Cryptoprocta ferox. Lineage (NCBI taxonomy): Eukaryota > Metazoa > Chordata > Mammalia > Carnivora > Eupleridae > Cryptoprocta > Cryptoprocta ferox. Next base: position 46,202,107 of record CM053563.1, read on the forward strand.
TCTATTTCTCAAATTGTCCTAAAAATAAATTTTATTAAAAAATAGGTATGCAATAAGTATGATTGACTTGAGAGCAGGAACTGAAGAACCTTCTGACATTTTATCCCCCAGATTAATCGAGTTTGCATTCATTAATCAGAACATAAATGGATTAATCAGAGGATAATACGCACATGAATACACCACTAAAGTTTCTCTCCAAGTTTGAATCTATCTCAAAGTTTGTCCTAACAAAACTTAGAATTCTCTTATTAAGAGTAGAAATCAAGTCCATTAATTTGTTTATTTTTCCAATTTTAGAAAGAATGATATTTGAATACATAATATAGGCACAGGCACTACTGGGTCTCATCCACAAGAAATGCTTCATAAAGAGGAGGGGACCAAAGTCCCCAGGAATCAGGTAAGTAGCAGTTATAAGGGAACATCCTCTAGCCCACAGGGGGCCTGGGAGCAAAAATGAGATCTTGCAATTAAGAAAACACTGTAAAGTAAAACTGCATTTCTAGGTGAAGACCACAATTCCCAGCGAGAATAATTACAATACCACTATTCTTATTAAATGTTCCACTTACCGGGGCTTGGAGACTTCACGCTGGACATTAAGTAGGAACAAGATGGCTATTTCCCTGAAACCAGGTTGGCTGAAGCCCAGCCATTCCGAAGAGGCAGGATTACATTTAGGTCAATATGTTTAAGTACTCTGAAAATGGCAAGAAACATAGTGTTTTTCAAAGTGTTGCACATTTTAACTGTCCACAGATTTGAAAAGGGGCTCGCTGCCATTTTGTCGCTGTTGTGATCTGGAATTGAGAGAGCAGGCGGCTGCCCAGGATGAGGGCTTTGGAGGAGAAGGGGATGGATGCGCACAGAGACTCACCTTCCCCAGCCAGCTCCTGCTGTACACTTTATTCATGCTGCCTGGGGTTTGAAGAACCTCTGGGACATGCTCCAAAGCACTGATGACCCCAATTCCTTAGGCCAGGTGACAGGTGATCAACTAGACTTTCAATGCCTGGGGCAAAGGAGAACTTGCTGGAACTGGCACATTTCCTATGAGTAGGTCCAACAGAGCGCAATCCCGGGAGGATGGCAGGGCTGACAGGCTGCACCAGCCCCCCGGCCCATGGCCTAGGAGCTCACTAATTCCTGTCTCCCTGACATCTCCCATGGAAAGGAGATGGAGCAGCCGCCCTCTGTACCCCCTAGAGAGAGCATGAGCTGCACCTATACAAGGAAGGGGCACTGGTGACCTCATGCAAGAGCCTGTTCCATTGCCCATTGCGAATCCAGTCCTTTCAAGGATGGCAGAGGCAGCACTGAGAAGGCTGCGGAAGGGACTGGCCGGGAGCACGAGGACAGGAGGTGTGTGCAGGTGAATGGGGTGACCTGCAAAGCACTATGAATGAAGGGAGGAGTGTGAGGGGGCGGCAACAAAATGCTGCCGATCAGCCCTCCCTCCCGACCTCCACCCTCTACTGCACCCCTCATCTCTGCCTCTCTTCCACAGGAGACTCAGCTGAGTCACCAGTGTCTTCACCAGATGACTGAGTGAGTCACTGCTTCTTGGCTGCCATTCGCTAGAAGAGGCTTCTATTCAACTGCCTTCTGTGCTATGATCTGGGCTGCCAGTAACCACAGAGCCGCTCATCTCGATTCTGATGGCCCCGTTTTATCACGCAAACCACTCTTCTGTTAACCACTTCCTCTGTAAGGGAAATGCCAGCTGGTGCGCTCCTGCCAGAAAAACCGGCTTACAACCTAAAAAACCCAATCCTTCTGTGTATCCAAAATGCGTCCCCAAATGTGTCCTACTTCCGCAGTGGCAATGACCGTGTTGGTCACCCCTGGCTCACCAATCATGCCTGATATATTTAGACTATCTCACTGTCCTGGGGACCTTAATTTCCATTCCACATGGCATCAACTTGGAAACATTTCTCTATTTCTATGCAATCACTAAAATACAACAAAGCCTCACATAGTGTCACATATATGACAATTGTGAATTTAGTAGTCTTACTTGAAGAATTAGGATTTGGGGGAGGGGAAAAGAACGGGACATATATAGGAACAACAAACACAACTTCAAATTCAACACCGGGCACCCGTGTTCTTAAATTATCCTTTGCTGACTATTACTAGAGATTGTCCTTGCCTGTAACCACTTCCATCCAGTTCTGAGACTTTAGCCGTTTGGGTGGCTTCTCTCAACTCATTTCTCTGTCTTTATTTCTCCTCACCTCCCTACTAATTTTAAATTATTTGCACTTGCTTCAAGGCTGCCATGTTGCCTTCACCAAATGCTGTCACCAAACTGTGCTACAAACTGGTAGACGCGGTGTAGACATGCCTAGAGTGCCCAGAAAGAGGACAAGCCCTTTGCCTTTGAAAAGAGTGGTGGCTGTAAACAGGCAGTCTCTGCATCCTTTACGTTCCCAATACAGCCCTCAGGAGAAACACCTCTTAGGGACTAAGATACAAAGAAACATTTGAAAGGTCTGGCAGTAATAACCGCCTTCCCCAGCTGTCTAGAGAAAGGCTATTTTCCTTCCTGCCTTTCCCTGAGAACTATGTCCTTTTAGCCTTACTACCCACTTGAATGTGTCTTTGATTAAGAGATACAAAGAATATGTCAAGGTTTGCCAAATAACCTCCATCTTTCTAAAATGTAAGTGGGATAGTGGTGTATAGTGCTGAGAATTTCTAAAAAAGAGAAAAGGACTATACAATTGTTACAGTCATTACACAGCTAAATCAGAGTATCATTTTTTCACTCTGCTTTTAAAAGAATTAGGAAAAATGGGTAGATTAAAGAATAAACCATGTATTCTTTCAAAAGTGATTGTTGGAGCCAGATAAAAATCAAATAAGCGACTGTTGCATGTAAATTAAAATGTAAAGAGAAAATGTACTGCCTCTGAAAATTACCTTATTTGCGGTTATTTTGTGACTTTTAGGGTAGGTTAAAAACATGAAATGCTTTAATATGTTTCTACTTAGATTTTTAAATGAAGTAGACCAGCTAGATATATCAGAAGATATTTCAACAAGGCATATGAATTCAATGAAAAAAAATCAATAATTCGCCTCTTTAAAAATGTATTTGGGGGCACCTGGGTGGCTCAGTTGGTTGTGTCTGACTCTTGATTTCGGCTCAGGTCATGATCTCACGGTTCCTGAGATCAAGCCCCACATCAGTCTCTGTGCTGTCAGCGCAGAGCCTGCTTGGGATTCCCTCTCTCCTCTCTCTCTCTCTGTCCCTCCCCTACTCGTGCTCTCTCTCTCTCTCTCTCAAAATAAATAAATAAACTTTGAAAAATGTATTTGTTATATTTTTTAATGCGAAGAAATAAACATCTGCTAAAATATCAGTTTACTCAAGATGGATGATTTTTTAAACCTAGTATTGGCATTCTGTGCTAAGGGGTTTTGAACACATGTTGCATCTTCACAAAACCAAAGAGCTGACTACTGATTTTTCTTGTCAGAAACACTTAGAATTGTAACGTCAGGTATGTTGATAGCTGGCCAAAATTCATTGGAATGGCTCTAATTTCAAACTAAATGATTTCTTTTATGGTACAAAAAGTTCGCTTACTTCCCTTTTTCTGATTCTAGTTCACATTTTATATAATAGACCTACCTTCTTTATTGGAAGAAACAGAAAAGTCCCTAAGGAAGGTGTTTACCACGTAATTACCGAGCAAAAGCAGCTGACTTGGAAGGGGAAATCTCTAAAGTGCCGGGAAGTTACTTCCTTCTTTTCTTACTGTAACATCGGCCTTATACAAAATTGCTATTTTTCTGACTGTGAACAAGCCTTTCAATAACTCATTCAAGCAATTTTAAGGGTTGTCTGTATGGAGCTACATTTTTTCTCATTTTTTAATAAGTGTATTTCTATACTTCTGTATTTTGACTAATACCTCATTTCTTTATTGTTACTCATAACTTGGTCTTTTATCAATTACCCATTTAGAATCAAGTTGAAAATGGAGTCAAAGGGAAGGAGCACATAATTTTAAATATATTCGTAAAAATGGCAAGGTCAATAAGTAAACATTATTTTAAAATATCATGTAATGCAGAGTACTGCTCTTTTTTATCTTTATGTCTAAAAATATATGATCCATGTAGTTGCTGCTACCTTGAGAGTTTTGAAGAACAGGGGGGAAGGCCAAGAGGTGGGACTGGTTGATAAATCACCTGATTTATCAAGGGACTCAGTTTTCTAGCAAAGGACAACAAAGCCAAATATTCACATTTGTAGCTAAAAGTCCCTAGCATAGCTTCATTAAACAGTGATGGCTAGCAATAAGTGGTGAATGAATGACATAATTCATTCACAAGGATGTTTTCTTTTTATTTCCTTAGCAAAATATTTTTCTAAACTAAAAAATAATTAAAAAAATAACTTTTTAAGTTTATTTACTTATTTTGAGAGAGCAAGAGCAGGGGAGGGGAAGAGAGAGAGGTAAAGAGAGAATCTCAAGCAGGCTCTGCACTGTCAGCACAGAGCCACATGTGGGGCTTGAACTCATGAACCATGAGATTATGACCTGAGCCGAAATCAAGAGTTGGATGCTTAGCCAACTGAGCTACCCAGGTGCCCCATTTCTTTAGCAAAATCTTAACATTCTCCCTCTCTCACACCATCCCTTGCAACTTTGTGGCCTTAGAAGTATGAAAGCAGTGCCATTAACTAGAGTTTTAAAGAAAAAAGGGACATATATGAGAAGAAGGTGGTTACCATTATAGGCATGGGGTAGGTCAACTACTTACTAGTAAAGCTTGCAATACATTCCAGTAGGAGCTGGTAGTTGGGAGTATAAAATGGGTGAGATATGAAAATAATGAAGGACACACAATTCTCACATAACAGATTGTACAGGTAACGATCTAGATGTGAATCCCCAACCCCACAGCTTTTAACACTATTCTGCTGATCATTTCCCCAGGCTGAACCCTACACCTACGCACACAGGACCGTGGAAGAGGACATAAGAGCCCTCCGACAAAATTCACCCTTCACCATGACTCACTTCTCTCCAATGGCTCAGTAACTATTCCCATGGCAGCAGTGATGTGCATGGGATATTCACTGGACACAGGCTGCACGTCCAGACTTGCAAGATTTCACACAAATTCTCTTCTCCAGGGTGAAAATCCCAACAGACTATCCAGAGAACTTCCCTATTTAAAGTCAATAGTATCACAGTGACTTAGATCTTCAAATGTCATTTGAAGTGACATTTAAATTATGAATGAATGGATGATAAAAAAAAAAAAAAAGCAGTACTGTATAGATTAGAGGCAAGAAGTCTAGGTGGGGGGAACCATCTGCGATGAAGCCCTGAGGCATGGAACTACTCTGTGTGTTCAAAGGACTGAAAGGTGCCGGCGCAGATCGGGAGTGCTGAGCACACAAGTGAAAATTCGTGTTGGACGTGCAAGTGTGCTTCCAGTCATGCAGATCTGGAATTTCGTGACTTATAACCAAGATAAAAAGAAATGTTTCATCGGTGGTGTTTTAAAATGCAATTTTAAAGATGGACTTTTTAAAAAATAAGGTGAATGAGGTAACACTAATAAAAATTGTAAAAACCCTTAGGTCATGAAAGGGAGTAACTCATTCCTGGTTTTTAAAATGACCAACCCAAGCCATGTGGGGTCTACATATCTGATCTGGGCTGTTGATGCTAGACTGACTTAGCAAGCATACTTGGACTCTCTCTTCTAATCATTCCCAACAGGTGTTCAGTAGAATGCTGATTTTAAAAGTTAACTGGAAATTTTGAAAAGAATTCCAAAGCCAAATTTTGCTCAGTATTTGGCCGAGTGTAAAAAAAACAAATTCTCATCTATAAACATGGAAACACTGGGGCGCCTGGGTGGCTCAGTCGGTTGATCATCCGGCTTCGCTCAGGGCATGATCTCACAGTTCGCGGGTTTGAGCCCCGCGTCGGGCTCTGTGCTGACAGCTAGCTCAGAGCCTGGAGACTGTCTTCGGATTCTGTGTCTCCCTCTCTCTCTGACTCTCCCCTGCTCACGCTGTTTCTCTCTCTCTCAAAAATAAAAACATTAAAAAAATTTTTTTAACATGGAAACATTATCTTATACATAATTAATTATATACCTTACTTGGCTACTGCCCTCCTTTTTTTTTTTCCAGAGCTTAACATTAGAGCTTCAGGGGACAAAATTTGGTCACTGCTGCTACTGGAGACTCAACAACAGTAAATCTGTCTTGGTTCTTGTTTGCCCATTATAAAATACTGTTTCTTTTTATATATTTTCCATTAAAATAATTATGAAGACTTAATCTTTAAGAACATAAAATGGGCTATTTATTCCCTTAGGCATAGGAGATTAATTTGATGACTTTATTTTGGATTTTATTTCCAGCTGAGGTTTTATACCTTGATGATGAACGCCCATAATCTGGCCAAAAGCAAATGAGGGATGTGTAAAGTCAGGGAAATCTTCTCCAAGAACTTTTAGAAGTGCTACTGTGTGACCTGAGGTCTTAATTTTGGATTGACCAAACTGGTATTTACTTGAACCATATCAACCGCCATATTAATTTGGCCTTATTTCACGGAACCAATTATCATTGAAAAATAAATCACTATACCCTCTGAAGAGAAAATAGACCATTCAAATGCTCTTGTAATTCTGAAAGATACGGATGCATTTTTAACTATTTTGAAATCGTGTAACACGCACATGTTGCGAATGTAGTTACAGAGAGCTCCTGTGTACCTAGCTTTACAGACATAACATACTGTCAAAACCAGGAATGTGATGATGCTACAATATTACTACTCAGGTACAGACTTTATTTGGATTTGAATAGCTTTTACATGCAGTGTGTGTGTGTGTGTGTGTGTGTGTGTGTGTGTGTGTGTGTGTTGTGGGGTTGGGGAAGTGGATATCTTCTAAGGAAGGATTTTATCCAGGGAGTTTTTAAGAAAGATAGTTGCTAGACGCAAGCTAATTAGACATCCACTGCTAACAATCTTGACCTCAATTAGGTGAAGGATTCCTAATTAAATCGTTACAGGCTTTTGTGTTAAATGGTAATTGAATGCCTAAAAGTTCTTCACAATTATATCATATTAACAAGAATGTATTTGCATTTTTAATGCTTTATTGATTTCCAATTCATGACAGGGCTGTTAGTTTTATCTTACCACGCCATTGAAAGCTTTACAAATTGTTCTTTAGGGTTGACGAGCTTAGGGAACAGGTTAAAAAAACAGCTAAGTTTGTGACCCACTCAGGATTTTGCAGACTCCTGCATTTTAGTAACCCCTTCCCACAAATACCACCATCTATTTAAATATAAATCTGTGGGTAGGAAGGCAGAGGACATGGTGAAAGTAGAGATAATGTGGCTAGGCCACTCCCTGTTTCTTACAATTTTTATATTGTGGAGCAGGATTTCTTTTGTCCAGGCCTGTTTTTCAGGGGCTGCTATGAGTTGGTTTGACTAATTTAGTTGTACACATGAAAACCTTAGGTCTCAATACGTCTCTTATTTATTTATTTAACATAAATTTGTGGTCAATAATGATACCTATGTTCATAAGGACATATAGCATTCATTCCTCTAAAATATTTACCCGATTCTGTTAACAACACTCAAGTACTTGATTCTACTTATTGACACATCTTTTTGCATTGGCTTTGACCAGCCCATTGAAAAAAAACTTGTACAAGGTGGCCAAAGCTAAATTTTTAAAGAAATCAATGTCTACTTACTTTACAATCAACCATAGGCCTGAATGAATCTTTTGATGTGAATTTAATTGGTCATTCAAAATGATGGGATTAATTTGAGAAGGCCTAGATGGGTTCATGGATTTAAGTAAATTGGAAGGAAGATACAACATATGAGTCTGTCTCAAATTCAGACTATTTTCTCTAGCAGTACAGTGGTATATTTTCATTTTTTAATGTCAAAAGCAATTTCAGAACCAAATATTTTCCCAAAATGTATCTCTTTCCCAAATAATCCACCATGGCCCACCTTTCCACCATTTTTTTCATGCTGTGTTACACGCTATTTGTAGATATCAGAGTCTTTTCAACTTGATTTTAAGAAGGGTATTTTCATAGATTATGCATTCCAGAGGTGTCATGTACATTACTCACCTATATATGAGGGTACATTCCTCACCCATATATTAGATTTGTCATGTTATAAGCCTCTGAAGCACAGTAGCAGAAATCGGATAGCTACATACTAGAATACATTAACAAATGTAACCACAACATTTTTCTTAATCTTTTTCATTAATGTCTCCTAGGACTCTGTTAGATGACGGATGTTACACTAAGACAATCAGAAATTTTAAAATTCAAAAATAAATTTTAACATTTATTCATTTTTGAGAGAACAGAGAGAGAGATACAGAGTGAGTGGGGGAGGGGTAGAGCCTCTGACAGCTCAGAGCCTGAGGCAGGGCTCGAACTCAGGAACTGTGAGATCATGATCTGAACGGAAGTCGGACGCCCAACCTACTGAGCCACCCTGACGCCCCAGAAATTTTAAAATTTTTAAAAAGGAATATCTTTGCAAATACGTCCTGGAGAAAAACATTTGTTTAAAATCAGCAATTCTTACTTAATGTGTTAGGTGAACACACACCTTAATCATCAAGCACACAAGTAACGCTAACTCTTCTGCCATCAGCCATAAAATACTCAAAATAGAAAGGAGTGAATAGTTAAAAGTTTGCTCCTGGATATGTATTTCAAGTTCCTGATATCATTTGGAGGAATACAAAAACTTTTTGGAAATTATTCATATATGGTTAAAAGTGAACAATTTTATTCAGATATAATTGAAGTGAACAATAACAAAACAAATCAACAAACGTAATTCATGGCAAAACGGTCTAGAAAATACAGTTAACACACGGGTTGAACTTACCTCTTGTCTCCCAGAGCGCAACGGAGCCAACGGCCTGGATTGTTTAAACTTTCACACACTTCATTTCTCTCTTTCATAGTATTAGATGCACTAATAGCCCTATACAAATTCAAGACCTTGAAAAGTACTTTAAAATGTTTAAAATTGGTAATAAAGTATTAATCTACAAAAAAATCAATATTTCTATTGATGTGTTCATGTTACTCTGGTCTGCTCTTTGTGATCACTTATATAGTAAAATTCCCTCATAAGATCCTTACTGTGTTATGCACTCATCTGTATTAGGAACAGTTCGTTTCAATATTCCTACATTCCTGCTCACGGAATCATAGGATGGGAGGATTAATTAAGATACTTTAGACATAACATAGCTGAATCCACCATAATGGAGTCAAGATACAGATGTTATTTTCCCAAATTTCACCATAACAAGGGCATATACATATTTTCCAACTATTTTGCACTTTGCCATTTTTACCAAATGAATGAATGAATAGTTACTACTAGAAGTTTCATACCATAATTTTCAAATCAGTGATTGTATCCTCGGTATATCCAAATTGAGGCATCATCAAAGTATGCCAGGCTCTGCTTATGAGCCTCCTCTGATCTGCTTAGCTAAACTGGCCTTGTCTTTTTGTCTTGTTTTACATACAGAAGGACCCCCAAGAACCACTTGTACCATTCTCGTGCCTTAAATATCATCACATCCTAAACTATTCCTCAAGGGGTAAAGCCTAAACTCTGCTATAGCCTGAATCCTGTGTAACATCTTTTTCATGATTTCCAACCCTCTGAATCTCTAGACTACATCTGCATAATTTCTCCAGAATTTTTAGCTCTACCACTAATTCTGTTCTCATCTAATCTTTTTTCCAACTCATCCATTTATTTAGTTTTTAATTTCAGTGATACATTTTTCAATATATGTTTTAAAATTCCACTACTGGCTCTTTACTCAAAGAAAACAAAAACACTAATTCAAAAAGATATATGCACCCTATATTCAATGCAGCACTGTTTATGATAGCCAAGGTTTGGAGGCAATCCAAGCGTCCATCCATAGGCAAATGGATAAAGAAGATGTGAGTCGGTTAAGCGGGTGACTTTGGCTCAGGTCATGATCTCATGGTCCATGAGTTTGAGCCCTGCATTGGACTCTCTGTGGTCAGCACAGAACCCACTTCAGATCCTCTGTCCTCCTCTTTCTCTGCCCCTCCCCTGCTTGCTCTCTCTCTCTCTCTCTCAAAAATAAATAAACATTAAAAAATGTGATAAACACACACACAATGGAATATTATTCAGCCATAAACATGAATGAAATCTTGCCATTTGTGACAAGGTAGATGGGCCTAAAGTGTATTACACTAAGTGAAAGAGATCAGAAAGAAAAAGACAAATACCATATGGTTTCACTTATATGTGGAATCTAAAAAACAAAACAAATGAAAAAACAAAAAAAACCCAGTATCAGATATATAAATACAGAAAACAAACTAGGGGATGCCAGAGGGGAAAGAGAGAAGGAATGGGCACAATGGGTGAAGAGGAGTGAGAGATACAGGCTTCTGGTTATGGAATGAAAGAGTCATGGGAATAAAAGGTACAGCATAAGGAATAGAGCCAATGATATTGTGATGTATGGTGACAGAAGGTAGTTACACTTGTGGTGAGCAGAGCATAATATACAGAGTGGTTGAATCACTGCTGTACACCTGAAACTAATATACCATTGTCAACTATACTCAAACTTAAAATTTTTCTTTTGGGCACCTGGGTGGCTCAGTCAGTTAAGCATCTGACTTTGGCTCAGGCCATAATCTCATGGTTCATTAGTTCAAGTCCTGCATCCGGTAAACTTGAGCCCTGCTTCGAGTGAGTTCTGCATCTTTCTCTTTCTCGCTCTCTCTTTCTCTCTGCCCCTTGCTCACTTGCACCTCCTCTCTCTCTCAAAAAAATTTTTTTTAATTTAAAAATTTGGAAATTTCATTTTTAAGAAGTTCATTTTTTCCCCAAATGTGCTTTATCTTTTAAAAATATTTTTAGTGGTTGCCCTAGAATCTATAATATACTTTTATAACTAATTTAACTATAATTTCAAAGAGCACTATAATGTTTCATGGACAGTGCAGATACCTTATAAAAGATTATTCCCCATTCCTCCTCCCATCCCCTGTAACATTCCTGGCATTCATGTCACTTGTCCACACTGATTAGGTCAATTAAGAATATGGTCAGATTTTGTTTTATTTCACTATTTTTCCAGTGCTTTCCCTTTCTTTTTGTAGATTTGAGTTTCTTCTTCCTGAAAAATTTCTTTTAGCATTTCTTATAGGGCATGATTACTGGCAACATATTCTCTGTTTTGGTTTGTCTAAAGGAAGTCTTTATTTCTCTTTCACTCTTGAAGGGTGATTTTGGTGGATATAGAATTCTAAGTTGGTGTGTTGTTTTTCTTTCCACATTTAAAACATTTCACTCTGCTCTCTTCCTACTTGTATGGTTTCTGACAAAAAGTCCACTGTCATTATTATCCTTATTCCTCTAGAGATAAGGGAATACTTCTGTGGCCTCAGATTCTGTTAAGATTTTATCTTTGTCTTAGGCTTTGTGCAGTTCATTTCTTGTGTTTTGATCCACTCTTAGACCTTTATAAATACTTTGTTTGCAATAATTCCATAATCTGTAGTTCTTGGGTTCTGGTTACGTATATTTTTTCCCAACAACTCTTGCTAATATGACTTGTCTTTCCCTCTTATGTCTTGTTATTCTGAAGTGTGAGCTCATCCTTGGTGGATCTATTTGGGAAAATCAACCTCTTGAGTTGATGAAGTGTCTTTTTTTTTCTTTTGGTAAATGTTATTAACTTCTACAAGGTAGCAGGTGCAATATTGACTGTGGATAAATTTAAATTTATTTCTCAGCCTGAGTTTTTCCCAATTACAACAGTATTATGAATTCAAACCTCAAAGACATGTGAAGGCATGCCTATGCTTATAAATACTTAAGTGATTTTTAAAAATTTACATCCTAGACTGAAACAGGCAAAGTCCTTTGCTTGCTCCTACGTTAAGAGGGTAACAATTGGAAATATCAGTTACGATGTCTTCAAGTATTTCAAATTCAACCTATTTAGATGTAAACTCTTTATCTCTTCCCTCATAGATTATCAGTACTACAATGGAATTATTGTGATGATTTGGTAGGGCATAATGTGGTGAAGCCCTCAACAAAACATCATCTAGTTACAACAAATCAACATAGTCAAGAGTTAGTAAATTAAACATTGTGTTTGCTATAAAACCAGAGGCCTTAAACCATCTAGAGGAATTCGTATCAGGGCCTGTATTGGCCTTACAAGCTAATTTAAAAAGAAAAAAAAAGACTTAAAAATTAATTACCACTATATAAATATTTTATAATTTCTTCAGAGCATAATGTCAATATTTCAATGTGAAATCCCTTGAGCATGACTTCTGGTTCATGAGTTTCTCATGCTGTAAGTTATTTGCTATATTGAGATCCTTTCACCCATAAAGAAAACTGGGTTCCCTTAAAACATTGACTAATTTTTGATTCTTCCTCCAAACCATCCCCACCCCCAAACCTGTACCACCCCCCACCCCAGTTCTCCTCTCTCAGGAAATGGCAGCTCTCCGTGAGTTGTTCAGACCAAAATCCTGGGGTCATCTTGATCCCCCCTCTTTTACCAATCCCATCTACTCCTCCAGCAAATCCTGAAAACTTTACCTTTAAAACATATCCAGAATCCAAACATCTCTCTCCTGTACATTTGTTGTAACCTGGTAACTAATCTACGCGCTTCTACCTTTTCCATAATAAAGTCTGTACTTCACAGAACAACCAGAGTGAGCCTTTATTATTTATTCAGGACACACCACTTTATTTACTGAGTCAGACCACATCACACCCTGCTCGTAACTCTCCGATGACTTCTCATCTCACTCAGAATAAAATTCAAAGTTCTAAAGCAACATGCCTCAAGATCCTACGTGATGCGGCCAGAAAGCAGAATGTCTTGCAACTCAGTTAATTTAACTCCCTTCTCCAATGCTCCAATGTCCATTCCTCAAATAGACTGTCTCTGACCAAGGGGCGTAGAACTATAGGACATCCCCTGTCACTCTATTCCCTACTCTGTTGTATTATGCTTTCTATTAGGTGCTTTATCAAAATCTGTTCATTCACCGAAAAATATTTGCTTCACTATATTTAGTTTTCAGAATAAAGTGTTGAGCCAAATGTCCATGTGCTCAATATATTATTAAACATAGAGCAATACAAAAATTTATGTTGGTTTTAGAAAGGGTGTATAAACAGAGCCTCTCATCTGCTTTAGGGGACTGTGAGTCACCTCTCTGAAGAACTAACATCTGTACAGATATGGGTGTGTGAAAGGAGTTTTGAGTGACAAGGGCATTGAGGATTGGCTTGTGCAAAAGCCCTGTGGCATGAAGGAACAAGGCCTAGGCATGTAACTGAGAGAAGCCAAATGTGCCTGTTGAACACAGGAAAGGGGGAAACTGAGACTAAGACTGAAATTGTGGGCAAAGCACAAAAGTCTGTACAGATCTTGATAAAAAGTATTCTTTATCTTTGGGCAACTGAGCAGTTAGTGCAGTTTGAAACAGGTAGATCAGGTGATTAGGTTTCCATGTAAGAAGACAATTGTGCCTCCAGGGCATGAAATGCAGAGACTTTTGCAGTAACCTGCAACGTGAACTGTGAACTAGGAAATAGACTGCAGTCTATCTGTGGATAGTTTTCTAGAGACATTTGGAGGTTAAATCTAATGACTAATTAGACTCTGAGAAAATTGTTAAGTATCAGAAACACCTCCTAGATGAGTGGCTTGCTCAGATATAAGGACAGTGGCGCTATTCAGTGCTTTGGGAGGGAAAGGAAGGTGCAAATATGAATTTGGACTCACAGGCTTTTCTCTGCTTCAGCACTGATATTCAGAGACTGCATTATTGTTCCTGAAAAAACAATGCCCTCCAACTTCTGCAAATTATGTTGGTAAGAAAGCTGCTCATTTTAAAACTATCCTCATATGTATGAATGCATCTTAAGTGTGGCAGATTCTAGAAGTGTCCCAGCAAATAACTTTAATACATCCCTTATGACCTTTATTTTCTCTTTGTTATGCTGCTGTGGAGTGATTTACTCATGCTTGTTTGCAGGACAAGGTGGGGGAATTTGAACCTGAAGAATATTTTAAGCAGTAATTCTTGTCTCCAAACAATTTAAAGTTTGAAATATGCAATAAATAATATCTAAATAATAAAGTAATACATCTTCTAGGAACAGTTCTCTCTGTACAAAGCAGGTCTCATGGATTATCTTCATTGCCAATAACCAGAATCCTAAATCATAGGCAAAATATTAGCTCCTGAAATATTAGTGTCAGTAGAAAATACAGAGATGCCTTATCATTTAATTTCAGTAGAGGTTACCTGTTTTTTTTTTAATTAAAAAAATTTTTTTGAGACACACACACACACACACACACACACACAGGGTGAGTGGGGAAGGGGCAGAAAGAGAGGGAGAGAGAGAGAGAATCCCAGGCAGGCTCCACACCGTCAGCGCAGAGCCCAACACAGGATTCAAACTCATGAACTATGAGATCATGACCTGAGCTGAAATCAGGAGTCGGATGCTTAACCAACTGAGCCACCCAGGCACCCCAACCTGAATGTTTTCAAATAAATGATAGAAGTAAACTCAACAGAATATTTTACGGAGTTAAAAACTGGTCATAAGTGGGTTTGAAATAATTCTATTTTACTGAAACATTATGCAAATATAGATCTTGAAGTCAACTATTTAGATTTGAATTATGAGATACTTAACCATTACTTTGATGCCTTAACAAAATCAAAATATCTGAATAATTACATACTTTCACTTTTTACAAAAGTGGCTCCTACTCTACAGAAACAACCACAATTATATTATTAAATTTAAATGCAATATATATTAATTTTGCATTTTGGTTCAGAGTATAATACTGAAGAAAACCAAAACAACACTGGATATAACTCATGAGAGAATAAGTAAACACACATACACACACACCCATGGATCTAGCTATTTTCCATTAGTCCAAAGTATATTCTGACTTAGAAGTCAGCCAAATGTCCCCCAGAAAGGAAAAATCACAAGCAGCTGTCTTTGAAGTAGATCTGACTTGAACTACCTAGAGCTCAAAAACACGTTGAAAAAGAATCTTTCTGTGATTTGAAGGAAGTCATCTCACTGTTGCTGAGCATGACTGGATATTCAGAATCAGAGTGGGAATCTACAAGGAGAAATTACTTTCAAGTAGATTGGTTATCTTTGGGGTATGATACAGTTGGTTGGGCATCTGACTCTTGATTTCTGCCCAAGTCATGATCCCAGAGTCGTGGGATCAAGCCGTGCATCGGGCTTTGTGCTGAACGTGGAGCCTCCTAAAGATTCTCTCTCTCTCTCCCTCTGCTCTTCTCCCCTTCTCTTAAATAAATAAATAAATAAATTAATTAATTAAATAGATTGGTTATCCTTACATGAATAAATAAGCCTACATAAAATAAGGGATTACCATATTTGTGTTTATATGACAATATATTTGGCAAAATTACTAGAAAATCATGTAGTAATCATTTCATTATTGAACATTATTTGTGTAGAAGGAACTCCTTACTAATTTACAAGGTTGGGCTCTCATGAAGAAAGCTGGTGTAAACACTTGCGTGCTTGTCTATGTGGGACATGTGTTTTCATTCCCTAGAATAAATATCTAGGAGTTGAATTGCTGGGTCATAAGGAAAGTCTATGTTTCACTTCTTAAGAAACCCTCAAACTGTTTTCTTAATTGCTTTTATAATTTTGTATCCTGTCCAGTAACGTAGGGCAGTTCCAGATGCAACAAATACTCACCATCCTTTGGTATTGTTAGGTGCCGTGGTATTTCAGTGTGGTATTAATTTGCAAATCCCTGATAACTAATGAGGTTGAGCATCTTTTCACAGGCTTAACAGCAAACCGTATATTTTGCAACTCATGTGTTCAAATATTTTGCTGATTTATTTTAAACAAAATTTTTTATTTTAGAAAAAGTTTTAGATTTACAGAAAAAACTTGTGAACACTGTACAGTGTTCCCATATACCCTGAACTTAGTTTCCCCTATTATTAATATTTCATATTAGCATAGTGCATTTGTTAATTTAAATAAGCTGAGATTACACACTACTAAAGTCCATACTTTGGGGCGCCTGGCTGGCTCAGTTGGTTAAGCATCCGACTTCGGCTCAGGTCATGATATCGCAGTTTGTGGGTTCGAGCCACGCATCAGGCTCTGTGCTGACAGCTCAGAGCCTGGAGCCTGTTTCAGATTCTGTATCTCCCTCTCCGCCCCTCCCCTACTCGTGTTCTGTCTCTCTCTCTCTCAAAAATAAATAAATATTAAAATAAAAAATAAAGTCCATATTTTATTCATATTTTCCTATTTTTTACCTTATATGCTTTTTCTGTTCCTGGATCCCATTCATGATAATGTGTTATATTGAGTAATCCTGTCTCCTTAGGCTACTCTACTTGTGAAAATTTCTCAGACTTCTCCTATTTTGATGACCTTGACAGTGCAGAGCAGTGGTCAAGGATTTTGAAAAATGTGCCTCTACTGGGATTTTTCTTATGATTAGCTTAGGGTTATGGGTTTGAGGGAAGGTTTATAGGGATAAAGTATAATTTTTTATCACATAATATCAAGGGTACATAAATCAATGTCACTTATTACTCCTGACGTTAACCTTGATCTCCAGGCTGGGGTAGTGTTTGTTGGGTTTCTTCACAATAAAGTTACTCTATTTCTTTCCCCCTTTCCATATGGTGTTCTTTAGAAGGAAGTCACTGGTGCAGCCCACACTTAAGGAGAGGGATTTATGCTTCTTCAAGTCTTTGGGGGCAGACTATCTACATAAAATATATGCAATTCTTCTGCAGGACAGATTTGTCTCTCCTCCTCCATTCATTTATTAATATCTGTATGGACTCACAGATTTTATACTTATTTTATACTTTGTGTTACAATTTAATACTACTTTATTTCTTTTATTGCTCCAGTCAGCCCCTCTTTAGCCATTGAGAACTCTTTCAGCTGGATCTTGTGTTGTTTGACAATCACTGTAATTTTTAGTTTGCCTGTTTGTAGCACTTCCTTACTTTTTGATACTGCAAGACACACCAGGCTCACCTTGTGTATTTTCTGTCCCAGTTTCATAATTAGCATTTTCCCAAAGATCCCCCTAATCCTTGGATTGGAAATGTGGATGTCTAGCAGAAATAGTTTTCCTTATAAAGTTTTATGTGAACAGAGAAAAGGTTTTTATTTTTTCTTAATCTTTTTTAATGTTTATTTTTGTTTTTGAGAGAGAGAGAGAGAGAGAGAGAGAGAGAATGAGTAGGGGAGGGGCAGAGAGGGAGACACAGAATCTGAAGCAGGCTCCAGGCTCTGAGCTGTCAACACCGAGCCCGATGTGGGGCTCGAACTCAGCAACAGTGGGATCATGACCTGAGCCGAAGTTGGACACTCAACCAACTGAGCCACCCAGGTGCCCCCAGAGAATAGGTTTTTAAATCATAATTTGATAAAGCAGGATAATTCAAATAATCTTTATTTATCAATTACTACTTTATATTTGAATATAGGCTTTGGAATCTATGTGATGACTCACACTAAACCCTACAAAAGGTGATCACGCTTTCTAGATGTTGTAATTATTTTAAAAACCGGTCTGTCACAACAGAATTACTGGCAGGTGTAAAATTTACTGAAGTGGCCTTTTCCAGCAATTCTTGCCAACCTAACATAGTCTTGGGGATAAGAGAAGCAAACTAAAGTATTTATTATATGCCTGTTCTACTGTAGTTTTCTTCCAGTGAACCTTCCTGCGTAAGGTGCCAAGGCACCTTACAGGCTGGTTGTGGAGGCAAGGGTATTACATTGTAATGATGGCAGACTCCTGGAGACACCAATACACTTAGAATCTAGTTTCAACTGTGCTCTACATTCAGTACATAATACAGATATTGTAAAAAATCACTTATGAGCCTTGGGACACTTTCTGTTAGGTGAGGAGGTTAGATTACAGGATATGCAAGATTCTCTCAAGTGGTAATGTGTTCTGCAAACGCAATGCAACACAGAATTAAGAGTTGAAGTACGGAGTATAATTACTCCAGGAGTTCAGAGAACAGAAAGAATGATGTTCACTGAAACCACAGGGGAGGAAATGATGAAAGACACGTGGTGGGGGATTTCAGGTGACTGCAAAATGTTTAGTGCTTGGATTTATAACCAAAGTCAAATGTTTATGACCTGGTAATCACCCTGATGTTTTATTTCGTGGGACAACAGCAACGCTAATCTGAGCCACTTTCAATCAAATTGATTGGCTGTTTTATTAAACAGCTTACTGCTTATTATTGGGCTGAGATCTAACAAAAACATAGGACAGGTGGTTCACTGAAGAATAAAACACAGAGGTTATTTTAAGCCAAACTTACTTCTAAGAGTACAATTCCTGTTCTTTTTCTGGTCCCTCACTAATGAACTGTTCCTAGGGCTAACAGTAATCACTCCTGGCTGGAAAATAAGATGGCTTTTTAAATGATTCCCAGACGTTGGAGAGTTCTGGTTAGAGATTCTACTTGAGTTAATGTTTCTGGCCCCAAGAATTGTGTGAATCCCCACCTGCAATCAGAGAGCAGCATAGAGAAGGCTCTACCAAGTGTGGCAAATGTTTGCTACCAACTGCTGCTTATCATTTTCTCTGACAGATTCAGCTCCCGATTAGAGGCTAAAGTAACATTCCCCATGGGGTTGAGATGTGAATTCATGAAAATAGCTGCCATCGGTAAACATTTTAAGTGTTGCAACAGCCATCCACTTCCAGTCTCAGGGAAAAAAATACGGTATAATGAAATTAATAAAAGGAATAGATGTGTTTCCTGGATTCAGATCCTATCACGCAGGGAAGTTCACGTGATTGCACGAAGAAGGTGAAAGAGAATTTTATTTTGTGCCTCGGATTCCCAAAAGCAAAATGCCCCAAATTAAAGATTTAGGAATGTGTTTTGGCTATGTTGAGAAACTTTCACAAAATCACTTGGATGGTAGTTGATGTTCAGATGCTTAAACTTCATGAGTGGGACTCTGTTCTTGGCGTTTGTTGCCTTGTTCCTTATAAAGAAGTTTTCAGGGTATCTGGGTGACTCAGTTGGTTAAGCGTTTGACTTCGGCTCAGGTCATGATCTCGGTTTGTGGGTTCGAGCCCCGCGTTGGGCTCTGTGCTGACAGCTCAGAGCCTGGAGCCTGCTTTGGATTCTGTGTCTTCCTCTATCTCTCTGCCCTTCCCCCTCTCACACTCTGTTTCTCTCTCTCGAAAATAAACATTTAGGGCTGGTTCAATATTCGCAAATCCATCAATGTGATACATCACATCAACAAAAGAAAAGATAAAAACCATATGATCCTGTCGATAGATGCAGAAAAAGCATTTGACAAAATACAGCATCCTTTCTTAATAAAAACCCTCGAGAAAGTCGGGATTGAAGGAACTTACTTAAACATTATAAAAGCCATCTATGAAAAGCCCACAGCTAATATCATCCTCAATGGAGAAAAACGGAGAGCTTTCCCCCTGAGATCAGGAACACGACAGGGATGTCCACTCTCACCACTGTTGTTTAACATAGTGCTGGAGGTCCTAGCATCAGCAATCAGACAACAAAAGGAAATAAAAGGCATCAGAATCGGC
>CM053563.1:46222375-46254317 GCA_028646485.1 Cryptoprocta ferox
CTCTTGAATCCTGAACACAAACTGAGGGGGGAAGGGGAAGGGGCAAAGGTAAAGGGGGGTGATGGTCTTGGTGGAGGTCACTTGTGGGGAAGAGCACTGGGTGTTATATGGAAACCAACCTGACAATAAACTATAAAGTTAAAAAAAAAAAAAAAAAGATTAGCAGAGCTGCCTAATCAACTTGTAGCTGACTGCAGACTAATAAGCAAACCACCTCGCTGACACACAGACTCATGAATAATAACAAATGTTTATTGTCTTAAACTTCTGAGTTTGTTATGCAGTGCTAGTTAAATAATACAATTATGTTTCCTTAAAAAATCATCCAAGATTTTTAAATTTATTGCAATTGCTTTTTATTGCAATGGTTCTATATACCATTGTCTTATAAAGTTTCTGTACCTTAATCTTAATGTTTTTACTGTTATCTGTTGTGTGTTAAGTATGTGCTTAATTAAGTTTTGCCAAAATTTTGTCTATTTTATTAGTTTTTTCAAATCACTTCTAAATATACTTTAATACTGTTAAAAAAACGAAAATAAACATTTAAAAAAAAGAAGTTTTCACAAATTATAACCATATTACAGTGTGTTTTTTATTCTTCTTGCTGGGTTGGTAATTGCTAATTGGAGAGAACTTATATCTGTTCATGTAGCAAAAAACAAAAGCAAATAATAGGAAGAAAGCAAGATGGGAATTAAATCCTGAATAACAAATTAAGCTCTCCTGAGCTGGTATAATCGACGAGTAGAAAGAACTCTCTTTTCGCAGCAAATCAGAAAACCCAGAATCTTGCCTTAACCACCAGTTCGATGTGGAAACAAACAATTCATGTTCTGTGTCAGGGTTTCAGTTCTTATGGGGAAAAAAAAGAGTAAATAGGAAAGGACCACCTGTAAGATTTCTTCCAGGCATAAATAACTGATATTTACATTAGCAAGAACACTCCTGCCAGAGCAGAACCTTCAGATGAAAGAAAGACTCCACACTGGCAAAGAAAATGAACAGAAAAAGGAAATCAAACACTAAGAAGCTTGCTAGACTTACATAAAAAATCCTGACAAGAATCCCATTTGTAAGGAGGGGTATTACACCATACAAAAAGAGAGGGTTCGCATGTTAGAGTCTGGCCTTCACACTATAGATGAGGAAAGTGGCCTCAGATGAGTGCAGGGACCGGTTGGAAGTCAGGGAGTGGATACAATGTGAGACGAGTCAGGGCTTTCCGGCTGCCGGGAAGCTGTTGCCTGGACGCCAGGTGGCCTAGCATCATTCTGCCATTACCACCATAGTCGTCATGATACTACATGTTCTTCCTCTTCCTTTCAGCTGTTCAGAGAGATTAGATTTTCCTCCACAATCATTCATTCAGCAAATATTTATGGAGCACATATACATGTCAGGTACAAGGGATACACTGCTGTATATGATGGGGCATTTTTCTGTCATTAGAAGCATGCACAACAAACGTTGTGTAAAAACATTTCTCTCAGGGCACCTGGGTGGCTCAGTTGGTTAAGTATCCAACTTCAGCTCAGGTCGTATCATGGTTTGTGGGTTTGAGCCCCGCATAGGGCTCTGCGCTGACAGCTCAGAGCCTAGAGCCGATTTTGGACTCTGTGTTTCCACCTCCCTCTCTGCCCCTCCCCCATTCTCTCTCTCTCTTTCTCTCTCAAAAATTAACGTTAAAAAATATTTCTCTCTGGATGACATTTCAGACTTCTTCTAAGCACTTCTACAGTCAGAGTGAAATAACAGCTCAGATTATCTGCTTTCTACGAGCAGACAAAAACTGAACATGGACAATATGCTACCGTGATTTAAACATATTCCTTCAGAGATACAAGTTTGAAACAAAAATCATCAAGGCAAGTCTTTTCTGTTTCCTAAAAATATTCAAAGAAGTTCTGGATCTTAAATAGCTATTGTAAGTGTGTACAGAATGAAATTCATCCACTTAAACATGAATCCATCATTCTCAGAAGCGCTGATGTGGTGTCAGAGAAATAAAAAACAATTATGGTTTTTGTAGGATTTCAAATGAACTTACCTTATCTACTTAAGTATTTGGATATTTATTATACTTACATGTACTTAATTTTTAAAAATTTGAAAGGCTATTAATTATAGAGATGTAATTACAGAGATTAATTATAGAGATAATGATGCCCCAAAGAAATCAATTGTCTAATATAGAACACCTATGGGTAACACGGATACATAAAAAGGATAAAATACTAAAAAGAATGTTTTGAAGGTTTACATTCCTTTTCCCCATCCCTAGCCTACCTGGATATGTTTACTCATCTTTGGGAGATGTTAACCCGACTTCTATAAAATATTTCTGTAAACATTTTTACTTATGGGGGTGCCTGGGTGACTCAGTCAGTTAAGCGTCCAACTTTGGCTCAGGCCATGATCTTGTGGTCGATGAGTTCAGGCCCCAGGTCGGGCTCTGTGCTGACAGCCCCGAGCCTGGAGACTCCTTTGGATTCCATGTCTCCCTCGCTCTCTGCCCTTCCTCTACTCAAACTCTGTCTCCTTCTTCCCCTCAAAAATAAAAAAAAAAAAACATTAAAAAATATTTTTCTAAATTTTTACTTATATAAAAATGCTGACTGAACATGAGATACAAATTATGTCTACATTTTCCTTAAAATTCCTCTAGCACTAGACAAGTACCATGGGTAATTCTGGTGGTATTTAGGATAATCTTACATACAAGCAGATGAAAAACTGCTTGAGAAGATGTATTTAGATGCCCAAACAATTTAGATCACTTAATAAATAGGCAAAATCCAAATAAGCAAGCCAACAACAACCTAAACATCACATGATATAAACTCTGTAAAATCAACCAGCAAGCCAAACCTCCCTATTAAATAAACTGAGAAAAATTGTTAGAAGTTTCAAGACCAAAGCACAGGGAGTGACAAATGTGTATAAAATTTTTAAAAAGCATGTCAGATAAAACTTGGCGGCTTTTATGGATAATTATCAGAGGATCAGAGTCTGAAATGAAATGATTTCTCAAATCTCAGAGTTGGCAGCCACTTGATGAGATGCTGAAATTAAACCAATGCAGTCCGTTTGATGGCTTGGATCTCCCTCGCAAAGCATGCCGCCCGTGCTGACCAATGCTAGAATCTGTGACTATGAACTTGTCTCCCTAAAGACATGCTCCATATATATCGCCAGCTCCTCTCACTACTGCCCTATGTAATCACATTCAGCAAAAGAGAAAATGAGTGATATTTTCATTTTCCACCTAAAAAACATCTCGCCAAGGCCCCAAATTCTTTGGGTACATTGTTCTGTTTTCTGCTCACCACATGGGGCAGTTCTGTCAGGAAACTACAGGTCACCATTTTCCCAGCATCCAGTAACATTTCTCTTGCCACTTCCCAAGTCTTTGTAACAAAGCTTCCTGCCCTTTCCTTTGTTAAGCTCTGGCTCATGTTTTCCTTCTTCCCAATGCCACGCATTTTAGATTTCTGCTAGGGTAGCATCTCACTCCTGGGTACTACGTACTATGCCATGTTTCTGCTCCTGCACAGCAGGCCACCCCCAAACTTACTGATTTAAAATAGGAACACGTTTGGGCACCTAGGTGGCTCAGTCAGTTAAGTGTCCAACATCAGTTTAGGTCATGATCTTGTGGTTTGTGAGTTCAAGCACCGCATGGGACTCTGTGCTGACAGCTCAGAGCCTGGAGCCTGCTTCATTCGATTCTGTGTCTCCCTCCCTCTCTTCCCCTCCCTCCCAAAATAAATAAATATTAAAAAATAAAACAAGAATACTTTGTTACTGTGCACCTAGTCTATAGGCCAGCTGTGCAACTCTCTGGTCTCAGTTGCCCTCTCTCTTCCTTTTACAGAGGCTGCGGGTCAGTGAGGCACCCCTCCTCCCAGGGATGGTCTGGCTATGCTTCTCCTTCTCATATCCCAGTGGGCCAGCTAAGGCTCTTTCTCAAGGAGACCAGAAGGTTCTGAAAGAGAGTACAAGCAAGGTAAGCCTTCTTGAGTCCCAGGCTTGGAACTGGTCCAACAATACCTCCTTCATTGGCCAACACGCATCTCAACACCAGCCCAGATTCAAGAAATGGGAAAATAATTCCTATCTCTTAAGGGGAAGAGGCTGGACCACAGGGGACAATAAGAGGGAACAATGAGGTCAGGTCAAAACAGCAACATTTTCTCCCAGATTTCCTAGGTTCTGAGGTGATGACTTAATTAACTAATTAAACATAGGAGCCATGAAGAGCCAGTACTGACCCTCTGTCATTAAAGAGGAAGGTCCCTCTCTCTGAATGTCCTTCTCTTTGAATGATCAAAAGCAGTAACATTTGTATTTGTTACTATCCGTTTACTAAGGGTAAATCACACTGAATACATCTACTTTGTTCTATATAGTGTGACTGTATAAAACGTATGTAACAATTCTTTTTTTCCGTTTCATACTCTGTTCCATCAAATAGTATGAGTGAGAGAAATAACATGACTAGAATTCCACTGCCATCTGCACACGTAAGGTGACTGATCAGCTTTTGTTTCTAGTCATGGTTTTGGCATTTCATAATACGTACCAGGTACGTGTCTTACTTAAGTTCTCTCATCCTAAAAATCATAAAATACAATTAATTTTCATTGGTGATCTTTGCATCTATCGTTTAGTATAACGCTGTGGGTGACTAAAACCACCAGCAAACCTCCTGATGTAAAAGCAAAGTAAGCAAACCAGAGTCCACTTTTCTTTACCTGTGTGGGTGCCACATGGTTCTCCCTCACACATCTGTGCTCCCTGTTAGATCATGTTTACTCCTGCTTCCTCAGGTTCCTTCTCCAAGCTTTCACCCTCTGCTTTCTCAACAGAAATCACACCAATGATAGGTGTGAGTTTTGGTTTTTTTTTCATTATAATAATGGAAGATTTCCCATGAAATCAGATAATTATGAGCCAAAGGCTTATTGTATTTTAAACACTTTAAAAATTCTTTTTAATGTTTATTTATTTTTTGAGAGAGAGAGAGAGTGAGAGAGAGAGAGAGAGAGAGGTAGAGAAAGAGGGAGACAGAATACAAAGCAGGCTCCAGGCTCTGAGCTGTCAGCATAGAATTCAATGCGGGGCTTGAACTTATGAACCACGAGATCATGACCCGAGCTGATGTCGGACGCTTAACCAACTGAGCCACCCAGGTGCCCCGAGGCTTACTGTATTTTAAATAAATATCCACCAATGTGTGTTTATTATTTATTCACCTTTGTGTAAAACATTATTGAGGATGTGAAGACATAAAGGATTACCACCGAGAATCTCTGCTTATGCTATTTTCTTGGGAAACTTGAAGAGTTCATTTCTTTCAGTAGTTGACAGAAGTTCTAAAACCAAAGTTGATTCCTGCGCTTGAACAGACTAGACAATCTTGCCCGTAAACAGGGTCTAGTTTGTCTCCCTCATCTCCTAACCCCACAGGTGGAATGACCTTTGGTACAGAAACGAGGCCATATTATAGATATTTGGTACTTCTCAACCTTATCTCTGAAACTACCATTCCTACTAACTTAGCTCACTGCGTTTCAACCCTGGCTAAATAAAATCACTTCGGAAACTTCTATAGTATACCATTATGCAGAAGTGTTCCTTCAAATATTCTGATTTGATTGGTATGAGGCCATTGTTACATATATTAAACAAAATATTTTAATGTTTATTTATTTTTGAGAGAGAGAGGGAGAAAGAGTCGGGGAGGGACAGAGAGAGGGAGACAGAGGATCGAAAGCGGGCTCTGCACCCACAGAGAGCTCAATGTGGGGCTCAAACTTACCAATCACGAGATCACGACCTGAGCGGAAATCGGCAGCTTAACCTACTGAGCCACCCACGGGCCCTGAGGCCATTTTTATATTTTAAAATGATCCCTGGGGGATTCAACTGTATAACCCAACTCAAGGACTATTACTAGCTGCTCAACAAATATTCCTTTGACTAAGTTGTATTTAATTTTTTAAAAAACATTAATACTGTTTCAGAATTTACTGACACATTTTGAATCAACATTTCACTCATTGTTCTCACGTGTGCATAGACCATCTTTCCTGGTAACGGGTTATTGTTAGGTTACATGAGTCGAGTAACCATATGACAAAGATGGAAAGACACTGTATGACAGAATATGCTTTGCATACAAATCGCTTCAGCTAATCATATTTTGAGAACATAATTAGCAGCCTGGGGAAAAATAAACAAAGATAGCTGTAGGTTCTGATGCAACATCTTCAGGCCTTAGTCTCTCCGGTATGGGAAATCTGAATAAATGTATGCTCCTTTGAGATTGGCCAAATCGGATTGTGGCATATATTATTATTCAGCACCTTTGATGAGTTACAATATTAATTAAATGTTACAACGAAAGGACATTCAATGCAAATGAGGATAACTTTATAATGTGATTTTTAATCTGACCATCTAGGTCATAAACAAGAAGTGACTTTGTTGGTTTCCGTATAGGTCAATAAAACTACATTTTTCTGTAAAGTGGAACACATGTCCACATATCACTGAAACTTGCATGTACACTAATGATAGCTAATTCAACAAATTTATATTCACCTCCTATATTGGTGGGCATGGTGAGCTCATAGTACTAGTTTCTCCAGTCTATGATATCATTGACTGCACGGTGAACATTTGGATGTGCCACCGAGAGAAAAAGTTGGTGATTAAAACACACTTTCCATTGCTGTCTTAGAATCAGTACAAAAACTAAAATTTATTGAACACTTACTATGCACCAGGCATTGTGCCAAACTCTAAATATCACAATAACCATATGAGCTGTCATTATAATTCCTAACCTATGGAGCGGGTAGGGTGGGGAATTACGTTCAGGGAAGTTACATCACTTCCCCAAGGTCACATGAACAGGTACTGAGCTTCAGAATCCCATCTTTTAACAACATAGTTAAAATCTACTACTTAGAGTCTATTTGAGAAAAAACAAGATTTTCAAAATAATATAACTGCAGTGTTGCATAGAGTTTGCATAGGATTTCATGGTACCTCAAAAGAAGGACATTTAAGTCAAACTCTGGGTTTTTAGAAAATATCCTGGAGCAGAGAGATCTAGTTTTTCAAATACCTTAAAAAACAGGTTTTGCTAAACATTTAAAACTGTTCGCTAATTTGCATAGGTAACTGAATTATCTAAAGAATCTGAGAATTTTAAAGAGAGAAGAATATTATAAATCATTTAGACTAGCTTTTAGAATGAGGAACTTGGAATCCAGGGAGGTCAATGCACTTGCTGAAGGGCAGAGGAGCAATTCATAGCAGACAGTACAGTGCTAATAGCTCAGGACCTGCTTTCGACAATGTCATTATTTACAGCGCAAATTATAAATTCTGTAGACATCGTAACCCAGTAAAAAGTATTTAGGCAAGGTAGCGATGCAACTGGAATTTTTATTCTAAAAATATTGCATTATTGGCAATGAGACAGGTTTTGGGCGGAGGAAGACAACTATTGGATTATTATGTAAGTCGAGTGGTTCTCCAGGGAGTAAATTTGACACCATATATGATAACATCTATAGACATTTTGGATCGTCAGGACTAAAGGGAGGTATTACTGGCATGTCGTGGATAGAAGCCAGGGCTGCCGCTAAATATCCTATGATAAATGGAATAGCGCCCTCCTGGAAACACACACACATAACAAATAATTATCTATCTGTCCTGGATGTTTGTTAATGATGCCGAGGTTGGGTAATCCTGTTTCATTCATTCATTAAATATTTATTGTGGATCTACTTTTGTGACAGTGACTGTGATGTACTCCAGATAAAAAAATAAAGATATGCACAAGGAACCCCTGTCCTCACATGGCTTACAGCATAGTAGGGGATATCAGTGATTACTGAGCTACTTAAATATGACATTAAGAGCATCATGGTGAGGGAGGAGTACCTGGGTGGCTCAGTTGGTTGAGCGTCCAACTTTGGGGCAGGTCATGATCTCACGGCTCGTGAGTTCGAGCCCCACCATTGAGCTTACTGCCTTGAGTGCAGAGTCTGCAGATCCTGTGTCCCCTCTCTCTCAAAAATAAATTTAAAAAATTAGAAAAATAATAATAATAAAGAGGGTCAGGTGAGTGGCGATGCAGTGTTGGGGGTGCAATGGAGCTAAGGTTAGCCTCCTATAAGAGACTGTCAGTTTCTTACATCAACCTTTTCATAATTAAATTACAATTGATCTATGTGTAATGGAAAAGTTGCTGCCTACTATATATATGGTGGTATAAAATAATGGGGCTCCATAAAACTTCTTGGTTTACATCATACTGCATTGAGGAAGTAGATTTAAGGCAATTTTAAGACAAAGAAGAGGAGGAAAATCCTCCACATTGCTGGAACACCATCTGCAAAAAACGGAATCAGAATTAGAAGGAAGGGAACGGATGGCGACCAGATCACAGAAAAAGATGTGTGGAAAGAGGAGGCTGATTCGGGTCAGGGGCAAGAGATGATACAGGTCAGTCATTGTTTTTAATCCAGCAATGGAAGCAAAGTGCCCTCAAGTGCTGACTCATAAGAGAAAAATGTCCCCTGATTTCAGTGGAAACCCTTGATGATATAAAAATGAAAACAGCAACACTACATACAGCTGTGCTTTCTGAATGGTACCTGGGTATGATTGGAGGTTTAGAGTTTTGGATTCCCTTACCTCCTTTCAGGCACTTGGGAAGGGCATTATTTAGAACGGTTCTATGAACTTTGGGATTGGATTCCAGTGCACTCGCCAATACACACACACACACACACACACACACACACACACACACACTATTTACTTAAGCCTCAATACATTTTTAAAGAAACTACTGTAGTAGCTATGAATTTACTTATTTAAAGTCATCAGAATGAAAGAAATAACGCATCTCTTAATGTGGTATTTCAGTGAAATGTGGCCTTTTCTAAAGACATTTTAAATTGCAAAGGAGGCTTTTTTTAAAAGAGATTACAACCTAAAACAGGAGGTTTTTTTTGGGGGGGGAGGGTCAATCTTCTATTTTCTTCTTAGTGAAAATTAGTTTTGGAAAGAATGGCATCCCTCTGATTTCATGGTATTTACATGAAAAACTGTGCCTTTCCCGGGGGTAGTAATTAAATAACTGAAAAAATTAAGATGATAGGGAATTAGTGGGGCATAAGGAAACCCGCCATTTCTCTTCCTTTAAAATATATTTGTGAGGTTTAGTACGGCCTCTGTGTGGCAGAATAGTGAATCTCGGTAGTGTTTAAAATATTTAATGCACAATTTACCTGTGACATAATTAAACTACACAGTGAATTAACAATTTGTATATAAAATCAAAATGGCAAAGAGGAACCGATACAGACATCAGCATCTCGCCACGCTGACTGTGACTCTAGGCTGTAGCCTCTTCCTTGCCTGCCCAGTGCCCAGGGAGGTTTACGGGAAAGTCGGATTTCTGTAGTGTCAAGGATCTGTTACTCAAAAACTAAATATTGTTGGAAAAAATGATACATAAAAAATAGAAAGCAAGGCACCGTATGATAACTGTGTCCAAAAGACTTGACTATTAGAGAGACAGGGTTTCAGAGTGATGTTCCCATCGGGGGTATAACTCTTATACTGAATCAATGGGAAGGTCGGGATATCTCACCTGTTTTAATATCTTTAATTTTATTTGAGAATATCAGCCCAAATCCAATACAAATGAAAAGGCAGGATTAGGATGTAGAGAAAGTGGACATGACTTCAAACTGATAAATTATTTCTTGCCTTTAACATTTTGATAATTTGAAATCATTCAGACACTGAGCTGACATACATATTTAAAGGAGCACTGATGTGGCACACATGATTCTTGTCGTCTGAAAATGGCATTTCACTCACAAACTCCTATCATTAATGGTAACTGGGCACGATAAAAATAATTAAAAACATATCAGCCTTTTTAGTGTTAAGAGAGTTG
This sequence comes from Cryptoprocta ferox, assembly GCA_028646485.1. Taxonomy (NCBI): domain Eukaryota; kingdom Metazoa; phylum Chordata; class Mammalia; order Carnivora; family Eupleridae; genus Cryptoprocta; species Cryptoprocta ferox. The sequence continues at coordinate 46,232,373 of CM053563.1, forward strand.
TACTCTGAGATATGAGTTTAGTATTTCCAAATTTCCTGGAGGGCCAGAAAAGCTTGTTATACTATTACTTGCAATTATAATGACAGAAAAACAATGAGAGATGATGGGTTGGTTTCCAGGGAATTGTACTGGAATATGGAAAATAAATATGGAAAATCACAATATTTTCTAAGTTCTAAATCTGCTTCAAACTGGTTCCTATACTTGGGATACAAAGTTTGATAAATTTCCTCTACCCAACTGAATGATTATAGCTCCTTGTTTACAACAGAAGGTGAGCTGACCTCCTATTTAAAATGTAAAACAAAGTGTCAAAGCTGCCAAAAGTGTCTTTAACAGACTGGACAAGGGAGAGAGTAATTGAAATTCAGAGCAAGCAATTAACTCCATGGTTCATCAAATCACTAAATTTCCCCACTTTTTTTTTAAGATTTTAAAAAACAAAACCCATGATAATCAAAAGACTTCCTTCTTGTAAATTAAGCATGTAAAACCACATCTGCTTCTTCAGGATAATTAATTCATTGACATTTGAATCAACTGATAGGAGCATAAGCCAGTGCCATTAGTTAATTAATAACTTAAGAAAACACGCGTGGAGTGCTCACTGCGTCCCAAGTTGTGTACCAAGTGCTGGGGACACAGGGAAGAAAAGATGGCGTCATGGCCCTCACAGAGCATGTGGTCTGTCATGGGATTCTAATTTCAGGCTTATCAGGAAGTGACTGTGGGTCAAGGCTGGAGACTGAGATTCTGTCGGGAGCCAGGCTGGTCAGGCAAGTAGGCAAGCAAGGTGGGAAGGAGGAGTTTGACAACGGCCAAACACAACATGCCCTTGAAACCAAGTGTGAGCACCAGCTTCTACTTGGCGCCCCTGCTTTGGAGGGGTAGGGGTTGGGATGGGGGTGAGGCACTCTAAACATGGAGGGAAGTGGGAAGTCAAGTGGTGGGAGACTACAGCCCACTGCTCAAGTAAGTACTCGCCTCTGGCTCCTACCGGGTCAAAAACTAAACCAGATGATTGGTGATCGGTCCCATTCTGGCAATCTGATTCTGACTCACGCATTAGGAGATAGTCCCGTGAAGGCCACCTGCAGGGAGTGGGGTCTCACACTGGATTCTAAGAAGATACAGGGTTCATCAGAATTGCCTTGGAGGAAGCAAAGGGCGCTGGCCATCACTGCCTGACCCCCAGGTGTCCCCTGTGTGTCCCTGCTTCAAATGGAGCAGCGCCCCTTCTGGCTTATTATCCAAGGGATTAGTGGAAGGGACTTTTCTGCTTTAAAAATATGAAAACAAATAGAGGAGAACAATTAGCTAGTTGAGTATTAAATCCTTTAGTATTTAGTAAATTGTAAATATATAAATAAAATAGGAAATATTTAAATAATATACTATTACAAATTATATAAACAAATAGGATTGTATATACACACATATATGAATATAAATACATATACCTGTGTGTGTATACACACACACACACACACACACACACACACATATAAGAAATGAAGTCATTTTGGCTTTTGAGTGGCTCTGGCTCTCTCCTGGGATACTAGCCCTACCACTTACTAGATTACTAGATGTGTGTCTCTGGTCAAGTTACCTAATTCATCTAAGCCTTGGTTTCCTTTACCAAGTGGGGGTAACAATGGTACCTGTCTCCTAGTGTGGCTGAGAGAATGGAGGGTCACTAAAGACAGGGCTCAGAGGACAGCCTGGCACACAGCACACTCCCAAGTGGGGTCACAGATTTTCGTTATGTGGCCAAAGGCACCTGCTGCGTCAAGGAAGACCGGGCTTGTTAAAGGTGGAGGAAAAAAGCAGCATCTGCATTCTGCTTTTGACTTTTCACTAAGAGTTTTGAGTCCATAGTGATAGAAAAGCTCTTGACAGCTGGAGGCTTTGTTTGTGAGAAAAGGTTGTAGTAAATTCAAAGCCTTTCTTCTGCCTTTTAAAAGCTAAGACAAGGTGGCTCAGAGTGTGGAGTTCACTGCGCATAATGAGGTAGGTACAATGTGGAAAGGAAGGCGGTCTGTAGGGAAAGTGGGGGAGCAGTGTGATGTTCTGCCCTGTCCCTGGGAGTCAGTCAAAGGGGGATGTGAGCGGCAGAAACTGTACCAGAACCCTCCAACAGGGCACCTCCTCCCAATTACCCTTCACAGGGCATCAGAGCTCTACAAAGTGCAAGTGGAAGGTGGTCCCTGAGATCAAAGCCTTGAGATAGTGTCCCACATCCAAGTTCCCACAGATGGCACTGCCAAGCACAATCGTTGAGGGTTCCCATGTGATTAGATCATGAGAATGCCAAGTTCACCTTCAGCTGGTGACCTGTGGACGCCTTGGAGTGGGACAAGGGGACCGCAGATAGTAGGGCCCTTTGAACTGGAGGCAGAAGGCTACACACGGCAGTAGTACCAGACATCACCAATAGCCCCTCCGTCAACAGCAGGAACAGATAAGCCGCTGGAAGGCAGGGGCCCCAGGAGCTTATCGGACCACTCACTTCTAAGGGCAGAGGGAACAGAGGCTGACTTCCCAGACATTTAGGATTTGCACACATCTTTCTTCACCCAGCAGCCCTCTCTAGGGGATAAGGAGGGTAAAAGGAAAAATGGGCTATGGGCAAACAGCCATAAAAAGAGATTTAAATTTTGCTGGCACTTTCTCCTAACGAATCAAAATTAAACAGGAAAAAACTGTTGCCTGGAGTTTGTTCATTTTAAATCATTTTCCGGGTTCCCCATTTTCCTGCTGTGGGTTGCTACTTTTAGGAACTGGGCTCCAGAGCAAGTTCCAGAACATTAAGAAAAACGACTTTTGTTGAACATTTCAGTTTCAACAGGACCCCTCTACAAAACATAAATGACCCTCGGGCTTGCATTAGTTAGCCATTACTGATGGGGCCACACCATCTCCCTTCTCTAGAAGGTCCCTTCAGTTTTGTGGAGTCTCATTCAGAGGGCTCAGAGTGGTCCCCACTGTGTGATGTTTCTAAAGGTGGTCTTGTATTTACAGGCCTAACACCCAATGTCCTATCCAAAGCCCAATTATCCTCAAATTGGAATTCTGAGTTTTGTCTCATTTTGATTCCTCGAAGGTCACTACTACTCAAGTGAGACCTGACTGTGAATAGGAATGATTTCTTATTTTTGTGTTTGGAGTTACTAGTCATTTATTATGAACATCCACCGTGTTTTCTGTAACTTCCCCTTCACTGGCTTGGGGAGAGTGCAATAGAACCTTTAGAAATAGAAGGAGCCTGAGAATCTAGTCTAATTTCTTTTAAAATTCCTGCCTGCCTGCCTTCCTTCCTTCCTTCTCCCTCCCTTCCTTCCTATGAGAGAGCACAAGCGAGTGGGCGAGGGACAGAGGGAGAGAGGGAGAGAAAGAGAATCCCAAGCAGGCTTCATACTGTCAGCACAGAGCCTAATGTGGGGCTGGAACTCACTATGGTAAGATCATGACCTGAACTGAAATCAAGAGTCAGTAGCATAACCAAACGAGCCACCCAGGCGCCCCAAGTCTAATTTTATACATAAACTGAGTCGCAGGTGATCTAGGTGACTTGCAGGAGGCCACCTAATATGGCACACCTGAGCTTTCAAGGTCTTCTGGTGCCTACCCAGAGCCCTAAGACACACCCTTTGGGGCACATCACCACCAGACGTGGCCTGAAAATGCACAAGGGCAAGCCTTTGGATCCACTGATTGAGACCAGCATTCCCTTCATAGACATGCACTATAGGGCATTTCCTGACAATATCGAGCACACATTGCCAGCTCCTGCAAAAACAAGCAAACAAACAAAAAAATAAACAAACAAAAAAAAAACCCACGGAATTTTGAGCGGGGTTAGCCACATGTGCTGAGTGTTTGATTTCCCGAGGAAACCACCACCAGTTATCAAGAACTGAGTGAAGCGTTTATCCGTTCGGGGGCCTGACGGAAACGAGCGAAAGGAATCTGATTTCAGTTTTGCTCAGAAAAGGGAAAGTCATTTGATTTACAGGTTCACAGAAAAAGCAAACTTCGCCGCCGAAGGAGCCTGCTTCCAGTTGAGAATTCCTCGGTTTTATTGGAGTTCAGTCAGAGTAGAAGCTGTTGATGTAGGAGGTTAATGTCTATCACAGTCTGGGTATTTTTGCAACGACTTCTTTCACAGCGTGTTCATTTTAAGAATAAAGAGGTCTTTATGGTTAGTGAAAGTTTAATGAGGATTACAATGGCCCCCCAGATGCTTACAACCCATTTAAATAACCCATAACCTCTATGTTTATCATGAGAGGGAACATGCCAATTTAAGGTATTACAAACATTTTTCAGAAGAACTTTACAGTTTCCATAGGCATTTTCAAGAATTTTCCTCCACATTCTGCAATTTATAAATTGCAGACAGTGTGTTACTATGGAAACGACCTCTGGTCTCTTTGTTACTCAAATACATGAAAGAGAAGCTTTGGGGATGTACCTCCAGTAGTAAATACCTTTCCTTTAGTGTTTACCCCTTCCTATTTCCTTCTGCTGGTATCCGTGTTCGCTGTGAGACATCAGAGTAGGGATTATAAGGAAGACAAGTATGGAGTTTAATAAAAGCACAAATGTTTTCTGGAAACTGAATCAAGACAGCTTTAGAAAAGTAAGGAAGAGAAGGGATGTCATCATAGCTAATATCTGTTAACTACTTAGCAATACCTTCCTCCTGTGAAATTTAAACTTTAGCGTGTGCGCACAGCAGGATCATGTAGTGGGCTTGCTGGAACACGTACTGGGATCCACGGCCAGAGTCTGTGATGCAGGAGACCTGGGTCCCAGGAGGTGACCCAGGCACTGCAGTGAGAACCACCCCCTGAGCATTGTTCAGAATTTTTAACCAAAATTGTGGTAAAATTGGGGTGCCTGGGTGGCTCCGACGAAGCATCCAACCTCAGTTCAGGTCGTGATCTCACGGTTCGTAAGTTTGAGCCCACATCGGGCTCTGTGCTGACAGCTCGGAGCCTGGAGCTTGCTTCAGATTCTGTGTCTCCCTCACTCTCTGCCCCTCCCCCACTTGTGCTCTGTCTCTCTCTCAAAAATAAACATTAAAAAATTGTGGTAAAATATCCATTTCATAAGACATGCCATTTTAACCATTTCCAGGCGTATATGGCATATGTTACATTCACACTATGGTGCGATCATCACCGCTATCCACCTCCAGAACGCCTTCATCATCCCAAAGTGAAACTCTTCCCTCTAACAAATATCTTCCATTCCTTCCTCGGGCCAGGCTTTGGCAACCGCCATTCTATCGTCTCTATGAATTTGACTATTTCAGGTACCTCGTAAAGTGAAATCATACAGCATTTGTCGTCTCATGACAAGCTTATTTCACGTAGCCTAATGTGATCACAGAGTATCCATGTTGAGCCTGTATCAGAACTTCCTTCCTCTTTAAGGCTGAATAATATTCCACTGTACGTGCACACCATGTGTTGTTGACCCATCCATCTGTTGATGGACATTGGTTTCCACCTCTTAGCTGTGGTGAATAATGGCGGGAACATGGGTGTACAAATATCTGTTCAAATACTTGCTTTCAGTTCTTTTGGGTATATGCCAAGAGGCAGAATTGCTGATTCTAAGCATTTTACGTGTACAATTACACTTCAAATTTAGAAAAAGATGGGTTGTTATTTCCATCTTACTGAGGAGGAAAAAGACACCCACAATTCCCTCATCTTATTCAGGCCACACAGCTCGTGGGCACAGGCCGGCTGACTCCTGCATTCAGGTACCCAAGACACTAAACTGTCTTCTCTGCCTAAAGAAAGCATTTTACTGTCCCTGGAAAACTCTCCACATTGATACAGACATTAATTTTTTTATAATAAAGGTGGAAGTAATTACCTTTCTCAAGTGACAGCTAGCATGAGATTCAATAATCTAATGTATGTAAGAATTCCGGTAGAGGATAAAGCAAATTATTCTTTCCAGTTTGTTAATTCACGCATTTCTCCTTTAAATTATATCTGGAATAAAGTAGGCTAAACTATTTCTAAAATCTGCCACTTAGGGGCCCAAACTATTTCTAATCGCCCAAACAATTCCACTCTGAGCAGTAAAGCATGACAACGTGACAGTGGAGTGGAACTGTCCTTCCAATGATGAGAATAGCAGGATTGGGCCCTTGTCATATTCAGGTCTCTGATAATGAAGCCAAACCATCCACTGAGAAATTCCTGCAGTGGGCTTTACATGCAGTGAGGTTAAATTAACATGCCACACGAATTAGAAGCCACAATCTAAATATTATAGGGAAAATCCAGCACAAGATATAGGACACAGGAGAGCAGGGAACAACGGGGCTGAGAAACTCACAGGGGGCCCAGTTTAAAACACTAGATTCTGTCTGTTTCTGGAATGCACCAGCCTCCTTTGTGGACTGCTTACTTCCACATCTAAGACTCAAAAGGGCTAGTAAGTGTGACAGTGCTGCTCATCAGGTGTGAGAAGTGATGAAGATGGTGGATGAAAATGGTCCGAAGACTGGAGGGTATCATTAATTATGGATATTTTAAATATTTTAAAGGCGTGCATTGATTATTCTGGATTTGCAATCAGGAAGTGGTGAGTTTTAAGGCTGCAAATAAACATTTCCATTCTTCAAGCCTGGTCTCAGATCATACACATATAGTGTCTTCCTTGTGGGCCTCAATGCTTTGAGAATATTGAAAGATTATTAGAGCATTATTGCTTTCATGGCTCCAAGTCAACCTTTAGTTAAAAGAGACGGGAGAGAAGATGAAAGTGTATGAGAAAGGCATTTCCCCACTCCTTGGTCTAGTTCTTCAGGCAGTATGGTACTGGAATTCTAGAAATCTAGTAAAGAGAAGGATTTGTTACATAAACAATTGAAAGGTGGGCACTTTGTCCTGCAGGTGACAAAATCCTGCAAACATTTCTCCATCTCTAGTCTTGGATGCTGTAACCTAAATATTGCCAGCTCTTCCAATTGCTCCTTAAATCGTATACTTTTCCATCTTATTTGTGGAGCTCTAAAGAAGCTGTCATTTGTGGGACATCTCCCATAAAACAGTCCTTTCCCCCCTAAATTACCACAAACATGGCTTTCCTAGCTTTTTTGCTACAACATCTAGGACTGGTATTTAATGAATCTGGAAATTTAAATTTTCACTCAAGAGCAAAGGGCTCTTATCACATCTCCTGTGGTTGCACATGAGCTTAAATGGAAATCTTTCCATTTCAAAAGTTAGTGATAATTAATACAAAGGGAGAACAGCAAATTAAAGATCTAGAAGGTCATGCATTCTCTTTTTTGAATGTATCATCCGCACCCCAAGTCAAGCCTTTATTTTTCATGTTGATTTTCTTGTACAAAAGGACTTTTGAAATACTTTTCTCATATTTAGATATAATATTATGCATGAATAAATTCTGGTTGGTGCCTCCTTGAAATTGTTTCTACAGTTTGAGGTACCTTCCTTTTATCAACATTTGGCTATATTTTCCTTTCCATATCTAGAACATTCTTCTCATGTCTGAGCCCAAATGGCTCTCTGATCAGAAACATGGGATCCACTAAATAACTCTTTGTTTCAGTTCTTAAAGTACTTATGCTTCTCCAGACATTTAATGTAAGATCCAAATATTACTTATAAAGCTATATCCTATCATAATCTCTGCTGAGGAATCTTAATTATTTCTTGTTGATATTTCTTTAAATATTTGGTTTAAAGATGGTGCCTGAATATCAATGTTCTCCTTCCCATCAGTCAGGATGCTTACTCGCTTATAAGGCGCGCGTGTGCCCACGCGCACACACACACACGATAATTTAAGCATAAAAGAGCTTCATGGAGAGAAAGCTGAGTAGCTCACAGACTCTATAGGGTCCTAAGAAAAGAGATTTGGGGGGCTTTTCAGGAATACCACCCCAAACCCACAACAGAGCCTCCTGCACACCTGTTAAAAATCTGATTGGCCCTACTTCTTTCTCTCTCTAATCTTCAGGAGTCAGTTCCATGAAGACTTTGCCGCTTTCTGCACATGTTATCAGACAGTGCCTTATCTTGAGCCTGTTTCCACAACTTCCCTTTTATTGCCTGAGAAGGAACTTCTTGAAGCTGTAGGTGGGAGTCACCCCCAAGAACCCAATAGGGAGGGGAGCCGACGCATATGCCGTCACACTGGGGCAGAGGATGGATTGATGTTGGTCCTTTTCGTCACCCAGGTGCACAGCTATGACCTTTATATCATTAAGGCCTCTCAGCCAGGCCTAGTAGGATGTAGCCTTGTACCTCATCATGGCACCTCATCCATATTAGCTTTCTTTCCTTCCCTGTTTCAACTCCTGCCCATGAACTCCAGCTCCCTGAGATCACATGCCCCCTAAAACTACCAGCTCGCAAGTCTGTTCTGCCAAGGTTTTCTTTGGAGGAAACCAATGACTAAAAAAAAAAGCTTTATTTACTCTGAATCTTATTCCATTCCTCTCTTGATCAGCTTCTAAGTTAGTACATTTGTTTTATCCCTTTATTATTTTTTAAAAAGTTACTCTAGAGATTACAACATGCATTCTTGATTAAAGTCTAATTTAAATTAGTACTTCTGCCATTTTCTGGTCAATCCATGGGTCTTTCTCTGACTCATGGACTCTTAGTGTTGAATATTTTATATGAATTTAATATTCCACAAGACATCATGATGTATTGTTCTGCACAATAGTTAATAACTTTTTTTTTTTTTTTGCAGGAAAGAGTCCTTTATTAAGGGGGAAGGACTGCTATAAAAGTTGCATTGCTTTCATAGCCCAGTTAGTGTTCCTCATGTGTTAATGCAATGGCAGAAAACAAGCCCATAAACCATGAGTTCGGGGAGCTTATCACCGATGCGCCCCTTGCTGAAACACTATTTTTTAAGCTGCTGGTGGATACTGAGTGTTTGTTATGTTATTTCTTATACGTTTGTGGCATATGTGTGTATTTCTTATCCAATTTTTTTATTGTGGCAAAATAGACGTAAAATTTACCACTTTTAGATGTACATTTCAGCAGTATTAAATACAGTTTTTATATCCTGCAAGCCAAGGTCCTCCATCTCCACAGCTCTTTTCATTTTGTAAAACTCAAACGGTCTATCCAAGAATAACATACTTTTATTCACACACTTGGCTGCTTAGTTTTACCCTTTGATCTGCCTTTAATAATAAATTGCTTTCTGTGTGAGCACACTTGTCAGTATTACTTTTAATGAAGGTCTGTGGTGACAAACGCTTTCACATTTTATTTGTCGAAAATATTTTGCCCTCATTTTCCAAAGGATATTTTTATTGGGTATAGAACCCTGCACTGACTATTATTTTCTTAGAGCACTTTCTAGAAATAATTATATTTTGGCTTCCATTGCTCCAGGTTGAGAAACCAATTTTCATCCTTATTTTTCCTGCTAGGAAGGTAATGTACAGTTTTTCTTCTGGCTGACTTTTAAGATTTTTCCATTTGCCTTTGGCTTTCAGCAATGTTTAGCTGTGGCTTTCTAATAAGCATCGTGCTTGAAGTTTGTAACACTTCTTAAGTTTGTAGCTTATTGTCTTCTATCAGTTTTGGAAAATCATCTGTCATTATATTTTTAAGTTTGTTTGTTTTTGAGAGAGAGAGTGGGCATGCGTGGGGAGGGGCAGAGGGAGAGCAGAGAGAGAGAATCCCAAGCAGGCTCCACAACGAGTACAGAGAAGGACTCAGGGCTCAAACCCACAAACCATGAGATCATGACCAGAGCAAAAATCAAGTCAGCTGTTCAGTCAACTGAGCCACCCAGGTGTCCCATGTCACGTCTGCCATTACATTTTCAAATACTGTTTCTGCCCCGTTACCTTTCCTCTTTCCTGCAACTACAGTTCCACATATGTCGGAATTTTATCCATATCATAGATCTCTTCTAAATTCTTTTAAGTATTTGTCATACTCTTTCCACGCTCTGCTTCATCCTTGGTATTTTATTCTCACCTACCAGTCAAACCATCTCTCAGACTATGTCTAAGGTGCTTGGTGTTCATCCACTTAGCAACTGTTTCACTTTTGTAGGATTCTGTTGCTAGAAACGTCATTACGGTTTCTAATTCTCTGGTAATTCTATCCTGTCTTTTAATACTTAGAACAGTTTAGTTATCATGATTTCAAGGCACATATCTGATATTTCCATTGTTTTTCTTTTGCATCTATTTTTATTTTATGATTTTTCATTGGTTCTTAGTCACATCTTCTTTTATGTTAAATTATATTTTATTCACTCTTATATTTACACAAAAATATGGAAAAATGATTTTTTTTTTTTCTGCTTCAGGCAGACTGTTGGATTGGAGAATATCACCTAAATCTAACTGGGAATTGGAGTAGACTTTAAATTAGATATTTCAGGGCACCTGGTGGCTCAGTTGGTTAAATCCTGGACTTCTGCTCAGGTCATGATCTTGAGGTTTGTGAGTTCAAGCCCCACGTGCAACTCTGTGCTGACAACTCAGAATCTGGAGCCCGCTTCAGATTCTGTGTCTCCCTCTCTCTCTCTCTGCTCCTCCCCTGCCCCATTCTCTCTCTGCCTCTCTCTCTCTCTCTCTCTCTCTCTCTCAAAAATAAATAAACATTTAAAAAATTTTTTAAAAAATTAGATATTTCAGTGTGAGTGAGTGCTGGCTTCCGGTTCAGCTATAACCTTGTGTGGCGATCTATTTATTTATTTATTTTTAAATATTTATTTTTAAGAGAGACAGAGACGGAGAGAGTAGGGGAGGGGCAGAGAGAAACAGAGACAGAGGATCTGAAGTATGCTCCAGTGCTGACAGCAGAGAGCCCGAATGGGGCTCAAACCATGAGATTATGACCTTGGCCAAAGTAGGAAGCTTCACTGCCTTCCCTATTGATTTAAAAGGGTCCCTCCTCTTGGGGTGAATATAAACTCTGTTTTTTTTTTTCCTTCTGCCAATCCCCTGGGACTGTCAGACTATTTACTCTTCCCAGTCTCTTAGCAACTGCTTTTCATGTCTTCCTTGCCTGGGGCCACCTGGGTAGCTCAGTCGGTTAAGCAGCAGACTCCTGATTATTGCACAGCTCTCGATCTCCCAGTTCCAAGGATGGAGGCCCCCCCCATCTGCACTGACAGCCCAGAGCCTGCTTGGGATGCTCTCTCTGTCCCTCCCCCATGCACGCAAGCACACACTCTCTCTTTCATTCTGTCAGAAGAAATAAACATTAAAAAAAAATTCTCATTGCCTTGAGTGGAGAATGGGGCCAACTGCCAGACTCCTAGTTCTCTGGCTTTTTTCTTTTCCTCAGACCTTACTCCCCCAAATACCCACTGCCTTAAGTATAGCTCTCTGATGTCTTCAAACAGTTTCGTTTGTCTGTTTGTTTTTGTCTGGTTTATTCCAGTAGTTCTCGGGGGAAAGTTGGTCTGTCACCAACTATGCTGCTATTATCATAAGCTATGATTATAAAAGCTAAAAAAAAGATGTGATAGAGCATTTATGCACATATGACCTTATTAAGAGAAAAAGCCCACTGGTTCTTCTTGCTGATGAGGAAGCCTAAGACAAGGTGAGGGCAAAGCAAAAGCTGTAACGCCCTCTGCCCTCACCAGATGGGATACCAGTGACATTGCTCAGGCATTCCTGGCCGCCCCAAAGCTAAGAGAAGGAGAAAACAAAAGGTTAACTGATAGAGATCACAGTCCTGAAGAACCTGAGTCTCCAGGACTTACAGATATCTTAGTAAATTATAAGAAAAAGGCAACCTTATCAACAGCCTAACCTTCAGAAACCTATAGACTCAGTTTCCTGGAGCCCTAACATCACCCTCCCCTCCATAGTGTTGTGAGGAACAAAGGCAAGAAGGAAATGGCAAATCAAATTGAATTTCCTTACAACCTGCAGCCCACTGACAAATACTTGAGGCAAATAGAGAGTATAACATTTCTCCAGGAACTCCCTACTGTCTTAATGTTAATGCCAGACTGGAGGGAAAACAAACTTAGCTTGATAATAGCAAGGCCTCAAGTGTCATCAGAGTCCTCTTTAGCATATGGAAGTCCATCTTGAGGGCTCCTTTTTGCCTTTACCTCCCCCTAGTCACTCCTCACAACCCCAGGGCAGCTCTTGCTGCCCACTTGGTCCTGTCCCCATGCTTTAACAAAAGCACCTTTTCCACCAAAAATGTCTCAAGAATTCTTTCTGGGCTGTAGGCTCTGGACCATCCCCACCACCACCACCACTCCAAAACCCCATAGTCACCAGGGTCCCTAAAGCTCACTCCCTTTTCCCAGACAGAACACCAGCCTGCTGAGTTCATTTGATCTAAGTATTCTGGCTACAATGCCTGTTGGATATCGATTTGCAGATCAACAAGGTGATAATAGCTTCCATTTTCGCAAGTACTGTTTGCCTACAATTAAAGCATTACTTTTTTAGAGTAAAATAATTTTTCTTCCAAATGGTAGAGAAAATGTGGACAGTGAGGATGGTAGAAACTTACAATGAGAATCAGTAAAGCTGCAAAGCAAGAGGATAGACAAAGCATTATGAGATTGTTGGAAAGTATTAGAAATGAACAAATAGAGTAACAGGAATCTTTTCATAAAGTATATTCCCTTTGGATAGAAATAGTGTTGTTGTATAGAGCCAAGGGCATGCTAATCCTCACAACTAGACACAAAGAAAATGGTGGTGAAAATTAACGTGTTAATATTAGTCTGTTGTTAAAATTATGCTAGTGGGGAGGGTATGGTGTCCCTGCACTCACACACTCCTCCATCTGGATGTATCTCTTCCAGACTTTTGCAGGCAGATGCATGAGGAAAAGCCAGTCAAACAATCAGAAGAACTAATGGCATAATCAATCTCGTACTGCATCCAGAAGCCCAAACCATGTGCCAATTATTTCATATAATAATAATAATAATAATAATAATTGTTCTCATATATGAGAAAAAGAAATGTCCATCGTGCCCTGTTCAGAAAGTTAGAATTATAATAGCAGTTTTCACTTTGGGGAAGTAGAGAAAGTGATAAAATCTGGACAGAGAGATCAGATAAATGACAGATGTTACTTATATACAAAGACAAGTTCCAAAAGCTTGTGGTTTGGTTTGATTGAGAAGTTAATAATACCTTTATTAAGGGAAGTTGGAGGGATCCTCAGGTACTGACTTCCCTTTGTTAGATATTAAGAAAATGCACATATCACAAGGTGATGCCTTTAAAATGAACATACCCATGTAGCTATTATCTTTGTTAAGAAACAGAACATTAGTAGTGCTGCAGAAACCCCTGTGTTGTTACTCCAGCTCACAGATCTCCACCCAAAAATCACCATGAGCCATACCTCTAATTCCACTGATGAGTTTTGCCTATTTATGAAATCCACATCAACCTACTAACATAGCATATTCACATTTGTGTCTAAATTCTGTTGTTCAACATCACGCTTGTGGGATTTATCCCCAGTTGTTCCTTGTAGCATAAGTTAATTTATTTCTATTTTTATGTATTATTACGTTGTACAGATATGCCATAAATTATTTATCTACTCTACAGTTGATGAATATTTGGGTTTGAGCTACTGTAAATAACACTGGCACGGATATAAGCGTACATCTTTAACATACATATTCTATGCATTTCTGTTGACCCAACCGGTAGCTGAATTGCCGAGTAATGGGAAATCCACACATTAGGATTTACGATACTGGACTGAAGACTTGTCCAAAGTGCTAGTAACCATTCTACCTCCTACCAGCAGAATCGAAGTTCTGCATATTCTTGCACGTCCTCTCCAACATATCACCAGCCTTTCAATTTTATCCACTCTGGCAGTCACGTAATTTGCATTTTTGAATGAGCAATGGTGTTGAGTATCTTATATGCTAATGCCTCATTGGTTGTTTTCATTTGTGAAGTGTAATTTGATAAGGATGTTGGTCTATTCTATATATGAGTTCTTTGTTATAAATTGCAAAATAACTTCCCCCACTCTCTGGCTTGCCTTTCTAATCTCTTCTCTGTGCCTCGTAATGACTCAAGTTCTTAATGCTTACAAAATTCTATTTGTCACACTTTTCCTGTATGGTTACTGTTTTTATTCTCAAAATGATATTGTATTCATCTTTTAACTGTATATATTTAAGGCATATAACATGATGCTTTGACATATACAGTGAAATGATTACTACATTCAAGCTAATTAACACATCATCTCACATAGTGACCATTTTTTGTGTGTGATAAGAGCACCTGAAAAGAATCTTTTAGAAAATGTCTAGTATTCAGGGGCGCCTGGGTGGCTCAGTTGGTTGAGCGTCCAACTTCAGCTCAGGTCATGATCTCACAATTCCCGGGTTTGAGCCTCGCGTCGGGCTCTGTGCTGACAACTCAGAGCCTGGAGCCTGCTTCTGATTCTGTGTGTCCCTTTCTCTCTGTCCCTCCCCTGCTCATGATCGGTCTCTCTCTGTCTCTCAAAAATAAATAAATGTTAAAAAAAATTTTTTAAAGAAAATATCTACTATTCAGTATTCTTTTTTGTTATTTTAGATTTATTTATTTATGTTTGAGAGAGAGAGAGCACAAGTGGGGAAGGTGCAGAGAGAGAGAGAGAGAGAGAGAGAGAGGGAGAGAGAAAGAATCCCAAGCAGGCTCCACATCACCAGTGAAGAGCCCAGTGTGGAGTTCGAACTCAGAATCGCGAGATCATGACCTGAGCCGAATTCAGACACTTAAATGACTGAGCCATCCAGGCACCACCAGTATTCAGTTTTTTTCTTTTTTTATTAAAAAATCTTTTTAAAATGCTTATTCATTTTAACGAGCAGGGGAGGGGAAGAAACAGAGGGAGACACAGAATCTAAAGCAGGCTCCAGGCTCTGAGCTGTCAGCACAGAGCCTGACACGCAGCTCGAACTCACAAGCTGTGAGATCATGACCTGAGCTGAAGTCGGACACTTAACAAACTGAGCCACCCAAGCACTTCCAATATTCAATATCTTAACTATAGTCATCACGCTGCACATGAGAGCTCTATACTTTCTCATCCTACGTAACCACCACTTTGTACCCTTTACCAACATCTTCCCCTCTGTCCATTTACCCCACCTCTCCACCCCTGGTAATAACCCTTCTACTCTCGGTTTCTATCTGTTTGGTATTTACAATAGCCAAGATTTGAAAACCATCAATGTGTCTGTCAACATATTAATGGATAAAGAAATCATGATACACACACATACACACAGAGGAATATTAGTCAGTCTTAAAAAAAAGGAGATCCTGTTATTTGCAACAACATGGATGGACCTAGGAGACATTACAACTACTGCTTTTGACTTCTAGTTTAAGAAAACTCTATCTACTCTGAAATCATGAAGGGATTTTATATGGCCTCCAATTCTCTGTAGGAATCTCTAAATTATCATCTCTCCTCTTGATAAAAAACACTTCTACATACCTCAAAATATGGATGATCACTGGCTTGGTTTCTAACAGTTATTTTCTTGGACCTATTTCTTGTTTACCTCTTAATTTTTTTAATATTAAATGTCGTCCATTTTGTATAAAAAATTACAGGCTCTAACTGACACTATATTCCTCCAGGGACCTAGGTTTTAAATTCTCGCATGTAGCTAATACAGGCATCCCCTTACACAAGCAGATTCAAGGTTCAAGGAACACAAAGATTCAAGGGTGGGTTTAGGTTTTGCAAGGTCTGGTCAATTTTCTGGTTACTTTTCTTACAGGTTGTTTATCAGGATCCCTTCCTTCTTAGCGGACCCAGATTCTAGTTTTTCAATTTCTCATGCTGTGAATCTGCAGAAAGCTCTGAGTATCTTCTTAGACATTAGAAGCAGCCAATCGCCTCTTGTGCTGTGACGCCTTTTCACTGACCAACAACTTTGAGGTGAAAATGGGAGCAGAGCTAGATTTCCTCTGCTTCTCTTCCCTTCACGGTGGGAATTGGCCCCTCCAGTCCTGGCTGCTGTCAATGATCTAATCCCCAGCCTTTGGCTTTCACACCTGTAGGACTGTCACTCACACTGCTTAGCGGCTACTTTCTGCTCAGCTCTTCTAGCCCCTGCTCCATGCTGTTTAACAATCTACAAATGCCTTGACCAAAAAAAATGCCATGTAGATTGTTGGGCTTACCTCCAATGTGTTTTCCTTCTCTCCAGGTTCTTGGCTGTACACGTTCGTTCTAACTGCCTTGATAACTCTCTGGTACCTTCGAAAATTTGTTCTCATTGCATTTACCATTTCTTGTGTTCTTGGCTTTCAGTTTGGTCAGCTGCAAACTAATCTATCATGGCCAGAAGCAAAAATCTTCAATTACCACACTCTTTAGTCCAAAAATAAAGCCCTAAAAGTGAAGGAAAATGATTGATAGAACAAAATTATCATCAATATGAGATATTTAAATAAATGCACTGACCATATTTTAAATGAGATTATTTGCTGATTTGATCATTCAAATGACTCCTGGAGTTACATTCTTTCGGCCCCTGCAAGATTCCAACATGTAAGATGCAATTTGGAAAATATTAGTATATATTTAATCCTATTGAATATATAATAAGTTTATTTCACTTAAAATAAAACCTAAGAAAGAGCATATTCTTGCCGTGGAAAGCACTTTCATGATGAGCTCCAGCAGTAGCTGGTATTTATTGTACACAGACAGCACTCTAATCCACGTTTTCATTAAATACACAAAAGGATTACTGCTATTTATATCTTTGAAATGAGGAAACAGGCAGAAGGAGAAACGAAACGTGTCCAAAACTACTCTGTAGTAACCAGAGAAGCCAAAATTACAACTCAAGTGTATTTGATTCCAAACCCCAGAGGTATATCCACTGTGTATACCGTTCAATAAATGTACCCAGAGCCATAGTTGGAGGGCAAAATATGGAGTATGAATACAAACACAGAGCTGGAATGCTCACATGAAACTACCTACTAATAGAAATTCTAGCCTCCCTAATGTGTGTGCCCACAAACAGGACAAAGGAGACGAAGGCTTTCACCTGTACTCATCAGAGTCACCTAATTTGCTATAATCCTTTAATACTTCGAGGTCCCCACTGGGAGAGACATTTCTGATTACATGAGCTTCACCAGAAGCTGCAGCTGTCCCTGTATCCAGGCTTGTTAGTTCAATAATGCGGAAGTGAACACAAAGGCTGTGGGGGCCCCAGCGATGATAGTATTGTTGGACTTTAGGATGTTATTAACAATTTGCAATACAAATGAGTTGTCCGCAGGAGGGGAAATCACACTGTGATCATACCTAATCAATGTAAGAATTAAAAACAAGCTAACATGTGGGGAGGCGCAGATGTGGATATTAGGAGCTAAGCTTTAGCCTGCCATTAGCCTGACAATCACTGGGCTCAAGGTCAGGACGGATGTGCTCAGGTTTATTTCATTACCCTTTTCCGTCATTTCCACTGAACATGGACAAAGTTAGAAAATCTTCATACGTGAAGGTGGATCGAGAGTTCCTTTTGCCTCCATGCTAGGCAGAGACTCACGGGACCACTCCCTGGAGATCTCGTAGACTGAGCTGAGATATAAATCAAATCAGCATTCGCATAGTGCATTAATGATCAGAAAATATTTGGGGGGTACCTTCATAAGGTTGTATTCTATTTAATTTCTTCACGTCAGCTTTTTTAGTGTGTTAACTCCTAAACCATTTAATGTGTCCTCCCCCCATCCCAGTATTTGGTAGCCAACAGAAATTCTATACAAAACAGGAGTTGGGCACTTTAGAACAGATAAGAAGACTGGGGTATAGAAGGACTTAAAAACATGTAAAATTCCATTTCCAAGAAATACAGACTCTGGTGTAAAAAGAAAGCTGCATTTAGTCAAATTTGTCATTTTGCCTTGAAGTGATGGTTTCTTGTTTCATTGTTCCAGCGAAACATTTTTGATGGGTCTTAAAATTATATTGTCACTTCATAGATACACTAAGATTTCATTTTCTTTATTCTGGCAACAAGTTTTTAAAGGTAATTGAGAAATGATTCATGGGAAGAAATTAGAAATAATCTAAAGAATAACTAACAGGCCCACAGGCTGGTTGTGCTATAGTCTCTCCTTCAGAATTTAGCCAAATCTTTCCTCATGTTTCAATTTAAATGCTTTTTTCTTTTTTGGCAGAATACCACCTCAGCGATATTTTGTCCTCCTTAGTGGATCCTATCAGGAGACACCTGCTATTACTTTAGCCTAGTAACACTGATACTAATTTTGACCACTTGGTTAAGGTGGTGTCTGCCAGATTTCTCCACTGAAAAGGTATTTTTGTTGTTTGTTATTAATATCTGTGGTGAGGAAGTTTTGAAACTGCCTAAATGTCCTGTTGAAACTTGCACCTAATGGTTTTAATGACCAATGTTGCATCATTTAGTTCTGTGCTAGTTTCAAAATTAAGGTTTTTCTAGAATCTTCCTCTATTTACAGAAATGTCATCCTACTGATAGAAAACCTGTCTCCCTATGTGTGTCTGTTTGTGGATGTTGCTTCATATATAAAAATGGTTTTTTTCATATATGAAGCAACATCCACAAACACAAAAAAACATTTTGTAGAAAGGGGCTAGTATTATTCTGACAGATTTTTAAAATATGAGTCACAAATGCGCGTTAGATTTGATGCCAGTTTCTTGGGGAATTTGGTGCAAGAATCTGCTAAGCACAGTGTACTTGAATATTATTAGCACGAAATCCTTCCCATTTCTTGGTACGAGTTTGGTTGGTACATGGAAGGAGTTTTCAGTCAAACATTTGTGTGGCCTGGAGAGAACATGCCAGAAACAAGGAGTGGCAGAGGATTCCTAGTCTGAAACCCCGTGTTCAGAGCCATGCCTGAGGGTGTGTCAGTCTGTGTTTCTGATGCTGTGCTACTGATAAGAGGAAATGATGTCTTGCTTTTACCACAACCAATGAACAAACATGTCTCTCTTTCCGGTTTTGAGGAGTTCTTCCAGATGTTAAACATGTATTTGCAAATATAAATATATGTGTTAATTAAATGTATCAAAAGCTCTTTACTATTTTATAGATGATGTGACTTACGGTGCTTTGTAAAACTCTCTAGCTTCAAAAAAAATTTTTTTTAAGTTTCTTTATTAATTTTGAGGGAGAGAGAGAGAGCACAAATGGGGGAGGAACAGAGACAGAGGGACAGAGAGAGAATCCTAAGCAGGCTCCATGCTGTCGGCACAGAGTCCCATGCAGGGCTGAACCCACGAACCATGAGATCACAACCTGAGCTGAAATCAAAAGTCAGACGCTGAACCGGCCAAGCCACCCAGGTGCCCCGAAACCTTTCTAGCTTTATACAAGTCTTTTGATTGTGACAACTAAGTTACTATAGAAGATGTAACTAATGGCTTACCCACTGTATACAGTATATGCATTTATTTGCCCTCAAACCCTAGATGTATCTAGAGTTTCTGGCATCAAGTCTCAACTTTTTGAATGATGTCTTCAATTTTGCTTAGAGAAAATATTTTTCATAGATCATGAAGTAGGATGAGTACTGGGAATGGTGTATCTAGCTAAAAAGTAACATAACCTATAAATACAAAAGTTTATTATTTTAATTTTTCAAAAACAACATCCCAACTGAATTCTGTTTGGTTTTATCAACAAAGGTAGATGAGACATTTTCTGAGATCAGCAGGGAAGATTTTGAGATGGTTATTTGTTTGGTTTGTTTTTGGGTTCTTTTGGAATTTTCTTTTTCCCTAAAGATGATAGCTCTGTGGTCTAGAAATATGCTACATGACTCATCCTTATTTAGCCTTGAAACTTCAATAGGGACATATTAAATGCATCTAGTTAAAAGCGATTCAGCATGGAAGCAAACTGAATGGAAGAGCAAGAAATGAACCTAATCCAGTTTAGAGAGTGCCATGGAGATGGTGATGGCTTATGTTATGAACACAGACGCCCTGCTAGGCCTTGATTGGCCACTCTATGTTGATGAAATGTTTGAAGTGAATCATTATCCAAGTCAAAGATGGTCAGGAGAAAATCAAAGGAACAAGATTATGTTGCAACTTGTTTTGACAATATTTTTCTATTCAAGCTACTCACATACATTAAATTCCTTACTAACACAGGACAATGGAAAGGAGAGGAAAAGGTCAAATTTTAGAGCTGTGCAATCAGTGTGTTTTGTCATTGATGAGAACAAAATGAAATACAGGATGATTATCTGGCATGGGTAAATTTCTTAAGTGATATGAACTACCATTTCATCAAGGCCAGATCATTACAGCAATGACCGGAAAAGTAGACAGACCATGTGCCACGACTACACAGTCACTGCAGAGACTCAGCTACATACTCGACTGTGTGTCAATGCACAGGCAGCGACATCCTCTAGGTGCTCGCAAGAGCCGAAGAAATGTGTAATTGACAAATGCTCATTGTCAAATAAACATAAAGCCAATTAGTTTTGTGAGCTTCCAAAATACTGATGGCCAGACAACATTTGATTGCATGGTAATTCCGTGATGCTTTACAGAATTCTAGTAAAACAAAAGAAAATATCATTGACCATTTTTCTACGTACCAGGCTCTGTGCTGAGCTTTCTGAAGACAGAAAGGGAGGAATTTCTCCTACTAACTCTTTGAGTTAGTATCTATTTTGCAGGAAAGGAATTTGATGTTCAAGAAGGCTAGTTAATGGACCCACGGTCATACAAGAAAAATAAGTTTTCATTTATGTAACCCCTGACATAACTGATAAAATATGTCAAATTAATAAACATTTGTTTCTTTTTTTTTCTTAAACGTAACCTATATATTTAAAATGTCAACATCTAGGGGGAATTGGTGGGTAAGCCTCTGACTCTTGACTTCAGTTCAGATCAGGATCTCATGGTTCATGGTTCGTGGGTTCCAGCCCTGCACTGGGCTCAACGCTGATGGTATGGAGCCTGCCTGGGATTCTCTCTCACTCTCTGCCCTGCCACTGCTAGTGCTCGCTCGCTCTCTCAAAATAAATAAATAAACTTAAAAAAATGTCAACATCTAGTTAGTTTTTAGTTACATACGATCTGGCAAACAGAAACAAACATTTGTTTACAACTTCAGAGTTCAGAAATATGTGACAGCAGGCAAAAATAACACTCCCAGTGGCAAAGACACAACCTAGTGTTTGTACAAAGAGCTACTAACATGTAAAAATAGCTGTAGCTCACACGTTTAGCTTCCGTGGCTTTTCTTTTTTTCTTTTTTTAACGTTTATTTATTTTTGAGGCAGAGAGAGAGAGCGCGCGCATGCAAGCAGGGGAGGGGCAGAGAGAGAGAGGGAGACACAGAATCCAAAGCGGGCTCCAGGCTCTGAGGTGTCAGCACAGAGCCTGATGAGGGGCTTGATCTCACAAACTGCGAGATCATGACCTGAGCCGAAGTCAGATGCTCAACCTACTGAGCCAAACAGGTGCCCCAACCTCCATGGTTTTTCAACAAATCCTGCTCCACACTATACTGTGGTGTTCACTGCAAGTTTTTTTGTCTTTATAATTTTTTTAGTACATTATCCTTTAAAGTTGATTTGTGTTAAGGACTATGCAGTGCATATTATTTTAGTAGCTTTCCTTTCATTTTTTAACAAGTGTCCCTGGTGATTTTCCTAAGGTGTATATAGGTGTAAATACGCGCAAAAAAAAGAAAAATATGTATAGCAAACATACAAATGTAAATGTAAACAGATACTTCTCAAGCAAAGGAACAAAACATTTATTTTTTGGGCTGGCGGCAAGATGGCGGAGAAGCAGGGAGCTCTGTAATCCGCGCACGCCTGCATGGATTGAACTGAGAAGGACTGAAGGGATAAAACTTGGATTTGCAAGTGGGGGAAAGAAGAAACAGACGCCAGAAAGA
>CM053563.1:46254817-46311687 GCA_028646485.1 Cryptoprocta ferox
AAAAAAAAATCTGATATTATTGGAAAATTGCGGAAGTCTTTAAAAATTTTTCTTTGTGAATTTAATATTGAAGTTTAAAAAACATTTTAAAAGGTTAAGACAGCAATTCTCAAATTTGTTTGAGATTTTGTTATTATGACTAGTAAATAAAAAGGTCTTTCAATGGCCAAATAAATTTCAGAAACTTCAGGAATTAAAAAAAAAGAACATTTATTTTTTTGTTCCTGTGTTGCACAAATCAAAATGAAGTTTTATAGATACGTCTGATGTATTTGGTTCACAAAAGAATAACGTTTGGGGTGTAAGTATATTTGCGAATTTACCTGTATGTGAACAATGTGTTTGTGTGTATAAGTGTTCTTCACAAGTTCTTATTTCCTTTGGATGGAGCTGCTACATATGTCTTTTCTTAATCAAGAACTTCCTCTGGACTATTTTGCTTCTTTTCCTAGGATTTTTCACCAATTAAGAAATTAGGACTCTTTCATTTAAATTATGCAGGGAAAATTACAACAAAAAAAAACATGGGCAAACAAAGAAACAGTGGGAGAATAGGCCAATGCCATTTTTTTTAAATTTGGAATTCATTTTAGTTCACTAACAAGGAAATGGAGATCCTAGGATATCTAGGTGAAATTTGTAAGATGTCAAAGCTCAGTAAGGTGGTAAGATTGATGACAATCAAAAGTTCTCTAGATTTGAATTTCCCCCTCTTTAAAATGAAGGGAAATATTGACGTCATCGACTGAGGTCTATTCCAGATCCATCACACAGCTGACAATCACAGACTTATATTTATATTCCATCAGTGACTTTATAAAATGACAAATCACTTTTGGATACTTCCACTGTTAAACCTATCCTTAGTCTTTTATAGAGATTATCACTTGCCCAAAGTCCCTAGAGAAGGCATTTCTGTTCTTCCTGTTTTTCCAACTTCCTCTCCCCTATCCTGGTTATACATGATCACACAAGATGGACACCTGATCAAAGATAGCCAACTCTGTTCCCTTTCTTTGTTATATGAACTTTCTTGGGGATAACCATAGCAAACCCACAGACAGAGAAACATAGAGTGTAACACATGCAGGGAAAATGGAGGAAAGATGCCACAAGGCTCCGGAGAGACTGAGCAGGAAGTAGAATTGCCCATGGCTCAACAGATGCCCTGTTTCCAGGAACAGACCACTCAAGGCCAGGAAACACTTTTTACTCCGTCCTTAGATTCCAAACGGTACTCTTTCCCATAAAGATTTTATTCATTGTATAGAATTTGGGTGGAATTGGGATCCTCCTTTTACTAGAACAGAAATGAAACTGTCAAAAATATTTCATGGGTGAATTCTGTAATTCAGCGAACAAATATCAATGTTGTGATTTTTTTATAAAATAAAGGAAATCCCTCAGTTACTTACTAATTCATTCATCTAATGCATTTTGATTAAAAAAAGGAGTGCCTCATATATTCTAGGCATTTTCCAAGGGTCTGTGGAAACAGCGATCAACAAAACAAACATCCTTGTCCTTATGAAGCTTGCACTTCAGTGGGAAAGACAGGTAAAACGAGAAGTGATAGATGTTAATGATGTCTTCTAAAGAGGAAAATATAAAAGAGAGGACAGGAAAACTCAGAGAGGCAGGAGTTACAATACTCTATGAAGTGTCCAGGGAAGCTTTTATTTGAAATAAGAAGAAGAGGGGGTAAACACAGAGGACAGTTGATGGCAGACCGTTCCAAGGAGAAGGAAAAAGTGAAAAGGATTTCAGGAGGGCACATGACTGCAAAATAAAAAGGGGGAGACTTGGGAGTTTCTGGTTCTGCAGGTAAAGACCTGCAGAAAAAGTCACCACCACTTCCCAACAAGTAAAAGCTCAACAGACTGAAAACTCTCAACTGTTCTTGGATCCCTTGGATCCATAAGAGAGGTGAGGACACAGGGCAAACCACTGTCTCCAAGGCTGGAGAAACAGACAGGCAAGTAAGAGGTAGTTGCAGCTGCCTTCCCGAGGAGAGACATAATTATAAACCAACATGCAGACCAGTGATAGAGCTGGGAACCTGAAATGTGATTGTTTAATTGCTGGGGGCTCAGTGTGGACAAGTCAGAGTTAAAAACTCCAGGGGGAGCAGTCATAAGGGCACCCCTACAGTATTGTGAGATTTATCTCCAGGAGTTCAACCAGGATATCAGGAAGAAGATCCCCTCCTGTTTTAGGCAGGGGGAAGGGAAAAGGTACCATTATAATATACACCAGAGCACTCTGTTCTTATCAAGGCCTGCCTTCAGAAGAAACTACTTACCCACAGCCTAACCTGCTGAGATATATTATCAAAGGCTCACGGAGCAGGAAAAGGGAAATAGCCAACTCCGGTCCACCCTAGCCATCCTGTCCCACCTAAGTGGGAAGAAATGACAGAGGAACACTGGTGAAGTTCACAGGCTGGAGGCACAGGTGCACTCAGAGACTGAGACCCGTAAGAGCATGTAGAACTTGCCCCTCCACCCACCCCTCATTACCACATTACTAAATGCCTGTTTACAGCAGTTTCTTTTACCCTGTACAGCATGACAGGCTATCAAGAAAAAATACAAGGCACACTAAAAGGCAAAAAAAAAAAAAAAAAAAAAAAAACAATTTGAAGAGAAAGATGAGGCATCAGAAATGGATGTGGTAAGGATGTGAGAATGATCAGACAAGGAATTTAAAACAACTACGATTGATATGTTAAGGGCTCTAAAGATGACAACATGCAAGAACAGACAGGCAACATAATCAGAGAGATGGAAATTCTAAGAATAAACCACAAAGAAATGCTGGGTATTAAAAATACTATAACAGAGATGAAGAATGTCTTTCATTTGGGCTTAACAGTAGACTGGACATGGCTGAGGAAAGCATCTCTCAGATTAAGGACATCGCAGTAGAATCTTCCAAAACCTAAAAGCAAAGAGACTGAAGACTGGAAAATGCACATACACATACGTGCATATATGTGTACATGCGCGCGCACACACACACACACACACAATCTAAAGACTGGGGGGCAATTACAAAGGCACTCACATTACCCGTATAGTAGTTTAGTGTTATTTCGAAATGGAATTGGATTGGTTGTAAATGTATATTGCAAACTCTAGGGAAACTACTAAAAAAAGTTAAAAAAAAAGTATAACTGATGTCCTAAGAAATGAGAGAAAACAGAATCATATAAAATGCTCAATTAAAACCACAAAAAGCAGAGAAAGAGCAAGACGAAAACAGGAACAAAGAACAAGGGCAATAAGTAGAAACCAGTAATGAATATGGTAGATATTCATCCAACTATATCATTACCAGTAACCAGCTGAATGTTGATGGTCTAAAGACACCAGTATTTTCTGAGTAGATCAAAAAACATGCCCCAACTATATGTTGTCTACCAGAAGCCCACTTCAAGTATAAAGGCACTTTTAGTCTTAAAGTAAACAAGCTGAGAAAAACAAGCTGTGCTGAAACAGTGAGGCGATAGAGGGGTTGGAATGATGTGAGTTTGACAAGGAGGGTGGCAGAACAGAAATCTCAGAGGTAACAAGTAGCCAGATTACATAGAACATTGTTTTCCAATTCTCTTAATTAAAAAAGAAATAGCTTTATTGGCAACAAGGGACAAGAGACTGTGCACAGACTGGTGTCATCGCCTGCCGCTGAATCACAAGAGGTTCAGAAAGATGCACGTGTTGCTTCTTACTTGCATGCATTGGAGGAAGCACAGAAAAATGGAAGCCATAAATTTAATTCCTGGTTATGCTATTTACATTATGTGATAATGGGTTCATTACTTAACTCTATAGGCTTCAGTTTCTTCATTAAAATTAACGATAGGGAATTTCATGAATTACCTTAACTTTCAATATAAAAGTTCATGACTCTATGGCTTCTATCGGCATTCATTAACATGGATCTATGAGCTATTAGTCAGGGCTCATTTGGTTACAGAACAAAACAAAAACTCATTTCGAAACTAGTTCATGATAAAATACAACAGTGCTGAAGGGAAGACATAGGACTAACATCTACTGGGAGCTTCATCTCTGTCAGGTGCAAGAGAGCAAGGGCAGAACTCCATGCCCAGGACTCCGGGACCCCCATGTCTACTCTCCGCAGGCTGCCTACGGCTCTTCCTGGCTTGTCCCAGGAGATGGGAGGCTCTGTCTCCAGCAGCTCCCACAACACACCTCCCACTCTTTAGAAAGAGACTCCTGACCTCAGTTCTAATTAGAAGAACCCTGGGGCTACATCACCTGCTCCCTTCTCTGCCCAGTCTCTATGAAAGCCATTAGGGGAAGAGGAAAAGCCCCTCCCTAAAGTGCATGAGGGAGGCTGTTCCCCTCAGAGGAGAGGCTTCCTGAGAACAGGTACAATAGGGAATCCAAGCAGATGCTTTTCCAGTAGGCGGTTGTGAATCATCCATCGTTGGCTTTAAAATGTTACGTGGATGTGTTCAATTTTACGGAGATAGTTTCCTTTCGCAAAAAAATTAAGATGAAAGGTCTCTAGGTTATTTTTTAATTTACTTTTTTACTGCATAAGATGGGGAAAGGGAAAGCTATGCGAAGAAGTCTCTCTCGACTCACAGAAATGGAACGTGGAATTTAGTCCTGAGCCTGAGGTTGACCAGCAAGCGCCAAAGGGCCAGTAACTGACTTCCTCTGAGAAAGAAGCAACAATCTGAGACCTCATGTACCCCCAAGTAAAAGAACTGCGAATAATTTACTGATTAGGAAGCATTTTGCCATTAGCTTGTTTGGTCCTCGTGACAATCCTATGGGGTTCCCACTAGGTAGTCTGCAGAAGAAACTGAAACTTAAAGTCCTTTTATTTTTCAATATGAAAAGAAAAAATATGAAGGTAGTAAGTACATAAGCATTACTTTTTTTGTTTCAGTTATTGTGGTATGTGGTCTACATAGAGTAAACCACATATGTGGTTTACACAGAGTAAAATGCACACATTTGAAGCATACAGTTCTGTGAATTTTGACAAATTCATATAGTCATGTAAAGACCACCTCAATCAAAAAACACTATATATGACATCAGCCTTAAAGAGTTATTCATGATCAGTTCCCCACTCCCCAACCCCTAGCTGACACCAATCTGATTTCTGTCCCTATATGTTTCCCTTCTCCCGAATGCCACGTAAGTGTAAGCACACAGCATGTAACCTGTTAAGTCTGGCTTCTTTCATTCAGCGTAATGCCTCTGAGATTCATCTGAGGCAGTTATTATGTGTGTCAAGAGTTCATTCCTATATATTGCTGAGTAGTATTCTATGGTGTAGATGTACTATAATTTTTCCATTCATCCCCTGAACGACTTTTCGGTTATTCCCAGCTTTTTGACAATTACAAATAAGCTGCAATAACTGCATTCACATAAGTGTTTTAGGGGGACATAAGTGGTTGTTTCTTCTTGGGTAAATGTCTAAGCATGGCACTGCTGGGTCATATGCCGAATTCTTTTTACAAAGGGGCTGTCTCATTTTGCTTCCAACCAACAATATATGAGAGTTTTAGTTGTTCTATATTTGCCGGTATTTGGTATTGTCCAGTTTTTTTTAAGTGGATTTTTAATAACATGGCTGATAAAAGAGAAACCTTGAATTCAAATAGAACTCTTTTGACTATAGATGGAAAAAAAAAACTTTAAAGCAGTTCTATACTTACAGAATTACATAAAGGTTTTGGCATTTGGTGCTCATTTCCCATACGGGACCCCATGGAAATGGACCACTGGCTGTTGCCTAATTCTTTTAATACAGAAAGTCATATTGGAAAAGTCACCACATGGATTGTTTGTCCTTATTTCAATTCATTTGCTGACCTAATGACAGAACACAACTTGTCTTTAATTGGTATCAATACCAGCAGAATTTGGGGTACTGAAATTTTAAGAATTCAGAAACGAGAAATTTTACTTTGGGCACAGTCTACCTATATTATCCTTAGAATTAAAAATGAGTAAACTAAGCTTGGTGGAGATTCCTCCTACTTTGGTAATTTGGGAGTCAGAAAAGAGTAAAGCAGGGACACCTGGGTGGCTCCATCAGTTAAGCGTCTGACTTTGGCTCATGGTTTGTGAGTTCAAGCCCCGCATTGGGCTCTGTATTGACAGCTCAGAGCCTGGCGCCTGCTTTGCGTTCTGTGTCTCCCTCTTCTCTCTGCCTCTTTCTCTCTCTCAAAAGTAAATAAACATTAAAAAAATAAAGTAGACTGCATGTAGTTGTGGTCTTCCCTCTTTCATCCATGACCATTAACTGAAGGCCCTGTTGTTATAAAGCACTGTGAACATAGTGGTGGCACAAAAGATCAAGTCTCTCCCTTTGGGGGAAGCCCTGTGTCAGCCTCCATGTATACTTACTTCTGTCCTTCCTAAATTTTCAGGAGAGAATAATTGATGGCTTTTGCCACTCCAGATGTTCAAGGAAGCAGGAACTGTTTTGGGGTTCCTTGCTCACAGAAGTTCTTCCCTGAGAAGCTGAGGATGTATGGCAGAGCATATCAAGCAGATTCTTGAGGAATGAGTTTCCATCATGTCTTGTAGCATCCTGTTACCGATGATGTTTATATTTAGTCTCTCAGGAGTTTCATGTTATTAAATCTTTTTTTCCCTTTTTCCTCCAGATTCTTCTTATTCCCTTTAAGTAGCATCCAATTCTATTTCCGTGAGAATAGATGATAACCATTTCCCAATACGTGCTTGTGTTTCATATGAGAAAATTGTTTCAGCTGATGATCTACTACCAGTGAGATGAAAGACGATCCTGAAAAAATGTTTGTTTGTTTCATATACTTTTCATTCAAGATGCCTAAAACTTGATTTCCTTTTTTTTTAAATCTTGCCACACATTAATTTCAGATTATTTTACAGGTGTTTTATGGTATTCCGGAGAGTAGCTATTTACATATGCTATGTAAGCTATAAGGAAATTCAGCATCTTCACAGTAACTGTCATCACCAATAAACCTAACACTCTTTAAAAGAAGCAACAGTGCATATGGTAGATTTTACCAAGGTTTTGAGTCTTTGTCATGTCCCAGAGAGACAAAAATACCCAATTTTAAATCAGTCATTGATTTCTATTTCTTTTCCACTTTAATCCAGTCAACCCTCATGTGCTTCTTAGTGACACTGGATCTGACTCAGGCCTTCAATATTTTTCCCCTATAGAGATTCCATTTCCATCCCTACTTCCACATTTTTCTTTTCTCCTTCTTATTTAGAATTTTTTCTTTGCAGAAAACCCCATTCAGGAGGGAATAAGTCAAAGAACAGTTACTAAGATAACAGCCAGTGAAAGAGAATACCTGATTCTCATTCCTGATCCTATTGCCTCTAGCTCATATGACTCAGCCAGTTATTTAACTGTTCTGTGGCTAGTTGTCCGATTTGGAAAAATGGGTTAGTAAAAGTATAACTAATGCATAGGGTATTTGAGGATTAGGTAAATTAACCCACAAAGTGTACGATCGTTTTCCTAGACACGCTCAGGGCCATGCCAGTGTCAGCCACCAGCGTACACTGTGTTTCTATGGAGAATAATTCAGCCCTGGTTGCACTTTTAAGACTTCTGTTGACATCCAGTCCCCTAGCTTCTCTTCTTCCCTCCCAGAGGGCATGTTAAATATTTTATATACAAAAAATAGCTTCTTCCAAAGAGAAATTCTGAGGTTAAACCATCAGAGAATACATTTGTGACATTATTAAGGATCTAGGTCTTCCACAGTACTAGTCAAAGCAAATGGTTTGGGAACACCACTTCATTCTCATATATCTTTTTTTTTTTAATTTTTTTAAACATTCTTATTTATTTTTGAGAGACAGAGAGAGACATATCATGAGCAGGGGAGGGGCAGAGAGAGAGAGAGGGACACACAGAATCGGAAGCAGGCTCCAGGCTCTGAGCTGCCAGCACAGAGACCGACGCGGGGCTCGAACCCACAAACTGTGAGATCACGACCTGAGCCGAAGTCGGACGCTCAACCAACTGAGCCACCCGGGCGCCCCTAATTCTCATATATCTTATTTACAATTGTATTAGCAATATTTGTGATAACAGTGAAGAGAGATAGCTTACCCTTAATGGTAGCTAATAAATAGGAACCAGGTATTGAAATAAATTACATCATTTTAGAGAAAAAAATGGAGATTAGTGTTTCCTGTCCTAGCTATCTCACTGTTACGAGACTTAAGTAGATATTTGAGATTTTAGTAAATCAGAATAATTACAACATCACAGTGGGGTTTAGACACACTGCAGCAGTAGGGAAAGGGTGGGTTTATAGCCAGTTCCCAGACGGGTGACCTTGAGCAAGTAACATGAACTCTTTGAGTTTTCAGGCTCCGCCAAGAATGACAATACCCATGGAAGCATCGTAAGGTTTAAATGAGATGCATGCAGTAGGTACTCACTAAACATCATCCATTTTTCAGTCCTCGTACAAGTCACAGGCACAAAAACTCATCTTCAGCCTCCTATTAGTTGGATAATCAGTTCAATCCCTCACTCTGTGACTGATTCCTGGGGAAGCTTACAGATGTAGTTGATACCAGATTCAGGCCCAAGACCTCTGCAGTCAGGAAAGATGGCAGAGGTCCGAAGGGCCTGAGATGGCCACACTTCCCATGGCGGCACAGTCTAAGCAGTGCAGGCCTGAAAGCTGTAGAAGGGGACAAAGGACATTCAGATCCATAGAAAGAGACCAGGGTGGAGCCTGGGCATGTGCAAAAGCAGCTGGCTTGGTCATGAAAAATGACCATCCACCCTCAGAGGCAGACAGAAATAAGCGTTCGCTTTCATGCATCTTCAAGTCAGCTGCGTTGGATTGAACGTGGCTGAGCAGTTCTGCTTCCTGCTATAACAGGAGGAGTGGCTCTACTCCACATGTCTTGCATCTTTCTTGGGTGATAAGAACTAGGGCTTGCTCCTCTCATGGCAAAGGCCCACACACAAAAGGACAGGCAGAAATACACAAGGCCTCTTAAGGACTACCCTTGAATTTGCATAATTTTTACTGCTAACACATCATAGGCCAAAGGCCCTACTGTGGTCCAGCTGATACATAAAGTTTTGCCATGTCCTTTGCAATCACTAAGTCTCAGCTTCTCTGAAGGAGCTCCTACATACCGTCTAGTGAGGTTCACCAAAATGGCGAGCAAACCAACGTATAAATTGTCTTTAGTCCTAAAACTATTCAGACCCCAATTCTCATCCTATGACCAAGACTTGCACATTTCAACTGTCACCTTATTTTATTCTCTTCATCACTGTTCTGAATGCTTAGAATGTCCAGAGAACTGGGCCTTTCTGCTCAATTACATGGATGTCAGCGATCCTTGTAGTAATGCATTCATCGACACACGTATGTAAGTTATAACGACAATTCCCTTAGAGTTGTATTTGATAAAAACTTGAGAAAAGTTTTTGATCTGGGTATTAGCCACTTTAAAATGTGACAATATCAGCTTATCTTGGCAGGATTTGAAAAATAAAAAAAATATTTGCAATCACAACACGGAACTATTTTTTTGTGCTTTGATTTATATGCTGTCTCTGATTTTTATTCTAGCTACTTGCTTTAAAATGATGTCATATGCAACCCACGTTCTACCAGTGTAAATATAAATGAAACCTCATGAAATTTAGCATGGCTCATTTGAATCACAAGTAAATGGCTTCTCTATTTTTGGTATTACAAGAAATTAGTTGTCAGTCATTTGCCTAAAATATCTTTTCTATTTTAATTCATGAATGATTCATTTTTTGTTTTTCTGTTTGCTTCGTTTTGCTCATGGTATTCATTACAAGTATAACTGGTGCCCATCCAGGTCCCCAGTGCATCCATCCCCAGCACTCAAGATTTTGGCCACTGGTGTCTCATGTGTATTACCCCCTCTCTGAGAATTGCCTTCAGCCCATGGAAGTTGCTTCCCTTAGGGACTGAATTCTTCTGCTTTCCATCACAATGCAGTCTTAAGATGTCTTGCCACATTGAATATTCTGCAGAACATACTTTGGTTCATTATATTTATGACATCATATTAATCTATTAAGAAACAATGAATGCTCTATAGATACCCTGATGGCAGGAGAGAAAGTATACAAAGAATCAGGAAGCTGCCTGCACATCCCCTGAAAGACAAAGGACAATTACTGCATATTGCATCTTTTACAACAAAGAAAGAATTGCACACAAGAGACTTCTTCATGTTCTGTATACTCTATGCTTGAAGATAATGCTCTGACCCACTTATTGGGTTATGTGCAAGACTTTTAGTTTTGAGTGTGGTCCTACGGACAAAGGTATTTGCTGCAGCTGATGTAGGCTGAGGCACACGTAGCCCTGCCTCTTTAGCCATATGATTCAATAGACCTCATGGTACTGAAGTATCTGTAGTAAAAAGGGGGGGAAAAGACACTATAGTATATCTAGAAAGACAAAGAAATCAGTAAAAATACTTGCAGAGGTAATGACACTAATCACAGGAGGACACTGCTGACATCAACATGACTTGTCGATGATGATGTTCATCTTGATCAATGCCAGACTTCCTAACTGTGAATTTTCTCTATTTCTCTTTCCATATTTTATTCTCTGGAAGCTAGTGATTATATCCAGCCCACAGTCAGCAGGACGGAAACTCTGATACCACCTGGTGGAGGAGGAAAATTCTTCTCTAAAGGAAAAGTCATCCCTTCTCCCACATTTATTCATTTACTCATGTATTTATATCAATATGGACTCAGGTATTTATTTTTTGAGTTATAATAAGATTCTGTCATAATTCATTTTGTTGCTCATAATTTTCCAGCTTTAGCCACCGGGGGCTCTTTCAGGTTGACCCCTGTGTCCTTTTGGCATGCTTCAGATTTTGATTTTTTTGTTTGCTTGTTTTCTGTTTTTTGCTTTAGCAATTCCTTGCTTTCTGGCACTCCTAGGTCCTCTAGGCTCATCTTGTATTTCCTGCCCCAGACCACGAATCAGACATTTCCCCAAAGAGCTATAAGGCCAGGTTTAAATGTGTTGTAGAAAATGGAATGTGCCAAACACGTTTATATTTTGTAGAGTAAGCTTGCTGTGGAGTGGGAATCTGGGAAAATACTTATGATGCAGGAAGAGATCACATTCTGGCATATAATTTGCTTCCTCTGGTCTCTTTTGTTTTTCTTTATTTTTCTGACTTCAGCACATACATTATCATAAGTGCTTTTTATTGCTCAGTGACGACTGAGAACAGTAAGCAGAATTTGTAGATGTGTGTCATAATGTGTGTCCTTCTTGATCTTGCTTCATCATAGTGAGTTAATGGTTATTCCTTGTTCAGTTGTTACCAGCAGCTCAAAACGTTAACACTGAGAGGAATGGAACATCTTCATAATGTAATCTTTGTTGATTCGATGGGAAACGGAGTAACTAGTTCTTGAGGCAGCAAACAGGGGGGTAAGCGATGGACAGGACATCAGGCAGCTCCTTCCTGATCCATGGTGACCTTCCTTGAGACAGATCCAGGCATTGTACACCAGGCACAGAGGACAAGGACTAAACAAAGAGATCACACCTCTTCTTTCTGAGTACATCTGTTTACTGGCTTTTTGACCCACGACAACAGTTTGATTACCTGTTTAGACAGTAGCTAATTGAAAACACATGCATTGGGAAGATAAAGATTCCAGTGGTTTTCACTTTCAGACAAAGTTTACGTTACAAAACTTAATGAACATTCAGACTAAAATTTGTTTCAATAAAAGACTTCACAATCCTTTTATGACTCTCACCTCCTCTTCGCCCTCTCCACAGGAACTACTTCATTGTCATACCCACACATTTTCTTGAATACATTATGTAAATAAGAACAGATAATTTGTTGAAAAGCTTTAGACTGGTGAGAATTTTTTTAATACAGCCACTTGGAGTTTTTACATGCTTGTATTAATAATTGTTGGCTATGATAATTTATTTCTAAAATGGGGTATTTGTCTGAAAATGGACTCATCTCCAGCATGTCTCACTATTTAATTAATTTCTTGAAGATGAAACTTTATGGCATCATTATAGATGCAGAGAAAAAAATGCTTCCGTTAAATTAAAAGAAGCCAAAATGCAAAGCTTAATTAGTAGAATATATTTACCAGTAAGAACTAATTAAATACACATTAATCAGTTAAAATAAATGTAGCAGTATTAGGCTCTTTCTATAGTTATATTCCTTCTGTTCTATGCCATTAAGATGCCTTCTCTGGTTTATTCACCACGCTCCTCGTTTCTTCACTATCCACTCCTTCTTACTCTCCTTTGTTGGCTTATTCTCGTCAGACAACGTCTACATGCTTGTTTGTCCCAAGGTTCTGGTTTCATCTTTCTTCTCCATCTATAGACTTTCTATACGAATTAATAAGGTATAGCTTTAAATATTTTTACATTTCTAGCCCTGACCACTTCTCAAAGCTTGAGACTCTGAAATCCAGCTTCAGATGTGACTTCTTACCTGCACTGTGTTTTACACTGAAACTTAGACTCTTCAGGTGTACCTCTAGCTTTCCATCTTCTCCATGTTGTTAAATGGGCTCAACATCTACTTTCTTCCTTCAGCCAAATGTGAGAAGTTTTCCATAATCTTTACTAGTATCACCTACATCGAATCAAGTGGTCTAGCTCCAAAATATTTCTGGATTTATCCTCACATCTAAAGATGTAGTCTTTTGCATCTGATTCTTTTTACTTGGCATGTTTTTGAGGTTCATTCGTATTGCAGCCTGCATCTGTTTGTTCCCTTTTAGTGAATAGTTTTCCATTGTATAAATATATCACCTTTGTTGATCCACTCAGTTGGACATTTGGACTATTTCTAATTTTTGAATATTACAAATAATGCTGCTATAAACGTTTGCAAAAAAGTCTTGGCATGGAAATACTTTGTCTTCCTTTACCTGGGTAGATTCCTAGGAATAGAATTCCTGAGTTGTATAATAACCATTTACTTACCTTTCTAAGAAACTACCAAGCTTTTCTCTAAAGTGACTGGACTGTTTCACATTCCCACTAGCAACGTGTGAGGTTTCCCATTTCCCTAGATCATGGCCAACCCTTTATTTCCACTTATCCCAACGAGTTTTGCTTTAAACATGTCTGGTCAGTGAATTCTAATGGAAACCCTTAATTCACATGCCAAGTACATGTGAATGTCCTGCGACACTGTGTTTCTACTGAGTTGAAAAGAAAATAATGAATGAGTAAAAGAAATTGTGAATGGTTGGGCTGTTAGCAAGGATAGCCATTTTCCAGTAGAGCAGGTCAGCTAAATGTCTGATCGGGAGCAGTTCATTCATTACACAGAGTTAAAATGAACCTGCTTCTCTGCTGTAACCACATGGACTCCTATGCTATCCAGGACTCAAATACTCCCTTACTGTGTATATGCTGTAGGCAGGGATGAGGTGAACCATTGCACAGAGAAAATGTAAAGTCAGAGACAAGAAGCCAGTAATTCAAATAATACTAAAAATTAACACCAATGACCATTAAAAAAAATAAAGGCAGTACCTAAGGAGCTTTTGTTTGATTCTGGGAAGTTGAACACTTGTTCAAAACAAAAATAAATAATTGAAAGGAAATGATTATCTGGTAAACCATTAACTGTAGTTCAAGGTAAGGGTGCAAAACTGATGGATGTTATTTTTGAAGTGAATTATGAACTTGAATTGTAATGGAGATCAGTTTATATCCTGTAAGAGTTATTAGGGTCATCATTAATTTCTCCTATAACATCTGAATCTAAAATACCTAGAGTCTAAAATATTTGAACGAAGAATAAACCCACAGGATGCTAAACTCTGCTAGGAGATATGGGGATCGTCATTTTCTTAGAATACAATGAAAAATGAGGATGTCTTTCAGGATGTTCCAACAGCCATATTTGCACGAACTTTATGTTAACAGAGATGCTAAATTTCCCACTGCAAGTGAACAGTGAAAGAGAGAAGTTGAAAGGTCATTTATTTTATACTTTGGAATATTATACAAAGTTCAAGAGTGTGATATGTGAATACAGGGTAATAAATCATTTTTGGCAGAGGGTAATTAAAGAGATTAATAATATTAATCTTTTGCCTTGATATTGAAAAAAATGAGTTCCACACCTTCTTTATATCATATTTGTGTATTTCTCTTCCTATCACACTTATTACCCATCTTATATACAATAAATATATATTTTAGGATATAAACACAGCTTTCTTTTTCAAGATTAGCAAATTCTAAATAGCAAATACTTATGTGGCTCTTTATTCATAGATTTTTTAAAAATTAAAATCAATTGACAAAATTCACTTATCATGAGCCTCTAAAACCCTACAGAAATTATTACAATTATAATTATTCATAGTCTTATGATATGCAGAGAGCTCTTAATTCAACTAAATACCAATGTGACATTTCCAGCAGCCCAAATGGTCTCTTAAATAACTATCTACTGATATTCTTTAATGAGCATTTACTATGTTCCCAAGCACTATACTGAATCCTTTACCTTGCCTTATTTAATCATTCCTACCATTCTGTGAATATATACATGCACTCACTTTTTTTTTTTTTTACAGGTAACACAACACAGATTTAGTAAGTTTATCTATTTGCCAAAGATCACTCGGCCTCAAAATGCTGGATCTTGGATTTAAATCTTGGCATATCTGATTATTTAGCTTGGTGCCATAACTACTGTGCTCTTGTATTTCCTTCCTCACCCACTGTTGAAGGAGACTGCACAGATAGACACTGGAGTCACTTGAGTATTCAGGGTCCTCAGGTATGCCACAGTCACATGGACCAATGTCCCTCCAGAGGATCCACTGTTGGGATCCATGCTTGGAACAGCACCCAGAAGTGGGAGGAGGATGATTTAAGGTAGAAAAGAGAATAGAGGCTGAGGACACATAGTCCAAACTCAACAAGCACCACTGGAGATTTGGACAGTACATGCTCTGTGGGGTACTTGCATCTTTTTGTGCACATCTAGCTTAAGTTTCCTCCCTCTTATGAATCTAGGAAGCCCCACGCATATCAGGGGGGAACAGAGAAAGAAGCTACCGCTGCACCACCATCCAAAGCCAGATCTTGCCTGTCTCAGATTCTAATGTTTTTTGCTTTTCTACTAGAAAAAAGTGTCAGATACTATGAACTATGAAAGATGTCAAAATTACTGTGGAATCCTCTGGGAGATTATACCAAGAGAGATGCATAAGGAATCCATTTACTCCAATCCCCTGATTGAACCTACAGTATTTGGGGGATGAGAATTCATATATAAACATTTCATCTAACCCTTCAGAAAGCCCACACCTTGTCTGAGAATGAGTCACACAGCGACACTTTGAATACTGTCCAATGCACATCTAATACCAAATGAACACACAGTGGCTGGTAAGCACATCAGACTGGCATGCCAGTTCCCAGATTCACTTCCAGAAGACAACAGATATCACTGTCAAAGTTGCTATAGCATGCTAAATTTCCTAGAAATCAGCTCTTAAGTGTGGGCTGATGACAGCCTTTCTAACCTTCAGCCATTAAAACACACATTTGAGGTGTTAACAGGAGGGTACACGTGAACAGGCTCATTTCCCCATGTACCTTTCCAGCTCACCAGCATCTTTCCAAAGGTTATGATTATCATATACAGTGGTGCTAAAACCAGGCTCTGTGGATATCATAAATTCTTCATTAAAATATATATTCTTGCATCTATCGGCTGGGATAATTCTATGTGGCATTCCAATATGGGGCTAATTTGCTTGATTTTGTGGGGTTTATATGGTAGGTGGGAAGACCAGATGGATACTGACAGCGGCACAATGGTCCAAAGTATCCCAGTCACAACTGTAAACCAAAACCGGCCCATCACACACATTTTCTCCAGGAAAACTCCCAGAAAATCTCTAAGACCCTGGGGTAAGGGAGGGACCTTGAAATAGGTCTGAAATCCCATTTTTAGAGAACCCGAGGTAGGATCACAGATCCAGTTTTCAAATGATGAAGGAAGTTTTAAATCATTTGTTCCATGATACTGTGGAACAAAAGCTGCCAATTATCTTGGCAAAGCTTTTCTAAGAAGGACAATGTGTTAAGTGCCAAGAAAAACAATAAAATGTGTAGCTTTCAAAAAAAAAAGCAATGAAACTCAGCAATGGGAAGGAGTTACTCAAAGTTCTTTAGTTACTGTTATTATACGCACAAAATCAATTAGGTCAAAAAATACTTGAGCTGCTTACAGAGCATAACACAATTAAAATCTCTGATTTGCATCTGAATATTATTCGCATAACTCTAATATGTTTTCAGGGACAGGATGATGGATGGATGAAGAGAGGATGGATGGATGGATGCATAGGCGGATAAAGGCATATTGGTATATAAGTATATAAGTAAAGAGAAACATAGATATAATTTCCATCAGTTGTGGAACACAATAAGGAACGCAAGTCATGATTCATTTCTGATTTTAGGTCTGATACGTGACAGGAGGAGGTGTTCATTGTAGGATATAT
Source organism: Cryptoprocta ferox (assembly GCA_028646485.1). NCBI lineage: Eukaryota > Metazoa > Chordata > Mammalia > Carnivora > Eupleridae > Cryptoprocta > Cryptoprocta ferox. The sequence goes on from CM053563.1 coordinate 46,271,399, forward strand.
ATTACATGCAAACCCTTCACACAGTGATACCAACAGACAGAAAACCTTCCGTTGTAGCCTCTTTAGGTCTGTACAGTTAAAAGATGATGGTCAAAGGGCAGCTTTCGAAGACATCTCCTAAGTTTTATTGGCAGATACTGTAAACGCACCCTACTCCCAATGTGTGATTGGTAGACTTCCTTTTTTTGTTGTATAATTTCCCCCAAACAGAACTGTAACCCTTTTATTGAGACAACTGAACAAACAACAAAGATGCTGATATTAAAAGTATATTATCACTTGTGTGAAAATAAACACAACAGTTTCAAGAATTGCAATCATCTCTCTCTAGGAAATATCCCTAGTCTCTCGCCCCTCTGAGCATTATCAGAACTTCAAGCAGCAGATACTCTTCCTCCTAGAAAAAACGTGCTCTCTTACACATGCAGGCACATGCACATACACACATCTTTATTTTATGATCAAATGGAGAAAGAGGGATGCTTGCCAAGAAGTCACACTGTATTTAAAGTTAGGAAGACAAACAATGGTACTAGCAGTCTGTTTGCCAGGAAGTAGGCGTCTGAAGAGCAGGTTTGCTTTCTCTGATAACACTGGATAATTTTCTGGAGATTGCCTTAGGTCAAATAGGTGATTGAAGTTGGGGGCGTGGTGACCCAAGAAAATCAACATGGAAAGGTTACATCCAAAAAGAGATGCCAGATTCTTTCCTTGACTTACTTCCTGGCAAACTGTGTCCTATTAAAATGCATTAAATTAAAATTAATATCTCCTTTCCTAACCCTTTTCCCATTATATAACAAACATTTTTTAAGTTTATTTATTTGAGAGAGCGAGCGAGCGTGAGCATGCATGTGAGGTAGGGGAGGGGGCAGACAGAGGAAGAGGGAGAGGGAGAGAGGGATAATCCAAAGCTGGCTCCACTCAATCAGTGCAGGTCATGAACCATGAGATCATGACCTAAGTGAGAATCAAGAGTCGGATGCTTAACCGAATGAGCCACCCAGATGCCCCAAAAGAAAATTTTTATGTAGGAGTCCAAGCCTTTCCCTGCTCCAAATCCTATGCCTTATTATGTAAATTGAGTCTTGTTGGTATTTATATGAAAACCAGGTATCAAGCATCTGAGAGGTCTGAACGTATTTATTCACTTGCTTCAAAGTTATTCTCTTCCCAAATAATTTATAGTGTCTAGGTTAGCAAATAAAATAGTACAGCCAGTCAAGGGGGATCTGGGTGGCTCAGTAGGTTAAGCACCTGACTCTTGATTTCCGCTCTGGTCATGATCTCACAGTTCACTGGATCGAGCCCCGCTTTGGGCTCTGTGCTGACAGGTTGGAGCGTTCTTGGGATTCTCTATCTCCCTCCCTCTGCCCCTCCACTGCTTGTGTACCAGTGCTCTCTTTCTCTCTCAACATAAATAAGTAAACATATACATATATACAGATATGTGTGTAAATGTGTGTGTGTGTGTACATATATGTGTATATATATAGAACAGCCATTCACATAGGATGGATTTTTACATCCAGGATGTGAAATGAGAAGGACAAGGGAAAAATATTCCTTTTATTTGAGTCAATAGTTTTTGTTTACTTAATCCCCACCACCCTCCCACCCCCTCACACAAGCACAGACACGCATCCCTGCTCTTCCTCCTCGTTATCATTCTTTCCCTCTTCTTCTCATTGGGTCTGTGGGGGCAGATGGCAAAGTTGGAGGAGAGGAGAGCTATTCTCCCAACATTAGTCACCAAGATCTGGCTCCAATCTAGCAGCTTTCTTTACAAAATTGCCACACACACACACACACACACACACACACACACACACACACAGTGTGAGTCTTTGTATGTGTGTTCATACATTTCAACAATCTGCTCCTTTCAGAGCTGTGTTTAGAATACAGATACAAGGCATTACAATTTACTTTAAAAGTAAGATCTATTTATTGTTCCCTTTACCCACATTATGAATCATAAAAATTGAGGTGATTGTTTTTGTGAAAAGCATATGACAAACATGTACTGTTGAAAAATAGGATTTCCTCAACAAAATCCTGAATAAATACAAGAGAATGAGTATCTGAGAAAAGAGAGGAAGAACAAAAACTTTGCATTTGTTTATAAGCGACACAGAAAAAAGAAAGCTAAATGGTAAAGCCTCTTCTTAACTAACAGGCCCCAATCTCATAGGAAACATTTTAAATAGTCTCTCTTATTTTAAGAACAAAATAAGCCATTTCATTTTCTTTACACCCCCCCTCCCCCCAATTTCAAAATGCCCATGGTTTCATTAGTTCTGTTTCTGGTGTTCTATTTCTGGAGCTGTGAGGAGAGCTATTTCACATCTTTAAGAAATGGTAGTGCAGAAATAACAGGATCTCCACACCCCAGATAATTTAAAATGGAAATCCGAGTGGCACTTCTGGGGGTGATAAAGAGAAGCCATATGCACAGATATACTCTTGAGCCCCAGCAAACTTTTCAGAGGTTTGAAAAGCACTGAAAGTAGAATTTTCTCTGGTAGAGCTATGCCAGTTTGACTCAATCTAATTTTATTCCAGAACAACCTAGAGGAAACCACACACGCACACATGTGCAAATCTCCTGGATTCTGATAGCTCCTTGTAATTATGATGTGATGGCCATAAATTAACTATGTTATCTCAAAACTCATATTTAATTTATTTTGGAGATACTACCATAGTCAAGGAGCTTAAGGGGAGATTTCACTACCAACATCTGGGTCCCAGTATCCTTGTCAGCTACAACTGTCAGTCCCAGTCGGCTCGCCGAAAGACACAGGGGATAGACGGCTAGAGAACCTCCCCAAGCTTGCTGATCTGAGGAAGGAGCAGCTTGAGTCATAGTTCAGCATTCCCTTCTATTTAAAAAGAAATTAATGTTTATTTATTTGAGAGAGATGGAGACAAAGACAGAGACAGAGCGTGAGTGGAGGAGGGCTAGAGAGAGGGAGACACGGAATCCGAAGCAGGCCCCAGGCTTTGAGCTGTTAGCAGAGAGCCCTATGTGGGGCTCGAACCCATGAACCGTGAGATCATGACCTGAGCTGACATCAGACGCTTAACCAGCTGAGCCACCCAGGCGCCCCTCCCTTCTATTTTTTTTAAAGCAGGAATGGAGGAATGGAACTGGTAACATCTGAAAGTAATACCTATCATTTTCATCCCTTGCAAAAAGCCCATGTCACCACTGGAGGACCCACCTTGGGCACCTTTGCCCTGACCTAGTCCTCCCAACGTCCTGGGCTTCCATATCTCTTCATTTCCACCAGGTACATGAGAGCCCATTCTGCCCCATTCCCCCTTACCAAAACTCCAGGCTGACCCCCTAAATGGATGTCCAATTCCCACATCATGAATCATATACTAAAATTTGAAAAATCCCTATTTTGTATTTCTTCCCTTAAGTGTATTCAAAACTGCCACCTTGCTAATATTTCTTAAAGGTGAGGTTCTCAGGGCACCTGAGTGGCTCAGTTGGTTGAGCGTCCAACTCTTGATTTCGGCTCAGGTCATGATCCCAGGGCCATGGGACTGAGCCCTGCATCAGGCTCCATGCTGAGCGGGGGGAGCCTGCTTGAGAGTCTCTCTCTCTCTCTCTCTCTCTCTCTGCCCCTCCCCCACTCATTCTCTTTCTCAAATAATTTTTTTTAAAAGGTGAAGTTTTCACTCATCAATTCAATTTTGTCCTCAGTATGCAGTATGGTATGTGACAATCACTACTCAGTAAATATCACATTGAACAAATGAATTAAGTAATTTCTGAGTATTCAAATTAATGAAAATACTGAGCACCCTGCCGAGTTCAGAGGCCAGTAGAGTCATCCAACCATATAATGATAATGTCCTGAACCAACCTGATGAGATTTGGAATAAAAGGAAAGATTTAAGATACAGCTTTATTACTTCATGACTTCGTATATACAGAGGAAAAGAAAGGGCTGCAAACAGGGCTGTATCACTCTGAGATTTAAATATTGAAGGAACGGAACACCTGGGTAGCTCGGTTGGTTAAGCATCCAACTCTTGATTTCAACTCAGGTCATGATCTCACGGTTTATGAGTTCAAGCCCCATGTCGGGCTCTGCACTGATAGTTCAGAGCCTGCTTGGGATTTTCTCTCTCAGCCCCTTCCTCAATCATGCGCGTTCTCTCTCTCTCAAAAATAGATAAACTTAACAAAAATTTAAAAAAAATAAATAAATATTGAGGGAACAAAATCAGGATAGCAAGTGTGTAGTAACTGAATAAAACCTGACACTAATTGAAACATCACATAGTTATACCATCTTTGATGTAAATTACATGTTGGTCCATTAGGAATGTACTCTGCTGCACAATTTCTCATTGGATTTGCCCTGTGGGTTCAGAAGTTTACTGAGGCTCAATTTTCAAAGATTTCCAGCTCCCTGTGAAGGGCTATGATGTGGGGGAAAAGCTCTGTGCAGCAAGATGAAGAGGAAAAATCATACACAGAGATGTGTGTGGGGAAACGCTATGCCCACAGACATGGCAGATTTGGAGGAGAACTCAGGCAAACGTGGTTATCCTCCACAATGGTCACTGGGAAACACACAAATGCAATGATTCTTCTATAGGCACGGGTGCAATCCCAGTGGCTCCGTGTCCCACAACTGTGACACCAATGATCCATTTCACCTTCAGAGAAGTGAACCCATCCATAGCACAACCCACCTTCATCCAAGTGATACCGTTTGTAAATATAGGTCAAACTGAACCCTTAAAGATAAAAGCACAGAGGGAAGAAAAGCTCCAGATATTTTACAGGCGTCGACTTCAGATCAGCACCCCCAGATAATTTTGTGGAAGGCGTGGGTTAAGAGTTCTCCTTTTATCTCCTTCCTTATTCTGGCTGGTTACATTTCTCAAAGGATACAGTAATACCCATCTCCAGCTTATCTCTCATCTTACTTCCAGAGAAAAGGGAAAGTAGGTTAATACTGAATTGGCTCAAGTTTAGGCCCCAAATATCATAGCTACTCTTCTTCAAAGTTTAATTTCCAAAGCATCAGGTTGTTGGGCAAGAGTGTTCTTAGTCCAGAGTGGATTCCCTCAATTTTGGAATTGAGATTATTTTTGGTCTTCAATTATTTGCCCATGGAAACCTTGAATTGTGGAGAATAATAGAGGTCACGTATTTCACAGAATCTCAAGTTTATCTTAGGATGTTTATGACTAAACCCCTCTCTTTTTTCTAGAAGGACGCATATGTAAAATACATCCCTACTCACACTGCAAAAGTGTACAAATAGATCAAAATGCTATAGGTTTACATGATCTCAAATACAGAAAATCCTAGTTCAATATAATTATTCCGATTGATAATTAAAAGTTTTCAGGTAGATTCCAATACTTATTATCTGATTAAGGAAAACATGCCTGCTTTTTGAAAGAGACAGCTATTTTCTGCTCCTGAATTTTAGGATAACTTCACTGATGGAAGTCCTACAATTAGCACATTTACGGTGCATGCCAAAGCACCCTTGATAAAAATGTGCCTGGGAAGGACAGACCCTTTAGTTCCCAAACTTGGAGTTGATGGGGACTGGTTTCATGACAGTATTTCGTCATCACCATTCACCTCCACTTTTTCACCATGTAGGTACAGTACAGAATGTACAAGAGCAAATCAACAAGAAAATTTAGTTCTGAGTAACTAAAAAATAAAATTTTATAGGGGTTCCTGGGTGGCTCAGTCGGGTAAGTGTCCAACTTTGGCTTAGGTCATGATCTCACGACCTAGGTTCATGAGTTCAAGCCCCACCTTGGGATCTGCGCTGACAACTCAGAGCCTGGAGCCTGTTTCAGATTCTATGTCTCTCTCTCTCTGCCCCCTCCCTCTCCTTGAATCTCCCTCTCATGCGCGCTCTCTCTCTCTCTCTCTCAAAAATAAAATAAACGGGGCGCCTGGGTGGCTCAGTCGGTTGGTTAAGCCTCCGACTTCAGCTCAGGTCATGATCTCACGTTCGTGGATTCGAGCCCCGCGTCGGGCTCTGTGCTGACAGCTCAGAGCCTGGAACCTGCTTCAGATTCTGTGTCTCCCTCTCTCTCTCTGCCCCTCCCCTCTCATGCTCTGTCTCTCTGTGTCTCAAAAATAACTAAAACATTAAAAAAATTAAAAATAAAATAAAATAAACATTAAAAAATCTATAAAAGAACGAACATAGCCAGAGGGTTTGTGATTGTATTTTCTCTTCTCAACAAGAATGTCCTTCTTTTTTCCCCTTAAGGGATCATGAATGATTAAAACTTGGTAATACAAAATAATTAATTACAAACACAGAAAGGAGAAATGTTAGCTAATCATTACTTTGCTCTAAGTGGCATCAAATACAACAAGCGTTTTACTTCACTTTTATCAGCTTCACATTCTGGGGCATTTCTTCAAGTGGGTCACACCTTGCGTTCAACATATGCGTAAGAACAGGTTCTTTTAGGCTACTCGCTAACTCCTAATAAAAGTTGTCTAATGAAAAGTACATCCCAACAGGACATACTGAGGATGTGCTAGTCCAGATCCATTTAGTTTTGCCACCTGCTAATCGGTTTGCAAGTTCTTCCAATTAAGTCCAATTTGTAAAGAGAACCTAGTTCATTACAATGCATATTATGTTTAACTTCTCAAAAGATGTCTTTTAATATAAACAAAATATGATTGTAGATAACATATTCCCTCTGCCTCTCAGGCACATCAAATGATAATGTTGCAAACAGTGAAAAGAAGGAAACCTAGCACAGCAGTTGTTTAAAATGCATCTTGAATCGGAGCCTGTATTGTTAGGGGAAAAAAGTGGAAAGCAACAAAGGAATCTGAGATAGATCATATTAGAGAGTGAGTGCATTTCAGCGGTCCCTGCTTCTTACCAACATCCTTCCACACACGTGAAGGCAAAGCTTATAGTCAGACAAGCCAATCTTTAACAAACTCCAGTTTGGTATTCTAGCATTAGACTTCATTTTACTTTAAGGGAAGTTCTTGTTCTGTTTTCCCTCCTGAGATAAAATTAGCTAGGAACCTGGCAATGTTTCTGTGGCTTGCAGTCTTCTCTTTGTTTATTTTTTTGCACTTATTTCTGCAGTGGTGAATCCCTTCTAGATTTTTTTTTACCATGAGGAGGAATAAGAAACGAGCAAACAAAACAAGCTGGTAAATAAGGATACATCAGAGATTCAAGTGGAGATAAGTGAGCATACCAAGCAAACTCTTTATTATGAGAGAATGTTTCTAGCAAAGTGTTAAGCCATAGGCAGCCTCAGATAAAAACCACTGATGTCTTTTTTAGTGTATCCCTGCAAGCAAATTTAAGGTCAACAGAATCGATGGTATGTGCCAAATCTTCAGATATAAAATAAACCGCATAGATTTTTTTCTTTCTAATAGTTTACACATGAGTATGAAAATATTAACCAACATTTATGGAGCACAAAATGTGGTTTTAAAAGAATCCTTAAAGCTTTTTGCAGGGGCTACATTTTGGTGCAGTCAGATGAAATGGGGAACAAAGCAAGTCCACCACATCAAGAAACACAGCAGGTAGTGCTACTTTCTTATTCAAACTTTTCCTGTCCCATTTGGGTGATCACTCTGTAGTGACACACTATTTATGACACTGTACCTCTTTTTGCTGGAACTCTGAAGTCACGGAGACATTTTTTTTATGAAGTCTCAGTGGTGTTTTGAGTATAGAATTGTTATGATTGGGAAGACTTAAGAAAGCTTTTACCCACTCTTTACCTTTGAGTATAAGCATCAAACAAATTTTTCATGGATCAAAAAGAAAAGTTCTACCCAGCTCTGCCCTTCCAGAAGGGCGCGAGGCTTTCTTGTGCCTTATCTCAGTCACTTGATGGCTTTGTATCAGAGGTTTTCCAGCAATCACAAGTAGAGGATTCCCCCATACAATGGAAACTGGAGTGGGTACAGTGTGTCAGCTATGATTTTCTGCTTGAAAGAGCATGTGGTACAAATCCATTCTGGATAGATGTGTCAGAAAAAAAGGCACAAGGGCGGTTCTCAGTGCATCTTATCCTGGGTTCCATAATTAAACCATGAAATCAATTCTCTCCACTTCCATGTAAGTTTTGACATTAAAATGGCTATTTACCAGCTGCAAACCATGAATAAAGTGTATGTTTCTATGAGTCCTAGGGCCTTGTCTTACATAAAGGTTCTACTTACATAAAAAGGTTAAAAAAAAAAAAAGCTTAGGGTGGAAAGCTGCCACCATGGGGTGAAAGTGCCCAAGGTTAGCTAGTGAGACATTATAACGGAATCACGAGTAACTTGTTCTATCACTTGTTATATCCATCTGACAACAATACATTTTGATCACAAACTTCACTTGCCCCCCAGACCCTTTGCTTCTTACACACACGAGTTAATGATTACTATCTGATTGTTTTCTTCATGTTCACCACGTGTGTAAGATCTTGAGCGCTCAATAAATACGGAGAGGAAACCCCTGTTTGGGGCTCTGTCTCCTCCCGGACATTAGCCTCTCCTATATTCAATTCCGCATCTGCTCTCTTGCCGGACAAGAGAGAATTCCAGATTCATAGTCTGTGACAAGTTTGCCCTGTCAAAGAGCCACTTGTTACAAATTTCCTTTTTTTCTGCAAATTAAAGGAATTATTTTCCTAATAAGAGAGACGTGAAGAACCTTCACATCCTGCTAACCTTTGCCCCTATCAAAATATCATTTCAGAGTTTTCTTTCATACCTCACAGCGTAGGCACATGGATAACTGAACAGTGTCCGGGAGCTCTAGCAGATGCTATCTGCAACCGCACGTATGTCCAGGCGCTATCATTTCAGTACATGCCAGAGATGCCCATAGCCTCATCCCCAGAAGCTGCACATACAATTGGGTTACATGGGGAAAAAGGCTTTTGCAGATTAAGGTTATGAGACTTGAAACAGGGAGATTATTCTGAATTGTCTGGATGATGATCTAATCACATGGTTCCTTAAAAGCAGCAAAATTTCTTCAGTTCCAGTCTGCAAGGTGGAGGAGAACACTTAGAGGAACTCAAAGCATGAGAGGGCCTCAACCTACCCTTGCTGGTGGGGAGCAGCACAGAGAGTAAGAAGGAACACGAGCAGCCTCAAGAAGCAAAAGGAGGTTCAAACCTACAACTGTAAGGAAGCAAACGTGGCCAACAACCTGAATGAACTTGTGAACAGGCTCAGCCCTGGAGCTCCCAGAAAGAATAGAGCCTGGCTGACTGTGGTTTCAGCCCTGTCATGCTCTAAGCAGAGGACCCAGTTGAGTCAAACTGTACGTGGACTTCAGACCTACAGAACCATGAGATAAATGACTATGTTAAGTCCCTAAATTTTTAATAATTTGTAACAGAAAACAAACACATAGAAATAGACAACAAACACAGAGAAAACAAATAGAAAACAAACACATCCTATTTCCAACGCCGTATCTCTTTCTGAGAAGGCTTTCTCTGGCCTCCAGAGCACACGATGCCCTGGTATGAAGCAGGACATAAATGCCAGGGACTTGCTGGTAGATGGAGAGCCAGAGTTGGGGAGATGCATTCTAGCTCTCTCACACCCTCAGTGGGTAACTTCAAGGTGTGTGTTCCTCACTGATGCTCAGAGTTTCCTGGCAGGGCTAAGCTCCCATCGTCCACCGTGGTGATATGCTTGCCCAAGCATGGTGACGTGCTTTTTTAGGAGAGAGGGGACTTCTTTTCCTTCTGTCTATTACTTTCCTCATCTCTTGTGATTCCTGGAATCAATTTCCAAATAAACTTCAATCTGTGCCTTAGGGTCTACTTTTGGGGCAACTTAAAGCACTATTCTTCCTATGTCATCTCTTCTGTAAAGTTACATCAGCTAATAAATATGAGAATATTCCAAACGAATAGTTTTTCCCAGAATGTATTGTGTATCTTCACTGTAGCAGTCACTTTATTCCCATCATTTTTAATCTTCTCAACAAAAATATGAGGCTGCAGTTGGATCATCCACCACCAAGTGGACAAGAAAATCAGGGTTTAGGGATGCTACGTAACTGCTCAAGAGTTCACATGTAATGATAAGAAAAGAGATTCACACCATATCTTATGTGATTCTAAAACTGGTGCTCCTAAACAATGCTAGTTAGCCTCCGTCAGGCCTTCTTTATTTCAGTGTATAAGCCAGAGCCCTGCTCAGGCCACAAGAATCATTTTATGAAATTCATTCCAACCAATGACATGAAGTATCCAAAAAGTGGCATTTCCCAGAGTGTCACAGAACCCTGCTTGAGAAACGTGGCACTGATCTCAAGCTTTAGGGACTCTGCCATTTTTGCTGCTCCAACTTCAGCAGCTAGCACAGCACCTGACACATTTACCAATATGTAAATTGGTTACCACTTTACATTTGCCATTTACCAATTTACCAATGCACGTTTACCAAATATATAGATCAATCTCCAATCCACTCAATGGATTCTAGTTCCTTCCTTAGGAACCCTGTTCAGGTCTCTTCTAGCTCTTTATTTTCCTTTCCATCAGTCTCCTATGTCCGTAGGCTCTCGCTAGCAACTTGTTGAAAGACTGCTTTGCCAGGCCAGTGGCTTACATTTTCCAGGTTGTGTAGGGCTGACCAAAGGTATCTCTGCTAAGCCTGAGCACAGACAGAAGAGAGAGATGAAGAGTAGCCAAGCATAGGACCCTCTGCTCTTTCATATGGAAAGTTACTTCACGAGCCTATTCCCCAGAGGCTGTTCCACCATACTACTGATGCTGGCTAAACACTCCACATTATTTCACTGTGCTGTGTAATCTCCTGAGCAGCAGCCACGGATGGATGTCAAAGTCGGGGAAGATCAAGAAATAAAAGGATAGACTCAAGACTGTACATTGAAACAATGATAAAGGTATAATAATAATTTGCCTGATTGTGAGGAGTTTAGGGCTCACAGTAAGAACAAAATTGTGCTAAATGGAAGAGTTTTAAATTTTTTTTTAAGAAATGGGGGCACCTGGGTGGTTTAGTTGGTTAACCGTCTGACTTCAGCGCAGGTCATGATTTCACAGCTCGTGAGTTCGAGCCCTGTGTCGGGCTCGGTGCTGACAGGTTGGAGCCTGGAGCCTACCTGGGGTTCTGTGTCCTCCTCTCTCTCTGCCCCTCCCCTACTCGTACTCTGTCTCTCTCACAAAAATAAACAAACATTAAAACAAAACTAAAAAAAATTTTTTAAAGAAATGATGCTGTATAAATTCATAATTGCCACACAAGCTTTTTTATAAAGAAATCATAAGGAAATTTATCTGTAGCCTGTGAATAAGTGGCATTTCCTTTCCCATGGACTTCTACTATAATTCCTCCCCTGAAATCAGACAGGAGAACTTATTGAAGGAGGGAGGGATATGGTATTTTCTTTCAGGACAACAAAAATAGAGAGACCACAAGTAAGAAGAGCAGGAAATTAGCTTAAGTGAGACAACCTGTATGAAATACTAAGCACAGTACCCAGCAATAGCAAATGCTCCATACATGTGAGCCTTAATTATCTGCAAGTGGGTTTTTTTTTTTTAACAACAGCATGATAATAGTTTAGGTAGTGATGGACAACAGCCAATGCAGATGTTCAACATCCTAACAGAGCTTGACTTCTAGGCCCCAAGGGACCGACTCCCACTGTGTACAGAGATCCATCTCTTTTCAGAGCTCAGCTCAGTACTTAGTATTTCTGCAACTTTGGACAAGTTATTGGACAGATGTAGGAGTCAGCTAGGACTGCCATAATGGACTACTATAGACTGGTAGCTTACTCAACAGAAATCTACCTTCTCACAGTTCTGGAGGCTCCAAGTCCAAGAAGAAGGTGTCAGGATGGTCACATTGTGATGAAAGTTCTCTTCTTGGCTTGCAGATGACCCCCTTTTCACTATGTCCTTGAGGCACATGCAAGAAAGGAATGAGCTTTCTCTTTTCTGATAAGGCCACGAATCTCATTAGGGTTTTAACCCTACCTACCTCCCACATGCCCCATCTCTGAATACCATTATATTGGGGGTTAGGGCTTCAACATGGGAACTTTGGGGGGTCACATACATTCAGTCTATAGCAACTGACTTTACAGTTTTTTTTTTTTTCCCAAGCAACGTGGGGACTTTAGAATGGGGAAATGAAGTCTTTTCTCTGGAATGTTGGGAACACTGTGTAAAGTGGTACATGAGTGTGGACTTTCCAGCACACACGATGGGAGATGAATAAATGTCAGGCTTCCTACCCTATGTCTGGGATATTGCATCATTGGATCCAGCCATTCATCTCATAGAATCTGTCAGTAACACTGAGCCAACTAGGCCATTCATTTCCATTCTCTGGATCTCAGCTTCTCCATCTGTATAACAAGGTCAGATCAGAGGTTTCCTAAAATCCCTAGAGTTCTAATACCCCCTTACCACGCTTGTTTCATGTTATTACTGACACTGACTTCTTAAAATGATTGAGATTTTACATAGTATGCATCATTTTAGTAAGAAGAAAGATATAAAACCTAATTAAAGTTCTGGGAAAAAATACTTAGACACTGATCTGATTATGCTATTATTTATCACAAATTATACAAGGTATATTCTAGTATATCTCACAAATCTTCTGATAATTTTCATTAGAAACTATCTAGAGCTTATTAGGATCATTCAGTAATTTTATAAAATAGCTAAAAATGATAGTGTGAACACTCCAGAAAGTAGGATAGTTTAAGCAAATTATTCTCGCAACCTAAAGAATTGTGCTAGTTTTGCTTTACTCAGAAAATAAAATTAATCAATTGTTGTCAATTACCAAAGAACAAAAGAAAGAAAGCAAGCAGAGGGACGCATGCAGCATATTAAAATTCAACAAGAGTCTCTCATAAACTCTGCAATTACTAAGCTAACAGGTAAAACGGGCTTCCTTTAAAAAGTTTTTTTTACATTTATTTATTTTTGAGAGACAGAGAGTGAACAGGGAAGGGGCAGAGAGAGAAAGAGACACAGAATCTGAAGCAGGCTCCGGGCTCTGAGCTAGCGGTCAGCACAGAGCCCGATGTGGGGCTCGAACCTATGAACTGCGAGATTATGATCTGAGCCGAAGTCGGATGCTCAACCGACTGAGCCACCCAGGCGCCCCGAAAACAGGCTCCTGATGGGCCAAAGCATTGTTGTGAATATTAGTCATAGGTCCACAAATCAGCATCTTGGTAGTGCACGCTGAAGACAAAAATTACAGGGGTTCCAATTTCTCCACATCCTGACCCTTAGCTCTCTTCACAGGTGTGAGGTGAGATCTCATGGTGGCTTTGACTTGCATTTCCCTGATGGTTAGTGATACAGAGTATCTTTTTGGATATCTGTTGGCCACTTGTATGTCGTCTTTGAAGAGTGTCTACTCATGTCTTTAGTTCATTTTTAAAATTAAGTTATGGCAGTTTTGTTTTTGTTTTACTATCGAGTTCTAAGTTACAACTGTTCCTTATATATTCTGGGAATTAACCCCTGAGCCAATATATGGTTGGCAATGATTTTCTCCCATTCCATAGGTTACCTTTTCACTCATTTCCTTTGTTACATATAAGCTTTTTAGTATGACCAAGTCCCCTTTGTATATTTTTGCCGGCATTGCCTATGTTTTTGGTGTCCTATCCATGAAATCATTGTCAATACCAATGTCACTAAGGAGAACAGTATGGTTATTCCCTTAAAATTTATCAATAGGGCTACTTTATGATCCAGAAATCACACTTCTGGGTATTTATCAAAAAAAGGTTGAAGTCAGCAGGTCAAGGAGATATTAGCACTCCAGTGTTCAATGAGGCACTATGGCCAAGATGTAGAAACAAGCTAACTAGAAACAAGCTAACTATCCATTAACAAATGGATGGATAGAGACAATGTGGGATATACATACAATGGAATCTTACTTAGCCTTACGAAAGAGCCCTGCTGGTTTGTGACAACACGGATGAACTTGGAGGGCATTATCCTAAGTGAAACAAGCCAATCACAGAAAGACAAATACTACAGGACTCCACTCATATGAGGTATCTAAAATAGTCAAACTCACAGAAGCACAGAGTAGAATGGTGATTATCAGGGACAAGGGAAAGGGAAAATTTGGATGTTGCTAATCAATGGGCATAAAGTCTCAAGTCTGCAAGATGAGTAAGTTCTATAGATTTGCTGCACAACACTGTCTCCATAGTTAACAATACTGTATTTTACACTTAAAATTTTGTTAAGAGGGTAGATCTCATGTTTAAGTGCTCTTGCCACAATAAAATAAAATACGAGACTAAAATTAGCAGCTAGTTGGCTAAGACTTTGAACATGACCTTGAATAAAAAAAATAAAAGCAGTGAAGAAACGAAAGAATTGGTTGTCTAATTAATAGCTCTAGAAGCTTTCATTTTCTTTAATAACACTCCTCAGATACCCCAGCATTAAGGTGGCATAATCACAGAGGAGGATAGCAAATCCTTCTTTCCAGTTTTGCTCTGAATACTTTTCAACTGCTAAAATCTTTTAAGAGTATCTATCCAAGCATGGCTTGTGGAAAAGAGATAAAAAGCTAAAAAAAGAAAACGCATTATGCAGCACAACTCATTTGAATGATTTATTTAAAAGTGTTCCTGAAGAAAAGAAAGAAAATTCTTTAGTATACAGAATCTATCTCTGAAATCCTTTGGGGAGACACAAATTTATTTTGCTCACATAATCTGGGCAATAAAATTATGGCATAATCATACAAACATTTTATAAAATAATGCCGGGGAACTGAGTAATGCAAATCACTAGGCAATTTCCAGATCTCCATATTATTTGCATATTTAGAACAGGCTACTTCTAGAAATGTATTTTGCAGAAGGACTAGGATGTGTGCACAAAGAAAATCATAGTTCTAAGAGTTATTGAGTGATTACTACACCTCTATGTTGATCTCATTCACTACTGATGAATATTCTTTTCTACACATTCCTCCTCTCCCCACCAGTGTCCCCACATGATTCTCAAAGGAAACCATTATCAGAAGAGAGCAAGGCTTACACTCCGCTGTTTGTCCTCACCAGAATGTTTAGGGAATAGTGGTACCTTTTCTAGAATAAGAGGAAGATTTGGAGAAGTGCTGCTTTAAGAAACAATGTAACAAATTAAGATTTGGAATGATGTATTTGAAGTCATGCTAAATAGCCTAAAATTTGATTCCTAGACTTTTTTTTAAATCCTCCTTTTAGAGGAAAATATCACAAGGTGATAAGAAGAGGTGAAGGTAAATCTAAGGAAGTTCAATGTCATAACTGTAAGGGCAGAGGGATTTCTCAAGGTTGGGGTAGTGTATTAGTTTCTTACTACTGCTGTAACAAATTCTCACAAATGTAGTCACTCAGCTCAAATTAACCATCTTGCAATTCAAGAGAGCAGAGGTCTGCAATGGGTCTCACTGGACTAAAATCAAGATGTCTGCAGGGTTGTGTTCCTTACGGAGGCAGAGAAGCATCTCCCAGGGGAAAATCTGAGTGTTTTGTTTTGTTTTGCCTTTGCCCCCTTCTAGAGGCTGCCTGCACTACTGGAACCCTGGCCCCCTTCATCTTCAAGCTAGCAACTGCATCCCTCTGACCTCTGGTTCTGTAGTCCTGTCTTCTCTTTGACTCTCCTATCTGCCTCCTTTCCTTTTAAGAACACTTATGATTACACTGGGCCTACTCAGGATAATTCTCCTATCTCAGGATCATTAATTTAATCATATTTGCAAAGTCCCTTTTGCCATGTAAGGTAACATATTTACATAGGCTCCGGGGATTAGAATGATGAGATATTTGAAGGGCCATTACACTGCGAACCACAGTTAAAAATGCATATGGATATCAGTGAGATTTCAAGATGGGAAGGGGAAGGTGTAGAGAGGAAGCAGACATAAAGATGGAGACTCTCAAATAACTCATCAGCCTAAGGAAAAAGCAAGGTGAGTGAGTAGCTATCTCAGTTCCCCCTTTTCAATCATGAATATTTCTTTTGGACTTAAATGTCAATATACATTATTAGACATGTATTGCCAATTGCTTCTTTCTCTCTCTCTCTAAGATTTTTTTAAAGCAATCTCTTCACTCAACATGGGGCTTCAGCTCACAACTGTGAGAGCAAAAAGTCTAATGTTCCGCTGACTGAGCCACCCAGGAGCCCCTGTTTGTTTGTTTCTTCCTTTCTTTCTTTCGTCCTTCTTTACAAGCAGGCTTCATGTCCGGCATAGAGCCCAATGCAGGCTTCAACTCACAACCCTGAGATTAAGATCCAAGCTGAGATCAAGAGTCAGATGCCTGGGAACACCTCAGTGACTCAGTCAGTTGGCCGTCCAACTTCGGCTCAGGTCATGATCTCACAGTTTGTGAGTTGGAGCCCCACTTTAGGCTCTGTGCTGACAGTGCAAAATCTGGAGCCTGCTTCAGTTCTGTGTTCCCCTCTCTCTCTGTCCCTTCCCCAATCACACTCTGTCTCTCTCTCTCTCTCTTTCTCTCTCTCCTCAGAAGTAAACATAAAAAAAAAGAGAGAGAGATGCTTCACGAAATGAGTCACCCAGGTGCTCCACCCCTGGTTTTTTCTAAGGTAAAATATCCATTAGCAAAGTGCATGGATCTTACTAAATGTATAATGAGTTTTGGTAAATGTACACACATGGCTAACCACCACACTAAGATACAGAATTTTTCAATCGCTCTAAACTAAAATACTCTCAGATTTTATATTTGTGGCAACATTATATACAAATCATATCATATACATATATCAAGTACTTGGTGTCACATAAGATTTATACTTATACCTTTCTACCAGTGTGTTCAGAAACTGTCAAAGTATAAGGAGGCTAACCTCTAACCAGGCTTAGACACTGGCCTAGAATATTTTGATTAAAAACCTCAATTAAGATTTTTTCCCTATATTGAGTTATTGATATTTACTTCTTAGGAAAATATTTTTGTATATAGTTGAGCCGCTGAAGTAGAATCATTGCTAGCATAGTACTCTACTGTCCTTCTATGATTCTGCATACATAGGTTTATCTAAAGTGCCAGTAGCATTAATCGCAAATTCCTGCTTTTAGTAAAATGTTTCTAGGCAATTTTGGTGTCTAAAGGAGACAATGACAAATTAGCTATAAAATTATCGAAGACATGTAATGGTTAATAAAAATCTGATAAACGAGGATTGGACCAAGTCTATACTGTATATTGAGCCTTAATAAATATGTCTAAGTAACGTGGCAAAAACAACAACAACGACGACAACAAAACAAAAACACCAAAGCATTTCACCTAAAATTTTAGGGAAGGGCAGTAAGCACTTTTTGCATAGCTCACAGGCAATAATTGTAAAAAGAAAGTTCTATGATCCAGTGGATATCATGGAAGCCTTGACAACAGCCTGGGTTAGCACAATCCTATCACGAATCTCAGCGATAATGAGAGAAAAGTGTTTCCAGATAAACAGAAAGAATGGACAGCACCAGATCACAGTGGTGGTGTCATTACTGAGCTAATCAAGAGAAATGTCTGGGCCAAAGTTCTGTGTAAACTGGCAGAAAAGGCAAAATCGATGCAAATGACTTGAAGGTCAAAAGTCAGAAACCCTGGCTGAGAGATAAAGCTAAATATCACTCACAGATGAGGATGCTCTCAGATGCAGGAATGCTTTCGTGTAAGGAGCTCACTGAAGGCAGAAGGGACTCCTGTCATGTCAATCACATATGAGCTGTGCGTCCAGCTCCATGCTCAGAGAAATGATTACATTTAACCATTCAAGTTTTGGTTATATTCATGCAACACACTTTGGGACAAAATGGTGAGTGCTGTTTTCCCCAATTTTTAATGTGACTCAGAAAAATTATTTGAGGTGTTTTGGACAGGAAGGGCTTTGGTGCCAGGTGATTGAGGAGTTGAATTTTGGCCAGCCCCTGTATTAGTTCATATAAATAAGGACATACGACTTATGCTTCATAGCTTTGGTATTCATCCTGGGTAAAATGGAGATCTTGCCCATCTCATAGGGGTTTTATGAAGATTAAACATGACCACAGATTTAAAATGTGCTGCACACCTTGCACAGTGCTGCCTTCTCCTCTAGGGTTCAATATATTATGGTGTATTTCTTCCCTTCCTCCCCACGATCATTCTCAGTTGTCTTTTGGTTAAAGGTAACAAACACTGGATTCAACTCCAAAACTTGAAAAAGCAATGGGGCCCAGCAGTGCTGGAGGGGCCTAGGATGTTCTGTGAGCACAATTCTGGACAGTGGACCTCAGATTTACTCTGTGAAGAGGAGAACCATGACCCACCCAGCAAGAGAGGACTCGTATGCAATCTTCCTGGCTACCATGAAAGACAAGTAATCCATTATGGGAGCCTGGGGAGAGGAGGCGGTGAACACACACAGTGGGTATGCTTTCCTCGTGCACATGTGGCTGCTTCCACGTCTTCTGAAGTTTTGGGGCCATGAACTCTCCATTCTCCAGGGATGATCGAAGCTGTCATCCCAAGGAGAACTGAAGAGAATATATTTCTATCTAGATATGAATGAGGCATTTCCTATGTGACAGTTTGTCTTCTGGCTGCTTGAATTTATCCTGACGTTCAGTTGATGTGGCTCCTTTACACAGAAATTGTCAAGTGATATTCTTTTCCTTCCTTCCTTTTTAATTTTTTATCAACTGCATGCACAAATACATGTACATTACATACACATGTGCTTGCTTGTATCATGCTTACAATTTAAAAGCCCAATTTAAAAACCCAAAGACAGTGGTATCTAACAATGACTTAGGAAGCCAGAAATTGCTACAAGGACAATTTAAGCACTTCGGTTGATTTTTCCAAAAAAATACCACCACTTGTAAGCAAATCCTTTTTAAAGAATGAAAACCTCTGCTTATAGATTTTAGTTATTGATTCTTCTTATTTTTAATGGAATAAAGAAAGTTCTATTGTCATAATCTGGTGGGTATAATCACAGCAGACATTTTATCACGCTGGCATTATAATTTAGCAGAATTTTAATGTTTAATTCTTAAATATGCTCAAAAACACTGTTCAGAGTCCTCTGGCCAGTAACAATATATGCTGAGGTTACATGAGGGAAAAAGAGAAAAACTATTAGTGTTGAGGGTTGATGGCCATTTAAATCCTTCACACATCAGTGAAAGAACAGATTTCTTAGTACAGGAAAGCACAATGCCTACTTGCATATTAAAGATTTGCGATTAAATTAAATTTTCAAGTTTCACTGAAAACTTGTACGATTAAAGCCTTTTGCAAATGTATCATCTTCATGCAGTAAGTAAAACTTTGTATTTTTTTTTCTGTTGATCTTTGTAATGGCCTTATTCTAGAACATTACATGGTATTGAGTTTTGAAATGGCAGTGAAGGAACAAGTCCCTCAAAAATCAATTAAATTGATTTCCATTCATGCAGATGCCTTAAGTTTTACCCTGGTTGATGTTCTGTCCAAGTAGATGAGAGTCAGACTGCAGACCAACTCTCTATATTCTGCCCAATCCTACTTCCCACCCACATTGCCAAGACTTTATCAGAATATTCCTGAACAAACTACAAGGCTACATCTAAACTGTCAAGTGATTTGTTTTCATTTCTAAAAATGTGAGCATTGCTATAATAAGATGAATTACATTAATGATAAACTACAAATAAAAACTATAGGAACATATAATAATCATTTGAGACAAGATTAAATGTGACATATTTAGTGAATATACAGCAGAGATACTTAGATTAAACCATTTAAAACTATGAAAAGATATGCCAGTTTCAAATATATGCAGAAAGTGAAGGGGAGAAGCAGGTCAAAGCACACATTTGTATTTCCTTAGTGTCTCTGTAAAGGTAACACTACCTGTCTTATGCAGAATTGCAAGCAAGTCATGAGACTCCTTTCTCAGTCTTATGATGGTTTGAGACCCTGACAAGTCAATTAATATCTTTAAAAAAATTTTTTTTTAACATTTATTTATTTTTGAGAGACAGAGAGAGACAAGTGTGATCACGGTAGGGGCAGAGAGAGAGGGACACACAGAATCAGAAGCAGGCTCCAGGCTCTGAGCTATCAGCACAGCTCAACCGACTGAGCCACCCAGGCACCCCAATTAATATCTTTTTTAATGTTTATTTATTTTGATAGAGAGTATGTGCACATGGGGGCGGGAGGGAATGAGAGAGAGAGAAAGAGAGAGAAAGAGAAAAAGAGAATCCTAAGCAGGCTCCACACTCTCAGCAGAAAGCCCGACTTGGGGCTCAATCTGGTGAACTGGTGAGATAATGACCTGAGCCAAAATCAAGAGTTGGATGCTTAACTAACCGAGCCACCCAGGTGCCCCATTGATTAGTATCTTTTGACTATTTACTATTATATCTTGAAGACTTCAAAGTATATATTTATACACCAGATATTCCTAAGCGGCACAATTGTTTATTGAATTACTTTGCTGTCTCTGTTGGGAAGTTTAATAGTCACCTCTAAAACAACATCTCCATTCAACCTGTCATTCTCCCCCAAGTCCGTAGGCTGACGTTGATCGCTATTATTTAACAAGTGGCATGATTACTCACCTCTTCTGCTTCTCTCAGCCTCTTGGAAGATTCCACCCCCATCCCTATCCTCCACCATTTACATTTGATTTATGACTAAGCCCCATAAATCCAATCCTATATTAACTTCCCAACCCATGTCTTCTTTTCCATTTAAACTGCCCCTTCTTGAAATTGGGCCTCCAACACCTCTTGTCTGGGTTGCTCTAATGAGTTTATAATAGATCTTCCTCCAATCCTGTTTCCCTCCATTTTTTTCTTCATATTGCTGTCATGTCACCTTGGAAAATGAAATCCATCTCCCAGCCCTCTCCATCCCTTGCTTAAAATCCTTACTTGACTGGCTCCCTTAGAATTCGGAATAGTATTTCAAGATAAGCCAGAAATGTCCCATTAAATTTTGATTGAAATAAAGAATAGATTGATGCATTTTTCTAACCTCTGAAATGTTAAGATCTCACTTGATCAACTTTAAGGATTATCTATCTTACAAATTCTCCCTCCATCAATGAAATTCCCCCACTTGTGTTCCTGGCACCAGGACATTCCTGTCTTCCCACCACCACATACTGTCTTCATCTCTTAGACACTTGGCATATGATAGAGAAGACAAAGACCAAAGGGTTTATTATGCCTTGGATAATTTTACGAAACCAATAATGCTCTGGGAACCATGGAAGCAGGTGTCCTGTCTCAAAGCACATGGAACCATGGATGCAGGTGTCCTGTCTCAAAGCACATTCCAGATGGAGACATTCACAAAGATTTTATAGGTGGTCTCCAACCACGTGAGTGCATTTCCAAGGTCCTTTCTAATTAGCCACCTTATATCATTTTAACAACTCCTGTGTCACAATGATTATCTTTTATCAAAGACTTGATAAAAGGGTTTTGATGTTTGTCTTTCCAAAATATTTCTCTTCTTGACATTTCAGATGGTACATATAATACTATCACGAGTAAGCAAGGGCCGCCAGCCTTCCCAGTGTGTGTCCATGTGACTCAAATCAGCTCGAATCCCTGCTTGCATGGCACATAGCATCTAAGAATCTATAACGTAAGATGATGCATTTAAAGAGAGGAAAAGGAAGATCTGTACAACTAGACAAATAAATAGAGAAGGAATCCTCCCTGGGGCAAAAAGATATGGAAAATGGGATGGAGTAGGGCAGGAAAAATCAGATTCCTTTTACTCTATTTTATTCATTCATTTAATTAAGCATTATTCTTGCTATAAGCCAGGAAATTTCTAATTTTCAAATATCAAATCATGCAATATTCCTTGTAAGTCAATGAGCCTGGTGCTACTAATATTTCTATTTTGCAGATGTGAAAACGGAGGCTCTCAGAGATTGTTACTTAAAACAAATTAACACAGCTAGTATCTGGCATGAACTATAGTATGCAGCTGTAGGATTTGTGTTCTTGACAACTGTGCCTTAAAAATATACACTAATTCAGATTTCCTGGCCAAGGAAAACAATTCTCTACTCAACATTTCTCTCTCACTTATGACACCAAATGTGACTTTTCCACACCAATCTGTTCTCCAGTTCTCCAAGGGCACCAGCTAGGTGTCCTACAATTTAGTTCCGTTTTGACTCTAACCATCACAAGTTAACATGGAGTCCAAAGGTTAAGGGCTCAGTTCCACAAGACTGCTCTCCACTTCAGATGTGAATCACAAGTAGTGGGTTGCCAAGTTACTCACACTTTTGTCTGACCTGGCTACAAACTGGGGATTACCATCACCCTCTCAAGTTCAATAATTTGCTATAATGGCACAGAACTCAGGGAAATATTTTACTTACTGTTCCTGGTTTATTATAAAGGATGTCATAAAGGACACAAATGAACAAGCATTTGAAGAGGCACACAGAGTCCAGAAGGGACCCAAATACAGGAGCTTCTGCCCCTTGATGTTGGTTATGCCACCCTCGAGGCACATGGATGCATCTACTAACCCAGAAAGCTCTCCAGGCTCCCTTATGTAGGGTTTTTATGAAGGTTCCATTATGTAGGCATGGCTGATTAAATCATTGGTCACTGGTGATTAACTCAATCCTCAGCCTCTCTCCCCTCCCTGGAGATTGGGGGGTGGGACTGAAAATTCCAAACCTCCAATTACATAGTTGGTTCCTCTGGAAACCAGCCCTCTGCCTGAAGCCACCAGGAACATCTAGTCAGTCATCTCAGTAACTTACACACAGATATGGTAGAAAGGGGCTTACTATGGATAACAAAAAGATGCTCCTATCTCCCCTATCACTCAGGAAGTTACAAACGTTGTGCCTGGAACCAGGGGCAAAGACCAAATATATACAGACCTTCCTTGACTTACATAGGTTATGTCCTGATAAACCCATCCTGAGTTGAAAATGTCTGAGGTCAAAATGCATTTACTAAAACACCTAATCCACTGAACATCATAGCTTAGCCTAGCCTACCTTGAAAGTGTTCGATTAGCCTCCAGGTGAGCAAAATCATCTAACTTTAAGCTTATTTTATCATAAAGTGTTGAACATCTCATGTAATTTCATGTAATTATTGAGCACTGTGCTGGAAGAGGAAAACAGAATGGTTGCATGGGTGCAGAATGATCCTAAGTGTCTCAGATGTTTACCCTTGTGATTGTGTGGCTGCCTGGGGGCTGGGGCTGCAACCGCCCAGCAGGAGAAATATTGGATCCCATACCACTAGCCCAGCAAAAGATCCAAATTCAAGGCACGGTTCCTACTGAATGCCTATCACTTTTGTACCCACTATAAAGTCAAAAAAGTTTAACTAGAACCTTCATAGGTTGGGGACCATCTGTATTTCTTATATAATATTATATTTGGACAGTGCATTCAACTTCTATATTAACCCCCCTAAAGCCAAACATTGGGAAATCCAGGTGTTTCCCATCTGTCCTACGTCTGGTTTCCCGCTGCAGGAATAAAAGAAACCTGGACAGAAGTGGACCTGGGAGTCCAGGTGCGAGGCAGAGTTCAGACTACAAGCCTTTCCTGGATGTGTGGGTCATCAAAGCTTGGCTGGAACAGCCCCGCTGATGAGGCACGGGCTGATGGCTAAATACCTGATGACATTTTATTTGTTTCTAAATCATTTATTTATTTGAAAGGAAGACTGCCATTTAAAACCTACAACCTGTTTATCAACATATTCGGTTGCCATCTCGGCGGGTATGTCAAGGATGAGAAAGATGCCCACGTGAGGAGAGTGAATGGTCACACATCAGGTCTTAAGCAACCAGAGTCGCAATAGAGACGCGTGCTGATCCAAGGGTTGTCAAGTACCCAGGGACCTGCAGGAGATCTCTGCTCAGCCCAGAAGCTGCTGCTTCAAGACACACCGACAGAGGCCAAGACTTAGCGGGCACAAAGGGAAGAGTGGAGAAGGCAGCTGAGACCAGAGATACCAACAGACTCTCCGAAAGGCGGGAGGACTCCCACATTACTCACATAATAGAGACTATAAGGCACGGTCTTTATTTGGACACTGGGAAATCTCACCAACCTTGTGCCAGGGCCAAGAGCATCAGCATCAGCCAAAGTGAGCCCAAGACTGAGAGTAATCCTCACACAATTCACAGGAAAGAAAACCACAAAGGAAGCAATAACTCCGTTTCAATGTAGCTTAATGGATTTGCTGCAATCCCTTGCCGCAAAAGTTACCTTTATGGTGATGTCTGCCCAATCCACATACTCACCTAGACAGGCACATTTTTATCTCAATTATTAATAATTCTCTGTTCATTTGACTGACATTCTCCAAATGGGAAAGAAAATTCATCTAATTACAGCTCAATTCCCAATGCATTGTTATTCAAGCAAAGAATGTTACATATTTTAAAAGTTTGGTTTTAGATTTGAATGGCTAGGCTCAAGAAAGAACAGAGTAAATGTTTAAAAATGTGTTACATATTGTCATTTTAGGTACAGTTATATTAATTTTTGAAGAAACAGTTTCTGTATCACTCTTCTTTTAAATGTTTATTTGTTCTTGAGAGGGAGGGAGAGAGAGAGAGAGAGAGAGAGAGAGCTCCTCGTACACATGTGGTGGGGGCGGGGGGGACGGGGCGAGAGAGAAAGGGAGACAGAGAATCCCAAGCAGGCTCCCTGAGATCATGACTGGAGTGGAAATCAACAGTTCGACGTTTAACCCACTGAGGCATCCAGGTGCCCCTGTATCACTTTTCTGAATGAAATTACCTACTGGCACTGGACCATGGTTGCCTCCACTGGCAAATGTGTAGTTACCAAAGGATAGTGGACAGAACAACAGACTGGGCCCTGATGGTTAGTTTGGACCAATGATTGTTAAAGTGGCTGAGGCCTACTGTGTTCTCCTCACTGCCTTATTCCTTCATTCAACAAACGGTTGTCCTATTATATGCAAGACACTGTGTGACAGTAGGAGACAGAAAATAAAAGGTCAAATCCACTTTTCAGAAAGTCTATACTTGAACTTCAGCCCTAAGCCACTGCAAAGACACTACAGAATATAATATGATCTCACGCTATCAATACGATGAACCCATAGAATTATGAGTGTTTTCAGTCTTGTGTAAGTATTACCTGCAGATAACTCAGTTGGAAAAACTTACTACTTTAACCTCAGAACTAAACATCAGCCCCAATTAATTTGCACATAAAAACCAATCTTCAGTTTGTTTTAGCTAACAACCCTTAAAGAGTTAATAGCATATATTAAAGAATAAGTACATGACATTTGACAATCCGTTTTTTTCATATACGTACTATTTAACACATGCTATTAATTCTCTCAGAATTCTGTTTTGTCAGAAAAACAGAATAATGCTCATCACTAATGAATAAGTAATATGTTTCAAATAAAATTAAGTGCATTTTTCGAATTCTCCTCGACTACTTCATATCCTATTTATTCCTGAAGAGAATAAAGAATAACCAAAAAATGCTCGTGATTGTGTTTTTCAGTATCAGTCATTTGGGATTGCAGTCTTTATTAGGGTAAGATGTTAATTTGTTAACTTCAAAAAAAAAAAAAAAGTAAGGCAAAGCCCTGCTGTTTTCAGTGGAAAAGTTAATTCTAACGCAGTAGAACAAATTAGCACTCTCAGGCAAAGCAGCTTGGAGAAGAAGGTTCTAAGCATTTGTAGGAAAAGGACACTTTGGTGCAAAGTAAGGAAAAGGAGACAGAAGATAAAAGCTAGATTGGCTCAGGGCACATGGGTGGATCAGTTGGTTGAGCATCTGACTTGAGCTCAGGTCACGGTCTCACAGTTCATGGGTTCGTGCCCTGCGTCGGGCTCTGTGCAGACGGTTCAGAGCCTGGAGCCTGCTTTGGATTCTGTGTGTGTGTGTGTCTCTCTCTCTGCCCTTCCCCTGCCTGTATTCACACACTCTTTCTCTCTCTCTCTCTCTCAAAAATAAATAGACATTAAAAAAAAACCTAGATTGACTCAACACTTTGTTTGGGAGTGGACGTTTTTGTAAGATGTGCACAGGCCCAGCCCGGTTTGCCTAAGTCATTTCTGGTAGCATTTAATCTTGTCAAGCTTCCTTTTGAAAGTTGAACATTTGACATCTACAGCAGTAAGACTGATAGAGATTCAGTCAGCATTTTTGTTTAACTCCTAACAATATTCTTTTCTTTTCACTGTATGTCATTAGTTTGCTGGAGAGAATTCTATTTTATGTAAAAAAGCAGCAGGCTGAGCCTTTTAGGGAAAGTATGTAAGAATATTGTTTGTTGCCAGTCACAGTATGCCTTTTATAGGAGGATATAAACTCGTCCTTCTGTCCACGGAGTGGAACAAGAGAAATAGCTTTACTGCATAATTTATTTCTTTGGCACATGCTCTCACCAGTGACTGTGTCACTGCTATCCAGCGGACACATGATTAGTTTCCTTAGAGTTTTGTTATACTTCGGATCATTAAGCAATTCAGTCAGCATTTTCCCTGGGCAATAGAATATCATACGAGCATCTGAGTTCGGTTTGTGAACATACAAACGACTCATTAAAAAGGGCAATTCAAAAGTCAAATTTAAACATTGCTGAATGTTTATTTATGTAACTGAACATCAGACATATGGGTCTGCAGCACCGTGGGGTGGTGCAGGATTCATCACAACTACGTCAACTGTGTTGTCTTTTGGGAAACAACGTATTTAAGTGCGAATCACCTGAAAGTTTGCAGTCCGTGCATTCCATTCAACTGAACTCTTAAAACTCTGTCCACAATGATCGATTAGAGACTAGTAAACACTGATACCAGTAGATCACCCACATGTCAAAGTGTACATAAGGAACACAAGTTGTAAGTCTTCTGTGCTAAATGAGCTGACAGATACTTCAAATCCCGAGGACTTTGGAAGGATGCTCAGGGAAGAGTTGAAATACACCATCTATTCTAAGAGGAACTGGCCTGGATGTTTTGTGTGTGCTAACACTACAATTCCAACAATGTTCCTGAAAAGCGCTTTTAGTCCTACATTAGAGATGGAAAAAATGGAGTCAGAAGATCAGGAATAATATCTGCAGTGAAAATCAAGGAATTAGATTAGAATTCAAGCCAGAATTAGGGCACCCGAGTGGCTCAGTCGCGTAAGCATCCGACTCTTGATTTCAGCTCTGGTCATCATCTCATGGTTCGTGGGACCTACCTCTGTGCTAATAGCATGATGCCTGCTTGGGATTCTCTCTCTCCCTCTCTTTCTGCCCCTCCCCAGCTCACTGTCTCCTCCTTTCTCTCTCAAAATAAATAAACATTAAACAATCAAACAAACAAAAACAAGAATCCAAACCTGAATTTATATTACTCAGAATCTTCTCATTTCTATGCTGTCACTCATTTGAGTACAGTAAGTTAGTGTGTCTTTTTTTCTAATGCCTTTAAAATCCAGAGCCTATCGCCTAGATAGAAAAGGATTCCTCTTTTCTTACTAAGTACTACAGAGCCCTTGGAATTCAGTTCTCTAACTTTAATAGTCACTTACTAGATTATTATAAACCTTTAACTTTACAAATCATTTATACCATAGGGAGCCATCAGCTTTTAGATGTGCTCACTCACCCATCTGTTCAATAATTATTGAGAGGCTACTGTGTGCTGCACACTAGGCCAAGCCTTGGGAGACTGGATAGGGCCCCCGGTCTCATAAGGTTAATCATTAAACAAAACAAAACAAAACAAAACAAAACACAACTTGAATTTGTGGCTCTCACCTTGCATATATTCAGCCATGGAATGATAAAACAACATTTTTTTAACAAAAGGAAAAAAAAAAACCTAAACAGCAATCAGGGGTAGACTTCCTAAATAGGACCCCAATGCTTGAAATCATGAAAGAGAAGGCTTGAGTATTCTGACTTTGCACTAGCTAAAAATATCTATATGGAAAAAAAAAACACTATTAAAATTATATGACATGTGCAAAACCAGGAAAGATATTTATAACTTATGTTAGAAAAATGATTTAAAAAATGATAGAAAACAGGGCAAAGGACAGAAAGAGCTATTTCAAAAAAGCACATTTAAAATGCCAGTAAAAAACTAATAAAATAAAATGCCAGTAAACCCATGAGACGGTGTCTTACTTCCACTACGAGGATGGGTCAATGAAATCAGTGGCTCTATCAGCAAGGATAGGGTCTGAGGCTGCTCAGAACCAGGGTCACGGCCTTCATTTGGGCATCCTATGGCCATTTTTTTCTTTTGGATGCACATTTGAGAGTCCACCTCACTGACAGGGCATTTTCTGTAGCTCCTGAAAACCTTGGCATTGTTTTGTCCCTCCAGATAAGTTCTGGAAGGAGCAGAAGCTGAGTGGTGGGTCCCATCTTTCTCTTTGCTGATCAACTTAACAACGCTCACTTATGTGTGTTCCTTTCTGCAACTGCATGTGGACAGAGACTCCGCAAAGGGGAAGCACATAATGGCACGTATGCCAAAATATTTTCCAGGTTCAGAAGGTGCCTCTGCTGTCTCTCACCCCAGCCTGAATTTCCTGGTCACAGGACTTAACTGTAAACAACATCATGCAAGTCAACATTGTTTGAGGTTATCAATTAGAAGCTATGTTGAACTTTTAATAACTTTTCAAAGCCAATTGTACATGTTTTCTGCAGAGCAGAAATCCACATTACGCGTCACCTTCGTTGGCGTCCTACAACTATTCAAGTCTCAGACACTGCCAACGGATTGCGAGAAACACAGTTGTACTTATCACAGTTTGGGGTCACACAATCTGAAGAACTACTCACTATATTATGATCATTGCAGCCAGAGGGGGTAAAGCCTTCTGTCAATTTATCTGCTACCCAAATGTTCAAAGTTGTAATTAATTAGGAGCAAAAGATGTCGGAAAAATACATTTCAAAGATAAATCTAGTCACTGAGTAGTTCAGCATGTCTTATAATTTTCACATTTCTATAGCAACTGCCAAAGTCATGCCTGTCTACCAAGTTGAGAACAGAAGAAATCATAGAAGGGGATTTAAAAAAACTGGCAACAAGCCGGAAAGGGCTATCTGCCACTTGCATATTTCTTGGCGTGTGCCAAAAAGCTTTTACAATAGTGTTGGACTCAGAGTGTTGGAAAGCCCCAGACTCCTGAGTATTTGTGGAGCTTCATTTTCCTGAGCCACCCGGGAGAAGACAAAGCGTAGGCGATCCTGCCTTCGCTGGCCCAGAGCTCACCAGAAGTTCAAAATCAGTCAGAGAATCCTGGTGTTTTATATCCAAAAGGCCAAACTCTAATGTTCCCATTCCTAAGTCTTCCCCATACCATTTCTTTAAACCATCCTATACCTGGGTGCTCAGGGGCAACTCCCTTGGAAATCTTTTTTTTTTTTTCCTCTTTTTGAGGGAGAGAGTGGGAGAGGGTCAAAGAGAGAGAGATAGACACAGAATCTGAAGCAGGCTCCAGGCTCTGAGCTCTCAGCACACAGCCCGACGTGAGGCTTGAACTCAGGAACTGTGAGATCATGACCTGAGCCGAAGTCCGACGCTCAACCAATGGAGCCACTCAGGCGCCCCAGGAAATCTGCCTTTTTAAAAAAAAAAAAATGTTTATTTATTTATTTTGAGAGAGGTGGCGCGGGGGGGCGGGGGGGAAGGTCAGAGAGAGAATCTCAAGCAGGCTCAGTGCTGTCAGCACAGAGCCTAACATGGGGCCTGATCCCACGAACCATGAGATCATGACTGGGCTGAAATCGAGAGTCAGGCACTTAACCTACTGAGCCACCCAGGGACCCCTCCCTTGGAAATCCATCTTAATTTCTTTCCTCACTCCTTGTATTCAGTCTGTCCATAGGTCTTATATAATGCGTCCTAAAAAAAATCCACATACAGACACTTCTCACTACCTTCCTTTCAAGCAGCCTATTTGAAGCTGCCAGCACATCTTATCTCAGTTATTACCTCAACCCTTTATAACTGGACTCATCCCTTCCATTGTTTCCCCCTTAGACAAGCCATCTCAAAAGAGGTTTTAAAAGCAAACATTGGATATCATCCCCATGCCTGAAACCATCCAATGGATTCTCATCTCCTGGTGGCCCCTGTGGGTTTTCCCTGAACTCAGTTCTACCTCTTTCCTTTCCTTAAAATGGATCATACACATAGGCTTTCTAATGAGTCTTCAAGCCTAGCTTATTCCCAACCTAGCACTTCTGCACCCGTAACTCTGCCCAGAATACATTTTTCCTAAATGCTCATGAGATGAGCTTACTTTCATCACAGAGGTCTCCATTCATATTTGTGTCCCTTTAAATGATCTTTCTCTCCTTATCCTGGTTAAACAGCCCTCACCAATCATTTCCCCCCTCTCATTACTCAGTCTTGTTTTCATTCTAGCACGTGGCACTACTTCAATTACCTCATTGTTGCCACTTACTTACGTTTTCAATGCTGGTTTCCCTCACCCTAGAATGAATCCTCCATGGAAGCAGAGCCTCGTCTGGTTTTTTCCGTGGCTGTATTCCATCTCCACAGCATGCATAGGATATACTTGGTGTTTGAGAAGCTTTGAGAACTGATGAAATTAGTTATGCCCTTGGTTTGACACATGAGACATCACAGACTCATGGAATATATAAAAATTGAAGTCTTGCTCCTAATAAATAAACATAGGATGGAAACCCAGATTCTCTGACTCCTATTCCAGGGCTCTGACAGTCAGCCAGACTGGCTTTTTTATCACTTGACTCATATCAGGATTCCCATTTTTAGAGTGTTCTCATAGAGCTCTCATGAGATTTTGACAGATCTTAGCAGAGAGTCCTTCTCTACATCCTTTCTGAAATCAGTGAACACACGAGCCCAGAGCCTCCTTGAGCCATCCTGTTAAAATCCCCAAGAATGAAGACAAGAACCTAAGAGCAGAGTTCAGTCATTCAGAGATGAAGATATCAGGGTCTGAACTCCTGAGCCCCGATGTACCCGAATTCAAATCTATCCACCTTGGATTTATCAATCGTGTAGATAAAAAAGTATTTTGTTCCCTCCTAAACTGTACTTTGGTATCTGTTGCTTGCAGTCAAAGAATTTTGACCATATAACTTTGTAAATAGGAGGACACTGTACATGAAAAGAATAGCATATTTTGTAAGATTAAAATGTTTATCATCTCAGTGAAATTCTACCTAGTATGATTGATAGTGATGCAATATGTCTTTAGTCCTTGGCATGTGTTTCCAGGTGGTTTTATACTATTCAATTTATTGACTGTGTGAGATACTGCTTCATGCATGGGAAATTCCCAGGCTGAAATCAACTCTGATAAATTAGTAATATCTGTGTAATCATTGTATTTACAAGGAATATGTGGTCTATTTTACTGACCACAGGAAAAGGTGGAAAAAAAAACAGAAACATGCTAAATGCATGTGGTTCCTGATCTAAATATTCTCATCAAGAAGATATTCTCATAGTTATAGGACTCAGGAAAGGTGATCTTCAATTTCATTCTAACAGACAAGGCTCAATTTCATCAGAAAAAAAAATAATTGTAAATCCTGATAATAAATCTCCCAGAAGAGTTTTCTTATTCAATACTTCGAGGCAACTAGTGTTCTGCCCTCAATTTTATTTTTATTGTTTTTGAATGATTAATATACAGGCATTGACTAATAATTTCTTTTGCAGAATTGAATTGCAATGTTATTGATGGGTTTAGAAATGGGACCTGAAGATATATTATCATAACTATGGAGCTTAAAACATTAAGCCAATGGGGTCAAAAAAAAAAAACACATTTAAGTAAATCTAAAAGCTGAACTTCAAAATAAAAATTATGTATGACTATTGTGACAACAGATGACAAATCCTTATTGGTAGTGGTGCTCAGACATTTATAAAAGTCTCATCCAACTGGAAAACTAGAAGAGATATAAACTACAACCAGATCTTCTTTTATGTGCTCGCTATTTTCCAAACAAATCGGGTGTAAGGCAAATGATGGGAGTAATGTTGCTTCTCATAAGAGATTGATTTTAAATGGATTTTCTGGTACAATTCCAAAGATGAAGTGTGTACCATCAAGGCTTAGGAAGACTCCGAGTGCCTTGGGCTCTGAGATGATTCTTGAGCTCTCTGGCCATAAGCCAAATGATATTTCAAAGAATAATCAAGATTACATTAGAGTTTTTCCTAAAGTGAAGATAACATTTAAAGTTGAGATGACCGATGTCTCTTTGGAGAAGTTCATTAGGATTTTATGTGATGGGTGCAGGGGATACAGTTTTTCATTAAAAAGAACGGGCAGTCAAGAGTCTATTTCCCCCAGGCATCAGACAATACACTATAGAAAGTGAGAACAATGTAATTAATAATGATATTAAGAATCCGTCACAATGGTCTCACCTGCGCCCCTTTATCCCAGTAGAGAGGCTATTACAGCAGAGAGGCAAGGGCACACAATATTTTAAGCAGGTACTTGAAAGAATACCACCATAAATTCAACCCAGTACTTTTTTTCCCCCCCAAATCCTCAGCTTCAAATAGAATATTTTCAAGAATCAAGGTCATGGGTGGAATACCAGTTCAGGAGTCAACAATCTGAATCCCAGTTTCTGATACTCTGCAACTAACTTACATTACTGTTAGGGCTCAACTTTTTTTCTCTGTAAAATAAAGTTGAGGAGATGATTTTTAGTATCTTTTACGTTTTAAGAGTGGCCCAATTCTATAACTGTAAAAGCATTTACTAGAGAGAGATTTTGCTCTAGAACGTAGACAGACAAGCAAATAGAAATAATCGAACAAGATGTAAGGGTTTAAAACCAAAGGAACGGAGTTATTCTCAGCTCTGCCAGCTTTAGGCTCTGGCTGGGAAAGGGGGCAGTTCTCAGACCTCCTTCCATTCTTCCCTGTCTTACTTTTCTTAGCCCATCTGAGGAACAAAAATGTAATCATAGCCTAAAATCCTGACTTGTCAAAATTCTTAAACTGAACTGAAAGATGGCTTTCATTTTCATGTAGCACCCCTGTATACTGGCATAAATGCATTGTGTGTGTTCATTTATATGTAGTGATGTTGAATGATGCGTTGCTTTGGGCAGATTGCTTTTTTCATTAATTATCATATATGATCTATTTCAGATAAATTAACGCAGTGCAGAGGAAAACTGGGCCAGTTACTAAATATTTATAAATAAACTTGATCTCCCACTTCAGAGGATGGAAGTTCAAAGAGGAATGAGATATTTCAATAATCTCAAAACATGTTTCTTATTAATCACAGAAAGAAGGACTATAGCAGCTTCCCGGCATAAGCACCTGACGGGCACTACCTTAACCAGATGGTCAAAGTTAACATCTTCAATAGTGAAACAAATTGACTTTATTTCCTTCTCATACAGAGAAAAACACATCGCAGAAGCTTCTGCGGTGTTCCTGCCCAGAATACATAATGGGAATCTAATCACAGGGAAACATCAGACACATTCAAATGACCGGCCCGTACACATCCAAAATTTCAAAGTCATGAAAAACAAAGAGCCAAGGCACTGTTGTAGACTGACAGATAATAAATAGACACAACTAAATGGAATGTGTGATCCTGAATTAGATCCTGGAGTGAGAATAAAAAAAGAAAGCCATAGGACATTCCGGAGGCAAATGGTGAAATTAGATGATAGACCAAGGGTTAAATAACATTGTATCAATAGTCAATTCCTTCTTTTGAAAAACTTTTAAGTGTTTATTTTTTAGAGAGAGAGAGACAGGGAGAGAGAGCAGTGGAGGGGCAGAGAGAAAGGGAGACACAGAATCCGAAGCAGGCTCCAGGCTCTGAGCTGTCAGCACAGAGCCCCACACGGGGGGTTGAACTCATGAACCATGAGATCATGGCCTGAGCTGAAGTCAGTCACTTAATCGACTGAGCCACCCAGGTGCCCCACGAGTCAATTTCTTGATACACACACCCACAGTGGCTATTTGGCACAATATGCTTGTATTTATGAAATACACAAATAAAAGGGCATCACGTTTGCAACTTGTTCTCCAGTAAGTGGCCAAATGAAATGTGTGTGCTGTGTTAAGTCACAGAGAAACACACACACACACGCACTCACACACACACACACACACACACACACACAGAGTGCGGTGGGGTGGGGCAGAATAATGAGGCAAAGGGAAGAAAATATTAACAATTAGTGAATTTAGCTACGGTAGTTCCTTGCATCATTCTTATGCCTTTAAGTTTCATACCTTTTACACCTTTTTGCACTTAAACATTTGCTAGAATAGGAAGCACTGAAGCTCTTTTTTAGAGAAAAGTAGCAAAGCAATGTTGATCACTGCAATGCACTTCGAGGAACTAAATGCCTCCTCCACCAAAACCAAACCCACTAAAATAAAGGAAAGGGCTCAACCTTTCTCGGTAATATTCACAATTTAGAAAAGACCCTACAATATCACATACAAAATCAGCTCAAGGCTGTCTCAGAAAGGCAATCTCAGTGGGGAGAAACATTTTAGGCATAAACAAACATTCAGGCTACTTTATCAGAAAATAAAAGTAAGCCTCCGTAGTGAATCGAGACAAAGGTTTAAATATTGGGTGGAGTCTCTTCTCGCCCCCCTTTTTCCACCCCCCTCATTCCCATCTTGTGCCACACTGTCCCATATCTAGCACAACTCAGTTCTGGGTATAAAAGCAAGTACTCAATTAACTGGACTCTACCACAATCACCCGACTCACATGAAAAAGCACGTGACTGAACTTGAGCTGGCTGTAGGCGGAAGTAGCAAGAAAATTAGTCTTCAAAAAATAAAGACCATGCCTACCTACCCCCAACACATAGCCTTAAAAATAGCTGCCACTGGGGACGCCTGGGTGGCTCAGTCGGTTGAGCGGCTGACTTCGGCTCAGGTCATGATCTCATGGTCCGTGGGTTTGAGCCCAGCGTCAGGCTCTGTGCTGACCGCTAGCTCAGAGCCTGGAGCCTGCTTCAGATTCTGTGTCTCTTTCTCTCTCTGCCCCTCCCCTGTTCACGCTGGCTCACTCTCTCACTCTCTCTCTCTCTCTCTCAAAAATAAATAAATGTAAAAAAAATTTAAAAAAATAGCGGCCATTGTGCTACAGTATCTCTGGCAGAATGAACAGGATGTAGAATTTGGGATTTAGGTAACATTTAACTAGAGCCTTTGGAGATTTATCTAAATTGGTGGACATCAGATTGCTCTTCTGTTAAATCTGGGTAATAATATTTAACTTGGAGAATTACAATAGATGAGAAAAGCTTGCGTCTCCTGGACCATGTGCCAGAACCTTGCTAATCAATATGCACAGATTATCTCATTTAACGTGGTTAACATCCCTATCAGACTGGTTCAGTTATTATGTTCCATTTTACAAGTGAGTTGAGTAACCCGTCCAAGGTCACAACTCTGGTAAGAAGCAGAGCAAAGTGTCAAACCCCGACTTAGGTGGCTCCAAAGAGACAAGAAAGACTAGTAGTTAGGATGCACCATCAACAGAGCTGTGCTCCCTGGGTCCCCATCCTTGCGTAAGCACTTTGCAATGCTACAATATTGGCCAAGTCATTTCGGTTCCCTGTGCCTTCCTTTCTTCAAAATTGTAATAATAGTAGCAGCTACACTCTGAGGAAGAGTAAAAAATAATATTCACCGATGATGCATTAATTCGTATATTAAAGAGAGGCTTTATATTGAGAAATATCAGATGGAAATGAGGGTAAGGTTCATGGATTTTACTAAAAATAGCAGAATTACATGAAAGTCTGTTAACCGTGATAAATACATTGTGTGTGTGTGTGTGTGTGTGTGTGTGTGTATAAAATAGGCTCTTATATCATGCTAGGCTCTGTTCCAAACATGATTATATACACACATATATATATTACTATATGTAACATACATATATACATGTATGTTAGTTTGTCACTAGAAATGCAGTGATGTTTGGAAAGAGCTAGCATGATCTAAGAGCCTCCATGGAGTTATCGACTGTTATACGTAAAATATATGATACCTGGTAAGTTATCAATAAAAGGTATCACTTGTAACACAATAAATTCAATTGAGAAAAAGTGCCTAATTTTTATTTAAGTTGTGGAAGCCTGAAAAAAAAACACCCTGTAGCTATGAAGATAATATTACATAGATTTACATCATTCCAGGGCATTAATTTAACATCTACTGAACTAAATGCAGGAGTTCTAACACACGAGACTGAGTCTGTGATTGAATAAAAGGCACAATAGATATTAATTGTTTTGAATGTCTTGTGGTGCTTTTAAAGCTCTTTAAATGTACCCAGCCACAGCACGCTAATTTTCAATGATCAACTCTTATAGAGTAATTGGAGGATAGTCTTAACTCATTTACTATTACTTACATAGCTAAGGACTTCCATGTCAGCTAAGCACACAGGATTTTTATGGAGCTATTTTGTAGATACTTTGGAGTTTTCTTTTTAATACCTCTATATAATTATAATTAGTTCAGGAGGCTCAGTAACACTTTGAGATAATTGTGCATAAATTAATTGCTAAAGGGCACAATTAACTTTTTATTAACGTTTGCAATAATAAACATTCAACTTGGTTTCTAATATTTCATAAATTATATTCCATATTTTAATTGCTCCTATATTAAGTTTTATTACTTAATGTCCTTGAATATTTGCCTTGGGGACCAAAGCAAGCACTCCAACATGCTTAATCCCAAAGAAAACCTACGTTCAATTAGACAGTAGGAGTCCAGCAAGCACTGACTGAAATACCCCCTCTGCTGTCATAGGTAAGAAAGAGGCATTTCTTCGCAGGAAACTTCTCCATGGGAAGATAAACCAATGACAAGAGTAATGTTTTCATAAAATAATACAACTGACCTCTTTAGAGAAACTGGGCTTTTTTAACCAGAGAAATTAAGCATCACCCTGGAATCACCTTACAATCCAGCGCGTTCCATCCTGAGTCAGGTTCACCAGGGGTGTTGTAGGCTTGTTCCTTCTCAGGACTCACAATGGAAACCAGGCATTCAGACTCCGAGTAAGCCTCCCACCCCGATAGAGAAAGAATAATACTGAACTCCTCCAACAGGCATCCCCCAGTCTCTCTGCTTTCGGGCTACAAATCTGGCTCCAAAATACTGGGAGCCCAGCCTGAGGAGAGAGATGGGATCTCTGCGTGTACTTCTCAGACTTTCACACGCCCCAGTGATTTTCAGTGAAACTCGCCCTTATTTCCACCTGATGTTCTGCGACCCAAAGCTTCTCTTTAATGTCGTTATTAAATATTTAGATCCATACCCCCGTGACCAGGAAGCGTTTATATGATTGGCTGATTTAAGGATGGACTCGATTTTTGACATCTGGAACCACTCCCCCCAAAGCTTCTGTTTTAAGGTCTCTGAAAAGCTTTGTTACTCCAGAGTTGTTGAATGGAGGAGCCTTGAAATGTAAACCGTCTGTGGGCTTTCCTCAGAGCCAGGACAGAAGGAATCTCGGAGAACCTGATTCTATGCACAGCCCGGGCTCAGAGTAGCCCTCACAGTCCAGGCTCCTCTGAAAAAGAAAGACACGACGGAGGAAGACAAGCGCAGGACTAGGCCGGCCTCCGACAGGCCCTCGGAGTCCAGCAGTAGAAACGTGGACAGCCTAGGGGATGCTCTGCAGGTACTAAATGGCACCCCCTGGCAAGTGTCCCAGCTCCATTATACATTTGGGGGGGAGGAAGGTGGGGAAAGCAAATATAAAAACGTGTGTATTTGTGAAAAGATTTCCATCACATACTCTGTAATTGAAAAGGCAAATAGCAAAACTTGACATGCATTTTGATTTTGTTTTGTGTTAGAAAATAGTTTGACTAGGGGCACCTGGGTGGCTTAGTTGGTTGAGCGTCTGATTTGTGATTTTGGCTCAGGTCATGATCTCAGGGTGGTGGGATGGAGCCCCACGTTGGGCTCTGCACTGGGCATGGAGCCTGCTTGAGATTCTCTCTCTCTCTTTCTCTCTCTCTCTCTCTCTCTCCCTCCCTCCCTCTCCCTCTCTCCCTCTCTCTCTCCCTCCCCCACTGCCTCTCTCCCCTGCTCTCTTGCATGCTCTCGCTCAAAAAACAAAAAAAGAAAGAAAAAATAGTTCAATTATGTGTATGCATATGTGTTTTTAAATGCCAAAGAAATATCTTAACCTCAGGAGAGGAGTTGGGAGTTGAGGGATGATAAGGCAATGGAAGCTTTTTGATTATCACTGAATTATTTTACTTTATTTTTATTTATTTTAATTTTAATTTATCCTTCAAAATCATTTTTGTCTAAGGGAAATATAATGGAAGCCCCATATAGGATTTAAAACAAAAATTTTTAAAGTTTATTATTTTGAGCGAGACAGAGACTTGTGAGTGGGGGAGGGGCAGGGAGGGAGAGAGAAAATCTCAAGCAGGCTCCGTGCTGCCAGCACAGAGCCAGACATGGGGCTTGAACTCATGAAACTGCGAAATCATGACCTGAGCCGAAATCCAGAGTTGAGTGCTTAACCGCTTGAGCCACCCAGGCACCCCTAGATTATTAATAGTCACATTTTTTTTTAAAAAAAGGTAAAATTTATCTTAATATCATTTAATCTAATATATCCAAAGTATCATCTCAGTGTACAATCAATATAGAAGTATTGAGATGTTGTACATCCTTTTCATGCAAAATTTCTGAAACTCAGTGTGTATTTTACACTTACAGCAGATCTCAGTTTGAACTAGCAACATTTCCAGTGTGCAAGCGTCATATGCTTAGTATCTACCACACTGAAAAATGCACTTTCATACTACTTAAGTTACTACAGTGAGTACTTTAAAAAAAATAGTAATAAAAACATATACTGCAAATGGTATATTCAAACTAAATTTCCTAACTACACTATTTCTTTATATTGATAAGAATTTATCTGAAAAGCGGATCACATTCTCATCACGTCATTAAGTTAATCAAAGCAGAACACT
This sequence comes from Cryptoprocta ferox, assembly GCA_028646485.1. Taxonomy (NCBI): domain Eukaryota; kingdom Metazoa; phylum Chordata; class Mammalia; order Carnivora; family Eupleridae; genus Cryptoprocta; species Cryptoprocta ferox. The sequence goes on from CM053563.1 coordinate 46,310,484, forward strand.
TTCTCTTCAAGATCCTGTGAAATAGAACAAAGAAAAACCTCATTTAAAATAGAGTTGGAGGCCAACGTTATTATTGAAAAATGTGGGTTTAGATTGTGTTCTCTGTAGTGTTCATGCCTGTAGTGGTGTCTCTGGTACCTTGTATTCCTTGCTACATTTTCCTCATAGAGTCCCTCTTAGGATTTCTTATAGGGCTGGTCTGGTGGTGATGAATTCTCTCAATTTTTGTTTATTTGGGAACACCTTTATCTCTCCTTCTATTCTGAATGACAGGCTCGCTGGATAAAGGATTCTTGGCTGCATATTTTTCCTGTTCATCACACTGAAGATTTCCTGCCATTCCTTTCCGGCCTGCCAAGTTTCAGTAGATAGGTCTGTAACCACTCTGATAGGTTTCCCTTTGTATGTTAGGGCCCTTTTATCCCTAGCTGCTTTCAGAATTCTCTGTGTTTATATTTTGCCAGTTTCACTATGATATGTCGTGCCGAAGGTCAGATTTAAGTTGCATCTTAAGGGGGTTCTTTGTGCCTCTTGGATTTCAATGTCCATTTCTTTCCCCAAATTAACAGATGGTGCTGGGAGAACTGGACAGCAAAATGCAGAAGAATGAAACTAGACCACTTTTTTACACCATACACAAAAATAAACTCAAAATGGATGAAGGACCTGAATGTGAGACAGGAAACCATCAAAAACCCTAGAGGAGAAAGCAGGAAACAGCTTCCTTGACCTCAACCGCAGCAATTTCCTACTCCACACATCCCCAAAGGCAAGGGAAACAAGAGCGAAAATGAACTACTGGGACCTCATCAAGATAAAAAGCTTCTGTACTGCAAAGGAAACAATCAAGAAAACTAATAGGCAACCAACGGAATGGGAAAAGATAGTTGCAAATGACATGTTGGATAAAGGGCTAGTATCCAAAATCTACAAGGAACTCACCAAACTCCACACCCAAAAAAACAAATAATCCAGTGAAGAAATGGGCAGAAGACATGAAGAGACACTTCTCCAAAGAGGACATCCAGATGGCCAACAGACACATGAAACGATGCTCAGCATCACTCATCATCAGGGAAATACAAATCAAAACCACACTGAGATACCACCTCACACCAGTCAGAGTGGCTAAAATGAACAAATTAAGAGAGTATAGATGCTGGCGAGGATGTGGAGAAACGGGCACCCTCCTACACTGTTGGTG